>JAZGTN010000131.1:0-600000 GCA_037783415.1 Leptasterias polaris
TTAATCTCAGCGCGTTTGAGGGGTTTGAATTTCTTTTTTCGTCTCAGAATATGCTCAGAATCAACCAGTTTGTTCAGTACACCCATGTTTCTTATAAAGGAATTAATCTCAGCGCATTCTGAGGGGTTTGAATTTTTTTTCGTCTTCCGGGATCACGCGTCAGAATCAACCAGTTTGTTCAGTACACCATGTTCTTAGTAAAGAATTAATCTCAGCGCATTCTGAGGGGTTTGATTTTTTCGTCTCAGAATACGCTCATAATCAAACATTTGTTCAGTACACCCATGTGTTCTTGTAAAGAATTAATCTCAGCGCATTCTGAGGGTTTGAATTTTTTTCGTCTCAGAATCGCTCGTAGAATCAACCAGTTTGTTCAGTACAACCCATGTTTCTTAGTAAAGAATTAATCTCAGCGCGTTTCTGAGGGGTTTGAATTTTTTTCGTCTCAGAATACGCTAAGAAATCAACCAGTTTGTTCAGTACACCCTTGTTTCTTAGTAAAGAATTAATCTCAGCGCATTCTGAGGGGTTTGAATTTTTATTCGTCTCAGAATACGCTTCAGAATCAACCAGTTTGTACAGTACACCCATGTTTCTTAGTAAAGATTAATCTCAGCGCGTTTTGAGGGGTTTTGAATTTTTTCGTCTCAGAATACGCTCAGAATCAACCAGTTTGTTCAGTACACCCATGTTTCTTAGTAAAGAATTAATCTCAGCGCGTTTTGAGGGGTTTGAATTTTTTTCGTCTCAGAATACGCTCTGAATCAACCAGTTTGTTCAGTACACCCATGTTTCTTAGTAAAGAATTAATCTCAGCGCATTCTGAGGGGTTTGAATTTTTTTCGTCTCAGTATCACGCTCAGAATCAACCAGTTTGTTCAGTAAACACCCAATGTTTCTTAGTAAAGAATTAATCTCAGCGCAGTTTGAGGGTTTGAATTTTTTCGTCTCAGAATATGCTCAGAATCAACCAGTTTGTTCAGTACACCCATGTTCTTAGTAAAGAATTAATCTCAGCGCATTCTGAGGGTTTGAATTTTTTTTCGTCTCAGAATCACGCTCAGAATCAACCAGTTTGTTCAGTACACCCCATGTTTTCTTAGTAAAGAATTAATCTCAGCGCATTTGAGGGGTTTGAATTTTTTTCGTCTCAGAATACGCTCAGAATAAACCAGTTTGTTCAGTACACCCATGTTTCTTTAGTAAAGAATTAATCTCAGCGCATTTGAGGGGTTTGAATTTTTTTCGTCTCCGGATACACGCTCAGAATCAACCAGTTTGTTCAGTACACCCATGTTTCTTAGTAAAGAATTAATCTCACGGCGATTCTGAGGGGTTTGAATTTTTTTCGTCTCAGAATACGCTCAGACATTCAACCAATTTGTCAGTACACCCATGTTTCTTAGTAAGAGGAGGATAGAATCTCGAGCTCAGCCAGTGTCGTTTCGATGGATAGGGGTTTGAATTTTTTTCGTCTCCGATCACGCTCAGAATCAACCAGTTTGTTCAGTACACCCAATGTTTTCTTAGGTAAAGAATTAATCTCAGCGCATTTGAGGGGGGTTTGATTTTTTTTCGTCTCAGAATACGCTCAGAATCAACCAGTTTCAGTTCAGTACACCCATGTTTTCTTAGTAAAGAATTAACTCAGCGCATTCTGAGGGGTTTGAATTTTTTTCGTCTCAGAATACGCTCAGAATCAACCAGTTTGTCAGTACACCCATGTTTCTTAGTAAAGAAATTAATCTCAGCGCGTTTTGAGGGTTTGAATTTTTTCGTCTCAGAATACCGTCAGAATCAACCAGTTTGTTCAGTACACCCATGTTTCTTAGTAAAGAATTAATCTCACGCATTCTGAGGGGTTTTGAATTTTTTTCGTCTCCGATCACGCTCAGAATCAACCAGTTTGTTCAGTACACCCATGTTTTCTAGTAAAGAATTAATCTCAGCGCATTCTAGAGGGGTTTGAATTGTTTTCGTCTCAGAATACGCTCAAATCAAACAGTTGTTCAGTACACCCATGTTTCTTAGTAAAGAATTAATCTCAGCGCATTCTGAGGGTTTGAATTTTTTTCGTTCAGAATTCGCTCAGAATCAACCAGTTTGTTCAGTAAACCCATGTTTCTTAGTAAGAATTAATCTCAGCGCGTTTTGAGGGGTTGAATTTTTTTTCGTCTCGAGAAACGCTAAGAATCAACCAGTTTGTTCAGTACACCTTGTTTTCTTAGTAAAGAATTAATCTCAGCGCATACTTGAGGGGTTTGAATTTTTTTCGTCTCAGAATACGCTCAGAATCAACCAGTTTGTTCAGTACACCCATGTTTCTTAGTAAGAATTAATCTCAGCGCGTTCTGAGGGGTTTGAATTTTTTCGTCTCAGAATACGTCAGAATCAATCCAGTTGTTCAGTACACCCATGTTTCTTAGTAAAGAATTAATCTCAGCGCGTTTTGAGGGGTTTGAATTTTTTTCGTCTCAGGAATACGCTCAGAATCAACCAGTTTGTTCAGTACACCCATTGTTTCTTAGTAAAGAATTAATCTCAGCGGCATTCTGAGGGGTTTGAATTTTTTCGTCTCCGAATCACGCTCAGAATCAACCAGTTGTTTCAGTACACCAGTTTCTTAGTAAAGAATTAATCTCAGCGCGTTTTGAGGGGTTTGAATTTTTTTCGTCTCAGAATATGCTCAGAATCAACCAGTTTGTTCAGTACACCCATGTTTCTTAGTAAAGAATTAATCTCAGCGCATTCTGAGGGGTTTGAATTTTTTTTCGTCTCCGATCACGCTCAGAATCAACCAGTTTGTTCAGTACACCCATGTTTCTTAGTAAAGAATTAATCTCAGCGCATTCTGAGGGGTTTGAATTTTTTTCGTCTCAGAATACGCTCAGAATCAACCAGTTTGTTCAGTACACCCATGTTTCTTAGTAAAGAATTAATCTCAGCGCATTCTGAGGGGTTTGAATTTTTTTCGTCTCCGATCACGCTCAGAATCAACCAGTTTGTTCAGTACACCCATGTTTCTTAGTAAAGAATTAATCTCAGCGCATTCTGAGGGGTTTGAATTTTTTTCGTCTCAGAATACGCTCAGAATCAACCAGTTTGTTCAGTACACCCATGTTTCTTAGTAAAGAATTAATCTCAGCGCATTCTGAGGGGTTTGAATTTTTTTCGTCTCAGAATACGCTCAGAATCAACCAGTTTGTTCAGTACACCCATGTTTCTTAGTAAAGAATTAATCTCAGCGCGTTTTGAGGGGTTTGAATTTTTTTCGTCTCAGAATACGCTCAGAATCAACCAGTTTGTTCAGTACACCCATGTTTCTTAGTAAAGAATTAATCTCAGCGCATTCTGAGGGGTTTGAATTTTTTTCGTCTCCGATCACGCTCAGAATCAACCAGTTTGTTCAGTACACCCATGTTTCTTAGTAAAGAATTAATCTCAGCGCATTCTGAGGGGTTTGAATTTTTTTCGTCTCAGAATACGCTCATAATCAAACAGTTTGTTCAGTACACCCATGTTTCTTAGTAAAGAATTAATCTCAGCGCATTCTGAGGGGTTTGAATTTTTTTCGTCTCAGAATTCGCTCAGAATCAACCAGTTTGTTCAGTACACCCATGTTTCTTAGTAAAGAATTAATCTCAGCGCGTTTTGAGGGGTTTGAATTTTTTTCGTCTCAGAATACGCTAAGAATCAACCAGTTTGTTCAGTACACCCTTGTTTCTTAGTAAAGAATTAATCTCAGCGCATTTTGAGGGGTTTGAATTTTTTTCGTCTCAGAATACGCTCAGAATCAACCAGTTTGTTCAGTACACCCATGTTTCTTAGTAAAGAATTAATCTCAGCGCGTTTTGAGGGGTTTGAATTTTTTTCGTCTCAGAATACGCTCAGAATCAACCAGTTTGTTCAGTACACCCATGTTTCTTAGTAAAGAATTAATCTCAGCGCGTTTTGAGGGGTTTGAATTTTTTTCGTCTCAGAATACGCTCAGAATCAACCAGTTTGTTCAGTACACCCATGTTTCTTAGTAAAGAATAATCAACCAGTTTGTTCAGTACACCCATGTTTCTTAGTAAAGAATTAATCTCAGCGCATTCTGAGGGGTTTGAATTTTTTTCGTCTCAGAATACGCTCATAATCAAACAGTTTGTTCAGTACACCCATGTTTCTTAGTAAAGAATTAATCTCAGCGCATTCTGAGGGGTTTGAATTTTTTTCGTCTCAGAATTCGCTCAGAATCAACCAGTTTGTTCAGTACACCCATGTTTCTTAGTAAAGAATTAATCTCAGCGCGTTTTGAGGGGTTTGAATTTTTTTCGTCTCAGAATACGCTAAGAATCAACCAGTTTGTTCAGTACACCCTTGTTTCTTAGTAAAGAATTAATCTCAGCGCATTTTGAGGGGTTTGAATTTTTTTCGTCTCAGAATACGCTCAGAATCAACCAGTTTGTTCAGTACACCCATGTTTCTTAGTAAAGAATTAATCTCAGCGCGTTTTGAGGGGTTTGAATTTTTTTCGTCTCAGAATACGCTCAGAATCAACCAGTTTGTTCAGTACACCCATGTTTCTTAGTAAAGAATTAATCTCAGCGCGTTTTGAGGGGTTTGAATTTTTTTCGTCTCAGAATACGCTCAGAATCAACCAGTTTGTTCAGTACACCCATGTTTCTTAGTAAAGAATTAATCTCAGCGCGTTTTGAGGGGTTTGAATTTTTTTCGTCTCAGAATACGCTGAGAATCAACCAGTTTGTTCAGTACACCCATGTTTCTTAGTAAAGAATTAATCTCAGCGCGTTTTGAGGGGTTTGAATTTTTTTCGTCTCAGAATACGCTCAGAATCAACCAGTTTGTTCAGTACACCCATGTTTCTTAGTAAAGAATTAATCTCAGCGCGTTTTGAGGGGTTTGAATTTTTTTCGTCTCAGAATACGCTCAGAATCAACCAGTTTGTTCAGTACACCCATGTTTCTTAGTAAAGAATTAATCTCAGCGCGTTTTGAGGGGTTTGAATTTTTTTCGTCTCAGAATACGCTCAGAATCAACCAGTTTGTTCAGTACACCCATGTTTCTTAGTAAAGAATTAATCTCAGCGCATTCTGAGGGGTTTGAATTTTTTTCGTCTCCGATCACGCTCAGAATCAACCAGTTTGTTCAGTACACCCATGTTTCTTAGTAAAGAATTAATCTCAGCGCATTCTGAGGGGTTTGAATTTTTTTCGTCTCAGAATACGCTCAGAATCAACCAGTTTGTTCAGTACACCCATGTTTCTTAGTAAAGAATTAATCTCAGCGCATTCTGAGGGGTTTGAATTTTTTTCGTCTCAGAATACGCTCAGAATCAACCAGTTTGTTCAGTACACCCATGTTTCTTAGTAAAGAATTAATCTCAGCGCATTCTGAGGGGTTTGAATTTTTTTCGTCTCAGAATACGCTAAGAATCAACCAGTTTGTTCAGTACACCCTTGTTTCTTAGTAAAGAATTAATCTCAGCGCGTTTTGAGGGGTTTGAATTTTTTTCGTCTCAGAATACGCTCAGAATCAACCAGTTTGTTCAGTACACCCATGTTTCTTAGTAAAGAATTAATCTCAGCGCATTCTGAGGGGTTTGAATTTTTTTCGTCTCCGATCACGCTCAGAATCAACCAGTTTGTTCAGTACACCCATGTTTCTTAGTAAAGAATTAATCTCAGCGCATTCTGAGGGGTTTGAATTTTTTTCGTCTCAGAATACGCTCAGAATCAACCAGTTTGTTCAGTACACCCATGTTTCTTAGTAAAGAATTAATCTCAGCGCATTCTGAGGGGTTTGAATTTTTTTCGTCTCAGAATACGCTCAGAATCAACCAGTTTGTTCAGTACACCCATGTTTCTTAGTAAAGAATTAATCTCAGCGCATTCTGAGGGGTTTGAATTTTTTTCGTCTCAGAATACGCTAAGAATCAACCAGTTTGTTCAGTACACCCTTGTTTCTTAGTAAAGAATTAATCTCAGCGCGTTTTGAGGGTTTGAATTTTTTTCGTCTCAGAATACGCTCAGAATCAACCAGTTTGTTCAGTACACCCATGTTTCTTAGTAAAGAATTAATCTCAGCGCGTTTTGAGGGGTTTGAATTTTTTTCGTCTCAGAATACGCTCAGAATCAACCAGTTTGTTCAGTACACCCATGTTTCTTAGTAAAGAATTAATCTCAGCGCATTCTGAGGGGTTTGAATTTTGTTCGTCTCCGATCACGCTCAGAATCAACCAGTTTGTTCAGTACACCCATGTTTCTTAGTAAAGAATTAATCTCAGCGCGTTTTGAGGGGTTTGAATTTTTTTCGTCTCAGAATACGCTAAGAATCAACCAGTTTGTTCAGTACACCCTTGTTTCTTAGTAAAGAATTAATCTCAGCGCATTCTGAGGGGTTTGAATTTTTTTCGTCTCAGAATACGCTCAGAATCAACCAGTTTGTTCAGTACACCCATGTTTCTTAGTAAAGAATTAATCTCAGCGCATTCTGAGGGGTTTGAATTTTTTTCGTCTCAGAATACGCTCATAATCAAACAGTTTGTTCAGTACACCCATGTTTCTTAGTAAAGAATTAATCTCAGCGCATTCTGAGGGGTTTGAATTTTTTTCGTCTCAGAATTCGCTCAGAATCAACCAGTTTGTTCAGTACACCCATGTTTCTTAGTAAAGAATTAATCTCAGCGCGTTTTGAGGGGTTTGAATTTTTTTCGTCTCAGAATACGCTAAGAATCAACCAGTTTGTTCAGTACACCCTTGTTTCTTAGTAAAGAATTAATCTCAGCGCATTTTGAGGGGTTTGAATTTTTTTCGTCTCAGAATACGCTCAGAATCAACCAGTTTGTTCAGTACACCCATGTTTCTTAGTAAAGAATTAATCTCAGCGCGTTTTGAGGGGTTTGAATTTTTTTCGTCTCAGAATACGCTCAGAATCAACCAGTTTGTTCAGTACACCCATGTTTCTTAGTAAAGAATTAATCTCAGCGCGTTTTGAGGGGTTTGAATTTTTTTCGTCTCAGAATACGCTCAGAATCAACCAGTTTGTTCAGTACACCCATGTTTCTTAGTAAAGAATTAATCTCAGCGCGTTTTGAGGGGTTTGAATTTTTTTCGTCTCAGAATACGCTCAGAATCAACCAGTTTGTTCAGTACACCCATGTTTCTTAGTAAAGAATTAATCTCAGCGCGTTTTGAGGGGTTTGAATTTTTTTCGTCTCAGAATACGCTCAGAATCAACCAGTTTGTTCAGTACACCCATGTTTCTTAGTAAAGAATTAATCTCAGCGCGTTTTGAGGGGTTTGAATTTTTTTCGTCTCAGAATACGCTCAGAATCAACCAGTTTGTTCAGTACACCCATGTTTCTTAGTAAAGAATTAATCTCAGCGCGTTTTGAGGGGTTTGAATTTTTTTCGTCTCAGAATACGCTCAGAATCAACCAGTTTGTTCAGTACACCCATGTTTCTTAGTAAAGAATTAATCTCAGCGCATTCTGAGGGGTTTGAATTTTTTTCGTCTCCGATCACGCTCAGAATCAACCAGTTTGTTCAGTACACCCATGTTTCTTAGTAAAGAATTAATCTCAGCGCATTCTGAGGGGTTTGAATTTTTTTCGTCTCAGAATACGCTCAGAATCAACCAGTTTGTTCAGTACACCCATGTTTCTTAGTAAAGAATTAATCTCAGCGCATTCTGAGGGGTTTGAATTTTTTTCGTCTAAGAATACGCTCAGAATCAACCAGTTTGTTCAGTACACCCATGTTTCTTAGTAAAGAATTAATCTCAGCGCATTCTGAGGGGTTTGAATTTTTTTCGTCTCAGAATACGCTAAGAATCAACCAGTTTGTTCAGTACACCCTTGTTTCTTAGTAAAGAATTAATCTCAGCGCGTTTTGAGGGGTTTGAATTTTTTTCGTCTCAGAATACGCTCAGAATCAACCAGTTTGTTCAGTACACCCATGTTTCTTAGTAAAGAATTAATCTCAGCGCATTCTGAGGGGTTTGAATTTTTTTCGTCTCCGATCACGCTCAGAATCAACCAGTTTGTTCAGTACACCCATGTTTCTTAGTAAAGAATTAATCTCAGCGCATTCTGAGGGGTTTGAATTTTTTTCGTCTCAGAATACGCTCAGAATCAACCAGTTTGTTCAGTACACCCATGTTTCTTAGTAAAGAATTAATCTCAGCGCATTCTGAGGGGTTTGAATTTTTTTCGTCTCAGAATACGCTCAGAATCAACCAGTTTGTTCAGTACACCCATGTTTCTTAGTAAAGAATTAATCTCAGCGCATTCTGAGGGGTTTGAATTTTTTTCGTCTCAGAATACGCTAAGAATCAACCAGTTTGTTCAGTACACCCTTGTTTCTTAGTAAAGAATTAATCTCAGCGCGTTTTGAGGGGTTTGAATTTTTTTCGTCTCAGAATACGCTCAGAATCAACCAGTTTGTTCAGTACACCCATGTTTCTTAGTAAAGAATTAATCTCAGCGCGTTTTGAGGGGTTTGAATTTTTTTCGTCTCAGAATACGCTCAGAATCAACCAGTTTGTTCAGTACACCCATGTTTCTTAGTAAAGAATTAATCTCAGCGCATTCTGAGGGGTTTGAATTTTGTTCGTCTCCGATCACGCTCAGAATCAACCAGTTTGTTCAGTACACCCATGTTTCTTAGTAAAGAATTAATCTCAGCGCGTTTTGAGGGGTTTGAATTTTTTTCGTCTCAGAATACGCTAAGAATCAACCAGTTTGTTCAGTACACCCTTGTTTCTTAGTAAAGAATTAATCTCAGCGCATTCTGAGGGGTTTGAATTTTTTTCGTCTCAGAATACGCTCAGAATCAACCAGTTTGTTCAGTACACCCATGTTTCTTAGTAAAGAATTAATCTCAGCGCATTCTGAGGGGTTTGAATTTTTTTCGTCTCAGAATACGCTAAGAATCAACCAGTTTGTTCAGTACACCCTTGTTTCTTAGTAAAGAATTAATCTCAGCGCGTTTTGAGGGGTTTGAATTTTTTTCGTCTCAGAATACGCTCAGAATCAACCAGTTTGTTCAGTACACCCATGTTTCTTAGTAAAGAATTAATCTCAGCGCATTCTGAGGGGTTTGAATTTTTTTCGTCTCCGATCACGCTCAGAATCAACCAGTTTGTTCAGTACACCCATGTTTCTTAGTAAAGAATTAATCTCAGCGCATTCTGAGGGGTTTGAATTTTTTTCGTCTCAGAATACGCTCAGAATCAACCAGTTTGTTCAGTACACCCATGTTTCTTAGTAAAGAATTAATCTCAGCGCATTCTGAGGGGTTTGAATTTTTTTCGTCTCAGAATACGCTCAGAATCAACCAGTTTGTTCAGTACACCCTTGTTTCTTAGTAAAGAATTAATCTCAGCGCGTTTTGAGGGGTTTGAATTTTTTTCGTCTCAGAATACGCTCAGAATCAACCAGTTTGTTCAGTACACCCATGTTTCTTAGTAAAGAATTAATCTCAGCGCGTTTTGAGGGGTTTGAATTTTTTTCGTCTCAGAATACGCTCAGAATCAACCAGTTTGTTCAGTACACCCATGTTTCTTAGTAAAGAATTAATCTCAGCGCATTCTGAGGGGTTTGAATTTTTTTCGTCTCAGAATACGCTAAGAATCAACCAGTTTGTTCAGTACACCCTTGTTTCTTAGTAAAGAATTAATCTCAGCGCATTTTGAGGGGTTTGAATTTTTTTCGTCTCAGAATACGCTCAGAATCAACCAGTTTGTTCAGTACACCCATGTTTCTTAGTAAAGAATTAATCTCAGCGCGTTTTGAGGGGTTTGAATTTTTTTCGTCTCAGAATACGCTCAGAATCAACCAGTTTGTTCAGTACACCCATGTTTCTTAGTAAAGAATTAATCTCAGCGCGTTTTGAGGGGTTTGAATTTTTTTCGTCTCAGAATACGCTCAGAATCAACCAGTTTGTTCAGTACACCCATGTTTCTTAGTAAAGAATTAATCTCAGCGCGTTTTGAGGGGTTTGAATTTTTTTCGTCTCAGAATACGCTCAGTATCAACCAGTTTGTTCAGTACACCCATGTTTCTTAGTAAAGAATTAATCTCAGCGCGTTTTGAGGGGTTTGAATTTTTTTTCGTCTCAGAATACGCTCAGAATCAACCAGTTTGTTCAGTACACCCATGTTTCTTAGTAAAGAATTAATCTCAGCGCGTTTTGAGGGGTTTGAATTTTTTTCGTCTCAGAATACGCTCAGAATCAACCAGTTTGTTCAGTACACCCATGTTTCTTAGTAAAGAATTAATCTCAGCGCGTTTTGAGGGGTTTGAATTTTTTTCGTCTCAGAATACGCTCAGAATCAACCAGTTTGTTCAGTACACCCATGTTTCTTAGTAAAGAATTAATCTCAGCGCGTTTTGAGGGGTTTGAATTTTTTTCGTCTCAGAATACGCTCAGAATCAACCAGTTTGTTCAGTACACCCATGTTTCTTAGTAAAGAATTAATCTCAGCGCATTCTGAGGGGTTTGAATTTTGTTCGTCTCCGATCACGCTCAGAATCAACCAGTTTGTTCAGTACACCCATGTTTCTTAGTAAAGAATTAATCTCAGCGCGTTTTGAGGGGTTTGAATTTTTTTCGTCTCAGAATACGCTAAGAATCAACCAGTTTGTTCAGTACACCCTTGTTTCTTAGTAAAGAATTAATCTCAGCGCATTCTGAGGGGTTTGAATTTTTTTCGTCTCAGAATACGCTCAGAATCAACCAGTTTGTTCAGTACACCCATGTTTCTTAGTAAAGAATTAATCTCAGCGCATTCTGAGGGGTTTGAATTTTTTTCGTCTCAGAATACGCTAAGAATCAACCAGTTTGTTCAGTACACCCTTGTTTCTTAGTAAAGAATTAATCTCAGCGCGTTTTGAGGGGTTTGAATTTTTTTCGTCTCAGAATACGCTCAGAATCAACCAGTTTGTTCAGTACACCCATGTTTCTTAGTAAAGAATTAATCTCAGCGCATTCTGAGGGGTTTGAATTTTTTTCGTCTCCGATCACGCTCAGAATCAACCAGTTTGTTCAGTACACCCATGTTTCTTAGTAAAGAATTAATCTCAGCGCATTCTGAGGGGTTTGAATTTTTTTCGTCTCAGAATACGCTCAGAATCAACCAGTTTGTTCAGTACACCCATGTTTCTTAGTAAAGAATTAATCTCAGCGCATTCTGAGGGGTTTGAATTTTTTTCGTCTCAGAATACGCTCAGAATCAACCAGTTTGTTCAGTACACCCATGTTTCTTAGTAAAGAATTAATCTCAGCGCATTCTGAGGGGTTTGAATTTTTTTCGTTTCAGAATACGCTCAGAATCAACCAGTTTGTTCAGTACACCCTTGTTTCTTAGTAAAGAATTAATCTCAGCGCGTTTTGAGGGGTTTGAATTTTTTTCGTCTCAGAATACGCTCAGAATCAACCAGTTTGTTCAGTACACCCATGTTTCTTAGTAAAGAATTAATCTCAGCGCGTTTTGAGGGGTTTGAATTTTTTTCGTCTCAGAATACGCTCAGAATCAACCAGTTTGTTCAGTACACCCATGTTTCTTAGTAAAGAATTAATCTCAGCGCATTCTGAGGGGTTTGAATTTTTTTCGTCTCAGAATACGCTAAGAATCAACCAGTTTGTTCAGTACACCCTTGTTTCTTAGTAAAGAATTAATCTCAGCGCATTTTGAGGGGTTTGAATTTTTTTCGTCTCAGAATACGCTCAGAATCAACCAGTTTGTTCAGTACACCCATGTTTCTTAGTAAAGAATTAATCTCAGCGCGTTTTGAGGGGTTTGAATTTTTTTCGTCTCAGAATACGCTCAGAATCAACCAGTTTGTTCAGTACACCCATGTTTCTTAGTAAAGAATTAATCTCAGCGCGTTTTGAGGGGTTTGAATTTTTTTCGTCTCAGAATACGCTCAGAATCAACCAGTTTGTTCAGTACACCCATGTTTCTTAGTAAAGAATTAATCTCAGCGCGTTTTGAGGGGTTTGAATTTTTTTCGTCTCAGAATACGCTCAGTATCAACCAGTTTGTTCAGTACACCCATGTTTCTTAGTAAAGAATTAATCTCAGCGCGTTTTGAGGGGTTTGAATTTTTTTTCGTCTCAGAATACGCTCAGAATCAACCAGTTTGTTCAGTACACCCATGTTTCTTAGTAAAGAATTAATCTCAGCGCGTTTTGAGGGGTTTGAATTTTTTTCGTCTCAGAATACGCTCAGAATCAACCAGTTTGTTCAGTACACCCATGTTTCTTAGTAAAGAATTAATCTCAGCGCGTTTTGAGGGGTTTGAATTTTTTTCGTCTCAGAATACGCTCAGAATCAACCAGTTTGTTCAGTACACCCATGTTTCTTAGTAAAGAATTAATCTCAGCGCATTCTGAGGGGTTTGAATTTTTTCGTCTCCGATCACGCTCAGAATCAACCAGTTTGTTCAGTACACCCATGTTTCTTAGTAAAGAATTAATCTCAGCGCATTCTGAGGGGTTTGAATTTTTTTCGTCTCAGAATACGCTCAGAATCAACCAGTTTGTTCAGTACACCCATGTTTCTTAGTAAAGAATTAATCTCAGCGCATTCTGAGGGGTTTGAATTTTTTTCGTCTCAGAATACGCTCAGAATCAACCAGTTTGTTCAGTACACCCATGTTTCTTAGTAAAGAATTAATCTCAGCGCATTCTGAGGGGTTTGAATTTTTTTCGTCTCAGAATACGCTAAGAATCAACCAGTTTGTTTAGTACACCCTTGTTTCTTAGTAAAGAATTAATCTCAGCGCATTT
Source organism: Leptasterias polaris (assembly GCA_037783415.1). Lineage (NCBI taxonomy): Eukaryota > Metazoa > Echinodermata > Asteroidea > Forcipulatida > Asteriidae > Leptasterias > Leptasterias polaris. Next base: position 12,798 of record JAZGTN010000131.1, read on the forward strand.
TGAGGGGTTTGAATTTTTTTCGTCTCAGAATACGCTCAGAATCAACCAGTTTGTTCAGTACACCCATGTTTCTTAGTAAAGAATTAATCTCAGCGCGTTTTGAGGGGTTTGAATTTTTTTCGTCTCAGAATACGCTCAGAATCAACCAGTTTGTTCAGTACACCCATGTTTCTTAGTAAAGAATTAATCTCAGCGCGTTTTGAGGGGTTTGAATTTTTTTCGTCTCAGAATACGCTCAGAATCAACCAGTTTGTTCAGTACACCCATGTTTCTTAGTAAAGAATTAATCTCAGCGCATTCTGAGGGGTTTGAATTTTTTTCGTCTCCGATCACGCTCAGAATCAACCAGTTTGTTCAGTACACCCATGTTTCTTAGTAAAGAATTAATCTCAGCGCATTCTGAGGGGTTTGAATTTTTTTCGTCTCAGAATACGCTCATAATCAACCAGTTTCTTCAGTACACCCATGTTTCTTAGTAAAGAATTAATCTCAGCGCATTCTGAGGGGTTTGAATTTTTTTCGTCTCAGAATTCGCTCAGAATACACCAGTTTGTTCAGTACACCCATGTTTCTTAGTAAAGAATTAATCTCAGCGCGTTTTGAGGGGTTTGAATTTTTTTCGTCTCAGAATACGCTAAGAATCAACCAGTTTGTTCAGTACACCCTTGTTTCTTAGTAAAGAATTAATCTCAGCGCATTTTGAGGGGTTTGAATTTTTTTCGTCTCAGAATACGCTCAGAATCAACCAGTTTGTTCAGTACACCCATGTTTCTTAGTAAAGAATTAATCTCAGCGCGTTTTGAGGGGTTTGAATTTTTTTCGTCTCAGAATACGCTCAGAATCAACCAGTTTGTTCAGTACACCCATGTTTCTTAGTAAAGAATTAATCTCAGCGCGTTTTGAGGGGTTTGAATTTTTTTCGTCTCAGAATACGCTCAGAATCAACCAGTTTGTTCAGTACACCCATGTTTCTTAGTAAAGAATTAATCTCAGCGCGTTTTGAGGGGTTTGAATTTTTTTCGTCTCAGAATACGCTCAGAATCAACCAGTTTGTTCAGTACACCCATGTTTCTTAGTAAAGAATTAATCTCAGCGCGTTTTAAGGGGTTTGAATTTTTTTCGTCTCAGAATACGCTAAGAATCAACCAGTTTGTTCAGTACACCCATATTTCTTAGTAAAGAATTAATCTCGGCGCATTCTGAGGGGTTTGAATTGTTTTCGTCTCCGATCACGCTCAGAATCAACCAGTTTGTTCAGTACACCCATGTTTCTTAGTAAAGAATTAATCTCGGCGCATTCTGAGGGGTTTGAATTTTTTTCGTCTCAGAATACGCTCAGAATCAACCAGTTTGTTCAGTACACCCATGTTTCTTAGTAAAGAATTAATCTCAGCGCATTCTGAGGGGTTTGAAATTTTTTCGTCTCAGAATTCGCTCAGAATCAACCAGTTTGTTCAGTACACCCATGTTTCTTAGTAAAGAATTAATCTCAGCGCATTCTGAGGGGTTTGAATTTTTTTCGTCTCAGAATACGCTCAGAATCAACCAGTTTGTTCAGTACACCCATGTTTCTTAGTAAAGAATTAATCTCAGCGCATTCTGAGGGGTTTGAATTTTTTTCGTCTCAGAATTCGCTCAGAATCAACCAGTTTGTTCAGTACACCCATGTTTCTTATTAAAGAATTAATCTCAGCGCGTTTTGAGGGTTTTGAATTTTTTTCGTCTCAGAATACGCTAAGAATCAACCAGTTTGTTCAGTACACCCTTGTTTCTTAGTAAAGAATTAATCTCAGCGCATTTTGAGGGGTTTGAATTTTTTTCGTCTCAGAATACGCTCAGAATCAACCAGTTTGTTCAGTACACCCATGTTTCTTAGTAAAGAATTAATCTCAGCGCGTTTTGAGGGGTTTGAATTTTTTTCGTCTCAGAATACGCTCAGAATCAACCAGTTTGTTCAGTACACCCATGTTTCTTAGTAAAGAATTAATCTCAGCGCGTTTTGAGGGGTTTGAATTTTTTTCGTCTCAGAATACGCTCAGAATCAACCAGTTTGTTCAGTACACCCATGTTTCTTAGTAAAGAATTAATCTCAGCGAGTTTTGAGGGGTTTGAATTTTTTTCGTCTCAGAATACGCTCAGAATCAACCAGTTTGTTCAGTACACCCATGTTTCTTAGTAAAGAATTAATCTCAGCGCATTCTGAGGGGTTTGAATTTTTTTCGTCTCCGATCACGCTCAGAATCAACCAGTTTGTTCAGTACACCCATGTTTCTTAGTAAAGAATTAATCTCAGCGCGTTTTGAGGGGTTTGAATTTTTTTCGTCCCAGAATACGCTCAGAATCAACCAGTTTGTTCAGTACACCCATGTTTCTTAGTAAAGAATTAATCTCAGCGCGTTTTGAGGGGTTTGAATTTTTTTCGTCTCAGAATACGCTCAGAATCAACCAGTTTGTTGAGTACACCCATGTTTCTTAGTAAAGAATTAATCTCAGCGCGTTTTAAGGGGTTTGAATTTTTTTCGTCTCAGAATACGCTAAGAATCAACCAGTTTGTTCAGTACACCCATATTTCTTAGTAAAGAATTAATCTCGGCGCATTCTGAGGGGTTTGAATTTTTTTCGTCTCCGATCACGCTCAGAATCAACCAGTTTGTTCAGTACACCCATGTTTCTTAGTAAAGAATTAATCTCGGCGCATTCTGAGGGGTTTGAATTTTTTTCGTCTCAGAATACGCTCAGAATCAACCAGTTTGTTCAGTACACCCATGTTTCTTAGTAAAGAATTAATCTCAGCGCATTCTGAGGGGTTTGAAATTTTTTCGTCTCAGAATTCGCTCAGAATCAACCAGTTTGTTCAGTACACCCATGTTTCTTAGTAAAGAATTAATCTCAGCGCATTCTGAGGGGTTTGAATTTTTTTCGTCTCAGAATACGCTCAGAATCAACCAGTTTGTTCAGTACACCCATGTTTCTTAGTAAAGAATTAATCTCAGCGCATTCTGAGGGGTTTGAATTTTTTTCGTCTCAGAATTCGCTCAGAATCAACCAGTTTGTTCAGTACACCCATGTTTCTTATTAAAGAATTAATCTCAGCGCGTTTTGAGGGGTTTGAATTTTTTTCGTCTCAGAATACGCTAAGAATCAACCAGTTTGTTCAGTACACCCTTGTTTCTTAGTAAAGAATTAATCTCAGCGCATTTTGAGGGGTTTGAATTTTTTTCGTCTCAGAATACGCTCAGAATCAACCAGTTTGTTCAGTACACCCATGTTTCTTAGTAAAGAATTAATCTCAGCGCATTCTGAGGGGTTTGAATTTTTTTCGTCTCAGAATACGCTAAGAATCAACCAGTTTGTTTAGTACACCCTTGTTTCTTAGTAAAGAATTAATCTCAGCGCATTTTGAGGGGTTTGAATTTTTTTCGTCTCAGAATACGCTCAGAATCAACCAGTTTGTTCAGTACACCCATGTTTCTTAGTAAAGAATTAATCTCAGCGCGTTTTGAGGGGTTTGAATTTTTTTCGTCTCAGAATACGCTCAGAATCAACCAGTTTGTTCAGTACACCCATGTTTCTTAGTAAAGAATTAATCTCAGCGCGTTTTGAGGGGTTTGAATTTTTTTCGTCTCAGAATACGCTCAGAATCAACCAGTTTGTTCAGTACACCCATGTTTCTTAGTAAAGAATTAATCTCAGCGCATTCTGAGGGGTTTGAATTTTTTTCGTCTCCGATCACGCTCAGAATCAACCAGTTTGTTCAGTACACCCATGTTTCTTAGTAAAGAATTAATCTCAGCGCATTCTGAGGGGTTTGAATTTTTTTCGTCTCAGAATACGCTCATACTCAACCAGTTTCTTCAGTACACCCATGTTTCTTAGTAAAGAATTAATCTCAGCGCATTCTGAGGGGTTTGAATTTTTTTCGTCTCAGAATTCGCTCAGAATCAACCAGTTTGTTCAGTACACCCATGTTTCTTAGTAAAGAATTAATCTCAGCGCGTTTTGAGGGGTTTGAATTTTTTTCGTCTCAGAATACGCTAAGAATCAACCAGTTTGTTCAGTACACCCTTGTTTCTTAGTAAAGAATTAATCTCAGCGCATTTTGAGGGGTTTGAATTTTTTTCGTCTCAGAATACGCTCAGAATCAACCAGTTTGTTCAGTACACCCATGTTTCTTAGTAAAGAATTAATCTCAGCGCGTTTTGAGGGGTTTGAATTTTTTTCGTCTCAGAATACGCTCAGAATCAACCAGTTTGTTCAGTACACCCATGTTTCTTAGTAAAGAATTAATCTCAGCGCGTTTTAAGGGGTTTGAATTTTTTTCGTCTCAGAATACGCTAAGAATCAACCAGTTTGTTCAGTACACCCATATTTCTTAGTAAAGAATTAATCTCGGCGCATTCTGAGGGGTTTGAATTTTTTTCGTCTCCGATCACGCTCAGAATCAACCAGTTTGTTCAGTACACCCATGTTTCTTAGTAAAGAATTAATCTCGGCGCATTCTGAGGGGTTTGAATTTTTTTCGTCTCAGAATACGCTCAGAATCAACCAGTTTGTTCAGTACACCCATGTTTCTTAGTAAAGAATTAATCTCAGCGCATTCTGAGGGGTTTGAAATTTTTTCGTCTCAGAATTCGCTCAGAATCAACCAGTTTGTTCAGTACACCCATGTTTCTTAGTAAAGAATTAATCTCAGCGCATTCTGAGGGGTTTGAATTTTTTTCGTCTCAGAATACGCTCATAATCAACCAGTTTCTTCAGTACACCCATGTTTCTTAGTAAAGAATTAATCTCAGCGCATTCTGAGGGGTTTGAATTTTTTTCGTCTCAGAATTCGCTCAGAATCAACCAGTTTGTTCAGTACACCCATGTTTCTTAGTAAAGAATTAATCTCAGCGCGTTTTGAGGGGTTTGAATTTTTTTCGTCTCAGAATACGCTAAGAATCAACCAGTTTGTTCAGTACACCCTTGTTTCTTAGTAAAGAATTAATCTCAGCGCATTTTGAGGGGTTTGAATTTTTTTCGTCTCAGAATACGCTCAGAATCAACCAGTTTGTTCAGTACACCCATGTTTCTTAGTAAAGAATTAATCTCAGCGCGTTTTGAGGGGTTTGAATTTTTTTCGTCTCAGAATACGCTCAGAATCAACCAGTTTGTTCAGTACACCCATGTTTCTTAGTAAAGAATTAATCTCAGCGCGTTTTGAGGGGTTTGAATTTTTTTCGTCTCAGAATACGCTCAGAATCAACCAGTTTGTTCAGTACACCCATGTTTCTTAGTAAAGAATTAATCTCAGCGCGTTTTGAGGGGTTTGAATTTTTTTCGTCTCAGAATACGCTCAGAATCAACCAGTTTGTTCAGTACACCCATGTTTCTTAGTAAAGAATTAATCTCAGCGCGTTTTAAGGGGTTTGAATTTTTTTCGTCTCAGAATACGCTAAGAATCAACCAGTTTGTTCAGTACACCCATATTTCTTAGTAAAGAATTAATCTCGGCGCATTCTGAGGGGTTTGAATTTTTTTCGTCTCCGATCACGCTCAGAATCAACCAGTTGGTTCAGTACACCCATGTTTCTTAGTAAAGAATTAATCTCGGCGCATTCTGAGGGGTTTGAATTTTTTTCGTCTCAGAATACGCTCAGAATCAACCAGTTTGTTCAGTACACCCATGTTTCTTAGTAAAGAATTAATCTCAGCGCATTCTGAGGGGTTTGAAATTTTTTCGTCTCAGAATTCGCTCAGAATCAACCAGTTTGTTCAGTACACCCATGTTTCTTAGTAAAGAATTAATCTCAGCGCATTCTGAGGGGTTTGAATTTTTTTCGTCTCAGAATACGCTCAGAATCAACCAGTTTGTTCAGTACACCCATGTTTCTTAGTAAAGAATTAATCTCAGCGCATTCTGAGGGGTTTGAATTTTTTTCGTCTCAGAATTCGCTCAGAATTAACCAGTTTGTTCAGTACACCCATGTTTCTTATTAAAGAATTAATCTCAGCGCGTTTTGAGGGTTGTTTTGAATTTTTTTCGTCTCAGAATACGCTAAGAATCAACCAGTTTGTTCAGTACACCCTTGTTTCTTAGTAAAGAATTAATCTCAGCGCATTTTGAGGGGTTTGAATTTTTTTCGTCTCAGAATACGCTCAGAATCAACCAGTTTGTTCAGTACACCCATGTTTCTTAGTAAAGAATTAATCTCAGCGCGTTTTGAGGGTTTGAATTTTTTCGTCTCAGAATACGCTCAGAATCAACCAGTTTGTTCAGTACACCCATGTTTCTTAGTAAAGAATTAATCTCAGCGCGTTTTGAGGGGTTTGAATTTTTTTCGTCTCAGAATACGCTCAGAATCAACCAGTTTGTTCAGTACACCCATGTTTCTTAGTAAAGAATTAATCTCAGCGAGTTTTGAGGGGTTTGAATTTTTTTCGTCTCAGAATACGCTCAGAATCAACCAGTTTGTTCAGTACACCCATGTTTCTTAGTAAAGAATTAATCTCAGCGCATTCTGAGGGGTTTGAATTTTTTTCGTCTCCGATCACGCTCAGAATCAACCAGTTTGTTCAGTACACCCATGTTTCTTAGTAAAGAATTAATCTCAGCGCGTTTTGAGGGGTTTGAATTTTTTTCGTCTCAGAATACGCTCAGAATCAACCAGTTTGTTCAGTACACCCATGTTTCTTAGTAAAGAATTAATCTCAGCGCGTTTTGAGGGGTTTGAATTTTTTTTCGTCTCAGAATACGCTCAGAATCAACCAGTTTGTTCAGTACACCCATGTTTCTTAGTAAAGAATTAATCTCAGCGCGTTTTAAGGGGTTTGAATTTTTTTCGTCTCAGAATACGCTAAGAATCAACCAGTTTGTTCAGTACACCCATATTTCTTAGTAAAGAATTAATCTCGGCGCATTCTGAGGGGTTTGAATTTTTTCGTCTCCGATCACGCTCAGAATCAACCAGTTTGTTCAGTACACCCATGTTTCTTAGTAAAGAATTAATCTCGGCGCATTCTGAGGGTTTGAATTTTTTTCGTCTCAGAATACGCTCAGAATCAACCAGTTTGTTCAGTACACCCATGTTTCTTAGTAAAGAATTAATCTCAGCGCATTCTGAGGGGTTTGAAATTTTTTCGTCTCAGAATTCGCTCAGAATCAACCAGTTTGTTCAGTACACCCATGTTTCTTAGTAAAGAATTAATCTCAGCGCATTCTGAGGGGTTTGAATTTTTTTCGTCTCAGAATACGCTCAGAATCAACCAGTTTGTTCAGTACACCCATGTTTCTTAGTAAAGAATTAATCTCAGCGCATTCTGAGGGGTTTGAATTTTTTTCGTCTCAGAATTCGCTCAGAATCAACCAGTTTGTTCAGTACACCCATGTTTCTTATTAAAGAATTAATCTCAGCGCGTTTTGAGGGGTTTGAATTTTTTTCGTCTCAGAATACGCTAAGAATCAACCAGTTTGTTCAGTACACCCATATTTCTTAGTAAAGAATTAATCTCGGCGCATTCTGAGGGGTTTGAATTTTTTTCGTCTCCGATCACGCTCAGAATCAACCAGTTTGTTCAGTACACCCATGTTTCTTAGTAAAGAATTAATCTCGGCGCATTCTGAGGGGTTTGAATTTTTTTCGTCTCAGAATACGCTCAGAATCAACCAGTTTGTTCAGTACACCCATGTTTCTTAGTAAAGAATTAATCTCAGCGCATTCTGAGGGGTTTGAAATTTTTTCGTCTCATAATTCGCTCAGAATCAACCAGTTTGTTCAGTACACCCATGTTTCTTAGTAAAGAATTAATCTCAGCGCATTCTGAGGGGTTTGAATTTTTTTCGTCTCAGAATACGCTCAGAATCAACCAGTTTGTTCAGTACACCCATGTTTCTTAGTAAAGAATTAATCTCAGCGCATTCTGAGGGGTTTGAATTTTTTTCGTCTCAGAATTCGCTCAGAATTAACCAGTTTGTTCAGTACACCCATGTTTCTTATTAAAGAATTAATCTCAGCGCGTTTTGAGGGTTTTGAATTTTTTTCGTCTCAGAATACGCTAAGAATCAACCAGTTTGTTCAGTACACCCTTGTTTCTTAGTAAAGAATTAATCTCAGCGCATTTTGAGGGGTTTGAATTTTTTTCGTCTCAGAATACGCTCAGAATCAACCAGTTTGTTCAGTACACCCATGTTTCTTAGTAAAGAATTAATCTCAGCGCGTTTTGAGGGGTTTGAATTTTTTTCGTCTCAGAATACGCTCAGAATCAACCAGTTTGTTCAGTACACCCATGTTTCTTAGTAAAGAATTAATCTCAGCGCGTTTTGAGGGGTTTGAATTTTTTTCGTCTCAGAATACGCTCAGAATCAACCAGTTTGTTCAGTACACCCATGTTTCTTAGTAAAGAATTAATCTCAGCGAGTTTTGAGGGGTTTGAATTTTTTTCGTCTCAGAATACGCTCAGAATCAACCAGTTTGTTCAGTACACCCATGTTTCTTAGTAAAGAATTAATCTCAGCGCATTCTGAGGGGTTTGAATTTTTTTCGTCTCCGATCACGCTCAGAATCAACCAGTTTGTTCAGTACACCCATGTTTCTTAGTAAAGAATTAATCTCAGCGCGTTTTGAGGGGTTTGAATTTTTTTCGTCTCAGAATACGCTCAGAATCAACCAGTTTGTTCAGTACACCCATGTTTCTTAGTAAAGAATTAATCTCAGCGCGTTTTGAGGGGTTTGAATTTTTTTCGTCTCAGAATACGCTCAGAATCAACCAGTTTGTTCAGTACACCCATGTTTCTTAGTAAAGAATTAATCTCAGCGCGTTTTAAGGGGTTTGAATTTTTTTCGTCTCAGAATACGCTAAGAATCAACCAGTTTGTTCAGTACACCCATATTTCTTAGTAAAGAATTAATCTCGGCGCATTCTGAGGGGTTTGAATTTTTTTCGTCTCCGATCACGCTCAGAATCAACCAGTTTGTTCAGTACACCCATGTTTCTTAGTAAAGAATTAATCTCGGCGCATTCTGAGGGGTTTGAATTTTTTTCGTCTCAGAATACGCTCAGAATCAACCAGTTTGTTCAGTACACCCATGTTTCTTAGTAAAGAATTAATCTCAGCGCATTCTGAGGGGTTTGAAATTTTTTCGTCTCAGAATTCGCTCAGAATCAACCAGTTTGTTCAGTACACCCATGTTTCTTAGTAAAGAATTAATCTCAGCGCATTCTGAGGGGTTTGAATTTTTTTCGTCTCAGAATACGCTCAGAATCAACCAGTTTGTTCAGTACACCCATGTTTCTTAGTAAAGAATTAATCTCAGCGCATTCTGAGGGGTTTGAATTTTTTTCGTCTCAGAATTCGCTCAGAATCAACCAGTTTGTTCAGTACACCCATGTTTCTTATTAAAGAATTAATCTCAGCGCGTTTTGAGGGGTTTGAATTTTTTTCGTCTCAGAATACGCTAAGAATCAACCAGTTTGTTCAGTACACCCTTGTTTCTTAGTAAAGAATTAATCTCAGCGCATTTTGAGGGGTTTGAATTTTTTTCGTCTCAGAATACGCTCAGAATCAACCAGTTTGTTCAGTACACCCATGTTTCTTAGTAAAGAATTAATCTCAGCGCGTTTTGAGGGGTTTGAATTTTTTTCGTCTCAGAATACGCTCAGAATCAACCAGTTTGTTCAGTACACCCATGTTTCTTAGTAAAGAATTAATCTCAGCGCGTTTTGAGGGGTTTGAATTTTTTTCGTCTCAGAATACGCTCAGAATCAACCAGTTTGTTCAGTACACCCATGTTTCTTAGTAAAGAATTAATCTCAGCGAGTTTTGAGGGGTTTGAATTTTTTTCGTCTCAGAATACGCTCAGAATCAACCAGTTTGTTCAGTACACCCATGTTTCTTAGTAAAGAATTAATCTCAGCGCATTCTGAGGGGTTTGAATTTTTTTCGTCTCCGATCACGCTCAGAATCAACCAGTTTGTTCAGTACACCCATGTTTCTTAGTAAAGAATTAATCTCAGCGCGTTTTGAGGGGTTTGAATTTTTTTCGTCCCAGAATACGCTCAGAATCAACCAGTTTGTTCAGTACACCCATGTTTCTTAGTAAAGAATTAATCTCAGCGCGTTTTGAGGGGTTTGAATTTTTTTCGTCTCAGAATACGCTCAGAATCAACCAGTTTGTTGAGTACACCCATGTTTCTTAGTAAAGAATTAATCTCAGCGCGTTTTAAGGGGTTTGAATTTTTTTCGTCTCAGAATACGCTAAGAATCAACCAGTTTGTTCAGTACACCCATATTTCTTAGTAAAGAATTAATCTCGGCGCATTCTGAGGGGTTTGAATTTTTTTCGTCTCCGATCACGCTCAGAATCAACCAGTTTGTTCAGTACACCCATGTTTCTTAGTAAAGAATTAATCTCGGCGCATTCTGAGGGGTTTGAATTTTTTTCGTCTCAGAATACGCTCAGAATCAACCAGTTTGTTCAGTACACCCATGTTTCTTAGTAAAGAATTAATCTCAGCGCATTCTGAGGGGTTTGAAATTTTTTCGTCTCAGAATTCGCTCAGAATCAACCAGTTTGTTCAGTACACCCATGTTTCTTAGTAAAGAATTAATCTCAGCGCATTCTGAGGGGTTTGAATTTTTTTCGTCTCAGAATACGCTCAGAATCAACCAGTTTGTTCAGTACACCCATGTTTCTTAGTAAAGAATTAATCTCAGCGCATTCTGAGGGGTTTGAATTTTTTTCGTCTCAGAATTCGCTCAGAATCAACCAGTTTGTTCAGTACACCCATGTTTCTTATTAAAGAATTAATCTCAGCGCGTTTTGAGGGGTTTGAATTTTTTTCGTCTCAGAATACGCTAAGAATCAACCAGTTTGTTCAGTACACCCTTGTTTCTTAGTAAAGAATTAATCTCAGCGCATTTTGAGGGGTTTGAATTTTTTTCGTCTCAGAATACGCTCAGAATCAACCAGTTTGTTCAGTACACCCATGTTTCTTAGTAAAGAATTAATCTCAGCGCATTCTGAGGGGTTTGAATTTTTTTCGTCTCAGAATACGCTAAGAATCAACCAGTTTGTTTAGTACACCCTTGTTTCTTAGTAAAGAATTAATCTCAGCGCATTTTGAGGGGTTTGAATTTTTTTCGTCTCAGAATACGCTCAGAATCAACCAGTTTGTTCAGTACACCCATGTTTCTTAGTAAAGAATTAATCTCAGCGCGTTTTGAGGGGTTTGAATTTTTTTCGTCTCAGAATACGCTCAGAATCAACCAGTTTGTTCAGTACACCCATGTTTCTTAGTAAAGAATTAATCTCAGCGCGTTTTGAGGGGTTTGAATTTTTTTCGTCTCAGAATACGCTCAGAATCAACCAGTTTGTTCAGTACACCCATGTTTCTTAGTAAAGAATTAATCTCAGCGCATTCTGAGGGGTTTGAATTTTTTTCGTCTCCGATCACGCTCAGAATCAACCAGTTTGTTCAGTACACCCATGTTTCTTAGTAAAGAATTAATCTCAGCGCATTCTGAGGGGTTTGAATTTTTTTCGTCTCAGAATACGCTCATACTCAACCAGTTTCTTCAGTACACCCATGTTTCTTAGTAAAGAATTAATCTCAGCGCATTCTGAGGGGTTTGAATTTTTTTCGTCTCAGAATTCGCTCAGAATCAACCAGTTTGTTCAGTACACCCATGTTTCTTAGTAAAGAATTAATCTCAGCGCGTTTTGAGGGGTTTGAATTTTTTTCGTCTCAGAATACGCTAAGAATCAACCAGTTTGTTCACCCTTGTTTCTTAGTAAAGAATTAATCTCAGCGCATTTTGAGGGGTTTGAATTTTTTTCGTCTCAGAATACGCTCAGAATCAACCAGTTTGTTCAGTACACCCATGTTTCTTAGTAAAGAATTAATCTCAGCGCGTTTTGAGGGGTTTGAATTTTTTTCGTCTCAGAATACGCTCAGAATCAACCAGTTTGTTCAGTACACCCATGTTTCTTAGTAAAGAATTAATCTCAGCGCGTTTTAAGGGGTTTGAATTTTTTTCGTCTCAGAATACGCTAAGAATCAACCAGTTTGTTCAGTACACCCATATTTCTTAGTAAAGAATTAATCTCGGCGCATTCTGAGGGGTTTGAATTTTTTTCGTCTCCGATCACGCTCAGAATCAACCAGTTTGTTCAGTACACCCATGTTTCTTAGTAAAGAATTAATCTCGGCGCATTCTGAGGGGTTTGAATTTTTTTCGTCTCAGAATACGCTCAGAATCAACCAGTTTGTTCAGTACACCCATGTTTCTTAGTAAAGAATTAATCTCAGCGCATTCTGAGGGGTTTGAAATTTTTTCGTCTCAGAATTCGCTCAGAATCAACCAGTTTGTTCAGTACACCCATGTTTCTTAGTAAAGAATTAATCTCAGCGCATTCTGAGGGGTTTGAATTTTTTTCGTCTCAGAATACGCTCATAATCAACCAGTTTCTTCAGTACACCCATGTTTCTTAGTAAAGAATTAATCTCAGCGCATTCTGAGGGGTTTGAATTTTTTTCGTCTCAGAATTCGCTCAGAATCAACCAGTTTGTTCAGTACACCCATGTTTCTTAGTAAAGAATTAATCTCAGCGCGTTTTGAGGGGTTTGAATTTTTTTCGTCTCAGAATACGCTAAGAATCAACCAGTTTGTTCAGTACACCCTTGTTTCTTAGTAAAGAATTAATCTCAGCGCATTTTGAGGGGTTTGAATTTTTTTCGTCTCAGAATACGCTCAGAATCAACCAGTTTGTTCAGTACACCCATGTTTCTTAGTAAAGAATTAATCTCAGCGCGTTTTGAGGGGTTTGAATTTTTTTCGTCTCAGAATACGCTCAGAATCAACCAGTTTGTTCAGTACACCCATGTTTCTTAGTAAAGAATTAATCTCAGCGCGTTTTGAGGGGTTTGAATTTTTTTCGTCTCAGAATACGCTCAGAATCAACCAGTTTGTTCAGTACACCCATGTTTCTTAGTAAAGAATTAATCTCAGCGCGTTTTGAGGGGTTTGAATTTTTTTCGTCTCAGAATACGCTCAGAATCAACCAGTTTGTTCAGTACACCCATGTTTCTTAGTAAAGAATTAATCTCAGCGCGTTTTAAGGGGTTTGAATTTTTTTCGTCTCAGAATACGCTAAGAATCAACCAGTTTGTTCAGTACACCCATATTTCTTAGTAAAGAATTAATCTCGGCGCATTCTGAGGGGTTTGAATTTTTTTCGTCTCCGATCACGCTCAGAATCAACCAGTTGGTTCAGTACACCCATGTTTCTTAGTAAAGAATTAATCTCGGCGCATTCTGAGGGGTTTGAATTTTTTTCGTCTCAGAATACGCTCAGAATCAACCAGTTTGTTCAGTACACCCATGTTTCTTAGTAAAGAATTAATCTCAGCGCATTCTGAGGGGTTTGAAATTTTTTCGTCTCAGAATTCGCTCAGAATCAACCAGTTTGTTCAGTACACCCATGTTTCTTAGTAAAGAATTAATCTCAGCGCATTCTGAGGGGTTTGAATTTTTTTCGTCTCAGAATACGCTCAGAATCAACCAGTTTGTTCAGTACACCCATGTTTCTTAGTAAAGAATTAATCTCAGCGCATTCTGAGGGGTTTGAATTTTTTTCGTCTCAGAATTCGCTCAGAATTAACCAGTTTGTTCAGTACACCCATGTTTCTTATTAAAGAATTAATCTCAGCGCGTTTTGAGGGTTTTGAATTTTTTTCGTCTCAGAATACGCTAAGAATCAACCAGTTTGTTCAGTACACCCTTGTTTCTTAGTAAAGAATTAATCTCAGCGCATTTTGAGGGGTTTGAATTTTTTTCGTCTCAGAATACGCTCAGAATCAACCAGTTTGTTCAGTACACCCATGTTTCTTAGTAAAGAATTAATCTCAGCGCGTTTTGAGGGGTTTGAATTTTTTTCGTCTCAGAATACGCTCAGAATCAACCAGTTTGTTCAGTACACCCATGTTTCTTAGTAAAGAATTAATCTCAGCGCGTTTTGAGGGGTTTGAATTTTTTTCGTCTCAGAATACGCTCAGAATCAACCAGTTTGTTCAGTACACCCATGTTTCTTAGTAAAGAATTAATCTCAGCGAGTTTTGAGGGGTTTGAATTTTTTTCGTCTCAGAATACGCTCAGAATCAACCAGTTTGTTCAGTACACCCATGTTTCTTAGTAAAGAATTAATCTCAGCGCATTCTGAGGGGTTTGAATTTTTTTCGTCTCCGATCACGCTCAGAATCAACCAGTTTGTTCAGTACACCCATGTTTCTTAGTAAAGAATTAATCTCAGCGCGTTTTGAGGGGTTTGAATTTTTTTCGTCTCAGAATACGCTCAGAATCAACCAGTTTGTTCAGTACACCCATGTTTCTTAGTAAAGAATTAATCTCAGCGCGTTTTGAGGGGTTTGAATTTTTTTCGTCTCAGAATACGCTCAGAATCAACCAGTTTGTTCAGTACACCCATGTTTCTTAGTAAAGAATTAATCTCAGCGCGTTTTAAGGGGTTTGAATTTTTTTCGTCTCAGAATACGCTAAGAATCAACCAGTTTGTTCAGTACACCCATATTTCTTAGTAAAGAATTAATCTCGGCGCATTCTGAGGGGTTTGAATTTTTTTCGTCTCCGATCACGCTCAGAATCAACCAGTTTGTTCAGTACACCCATGTTTCTTAGTAAAGAATTAATCTCGGCGCATTCTGAGGGGTTTGAATTTTTTTCGTCTCAGAATACGCTCAGAATCAACCAGTTTGTTCAGTACACCCATGTTTCTTAGTAAAGAATTAATCTCAGCGCATTCTGAGGGGTTTGAAATTTTTTCGTCTCAGAATTCGCTCAGAATCAACCAGTTTGTTCAGTACACCCATGTTTCTTAGTAAAGAATTAATCTCAGCGCATTCTGAGGGGTTTGAATTTTTTTCGTCTCAGAATACGCTCAGAATCAACCAGTTTGTTCAGTACACCCATGTTTCTTAGTAAAGAATTAATCTCAGCGCATTCTGAGGGGTTTGAATTTTTTTCGTCTCAGAATTCGCTCAGAATCAACCAGTTTGTTCAGTACACCCATGTTTCTTATTAAAGAATTAATCTCAGCGCGTTTTGAGGGGTTTGAATTTTTTTCGTCTCAGAATACGCTAAGAATCAACCAGTTTGTTCAGTACACCCATATTTCTTAGTAAAGAATTAATCTCGGCGCATTCTGAGGGGTTTGAATTTTTTTCGTCTCCGATCACGCTCAGAATCAACCAGTTTGTTCAGTACACCCATGTTTCTTAGTAAAGAATTAATCTCGGCGCATTCTGAGGGGTTTGAATTTTTTTCGTCTCAGAATACGCTCAGAATCAACCAGTTTGTTCAGTACACCCATGTTTCTTAGTAAAGAATTAATCTCAGCGCATTCTGAGGGGTTTGAAATTTTTTCGTCTCAGAATTCGCTCAGAATCAACCAGTTTGTTCAGTACACCCATGTTTCTTAGTAAAGAATTAATCTCAGCGCATTCTGAGGGGTTTGAATTTTTTTCGTCTCAGAATACGCTCAGAATCAACCAGTTTGTTCAGTACACCCATGTTTCTTAGTAAAGAATTAATCTCAGCGCATTCTGAGGGGTTTGAATTTTTTTCGTCTCAGAATTCGCTCAGAATTAACCAGTTTGTTCAGTACACCCATGTTTCTTATTAAAGAATTAATCTCAGCGCGTTTTGAGGGTTTTGAATTTTTTTCGTCTCAGAATACGCTAAGAATCAACCAGTTTGTTCAGTACACCCTTGTTTCTTAGTAAAGAATTAATCTCAGCGCATTTTGAGGGGTTTGAATTTTTTTCGTCTCAGAATACGCTCAGAATCAACCAGTTTGTTCAGTACACCCATGTTTCTTAGTAAAGAATTAATCTCAGCGCGTTTTGAGGGGTTTGAATTTTTTTCGTCTCAGAATACGCTCAGAATCAACCAGTTTGTTCAGTACACCCATGTTTCTTAGTAAAGAATTAATCTCAGCGCGTTTTGAGGGGTTTGAATTTTTTTCGTCTCAGAATACGCTCAGAATCAACCAGTTTGTTCAGTACACCCATGTTTCTTAGTAAAGAATTAATCTCAGCGAGTTTTGAGGGGTTTGAATTTTTTTCGTCTCAGAATACGCTCAGAATCAACCAGTTTGTTCAGTACACCCATGTTTCTTAGTAAAGAATTAATCTCAGCGCATTCTGAGGGGTTTGAATTTTTTTCGTCTCCGATCACGCTCAGAATCAACCAGTTTGTTCAGTACACCCATGTTTCTTAGTAAAGAATTAATCTCAGCGCGTTTTGAGGGGTTTGAATTTTTTTCGTCTCAGAATACGCTCAGAATCAACCAGTTTGTTCAGTACACCCATGTTTCTTAGTAAAGAATTAATCTCAGCGCGTTTTGAGGGGTTTGAATTTTTTTCGTCTCAGAATACGCTCAGAATCAACCAGTTTGTTCAGTACACCCATGTTTCTTAGTAAAGAATTAATCTCAGCGCGTTTTAAGGGGTTTGAATTTTTTTCGTCTCAGAATACGCTAAGAATCAACCAGTTTGTTCAGTACACCCATATTTCTTAGTAAAGAATTAATCTCGGCGCATTCTGAGGGGTTTGAATTTTTTTCGTCTCCGATCACGCTCAGAATCAACCAGTTTGTTCAGTACACCCATGTTTCTTAGTAAAGAATTAATCTCGGCGCATTCTGAGGGGTTTGAATTTTTTTCGTCTCAGAATACGCTCAGAATCAACCAGTTTGTTCAGTACACCCATGTTTCTTAGTAAAGAATTAATCTCAGCGCATTCTGAGGGGTTTGAAATTTTTTCGTCTCAGAATTCGCTCAGAATCAACCAGTTTGTTCAGTACACCCATGTTTCTTAGTAAAGAATTAATCTCAGCGCATTCTGAGGGGTTTGAATTTTTTTCGTCTCAGAATACGCTCAGAATCAACCAGTTTGTTCAGTACACCCATGTTTCTTAGTAAAGAATTAATCTCAGCGCATTCTGAGGGGTTTGAATTTTTTTCGTCTCAGAATTCGCTCAGAATCAACCAGTTTGTTCAGTACACCCATGTTTCTTATTAAAGAATTAATCTCAGCGCGTTTTGAGGGGTTTGAATTTTTTTCGTCTCAGAATACGCTAAGAATCAACCAGTTTGTTCAGTACACCCTTGTTTCTTAGTAAAGAATTAATCTCAGCGCATTTTGAGGGGTTTGAATTTTTTTCGTCTCAGAATACGCTCAGAATCAACCAGTTTGTTCAGTACACCCATGTTTCTTAGTAAAGAATTAATCTCAGCGCGTTTTGAGGGGTTTGAATTTTTTTCGTCTCAGAATACGCTCAGAATCAACCAGTTTGTTCAGTACACCCATGTTTCTTAGTAAAGAATTAATCTCAGCGCGTTTTGAGGGGTTTGAATTTTTTTCGTCTCAGAATACGCTCAGAATCAACCAGTTTGTTCAGTACACCCATGTTTCTTAGTAAAGAATTAATCTCAGCGAGTTTTGAGGGGTTTGAATTTTTTTTCGTCTCAGAATACGCTCAGAATCAACCAGTTTGTTCAGTACACCCATGTTTCTTAGTAAAGAATTAATCTCAGCGCATTCTGAGGGGTTTGAATTTTTTTCGTCTCCGATCACGCTCAGAATCAACCAGTTTGTTCAGTACACCCATGTTTCTTAGTAAAGAATTAATCTCAGCGCGTTTTGAGGGGTTTGAATTTTTTTCGTCTCAGAATACGCTCAGAATCAACCAGTTTGTTCAGTACACCCATGTTTCTTAGTAAAGAATTAATCTCAGCGCGTTTTGAGGGGTTTGAATTTTTTTCGTCTCAGAATACGCTCAGAATCAACCAGTTTGTTCAGTACACCCATGTTTCTTAGTAAAGAATTAATCTCAGCGCGTTTTGAGGGGTTTGAATTTTTTTCG
Organism: Leptasterias polaris; assembly: GCA_037783415.1. Taxonomy (NCBI): domain Eukaryota; kingdom Metazoa; phylum Echinodermata; class Asteroidea; order Forcipulatida; family Asteriidae; genus Leptasterias; species Leptasterias polaris. The sequence goes on from JAZGTN010000131.1 coordinate 30,716, forward strand.
TCTCAGAATACGCTCAGAATCAACCAGTTTGTTCAGTACACCCATGTTTCTTAGTAAAGAATTAATCTCAGCGCGTTTTGAGGGGTTTGAATTTTTTTCGTCTCAGAATACGCTCAGAATCAACCAGTTTGTTCAGTACACCCATGTTTCTTAGTAAAGAATTAATCTCAGCGCGTTTTAAGGGGTTTGAATTTTTTTCGTCTCAGAATACGCTAAGAATCAACCAGTTTGTTCAGTACACCCATATTTCTTAGTAAAGAATTAATCTCGGCGCATTCTGAGGGGTTTGAATTTTTTTCGTCTCCGATCACGCTCAGAATCAACCAGTTTGTTCGGTACACCCATGTTTCTTAGTAAAGAATTAATCTCGGCGCATTCTGAGGGGTTTGATTTTTTTTCGTCTCAGAATACGCTCAGAATCAACCAGTTTGTTCAGTACACCCATGTTTCTTAGTAAAGAATTAATCTCAGCGCATTCTGAGGGGTTTGAATTTTTTTCGTCTCAGAATACGCTCAGAATCAACCAGTTTGTTCAGTACACCCATGTTTCTTAGTAAAGAATTAATCTCAGCGCATTCTGAGGGGTTTGAATTTTTTTCGTCTCAGAATTCGCTCAGAATCAACCAGTTTGTTCAGTACACCCATGTTTCTTAGTAAAGAATTAATCTCAGCGCGTTTTGAGGGGTTTGAATTTTTTTCGTCTCAGAATACGCTAAGAATCAACCAGTTTGTTCAGTACACCCTTGTTTCTTAGTAAAGAATTAATCTCAGCGCATTTTGAGGGGTTTGAATTTTTTTCGTCTCAGAATACGCTCAGAATCAACCAGTTTGTTCAGTACACCAATGTTTCTTAGTAAAGAATTAATCTCAGCGCGTTTTGAGGGGTTTGAATTTTTTTCGTCTCAGAATACGCTCAGAATCAACCAGTTTGTTCAGTACACCCATGTTTCTTAGTAAAGAATTAATCTCAGCGCATTCTGAGGGGTTTGAATTTTTTTCGTCTCAGAATACGCTCAGAATCAACCAGTTTGTTCAGTACACCCATGTTTCTTAGTAAAGAATTAATCTCAGCGCATTCTGAGGGGTTTGAAATTTTTTCGTCTCAGAATTCGCTCAGAATCAACCAGTTTGTTCAGTACACCCATGTTTCTTAGTAAAGAATTAATCTCAGCGCATTCTGAGGGGTTTGAATTTTTTTCGTCTCAGAATACGCTCAGAATCAACCAGTTTGTTCAGTACACCCATGTTTCTTAGTAAAGAATTAATCTCAGCGCATTCTGAGGGGTTTGAATTTTTTTCGTCTCAGAATTCGCTCAGAATCAACCAGTTTGTTCAGTACACCCATGTTTCTTAGTAAAGAATTAATCTCAGCGCGTTTTGAGGGGTTTGAATTTTTTTCGTCTCAGAATACGCTAAGAATCAACCAGTTTGTTCAGTACACCCTTGTTTCTTAGTAAAGAATTAATCTCAGCGCATTTTGAGGGGTTTGAATTTTTTTCGTCTCAGAATACGCTCAGAATCAACCAGTTTGTTCAGTACACCCATGTTTCTTAGTAAAGAATTAATCTCAGCGCGTTTTGAGGGGTTTGAATTTTTTTCGTCTCAGAATACGCTCAGAATCAACCAGTTTGTTCAGTACACCCATGTTTCTTAGTAAAGAATTAATCTCAGCGCATTCTGAGGGGTTTGAATTTTTTTCGTCTCCGATCACGCTCAGAATCAACCAGTTTGTTCAGTACACCCATGTTTCTTAGTAAAGAATTAATCTCAGCGCGTTTTGAGGGGTTTGAATTTTTTTCGTCTCAGAATACGCTAAGAATCAACCAGTTTGTTCAGTACACCCTTGTTTCTTAGTAAAGAATTAATCTCAGCGCATTTTGAGGGGTTTGAATTTTTTTCGTCTCAGAATACGCTCAGAATCAACCAGTTTGTTCAGTACACCCATGTTTCTTAGTAAAGAATTAATCTCAGCGCGTTTTGAGGGGTTTGAATTTTTTTCGTCTCAGAATACGCTCAGAATCAACCAGTTTGTTCAGTACACCCATGTTTCTTAGTAAAGAATTAATCTCAGCGCGTTTTGAGGGGTTTGAATTTTTTTCGTCTCAGAATACGCTAAGAATCAACCAGTTTGTTCAGTACACCCTTGTTTCTTAGTAAAGAATTAATCTCAGCGCATTCTGAGGGGTTTGAATTTTTTTCGTCTCCGATCACGCTCAGAATCAACCAGTTTGTTCAGTACACCCATGTTTCTTAGTAAAGAATTAATCTCAGCGCGTTTTGAGGGGTTTGAATTTTTTTCGTCTCAGAATACGCTCAGAATCAACCAGTTTGTTCAGTACACCCATGTTTCTTAGTAAAGAATTAATCTCAGCGCATTCTGAGGGGTTTGAATTTTTTTCGTCTCAGAATACGCTCAGAATCAACCAGTTTGTTCAGTACACCCATGTTTCTTAGTAAAGAATTAATCTCAGCGCATTCTGAGGGGTTTGAATTTTTTTCGTCTCAGAATTCGCTCAGAATCAACCAGTTTGTTCAGTACACCCATGTTTCTTAGTAAAGAATTAATCTCAGCGCGTTTTGAGGGGTTTGAATTTTTTTCGTCTCAGAATACGCTAAGAATCAACCAGTTTGTTCAGTACACCCTTGTTTCTTAGTAAAGAATTAATCTCAGCGCATTTTGAGGGGTTTGAATTTTTTTCGTCTCAGAATACGCTCAGAATCAACCAGTTTGTTCAGTACACCCATGTTTCTTAGTAAAGAATTAATCTTAGCGCGTTTTGAGGGGTTTGAATTTTTTTCGTCTCAGAATACGCTCAGAATCAACCAGTTTGTTCAGTACACCCATGTTTCTTAGTAAAGAATTAATCTCAGCGCGTTTTGAGGGGTTTGAATTTTTTTCGTCTCAGAATACGCTCAGAATCAACCAGTTTGTTCAGTACACCCATGTTTCTTAGTAAAGAATTAATCTCAGCGCATTCTGAGGGGTTTGAATTTTTTTCGTCTCCGATCACGCTCAGAATCAACCAGTTTGTTCAGTACACCCATGTTTCTTAGTAAAGAATTAATCTCAGCGCGTTTTGAGGGGTTTGAATTTTTTTCGTCTCAGAATACGCTCAGAATCAACCAGTTTGTTCAGTACACCCATGTTTCTTAGTAAAGAATTAATCTCAGCGCATTCTGAGGGGTTTGAATTTTTTTCGTCTCCGATCACGCTCAGAATCAACCAGTTTGTTCAGTACACCCATGTTTCTTAGTAAAGAATTAATCTCAGCGCGTTTTGAGGGGTTTGAATTTTTTTCGTCTCAGAATACGCTCAGAATCAACCAGTTTGTTCAGTACACCCATGTTTCTTAGTAAAGAATTAATCTCAGCGCATTCTGAGGGGTTTGAATTTTTTTCGTCTCCGATCACGCTCAGAATCAACCAGTTTGTTCAGTACACCCATGTTTCTTAGTAAAGAATTAATCTCAGCGCATTCTGAGGGGTTTGAATTTTTTTCGTCTCAGAATACGCTCATAATCAAACAGTTTGTTCAGTACACCCATGTTTCTTAGTAAAGAATTAATCTCAGCGCATTCTGAGGGGTTTGAATTTTTTTCGTCTCAGAATTCGCTCAGAATCAACCAGTTTGTTCAGTACACCCATGTTTCTTAGTAAAGAATTAATCTCAGCGCGTTTTGAGGGGTTTGAATTTTTTTCGTCTCAGAATACGCTAAGAATCAACCAGTTTGTTCAGTACACCCTTGTTTCTTAGTAAAGAATTAATCTCAGCGCATTTTGAGGGGTTTGAATTTTTTTCGTCTCAGAATACGCTCAGAATCAACCAGTTTGTTCAGTACACCCATGTTTCTTAGTAAAGAATTAATCTCAGCGCGTTTTGAGGGGTTTGAATTTTTTTCGTCTCAGAATACGCTCAGAATCAACCAGTTTGTTCAGTACACCCATGTTTCTTAGTAAAGAATTAATCTCAGCGCGTTTTGAGGGGTTTGAATTTTTTTCGTCTCAGAATACGCTCAGAATCAACCAGTTTGTTCAGTACACCCATGTTTCTTAGTAAAGAATAATCAACCAGTTTGTTCAGTACACCCATGTTTCTTAGTAAAGAATTAATCTCAGCGCATTCTGAGGGGTTTGAATTTTTTTCGTCTCAGAATACGCTCATAATCAAACAGTTTGTTCAGTACACCCATGTTTCTTAGTAAAGAATTAATCTCAGCGCATTCTGAGGGGTTTGAATTTTTTTCGTCTCAGAATTCGCTCAGAATCAACCAGTTTGTTCAGTACACCCATGTTTCTTAGTAAAGAATTAATCTCAGCGCGTTTTGAGGGGTTTGAATTTTTTTCGTCTCAGAATACGCTAAGAATCAACCAGTTTGTTCAGTACACCCTTGTTTCTTAGTAAAGAATTAATCTCAGCGCATTTTGAGGGGTTTGAATTTTTTTCGTCTCAGAATACGCTCAGAATCAACCAGTTTGTTCAGTACACCCATGTTTCTTAGTAAAGAATTAATCTCAGCGCGTTTTGAGGGGTTTGAATTTTTTTCGTCTCAGAATACGCTCAGAATCAACCAGTTTGTTCAGTACACCCATGTTTCTTAGTAAAGAATTAATCTCAGCGCGTTTTGAGGGGTTTGAATTTTTTTCGTCTCAGAATACGCTCAGAATCAACCAGTTTGTTCAGTACACCCATGTTTCTTAGTAAAGAATTAATCTCAGCGCGTTTTGAGGGGTTTGAATTTTTTTCGTCTCAGAATACGCTGAGAATCAACCAGTTTGTTCAGTACACCCATGTTTCTTAGTAAAGAATTAATCTCAGCGCGTTTTGAGGGGTTTGAATTTTTTTCGTCTCAGAATACGCTCAGAATCAACCAGTTTGTTCAGTACACCCATGTTTCTTAGTAAAGAATTAATCTCAGCGCGTTTTGAGGGGTTTGAATTTTTTTCGTCTCAGAATACGCTCAGAATCAACCAGTTTGTTCAGTACACCCATGTTTCTTAGTAAAGAATTAATCTCAGCGCGTTTTGAGGGGTTTGAATTTTTTTCGTCTCAGAATACGCTCAGAATCAACCAGTTTGTTCAGTACACCCATGTTTCTTAGTAAAGAATTAATCTCAGCGCATTCTGAGGGGTTTGAATTTTTTTCGTCTCCGATCACGCTCAGAATCAACCAGTTTGTTCAGTACACCCATGTTTCTTAGTAAAGAATTAATCTCAGCGCATTCTGAGGGGTTTGAATTTTTTTCGTCTCAGAATACGCTCAGAATCAACCAGTTTGTTCAGTACACCCATGTTTCTTAGTAAAGAATTAATCTCAGCGCATTCTGAGGGGTTTGAATTTTTTTCGTCTCAGAATACGCTCAGAATCAACCAGTTTGTTCAGTACACCCATGTTTCTTAGTAAAGAATTAATCTCAGCGCATTCTGAGGGGTTTGAATTTTTTTCGTCTCAGAATACGCTAAGAATCAACCAGTTTGTTCAGTACACCCTTGTTTCTTAGTAAAGAATTAATCTCAGCGCGTTTTGAGGGGTTTGAATTTTTTTCGTCTCAGAATACGCTCAGAATCAACCAGTTTGTTCAGTACACCCATGTTTCTTAGTAAAGAATTAATCTCAGCGCATTCTGAGGGGTTTGAATTTTTTTCGTCTCCGATCACGCTCAGAATCAACCAGTTTGTTCAGTACACCCATGTTTCTTAGTAAAGAATTAATCTCAGCGCATTCTGAGGGGTTTGAATTTTTTTCGTCTCAGAATACGCTCAGAATCAACCAGTTTGTTCAGTACACCCATGTTTCTTAGTAAAGAATTAATCTCAGCGCATTCTGAGGGGTTTGAATTTTTTTCGTCTCAGAATACGCTCAGAATCAACCAGTTTGTTCAGTACACCCATGTTTCTTAGTAAAGAATTAATCTCAGCGCATTCTGAGGGGTTTGAATTTTTTTCGTCTCAGAATACGCTAAGAATCAACCAGTTTGTTCAGTACACCCTTGTTTCTTAGTAAAGAATTAATCTCAGCGCGTTTTGAGGGTTTGAATTTTTTTCGTCTCAGAATACGCTCAGAATCAACCAGTTTGTTCAGTACACCCATGTTTCTTAGTAAAGAATTAATCTCAGCGCGTTTTGAGGGGTTTGAATTTTTTTCGTCTCAGAATACGCTCAGAATCAACCAGTTTGTTCAGTACACCCATGTTTCTTAGTAAAGAATTAATCTCAGCGCATTCTGAGGGGTTTGAATTTTGTTCGTCTCCGATCACGCTCAGAATCAACCAGTTTGTTCAGTACACCCATGTTTCTTAGTAAAGAATTAATCTCAGCGCGTTTTGAGGGGTTTGAATTTTTTTCGTCTCAGAATACGCTAAGAATCAACCAGTTTGTTCAGTACACCCTTGTTTCTTAGTAAAGAATTAATCTCAGCGCATTCTGAGGGGTTTGAATTTTTTTCGTCTCAGAATACGCTCAGAATCAACCAGTTTGTTCAGTACACCCATGTTTCTTAGTAAAGAATTAATCTCAGCGCATTCTGAGGGGTTTGAATTTTTTTCGTCTCAGAATACGCTCATAATCAAACAGTTTGTTCAGTACACCCATGTTTCTTAGTAAAGAATTAATCTCAGCGCATTCTGAGGGGTTTGAATTTTTTTCGTCTCAGAATTCGCTCAGAATCAACCAGTTTGTTCAGTACACCCATGTTTCTTAGTAAAGAATTAATCTCAGCGCGTTTTGAGGGGTTTGAATTTTTTTCGTCTCAGAATACGCTAAGAATCAACCAGTTTGTTCAGTACACCCTTGTTTCTTAGTAAAGAATTAATCTCAGCGCATTTTGAGGGGTTTGAATTTTTTTCGTCTCAGAATACGCTCAGAATCAACCAGTTTGTTCAGTACACCCATGTTTCTTAGTAAAGAATTAATCTCAGCGCGTTTTGAGGGGTTTGAATTTTTTTCGTCTCAGAATACGCTCAGAATCAACCAGTTTGTTCAGTACACCCATGTTTCTTAGTAAAGAATTAATCTCAGCGCGTTTTGAGGGGTTTGAATTTTTTTCGTCTCAGAATACGCTCAGAATCAACCAGTTTGTTCAGTACACCCATGTTTCTTAGTAAAGAATTAATCTCAGCGCGTTTTGAGGGGTTTGAATTTTTTTCGTCTCAGAATACGCTCAGAATCAACCAGTTTGTTCAGTACACCCATGTTTCTTAGTAAAGAATTAATCTCAGCGCGTTTTGAGGGGTTTGAATTTTTTTCGTCTCAGAATACGCTCAGAATCAACCAGTTTGTTCAGTACACCCATGTTTCTTAGTAAAGAATTAATCTCAGCGCGTTTTGAGGGGTTTGAATTTTTTTCGTCTCAGAATACGCTCAGAATCAACCAGTTTGTTCAGTACACCCATGTTTCTTAGTAAAGAATTAATCTCAGCGCGTTTTGAGGGGTTTGAATTTTTTTCGTCTCAGAATACGCTCAGAATCAACCAGTTTGTTCAGTACACCCATGTTTCTTAGTAAAGAATTAATCTCAGCGCATTCTGAGGGGTTTGAATTTTTTTCGTCTCCGATCACGCTCAGAATCAACCAGTTTGTTCAGTACACCCATGTTTCTTAGTAAAGAATTAATCTCAGCGCATTCTGAGGGGTTTGAATTTTTTTCGTCTCAGAATACGCTCAGAATCAACCAGTTTGTTCAGTACACCCATGTTTCTTAGTAAAGAATTAATCTCAGCGCATTCTGAGGGGTTTGAATTTTTTTCGTCTAAGAATACGCTCAGAATCAACCAGTTTGTTCAGTACACCCATGTTTCTTAGTAAAGAATTAATCTCAGCGCATTCTGAGGGGTTTGAATTTTTTTCGTCTCAGAATACGCTAAGAATCAACCAGTTTGTTCAGTACACCCTTGTTTCTTAGTAAAGAATTAATCTCAGCGCGTTTTGAGGGGTTTGAATTTTTTTCGTCTCAGAATACGCTCAGAATCAACCAGTTTGTTCAGTACACCCATGTTTCTTAGTAAAGAATTAATCTCAGCGCATTCTGAGGGGTTTGAATTTTTTTCGTCTCCGATCACGCTCAGAATCAACCAGTTTGTTCAGTACACCCATGTTTCTTAGTAAAGAATTAATCTCAGCGCATTCTGAGGGGTTTGAATTTTTTTCGTCTCAGAATACGCTCAGAATCAACCAGTTTGTTCAGTACACCCATGTTTCTTAGTAAAGAATTAATCTCAGCGCATTCTGAGGGGTTTGAATTTTTTTCGTCTCAGAATACGCTCAGAATCAACCAGTTTGTTCAGTACACCCATGTTTCTTAGTAAAGAATTAATCTCAGCGCATTCTGAGGGGTTTGAATTTTTTTCGTCTCAGAATACGCTAAGAATCAACCAGTTTGTTCAGTACACCCTTGTTTCTTAGTAAAGAATTAATCTCAGCGCGTTTTGAGGGGTTTGAATTTTTTTCGTCTCAGAATACGCTCAGAATCAACCAGTTTGTTCAGTACACCCATGTTTCTTAGTAAAGAATTAATCTCAGCGCGTTTTGAGGGGTTTGAATTTTTTTCGTCTCAGAATACGCTCAGAATCAACCAGTTTGTTCAGTACACCCATGTTTCTTAGTAAAGAATTAATCTCAGCGCATTCTGAGGGGTTTGAATTTTGTTCGTCTCCGATCACGCTCAGAATCAACCAGTTTGTTCAGTACACCCATGTTTCTTAGTAAAGAATTAATCTCAGCGCGTTTTGAGGGGTTTGAATTTTTTTCGTCTCAGAATACGCTAAGAATCAACCAGTTTGTTCAGTACACCCTTGTTTCTTAGTAAAGAATTAATCTCAGCGCATTCTGAGGGGTTTGAATTTTTTTCGTCTCAGAATACGCTCAGAATCAACCAGTTTGTTCAGTACACCCATGTTTCTTAGTAAAGAATTAATCTCAGCGCATTCTGAGGGGTTTGAATTTTTTTCGTCTCAGAATACGCTAAGAATCAACCAGTTTGTTCAGTACACCCTTGTTTCTTAGTAAAGAATTAATCTCAGCGCGTTTTGAGGGGTTTGAATTTTTTTCGTCTCAGAATACGCTCAGAATCAACCAGTTTGTTCAGTACACCCATGTTTCTTAGTAAAGAATTAATCTCAGCGCATTCTGAGGGGTTTGAATTTTTTTCGTCTCCGATCACGCTCAGAATCAACCAGTTTGTTCAGTACACCCATGTTTCTTAGTAAAGAATTAATCTCAGCGCATTCTGAGGGGTTTGAATTTTTTTCGTCTCAGAATACGCTCAGAATCAACCAGTTTGTTCAGTACACCCATGTTTCTTAGTAAAGAATTAATCTCAGCGCATTCTGAGGGGTTTGAATTTTTTTCGTCTCAGAATACGCTCAGAATCAACCAGTTTGTTCAGTACACCCTTGTTTCTTAGTAAAGAATTAATCTCAGCGCGTTTTGAGGGGTTTGAATTTTTTTCGTCTCAGAATACGCTCAGAATCAACCAGTTTGTTCAGTACACCCATGTTTCTTAGTAAAGAATTAATCTCAGCGCGTTTTGAGGGGTTTGAATTTTTTTCGTCTCAGAATACGCTCAGAATCAACCAGTTTGTTCAGTACACCCATGTTTCTTAGTAAAGAATTAATCTCAGCGCATTCTGAGGGGTTTGAATTTTTTTCGTCTCAGAATACGCTAAGAATCAACCAGTTTGTTCAGTACACCCTTGTTTCTTAGTAAAGAATTAATCTCAGCGCATTTTGAGGGGTTTGAATTTTTTTCGTCTCAGAATACGCTCAGAATCAACCAGTTTGTTCAGTACACCCATGTTTCTTAGTAAAGAATTAATCTCAGCGCGTTTTGAGGGGTTTGAATTTTTTTCGTCTCAGAATACGCTCAGAATCAACCAGTTTGTTCAGTACACCCATGTTTCTTAGTAAAGAATTAATCTCAGCGCGTTTTGAGGGGTTTGAATTTTTTTCGTCTCAGAATACGCTCAGAATCAACCAGTTTGTTCAGTACACCCATGTTTCTTAGTAAAGAATTAATCTCAGCGCGTTTTGAGGGGTTTGAATTTTTTTCGTCTCAGAATACGCTCAGTATCAACCAGTTTGTTCAGTACACCCATGTTTCTTAGTAAAGAATTAATCTCAGCGCGTTTTGAGGGGTTTGAATTTTTTTTCGTCTCAGAATACGCTCAGAATCAACCAGTTTGTTCAGTACACCCATGTTTCTTAGTAAAGAATTAATCTCAGCGCGTTTTGAGGGGTTTGAATTTTTTTCGTCTCAGAATACGCTCAGAATCAACCAGTTTGTTCAGTACACCCATGTTTCTTAGTAAAGAATTAATCTCAGCGCGTTTTGAGGGGTTTGAATTTTTTTCGTCTCAGAATACGCTCAGAATCAACCAGTTTGTTCAGTACACCCATGTTTCTTAGTAAAGAATTAATCTCAGCGCATTCTGAGGGGTTTGAATTTTTTTCGTCTCCGATCACGCTCAGAATCAACCAGTTTGTTCAGTACACCCATGTTTCTTAGTAAAGAATTAATCTCAGCGCATTCTGAGGGGTTTGAATTTTTTTCGTCTCAGAATACGCTCAGAATCAACCAGTTTGTTCAGTACACCCATGTTTCTTAGTAAAGAATTAATCTCAGCGCATTCTGAGGGGTTTGAATTTTTTTCGTCTCAGAATACGCTCAGAATCAACCAGTTTGTTCAGTACACCCATGTTTCTTAGTAAAGAATTAATCTCAGCGCATTCTGAGGGGTTTGAATTTTTTTCGTCTCAGAATACGCTAAGAATCAACCAGTTTGTTCAGTACACCCTTGTTTCTTAGTAAAGAATTAATCTCAGCGCGTTTTGAGGGGTTTGAATTTTTTTCGTCTCAGAATACGCTCAGAATCAACCAGTTTGTTCAGTACACCCATGTTTCTTAGTAAAGAATTAATCTCAGCGCGTTTTGAGGGGTTTGAATTTTTTTCGTCTCAGAATACGCTCAGAATCAACCAGTTTGTTCAGTACACCCATGTTTCTTAGTAAAGAATTAATCTCAGCGCATTCTGAGGGGTTTGAATTTTGTTCGTCTCCGATCACGCTCAGAATCAACCAGTTTGTTCAGTACACCCATGTTTCTTAGTAAAGAATTAATCTCAGCGCGTTTTGAGGGGTTTGAATTTTTTTCGTCTCAGAATACGCTAAGAATCAACCAGTTTGTTCAGTACACCCTTGTTTCTTAGTAAAGAATTAATCTCAGCGCATTCTGAGGGGTTTGAATTTTTTTCGTCTCAGAATACGCTCAGAATCAACCAGTTTGTTCAGTACACCCATGTTTCTTAGTAAAGAATTAATCTCAGCGCATTCTGAGGGGTTTGAATTTTTTTCGTCTCAGAATACGCTAAGAATCAACCAGTTTGTTCAGTACACCCTTGTTTCTTAGTAAAGAATTAATCTCAGCGCGTTTTGAGGGGTTTGAATTTTTTTCGTCTCAGAATACGCTCAGAATCAACCAGTTTGTTCAGTACACCCATGTTTCTTAGTAAAGAATTAATCTCAGCGCATTCTGAGGGGTTTGAATTTTTTTCGTCTCAGAATACGCTCAGAATCAACCAGTTTGTTCAGTACACCCATGTTTCTTAGTAAAGAATTAATCTCAGCGCATTCTGAGGGGTTTGAATTTTTTTCGTCTCAGAATACGCTCAGAATCAACCAGTTTGTTCAGTACACCCATGTTTCTTAGTAAAGAATTAATCTCAGCGCATTCTGAGGGGTTTGAATTTTTTTCGTTTCAGAATACGCTCAGAATCAACCAGTTTGTTCAGTACACCCTTGTTTCTTAGTAAAGAATTAATCTCAGCGCGTTTTGAGGGGTTTGAATTTTTTTCGTCTCAGAATACGCTCAGAATCAACCAGTTTGTTCAGTACACCCATGTTTCTTAGTAAAGAATTAATCTCAGCGCGTTTTGAGGGGTTTGAATTTTTTTCGTCTCAGAATACGCTCAGAATCAACCAGTTTGTTCAGTACACCCATGTTTCTTAGTAAAGAATTAATCTCAGCGCATTCTGAGGGGTTTGAATTTTTTTCGTCTCAGAATACGCTAAGAATCAACCAGTTTGTTCAGTACACCCTTGTTTCTTAGTAAAGAATTAATCTCAGCGCGTTTTGAGGGGTTTGAATTTTTTTCGTCTCAGAATACGCTCAGAATCAACCAGTTTGTTCAGTACACCCATGTTTCTTAGTAAAGAATTAATCTCAGCGCGTTTTGAGGGGTTTGAATTTTTTTCGTCTCAGAATACGCTCAGAATCAACCAGTTTGTTCAGTACACCCATGTTTCTTAGTAAAGAATTAATCTCAGCGCATTCTGAGGGGTTTGAATTTTGTTCGTCTCCGATCACGCTCAGAATCAACCAGTTTGTTCAGTACACCCATGTTTCTTAGTAAAGAATTAATCTCAGCGCGTTTTGAGGGGTTTGAATTTTTTTCGTCTCAGAATACGCTAAGAATCAACCAGTTTGTTCAGTACACCCTTGTTTCTTAGTAAAGAATTAATCTCAGCGCATTCTGAGGGGTTTGAATTTTTTTCGTCTCAGAATACGCTCAGAATCAACCAGTTTGTTCAGTACACCCATGTTTCTTAGTAAAGAATTAATCTCAGCGCATTCTGAGGGGTTTGAATTTTTTTCGTCTCAGAATACGCTAAGAATCAACCAGTTTGTTCAGTACACCCTTGTTTCTTAGTAAAGAATTAATCTCAGCGCGTTTTGAGGGGTTTGAATTTTTTTCGTCTCAGAATACGCTCAGAATCAACCAGTTTGTTCAGTACACCCATGTTTCTTAGTAAAGAATTAATCTCAGCGCATTCTGAGGGGTTTGAATTTTTTTCGTCTCCGATCACGCTCAGAATCAACCAGTTTGTTCAGTACACCCATGTTTCTTAGTAAAGAATTAATCTCAGCGCATTCTGAGGGGTTTGAATTTTTTTCGTCTCAGAATACGCTCAGAATCAACCAGTTTGTTCAGTACACCCATGTTTCTTAGTAAAGAATTAATCTCAGCGCATTCTGAGGGGTTTGAATTTTTTTCGTCTCAGAATACGCTCAGAATCAACCAGTTTGTTCAGTACACCCATGTTTCTTAGTAAAGAATTAATCTCAGCGCATTCTGAGGGGTTTGAATTTTTTTCGTTTCAGAATACGCTCAGAATCAACCAGTTTGTTCAGTACACCCTTGTTTCTTAGTAAAGAATTAATCTCAGCGCGTTTTGAGGGGTTTGAATTTTTTTCGTCTCAGAATACGCTCAGAATCAACCAGTTTGTTCAGTACACCCATGTTTCTTAGTAAAGAATTAATCTCAGCGCGTTTTGAGGGGTTTGAATTTTTTTCGTCTCAGAATACGCTCAGAATCAACCAGTTTGTTCAGTACACCCATGTTTCTTAGTAAAGAATTAATCTCAGCGCATTCTGAGGGGTTTGAATTTTTTTCGTCTCAGAATACGCTAAGAATCAACCAGTTTGTTCAGTACACCCTTGTTTCTTAGTAAAGAATTAATCTCAGCGCATTTTGAGGGGTTTGAATTTTTTTCGTCTCAGAATACGCTCAGAATCAACCAGTTTGTTCAGTACACCCATGTTTCTTAGTAAAGAATTAATCTCAGCGCGTTTTGAGGGGTTTGAATTTTTTTCGTCTCAGAATACGCTCAGAATCAACCAGTTTGTTCAGTACACCCATGTTTCTTAGTAAAGAATTAATCTCAGCGCGTTTTGAGGGGTTTGAATTTTTTTCGTCTCAGAATACGCTCAGAATCAACCAGTTTGTTCAGTACACCCATGTTTCTTAGTAAAGAATTAATCTCAGCGCGTTTTGAGGGGTTTGAATTTTTTTCGTCTCAGAATACGCTCAGTATCAACCAGTTTGTTCAGTACACCCATGTTTCTTAGTAAAGAATTAATCTCAGCGCGTTTTGAGGGGTTTGAATTTTTTTTCGTCTCAGAATACGCTCAGAATCAACCAGTTTGTTCAGTACACCCATGTTTCTTAGTAAAGAATTAATCTCAGCGCGTTTTGAGGGGTTTGAATTTTTTTCGTCTCAGAATACGCTCAGAATCAACCAGTTTGTTCAGTACACCCATGTTTCTTAGTAAAGAATTAATCTCAGCGCGTTTTGAGGGGTTTGAATTTTTTTCGTCTCAGAATACGCTCAGAATCAACCAGTTTGTTCAGTACACCCATGTTTCTTAGTAAAGAATTAATCTCAGCGCATTCTGAGGGGTTTGAATTTTTTCGTCTCCGATCACGCTCAGAATCAACCAGTTTGTTCAGTACACCCATGTTTCTTAGTAAAGAATTAATCTCAGCGCATTCTGAGGGGTTTGAATTTTTTTCGTCTCAGAATACGCTCAGAATCAACCAGTTTGTTCAGTACACCCATGTTTCTTAGTAAAGAATTAATCTCAGCGCATTCTGAGGGGTTTGAATTTTTTTCGTCTCAGAATACGCTCAGAATCAACCAGTTTGTTCAGTACACCCATGTTTCTTAGTAAAGAATTAATCTCAGCGCATTCTGAGGGGTTTGAATTTTTTTCGTCTCAGAATACGCTAAGAATCAACCAGTTTGTTTAGTACACCCTTGTTTCTTAGTAAAGAATTAATCTCAGCGCATTTTGAGGGGTTTGAATTTTTTTCGTCTCAGAATACGCTCAGAATCAACCAGTTTGTTCAGTACACCCATGTTTCTTAGTAAAGAATTAATCTCAGCGCGTTTTGAGGGGTTTGAATTTTTTTCGTCTCAGAATACGCTCAGAATCAACCAGTTTGTTCAGTACACCCATGTTTCTTAGTAAAGAATTAATCTCAGCGCGTTTTGAGGGGTTTGAATTTTTTTCGTCTCAGAATACGCTCAGAATCAACCAGTTTGTTCAGTACACCCATGTTTCTTAGTAAAGAATTAATCTCAGCGCATTCTGAGGGGTTTGAATTTTTTTCGTCTCCGATCACGCTCAGAATCAACCAGTTTGTTCAGTACACCCATGTTTCTTAGTAAAGAATTAATCTCAGCGCATTCTGAGGGGTTTGAATTTTTTTCGTCTCAGAATACGCTCATAATCAACCAGTTTCTTCAGTACACCCATGTTTCTTAGTAAAGAATTAATCTCAGCGCATTCTGAGGGGTTTGAATTTTTTTCGTCTCAGAATTCGCTCAGAATACACCAGTTTGTTCAGTACACCCATGTTTCTTAGTAAAGAATTAATCTCAGCGCGTTTTGAGGGGTTTGAATTTTTTTCGTCTCAGAATACGCTAAGAATCAACCAGTTTGTTCAGTACACCCTTGTTTCTTAGTAAAGAATTAATCTCAGCGCATTTTGAGGGGTTTGAATTTTTTTCGTCTCAGAATACGCTCAGAATCAACCAGTTTGTTCAGTACACCCATGTTTCTTAGTAAAGAATTAATCTCAGCGCGTTTTGAGGGGTTTGAATTTTTTTCGTCTCAGAATACGCTCAGAATCAACCAGTTTGTTCAGTACACCCATGTTTCTTAGTAAAGAATTAATCTCAGCGCGTTTTGAGGGGTTTGAATTTTTTTCGTCTCAGAATACGCTCAGAATCAACCAGTTTGTTCAGTACACCCATGTTTCTTAGTAAAGAATTAATCTCAGCGCGTTTTGAGGGGTTTGAATTTTTTTCGTCTCAGAATACGCTCAGAATCAACCAGTTTGTTCAGTACACCCATGTTTCTTAGTAAAGAATTAATCTCAGCGCGTTTTAAGGGGTTTGAATTTTTTTCGTCTCAGAATACGCTAAGAATCAACCAGTTTGTTCAGTACACCCATATTTCTTAGTAAAGAATTAATCTCGGCGCATTCTGAGGGGTTTGAATTGTTTTCGTCTCCGATCACGCTCAGAATCAACCAGTTTGTTCAGTACACCCATGTTTCTTAGTAAAGAATTAATCTCGGCGCATTCTGAGGGGTTTGAATTTTTTTCGTCTCAGAATACGCTCAGAATCAACCAGTTTGTTCAGTACACCCATGTTTCTTAGTAAAGAATTAATCTCAGCGCATTCTGAGGGGTTTGAAATTTTTTCGTCTCAGAATTCGCTCAGAATCAACCAGTTTGTTCAGTACACCCATGTTTCTTAGTAAAGAATTAATCTCAGCGCATTCTGAGGGGTTTGAATTTTTTTCGTCTCAGAATACGCTCAGAATCAACCAGTTTGTTCAGTACACCCATGTTTCTTAGTAAAGAATTAATCTCAGCGCATTCTGAGGGGTTTGAATTTTTTTCGTCTCAGAATTCGCTCAGAATCAACCAGTTTGTTCAGTACACCCATGTTTCTTATTAAAGAATTAATCTCAGCGCGTTTTGAGGGTTTTGAATTTTTTTCGTCTCAGAATACGCTAAGAATCAACCAGTTTGTTCAGTACACCCTTGTTTCTTAGTAAAGAATTAATCTCAGCGCATTTTGAGGGGTTTGAATTTTTTTCGTCTCAGAATACGCTCAGAATCAACCAGTTTGTTCAGTACACCCATGTTTCTTAGTAAAGAATTAATCTCAGCGCGTTTTGAGGGGTTTGAATTTTTTTCGTCTCAGAATACGCTCAGAATCAACCAGTTTGTTCAGTACACCCATGTTTCTTAGTAAAGAATTAATCTCAGCGCGTTTTGAGGGGTTTGAATTTTTTTCGTCTCAGAATACGCTCAGAATCAACCAGTTTGTTCAGTACACCCATGTTTCTTAGTAAAGAATTAATCTCAGCGAGTTTTGAGGGGTTTGAATTTTTTTCGTCTCAGAATACGCTCAGAATCAACCAGTTTGTTCAGTACACCCATGTTTCTTAGTAAAGAATTAATCTCAGCGCATTCTGAGGGGTTTGAATTTTTTTCGTCTCCGATCACGCTCAGAATCAACCAGTTTGTTCAGTACACCCATGTTTCTTAGTAAAGAATTAATCTCAGCGCGTTTTGAGGGGTTTGAATTTTTTTCGTCCCAGAATACGCTCAGAATCAACCAGTTTGTTCAGTACACCCATGTTTCTTAGTAAAGAATTAATCTCAGCGCGTTTTGAGGGGTTTGAATTTTTTTCGTCTCAGAATACGCTCAGAATCAACCAGTTTGTTGAGTACACCCATGTTTCTTAGTAAAGAATTAATCTCAGCGCGTTTTAAGGGGTTTGAATTTTTTTCGTCTCAGAATACGCTAAGAATCAACCAGTTTGTTCAGTACACCCATATTTCTTAGTAAAGAATTAATCTCGGCGCATTCTGAGGGGTTTGAATTTTTTTCGTCTCCGATCACGCTCAGAATCAACCAGTTTGTTCAGTACACCCATGTTTCTTAGTAAAGAATTAATCTCGGCGCATTCTGAGGGGTTTGAATTTTTTTCGTCTCAGAATACGCTCAGAATCAACCAGTTTGTTCAGTACACCCATGTTTCTTAGTAAAGAATTAATCTCAGCGCATTCTGAGGGGTTTGAAATTTTTTCGTCTCAGAATTCGCTCAGAATCAACCAGTTTGTTCAGTACACCCATGTTTCTTAGTAAAGAATTAATCTCAGCGCATTCTGAGGGGTTTGAATTTTTTTCGTCTCAGAATACGCTCAGAATCAACCAGTTTGTTCAGTACACCCATGTTTCTTAGTAAAGAATTAATCTCAGCGCATTCTGAGGGGTTTGAATTTTTTTCGTCTCAGAATTCGCTCAGAATCAACCAGTTTGTTCAGTACACCCATGTTTCTTATTAAAGAATTAATCTCAGCGCGTTTTGAGGGGTTTGAATTTTTTTCGTCTCAGAATACGCTAAGAATCAACCAGTTTGTTCAGTACACCCTTGTTTCTTAGTAAAGAATTAATCTCAGCGCATTTTGAGGGGTTTGAATTTTTTTCGTCTCAGAATACGCTCAGAATCAACCAGTTTGTTCAGTACACCCATGTTTCTTAGTAAAGAATTAATCTCAGCGCATTCTGAGGGGTTTGAATTTTTTTCGTCTCAGAATACGCTAAGAATCAACCAGTTTGTTTAGTACACCCTTGTTTCTTAGTAAAGAATTAATCTCAGCGCATTTTGAGGGGTTTGAATTTTTTTCGTCTCAGAATACGCTCAGAATCAACCAGTTTGTTCAGTACACCCATGTTTCTTAGTAAAGAATTAATCTCAGCGCGTTTTGAGGGGTTTGAATTTTTTTCGTCTCAGAATACGCTCAGAATCAACCAGTTTGTTCAGTACACCCATGTTTCTTAGTAAAGAATTAATCTCAGCGCGTTTTGAGGGGTTTGAATTTTTTTCGTCTCAGAATACGCTCAGAATCAACCAGTTTGTTCAGTACACCCATGTTTCTTAGTAAAGAATTAATCTCAGCGCATTCTGAGGGGTTTGAATTTTTTTCGTCTCCGATCACGCTCAGAATCAACCAGTTTGTTCAGTACACCCATGTTTCTTAGTAAAGAATTAATCTCAGCGCATTCTGAGGGGTTTGAATTTTTTTCGTCTCAGAATACGCTCATACTCAACCAGTTTCTTCAGTACACCCATGTTTCTTAGTAAAGAATTAATCTCAGCGCATTCTGAGGGGTTTGAATTTTTTTCGTCTCAGAATTCGCTCAGAATCAACCAGTTTGTTCAGTACACCCATGTTTCTTAGTAAAGAATTAATCTCAGCGCGTTTTGAGGGGTTTGAATTTTTTTCGTCTCAGAATACGCTAAGAATCAACCAGTTTGTTCAGTACACCCTTGTTTCTTAGTAAAGAATTAATCTCAGCGCATTTTGAGGGGTTTGAATTTTTTTCGTCTCAGAATACGCTCAGAATCAACCAGTTTGTTCAGTACACCCATGTTTCTTAGTAAAGAATTAATCTCAGCGCGTTTTGAGGGGTTTGAATTTTTTTCGTCTCAGAATACGCTCAGAATCAACCAGTTTGTTCAGTACACCCATGTTTCTTAGTAAAGAATTAATCTCAGCGCGTTTTAAGGGGTTTGAATTTTTTTCGTCTCAGAATACGCTAAGAATCAACCAGTTTGTTCAGTACACCCATATTTCTTAGTAAAGAATTAATCTCGGCGCATTCTGAGGGGTTTGAATTTTTTTCGTCTCCGATCACGCTCAGAATCAACCAGTTTGTTCAGTACACCCATGTTTCTTAGTAAAGAATTAATCTCGGCGCATTCTGAGGGGTTTGAATTTTTTTCGTCTCAGAATACGCTCAGAATCAACCAGTTTGTTCAGTACACCCATGTTTCTTAGTAAAGAATTAATCTCAGCGCATTCTGAGGGGTTTGAAATTTTTTCGTCTCAGAATTCGCTCAGAATCAACCAGTTTGTTCAGTACACCCATGTTTCTTAGTAAAGAATTAATCTCAGCGCATTCTGAGGGGTTTGAATTTTTTTCGTCTCAGAATACGCTCATAATCAACCAGTTTCTTCAGTACACCCATGTTTCTTAGTAAAGAATTAATCTCAGCGCATTCTGAGGGGTTTGAATTTTTTTCGTCTCAGAATTCGCTCAGAATCAACCAGTTTGTTCAGTACACCCATGTTTCTTAGTAAAGAATTAATCTCAGCGCGTTTTGAGGGGTTTGAATTTTTTTCGTCTCAGAATACGCTAAGAATCAACCAGTTTGTTCAGTACACCCTTGTTTCTTAGTAAAGAATTAATCTCAGCGCATTTTGAGGGGTTTGAATTTTTTTCGTCTCAGAATACGCTCAGAATCAACCAGTTTGTTCAGTACACCCATGTTTCTTAGTAAAGAATTAATCTCAGCGCGTTTTGAGGGGTTTGAATTTTTTTCGTCTCAGAATACGCTCAGAATCAACCAGTTTGTTCAGTACACCCATGTTTCTTAGTAAAGAATTAATCTCAGCGCGTTTTGAGGGGTTTGAATTTTTTTCGTCTCAGAATACGCTCAGAATCAACCAGTTTGTTCAGTACACCCATGTTTCTTAGTAAAGAATTAATCTCAGCGCGTTTTGAGGGGTTTGAATTTTTTTCGTCTCAGAATACGCTCAGAATCAACCAGTTTGTTCAGTACACCCATGTTTCTTAGTAAAGAATTAATCTCAGCGCGTTTTAAGGGGTTTGAATTTTTTTCGTCTCAGAATACGCTAAGAATCAACCAGTTTGTTCAGTACACCCATATTTCTTAGTAAAGAATTAATCTCGGCGCATTCTGAGGGGTTTGAATTTTTTTCGTCTCCGATCACGCTCAGAATCAACCAGTTGGTTCAGTACACCCATGTTTCTTAGTAAAGAATTAATCTCGGCGCATTCTGAGGGGTTTGAATTTTTTTCGTCTCAGAATACGCTCAGAATCAACCAGTTTGTTCAGTACACCCATGTTTCTTAGTAAAGAATTAATCTCAGCGCATTCTGAGGGGTTTGAAATTTTTTCGTCTCAGAATTCGCTCAGAATCAACCAGTTTGTTCAGTACACCCATGTTTCTTAGTAAAGAATTAATCTCAGCGCATTCTGAGGGGTTTGAATTTTTTTCGTCTCAGAATACGCTCAGAATCAACCAGTTTGTTCAGTACACCCATGTTTCTTAGTAAAGAATTAATCTCAGCGCATTCTGAGGGGTTTGAATTTTTTTCGTCTCAGAATTCGCTCAGAATTAACCAGTTTGTTCAGTACACCCATGTTTCTTATTAAAGAATTAATCTCAGCGCGTTTTGAGGGTTTTGAATTTTTTTCGTCTCAGAATACGCTAAGAATCAACCAGTTTGTTCAGTACACCCTTGTTTCTTAGTAAAGAATTAATCTCAGCGCATTTTGAGGGGTTTGAATTTTTTTCGTCTCAGAATACGCTCAGAATCAACCAGTTTGTTCAGTACACCCATGTTTCTTAGTAAAGAATTAATCTCAGCGCGTTTTGAGGGGTTTGAATTTTTTTCGTCTCAGAATACGCTCAGAATCAACCAGTTTGTTCAGTACACCCATGTTTCTTAGTAAAGAATTAATCTCAGCGCGTTTTGAGGGGTTTGAATTTTTTTCGTCTCAGAATACGCTCAGAATCAACCAGTTTGTTCAGTACACCCATGTTTCTTAGTAAAGAATTAATCTCAGCGAGTTTTGAGGGGTTTGAATTTTTTTCGTCTCAGAATACGCTCAGAATCAACCAGTTTGTTCAGTACACCCATGTTTCTTAGTAAAGAATTAATCTCAGCGCATTCTGAGGGGTTTGAATTTTTTTCGTCTCCGATCACGCTCAGAATCAACCAGTTTGTTCAGTACACCCATGTTTCTTAGTAAAGAATTAATCTCAGCGCGTTTTGAGGGGTTTGAATTTTTTTCGTCTCAGAATACGCTCAGAATCAACCAGTTTGTTCAGTACACCCATGTTTCTTAGTAAAGAATTAATCTCAGCGCGTTTTGAGGGGTTTGAATTTTTTTCGTCTCAGAATACGCTCAGAATCAACCAGTTTGTTCAGTACACCCATGTTTCTTAGTAAAGAATTAATCTCAGCGCGTTTTAAGGGGTTTGAATTTTTTTCGTCTCAGAATACGCTAAGAATCAACCAGTTTGTTCAGTACACCCATATTTCTTAGTAAAGAATTAATCTCGGCGCATTCTGAGGGGTTTGAATTTTTTTCGTCTCCGATCACGCTCAGAATCAACCAGTTTGTTCAGTACACCCATGTTTCTTAGTAAAGAATTAATCTCGGCGCATTCTGAGGGGTTTGAATTTTTTTCGTCTCAGAATACGCTCAGAATCAACCAGTTTGTTCAGTACACCCATGTTTCTTAGTAAAGAATTAATCTCAGCGCATTCTGAGGGGTTTGAAATTTTTTCGTCTCAGAATTCGCTCAGAATCAACCAGTTTGTTCAGTACACCCATGTTTCTTAGTAAAGAATTAATCTCAGCGCATTCTGAGGGGTTTGAATTTTTTTCGTCTCAGAATACGCTCAGAATCAACCAGTTTGTTCAGTACACCCATGTTTCTTAGTAAAGAATTAATCTCAGCGCATTCTGAGGGGTTTGAATTTTTTTCGTCTCAGAATTCGCTCAGAATCAACCAGTTTGTTCAGTACACCCATGTTTCTTATTAAAGAATTAATCTCAGCGCGTTTTGAGGGGTTTGAATTTTTTTCGTCTCAGAATACGCTAAGAATCAACCAGTTTGTTCAGTACACCCATATTTCTTAGTAAAGAATTAATCTCGGCGCATTCTGAGGGGTTTGAATTTTTTTCGTCTCCGATCACGCTCAGAATCAACCAGTTTGTTCAGTACACCCATGTTTCTTAGTAAAGAATTAATCTCGGCGCATTCTGAGGGGTTTGAATTTTTTTCGTCTCAGAATACGCTCAGAATCAACCAGTTTGTTCAGTACACCCATGTTTCTTAGTAAAGAATTAATCTCAGCGCATTCTGAGGGGTTTGAAATTTTTTCGTCTCAGAATTCGCTCAGAATCAACCAGTTTGTTCAGTACACCCATGTTTCTTAGTAAAGAATTAATCTCAGCGCATTCTGAGGGGTTTGAATTTTTTTCGTCTCAGAATACGCTCAGAATCAACCAGTTTGTTCAGTACACCCATGTTTCTTAGTAAAGAATTAATCTCAGCGCATTCTGAGGGGTTTGAATTTTTTTCGTCTCAGAATTCGCTCAGAATTAACCAGTTTGTTCAGTACACCCATGTTTCTTATTAAAGAATTAATCTCAGCGCGTTTTGAGGGTTTTGAATTTTTTTCGTCTCAGAATACGCTAAGAATCAACCAGTTTGTTCAGTACACCCTTGTTTCTTAGTAAAGAATTAATCTCAGCGCATTTTGAGGGGTTTGAATTTTTTTCGTCTCAGAATACGCTCAGAATCAACCAGTTTGTTCAGTACACCCATGTTTCTTAGTAAAGAATTAATCTCAGCGCGTTTTGAGGGGTTTGAATTTTTTTCGTCTCAGAATACGCTCAGAATCAACCAGTTTGTTCAGTACACCCATGTTTCTTAGTAAAGAATTAATCTCAGCGCGTTTTGAGGGGTTTGAATTTTTTTCGTCTCAGAATACGCTCAGAATCAACCAGTTTGTTCAGTACACCCATGTTTCTTAGTAAAGAATTAATCTCAGCGAGTTTTGAGGGGTTTGAATTTTTTTCGTCTCAGAATACGCTCAGAATCAACCAGTTTGTTCAGTACACCCATGTTTCTTAGTAAAGAATTAATCTCAGCGCATTCTGAGGGGTTTGAATTTTTTTCGTCTCCGATCACGCTCAGAATCAACCAGTTTGTTCAGTACACCCATGTTTCTTAGTAAAGAATTAATCTCAGCGCGTTTTGAGGGGTTTGAATTTTTTTCGTCTCAGAATACGCTCAGAATCAACCAGTTTGTTCAGTACACCCATGTTTCTTAGTAAAGAATTAATCTCAGCGCGTTTTGAGGGGTTTGAATTTTTTTCGTCTCAGAATACGCTCAGAATCAACCAGTTTGTTCAGTACACCCATGTTTCTTAGTAAAGAATTAATCTCAGCGCGTTTTAAGGGGTTTGAATTTTTTTCGTCTCAGAATACGCTAAGAATCAACCAGTTTGTTCAGTACACCCATATTTCTTAGTAAAGAATTAATCTCGGCGCATTCTGAGGGGTTTGAATTTTTTTCGTCTCCGATCACGCTCAGAATCAACCAGTTTGTTCAGTACACCCATGTTTCTTAGTAAAGAATTAATCTCGGCGCATTCTGAGGGGTTTGAATTTTTTTCGTCTCAGAATACGCTCAGAATCAACCAGTTTGTTCAGTACACCCATGTTTCTTAGTAAAGAATTAATCTCAGCGCATTCTGAGGGGTTTGAAATTTTTTCGTCTCAGAATTCGCTCAGAATCAACCAGTTTGTTCAGTACACCCATGTTTCTTAGTAAAGAATTAATCTCAGCGCATTCTGAGGGGTTTGAATTTTTTTCGTCTCAGAATACGCTCAGAATCAACCAGTTTGTTCAGTACACCCATGTTTCTTAGTAAAGAATTAATCTCAGCGCATTCTGAGGGGTTTGAATTTTTTTCGTCTCAGAATTCGCTCAGAATCAACCAGTTTGTTCAGTACACCCATGTTTCTTATTAAAGAATTAATCTCAGCGCGTTTTGAGGGGTTTGAATTTTTTTCGTCTCAGAATACGCTAAGAATCAACCAGTTTGTTCAGTACACCCTTGTTTCTTAGTAAAGAATTAATCTCAGCGCATTTTGAGGGGTTTGAATTTTTTTCGTCTCAGAATACGCTCAGAATCAACCAGTTTGTTCAGTACACCCATGTTTCTTAGTAAAGAATTAATCTCAGCGCGTTTTGAGGGGTTTGAATTTTTTTCGTCTCAGAATACGCTCAGAATCAACCAGTTTGTTCAGTACACCCATGTTTCTTAGTAAAGAATTAATCTCAGCGCGTTTTGAGGGGTTTGAATTTTTTTCGTCTCAGAATACGCTCAGAATCAACCAGTTTGTTCAGTACACCCATGTTTCTTAGTAAAGAATTAATCTCAGCGAGTTTTGAGGGGTTTGAATTTTTTTCGTCTCAGAATACGCTCAGAATCAACCAGTTTGTTCAGTACACCCATGTTTCTTAGTAAAGAATTAATCTCAGCGCATTCTGAGGGGTTTGAATTTTTTTCGTCTCCGATCACGCTCAGAATCAACCAGTTTGTTCAGTACACCCATGTTTCTTAGTAAAGAATTAATCTCAGCGCGTTTTGAGGGGTTTGAATTTTTTTCGTCCCAGAATACGCTCAGAATCAACCAGTTTGTTCAGTACACCCATGTTTCTTAGTAAAGAATTAATCTCAGCGCGTTTTGAGGGGTTTGAATTTTTTTCGTCTCAGAATACGCTCAGAATCAACCAGTTTGTTGAGTACACCCATGTTTCTTAGTAAAGAATTAATCTCAGCGCGTTTTAAGGGGTTTGAATTTTTTTCGTCTCAGAATACGCTAAGAATCAACCAGTTTGTTCAGTACACCCATATTTCTTAGTAAAGAATTAATCTCGGCGCATTCTGAGGGGTTTGAATTTTTTTCGTCTCCGATCACGCTCAGAATCAACCAGTTTGTTCAGTACACCCATGTTTCTTAGTAAAGAATTAATCTCGGCGCATTCTGAGGGGTTTGAATTTTTTTCGTCTCAGAATACGCTCAGAATCAACCAGTTTGTTCAGTACACCCATGTTTCTTAGTAAAGAATTAATCTCAGCGCATTCTGAGGGGTTTGAAATTTTTTCGTCTCAGAATTCGCTCAGAATCAACCAGTTTGTTCAGTACACCCATGTTTCTTAGTAAAGAATTAATCTCAGCGCATTCTGAGGGGTTTGAATTTTTTTCGTCTCAGAATACGCTCAGAATCAACCAGTTTGTTCAGTACACCCATGTTTCTTAGTAAAGAATTAATCTCAGCGCATTCTGAGGGGTTTGAATTTTTTTCGTCTCAGAATTCGCTCAGAATCAACCAGTTTGTTCAGTACACCCATGTTTCTTATTAAAGAATTAATCTCAGCGCGTTTTGAGGGGTTTGAATTTTTTTCGTCTCAGAATACGCTAAGAATCAACCAGTTTGTTCAGTACACCCTTGTTTCTTAGTAAAGAATTAATCTCAGCGCATTTTGAGGGGTTTGAATTTTTTTCGTCTCAGAATACGCTCAGAATCAACCAGTTTGTTCAGTACACCCATGTTTCTTAGTAAAGAATTAATCTCAGCGCATTCTGAGGGGTTTGAATTTTTTTCGTCTCAGAATACGCTAAGAAT
Source organism: Leptasterias polaris (assembly GCA_037783415.1). NCBI lineage: Eukaryota > Metazoa > Echinodermata > Asteroidea > Forcipulatida > Asteriidae > Leptasterias > Leptasterias polaris. The sequence goes on from JAZGTN010000131.1 coordinate 56,381, forward strand.
CAACCAGTTTGTTTAGTACACCCTTGTTTCTTAGTAAAGAATTAATCTCAGCGCATTTTGAGGGGTTTGAATTTTTTTCGTCTCCGATCACGCTCAGAATCAACCAGTTTGTTCGGTACACCCATGTTTCTTAGTAAAGAATTAATCTCGGCGCATTCTGAGGGGTTTGATTTTTTTTCGTCTCAGAATACGCTCAGAATCAACCAGTTTGTTCAGTACACCCATGTTTCTTAGTAAAGAATTAATCTCAGCGCATTCTGAGGGGTTTGAATTTTTTTCGTCTCAGAATACGCTCAGAATCAACCAGTTTGTTCAGTACACCCATGTTTCTTAGTAAAGAATTAATCTCAGCGCATTCTGAGGGGTTTGAATTTTTTTCGTCTCAGAATTCGCTCAGAATCAACCAGTTTGTTCAGTACACCCATGTTTCTTAGTAAAGAATTAATCTCAGCGCGTTTTGAGGGGTTTGAATTTTTTTCGTCTCAGAATACGCTAAGAATCAACCAGTTTGTTCAGTACACCCTTGTTTCTTAGTAAAGAATTAATCTCAGCGCATTTTGAGGGGTTTGAATTTTTTTCGTCTCAGAATACGCTCAGAATCAACCAGTTTGTTCAGTACACCAATGTTTCTTAGTAAAGAATTAATCTCAGCGCGTTTTGAGGGGTTTGAATTTTTTTCGTCTCAGAATACGCTCAGAATCAACCAGTTTGTTCAGTACACCCATGTTTCTTAGTAAAGAATTAATCTCAGCGCATTCTGAGGGGTTTGAATTTTTTCGTCTCAGAATACGCTCAGAATCAACCAGTTTGTTCAGTACACCCATGTTTCTTAGTAAAGAATTAATCTCAGCGCATTCTGAGGGGTTTGAAATTTTTTCGTCTCAGAATTCGCTCAGAATCAACCAGTTTGTTCAGTACACCCATGTTTCTTAGTAAAGAATTAATCTCAGCGCATTCTGAGGGGTTTGAATTTTTTTCGTCTCAGAATACGCTCAGAATCAACCAGTTTGTTCAGTACACCCATGTTTCTTAGTAAAGAATTAATCTCAGCGCATTCTGAGGGGTTTGAATTTTTTTCGTCTCAGAATTCGCTCAGAATCAACCAGTTTGTTCAGTACACCCATGTTTCTTAGTAAAGAATTAATCTCAGCGCGTTTTGAGGGGTTTGAATTTTTTTCGTCTCAGAATACGCTAAGAATCAACCAGTTTGTTCAGTACACCCTTGTTTCTTAGTAAAGAATTAATCTCAGCGCATTTTGAGGGGTTTGAATTTTTTTCGTCTCAGAATACGCTCAGAATCAACCAGTTTGTTCAGTACACCCATGTTTCTTAGTAAAGAATTAATCTCAGCGCGTTTTGAGGGGTTTGAATTTTTTTCGTCTCAGAATACGCTCAGAATCAACCAGTTTGTTCAGTACACCCATGTTTCTTAGTAAAGAATTAATCTCAGCGCATTCTGAGGGGTTTGAATTTTTTTCGTCTCCGATCACGCTCAGAATCAACCAGTTTGTTCAGTACACCCATGTTTCTTAGTAAAGAATTAATCTCAGCGCGTTTTGAGGGGTTTGAATTTTTTTCGTCTCAGAATACGCTAAGAATCAACCAGTTTGTTCAGTACACCCTTGTTTCTTAGTAAAGAATTAATCTCAGCGCATTTTGAGGGGTTTGAATTTTTTTCGTCTCAGAATACGCTCAGAATCAACCAGTTTGTTCAGTACACCCATGTTTCTTAGTAAAGAATTAATCTCAGCGCGTTTTGAGGGGTTTGAATTTTTTTCGTCTCAGAATACGCTCAGAATCAACCAGTTTGTTCAGTACACCCATGTTTCTTAGTAAAGAATTAATCTCAGCGCGTTTTGAGGGGTTTGAATTTTTTTCGTCTCAGAATACGCTAAGAATCAACCAGTTTGTTCAGTACACCCTTGTTTCTTAGTAAAGAATTAATCTCAGCGCATTCTGAGGGGTTTGAATTTTTTCGTCTCCGATCACGCTCAGAATCAACCAGTTTGTTCAGTACACCCATGTTTCTTAGTAAAGAATTAATCTCAGCGCGTTTTGAGGGGTTTGAATTTTTTTCGTCTCAGAATACGCTCAGAATCAACCAGTTTGTTCAGTACACCCATGTTTCTTAGTAAAGAATTAATCTCAGCGCATTCTGAGGGGTTTGAATTTTTTTCGTCTCAGAATACGCTCAGAATCAACCAGTTTGTTCAGTACACCCATGTTTCTTAGTAAAGAATTAATCTCAGCGCATTCTGAGGGGTTTGAATTTTTTTCGTCTCAGAATTCGCTCAGAATCAACCAGTTTGTTCAGTACACCCATGTTTCTTAGTAAAGAATTAATCTCAGCGCGTTTTGAGGGGTTTGAATTTTTTTCGTCTCAGAATACGCTAAGAATCAACCAGTTTGTTCAGTACACCCTTGTTTCTTAGTAAAGAATTAATCTCAGCGCATTTTGAGGGGTTTGAATTTTTTTCGTCTCAGAATACGCTCAGAATCAACCAGTTTGTTCAGTACACCCATGTTTCTTAGTAAAGAATTAATCTTAGCGCGTTTTGAGGGGTTTGAATTTTTTTCGTCTCAGAATACGCTCAGAATCAACCAGTTTGTTCAGTACACCCATGTTTCTTAGTAAAGAATTAATCTCAGCGCGTTTTGAGGGGTTTGAATTTTTTTCGTCTCAGAATACGCTCAGAATCAACCAGTTTGTTCAGTACACCCATGTTTCTTAGTAAAGAATTAATCTCAGCGCATTCTGAGGGGTTTGAATTTTTTTCGTCTCCGATCACGCTCAGAATCAACCAGTTTGTTCAGTACACCCATGTTTCTTAGTAAAGAATTAATCTCAGCGCGTTTTGAGGGGTTTGAATTTTTTTCGTCTCAGAATACGCTCAGAATCAACCAGTTTGTTCAGTACACCCATGTTTCTTAGTAAAGAATTAATCTCAGCGCATTCTGAGGGGTTTGAATTTTTTTCGTCTCCGATCACGCTCAGAATCAACCAGTTTGTTCAGTACACCCATGTTTCTTAGTAAAGAATTAATCTCAGCGCATTCTGAGGGGTTTGAATTTTTTTCGTCTCAGAATACGCTCAGAATCAACCAGTTTGTTCAGTACACCCATGTTTCTTAGTAAAGAATTAATCTCAGCGCATTCTGAGGGGTTTGAATTTTTTTCGTCTCCGATCACGCTCAGAATCAACCAGTTTGTTCAGTACACCCATGTTTCTTAGTAAAGAATTAATCTCAGCGCATTCTGAGGGGTTTGAATTTTTTCGTCTCAGAATACGCTCAGAATCAACCAGTTTGTTCAGTACACCCATGTTTCTTAGTAAAGAATTAATCTCAGCGCATTCTGAGGGGTTTGAATTTTTTTTCGTCTCAGAATACGCTCAGAATCAACCAGTTTTGTTCAGTACACCCATGTTTCTTAGTAAAGAATTAATCTCAGCGCGTTTTGAGGGGTTTGAATTTTTTTCGTCTCAGAATACGCTCAGAATCAACCAGTTTGTTCAGTACACCCATGTTTCTTAGTAAAGAATTAATCTCAGCGCATTCTGAGGGGTTTGAATTTTTTTCGTCTCCGATCACGCTCAGAATCAACCAGTTTGTTCAGTACAACCCTTGTTTCTTAGTAAAGAATTAATCTCAGCGCATTTTGAGGGGTTTGAATTTTTTTCGTCTCAGAATACGCTCAGAATCAACCAGTTTGTTCAGTACACCAATGTTTCTTAGTAAAGAATTAATCTCAGCGCGTTTTGAGGGGTTTGAATTTTTTTCGTCTCAGAATACGCTCAGAATCAACCAGTTTGTTCAGTACACCCATGTTTCTTAGTAAAGAATTAATCTCAGCGCATTCTGAGGGGTTTGAATTTTTTTCGTCTCAGAATACGCTCAGAATCAACCAGTTTGTTCAGTACACCCATGTTTCTTAGTAAAGAATTAATCTCAGCGCATTCTGAGGGGTTTGAAATTTTTTCGTCTCAGAATTCGCTCAGAATCAACCAGTTTGTTCAGTACACCCATGTTTCTTAGTAAAGAATTAATCTCAGCGCATTCTGAGGGGTTTGAATTTTTTTCGTCTCAGAATACGCTCAGAATCAACCAGTTTGTTCAGTACACCCATGTTTCTTAGTAAAGAATTAATCTCAGCGCATTCTGAGGGGTTTGAATTTTTTTCGTCTCAGAATTCGCTCAGAATCAACCAGTTTGTTCAGTACACCCATGTTTCTTAGTAAAGAATTAATCTCAGCGCGTTTTGAGGGGTTTGAATTTTTTTCGTCTCAGAATACGCTAAGAATCAACCAGTTTGTTCAGTACACCCTTGTTTCTTAGTAAAGAATTAATCTCAGCGCATTTTGAGGGGTTTGAATTTTTTTCGTCTCAGAATACGCTCAGAATCAACCAGTTTGTTCAGTACACCCATGTTTCTTAGTAAAGAATTAATCTCAGCGCGTTTTGAGGGGTTTGAATTTTTTTCGTCTCAGAATACGCTCAGAATCAACCAGTTTGTTCAGTACACCCATGTTTCTTAGTAAAGAATTAATCTCAGCGCATTCTGAGGGGTTTGAATTTTTTTCGTCTCCGATCACGCTCAGAATCAACCAGTTTGTTCAGTACACCCATGTTTCTTAGTAAAGAATTAATCTCAGCGCGTTTTGAGGGGTTTGAATTTTTTTCGTCTCAGAATACGCTAAGAATCAACCAGTTTGTTCAGTACACCCTTGTTTCTTAGTAAAGAATTAATCTCAGCGCATTTTGAGGGGTTTGAATTTTTTTCGTCTCAGAATACGCTCAGAATCAACCAGTTTGTTCAGTACACCCATGTTTCTTAGTAAAGAATTAATCTCAGCGCGTTTTGAGGGGTTTGAATTTTTTTCGTCTCAGAATACGCTCAGAATCAACCAGTTTGTTCAGTACACCCATGTTTCTTAGTAAAGAATTAATCTCAGCGCGTTTTGAGGGGTTTGAATTTTTTTCGTCTCAGAATACGCTAAGAATCAACCAGTTTGTTCAGTACACCCTTGTTTCTTAGTAAAGAATTAATCTCAGCGCATTCTGAGGGGTTTGAATTTTTTTCGTCTCCGATCACGCTCAGAATCAACCAGTTTGTTCAGTACACCCATGTTTCTTAGTAAAGAATTAATCTCAGCGCGTTTTGAGGGGTTTGAATTTTTTTCGTCTCAGAATACGCTCAGAATCAACCAGTTTGTTCAGTACACCCATGTTTCTTAGTAAAGAATTAATCTCAGCGCATTCTGAGGGGTTTGAATTTTTTTCGTCTCAGAATACGCTCAGAATCAACCAGTTTGTTCAGTACACCCATGTTTCTTAGTAAAGAATTAATCTCAGCGCATTCTGAGGGGTTTGAATTTTTTTCGTCTCAGAATTCGCTCAGAATCAACCAGTTTGTTCAGTACACCCATGTTTCTTAGTAAAGAATTAATCTCAGCGCGTTTTGAGGGGTTTGAATTTTTTTCGTCTCAGAATACGCTAAGAATCAACCAGTTTGTTCAGTACACCCTTGTTTCTTAGTAAAGAATTAATCTCAGCGCATTTTGAGGGGTTTGAATTTTTTTCGTCTCAGAATACGCTCAGAATCAACCAGTTTGTTCAGTACACCCATGTTTCTTAGTAAAGAATTAATCTTAGCGCGTTTTGAGGGGTTTGAATTTTTTTCGTCTCAGAATACGCTCAGAATCAACCAGTTTGTTCAGTACACCCATGTTTCTTAGTAAAGAATTAATCTCAGCGCGTTTTGAGGGGTTTGAATTTTTTTCGTCTCAGAATACGCTCAGAATCAACCAGTTTGTTCAGTACACCCATGTTTCTTAGTAAAGAATTAATCTCAGCGCATTCTGAGGGGTTTGAATTTTTTTCGTCTCCGATCACGCTCAGAATCAACCAGTTTGTTCAGTACACCCATGTTTCTTAGTAAAGAATTAATCTCAGCGCGTTTTGAGGGGTTTGAATTTTTTTCGTCTCAGAATACGCTCAGAATCAACCAGTTTGTTCAGTACACCCATGTTTCTTAGTAAAGAATTAATCTCAGCGCATTCTGAGGGGTTTGAATTTTTTTCGTCTCCGATCACGCTCAGAATCAACCAGTTTGTTCAGTACACCCATGTTTCTTAGTAAAGAATTAATCTCAGCGCATTCTGAGGGGTTTGAATTTTTTTCGTCTCAGAATACGCTCAGAATCAACCAGTTTGTTCAGTACACCCATGTTTCTTAGTAAAGAATTAATCTCAGCGCATTCTGAGGGGTTTGAATTTTTTTCGTCTCCGATCACGCTCAGAATCAACCAGTTTGTTCAGTACACCCATGTTTCTTAGTAAAGAATTAATCTCAGCGCATTCTGAGGGGTTTGAATTTTTTTCGTCTCAGAATACGCTCAGAATCAACCAGTTTGTTCAGTACACCCATGTTTCTTAGTAAAGAATTAATCTCAGCGCATTCTGAGGGGTTTGAATTTTTTTTCGTCTCAGAATACGCTCAGAATCAACCAGTTTGTTCAGTACACCCATGTTTCTTAGTAAAGAATTAATCTCAGCGCGTTTTGAGGGGTTTGAATTTTTTTCGTCTCAGAATACGCTCAGAATCAACCAGTTTGTTCAGTACACCCATGTTTCTTAGTAAAGAATTAATCTCAGCGCATTCTGAGGGGTTTGAATTTTTTTCGTCTCCGATCACGCTCAGAATCAACCAGTTTGTTCAGTACACCCATGTTTCTTAGTAAAGAATTAATCTCAGCGCATTCTGAGGGGTTTGAATTTTTTTCGTCTCAGAATACGCTCATAATCAAACAGTTTGTTCAGTACACCCATGTTTCTTAGTAAAGAATTAATCTCAGCGCATTCTGAGGGGTTTGAATTTTTTTCGTCTCAGAATACGCTCAGAATCAACCAGTTTGTTCAGTACACCCATGTTTCTTAGTAAAGAATTAATCTCAGCGCATTCTGAGGGGTTTGAATTTTTTTCGTCTCCGATCACGCTCAGAATCAACCAGTTTGTTCAGTACACCCATGTTTCTTAGTAAAGAATTAATCTCAGCGCATTCTGAGGGGTTTGAATTTTTTTCGTCTCAGAATACGCTCATAATCAACCAGTTTGTTCAGTACACCCTTGTTTCTTAGTAAAGAATTAATCTCAGCGCATTTTGAGGGGTTTGAATTTTTTTCGTCTCAGAATACGCTCAGAATCAACCAGTTTGTTCAGTACACCCATGTTTCTTAGTAAAGAATTAATCTCAGCGCGTTTTGAGGGGTTTGAATTTTTTTCGTCTCAGAATACGCTCAGAATCAACCAGTTTGTTCAGTACACCCATGTTTCTTAGTAAAGAATTAATCTCAGCGCGTTTTGAGGGGTTTGAATTTTTTTCGTCTCAGAATACGCTCAGAATCAACCAGTTTGTTCAGTACACCCATGTTTCTTAGTAAAGAATTAATCTCAGCGCGTTTTGAGGGGTTTGAATTTTTTTCGTCTCAGAATACGCTCAGAATCAACCAGTTTGTTCAGTACACCCATGTTTCTTAGTAAAGAATTAATCTCAGCGCGTTTTGAGGGGTTTGAATTTTTTTCGTCTCAGAATACGCTCAGAATCAACCAGTTTGTTCAGTACACCCATGTTTCTTAGTAAAGAATTAATCTCAGCGCGTTTTGAGGGGTTTGAATTTTTTTCGTCTCAGAATACGCTCAGAATCAACCAGTTTGTTCAGTACACCCATGTTTCTTAGTAAAGAATTAATCTCAGCGCGTTTTGAGGGGTTTGAATTTTTTTCGTCTCAGAATACGCTCAGAATCAACCAGTTTGTTCAGTACACCCATGTTTCTTAGTAAAGAATTAATCTCAGCGCATTCTGAGGGGTTTGAATTTTTTTCGTCTCCGATCACGCTCAGAATCAACCAGTTTGTTCAGTACACCCATGTTTCTTAGTAAAGAATTAATCTCAGCGCATTCTGAGGGGTTTGAATTTTTTTCGTCTCAGAATACGCTCAGAATCAACCAGTTTGTTCAGTACACCCATGTTTCTTAGTAAAGAATTAATCTCAGCGCATTCTGAGGGGTTTGAATTTTTTTCGTCTCAGAATACGCTCAGAATCAACCAGTTTGTTCAGTACACCCATGTTTCTTAGTAAAGAATTAATCTCAGCGCATTCTGAGGGGTTTGAATTTTTTTCGTCTCAGAATACGCTAAGAATCAACCAGTTTGTTCAGTACACCCTTGTTTCTTAGTAAAGAATTAATCTCAGCGCGTTTTGAGGGGTTTGAATTTTTTTCGTCTCAGAATACGCTCAGAATCAACCAGTTTGTTCAGTACACCCATGTTTCTTAGTAAAGAATTAATCTCAGCGAGTTTTGAGGGGTTTGAATTTTTTTCGTCTCAGAATACGCTCAGAATCAACCAGTTTGTTCAGTACACCCATGTTTCTTAGTAAAGAATTAATCTCAGCGCATTCTGAGGGGTTTGAAATTTTTTCGTCTCAGAATTCGCTCAGAATCAACCAGTTTGTTCAGTACACCCATGTTTCTTAGTAAAGAATTAATCTCAGCGCATTCTGAGGGGTTTGAATTTTTTTCGTCTCAGAATACGCTCAGAATCAACCAGTTTGTTCAGTACACCCATGTTTCTTAGTAAAGAATTAATCTCAGCGCGTTTTGAGGAGTTTGAATTTTTTTCGTCTCAGAATACGCTCAGAATCAACCAGTTTGTTCAGTACACCCATGTTTCTTAGTAAAGAATTAATCTCAGCGCGTTTTGAGGGGTTTGAATTTTTTTCGTCTCAGAATACGCTCAGAATCAACCAGTTTGTTCAGTACACCCATGTTTCTTAGTAAAGAATTAATCTCAGCGCGTTTTAAGGGGTTTGAATTTTTTTCGTCTCAGAATACGCTAAGAATCAACCAGTTTGTTCAGTACACCCATATTTCTTAGTAAAGAATTAATCTCGGCGCATTCTGAGGGGTTTGAATTTTTTTCGTCTCCGATCACGCTCAGAATCAACCAGTTTGTTCAGTACACCCATGTTTCTTAGTAAAGAATTAATCTCGGCGCATTCTGAGGGGTTTGAATTTTTTTCGTCTCAGAATACGCTCAGAATCAACCAGTTTGTTCAGTACACCCATGTTTCTTAGTAAAGAATTAATCTCAGCGCATTCTGAGGGGTTTGAAATTTTTTCGTCTCAGAATTCGCTCAGAATCAACCAGTTTGTTCAGTACACCCATGTTTCTTAGTAAAGAATTAATCTCAGCGCATTCTGAGGGGTTTGAATTTTTTTCGTCTCAGAATACGCTCAGAATCAACCAGTTTGTTCAGTACACCCATGTTTCTTAGTAAAGAATTAATCTCAGCGCATTCTGAGGGGTTTGAATTTTTTTCGTCTCAGAATTCGCTCAGAATCAACCAGTTTGTTCAGTACACCCATGTTTCTTAGTAAAGAATTAATCTCAGCGCGTTTTGAGGGGTTTGAATTTTTTTCGTCTCAGAATACGCTAAGAATCAACCAGTTTGTTCAGTACACCCTTGTTTCTTAGTAAAGAATTAATCTCAGCGCATTTTGAGGGGTTTGAATTTTTTTCGTCTCAGAATACGCTCAGAATCAACCAGTTTGTTCAGTACACCCATGTTTCTTAGTAAAGAATTAATCTCAGCGCGTTTTGAGGGGTTTGAATTTTTTTCGTCTCAGAATACGCTCAGAATCAACCAGTTTGTTCAGTACACCCATGTTTCTTAGTAAAGAATTAATCTCAGCGCGTTTTGAGGGGTTTGAATTTTTTTCGTCTCAGAATACGCTCAGAATCAACCAGTTTGTTCAGTACACCCATGTTTCTTAGTAAAGAATTAATCTCAGCGCGTTTTGAGGGGTTTGAATTTTTTTCGTCTCAGAATACGCTCAGAATCAACCAGTTTGTTCAGTACACCCATGTTTCTTAGTAAAGAATTAATCTCAGCGCATTCTGAGGGGTTTGAATTTTTTTCGTCTCCGATCACGCTCAGAATCAACCAGTTTGTTCAGTACACCCATGTTTCTTAGTAAAGAATTAATCTCAGCGCGTTTTGAGGGGTTTGAATTTTTTTCGTCTCAGAATACGCTCAGAATCAACCAGTTTGTTCAGTACACCCATGTTTCTTAGTAAAGAATTAATCTCAGCGCATTCTGAGGGGTTTGAATTTTTTTCGTCTCCGATCACGCTCAGAATCAACCAGTTTGTTCAGTACACCCATGTTTCTTAGTAAAGAATTAATCTCAGCGCATTCTGAGGGGTTTGAATTTTTTTCGTCTCAGAATACGCTCAGAATCAACCAGTTTGTTCAGTACACCCATGTTTCTTAGTAAAGAATTAATCTCAGCGCGTTTTGAGGGGTTTGAATTTTTTTCGTCTCAGAATACGCTCAGAATCAACCAGTTTGTTCAGTACACCCATGTTTCTTAGTAAAGAATTAATCTCAGCGCGTTTTGAAGGGTTTGAATTTTTTTCGTCTCAGAATACGCTCAGAATCAACCAGTTTGTTCAGTACACCCATGTTTCTTAGTAAAGAATTAATCTCAGCGCGTTTTGAGGGGTTTGAATTTTTTTCGTCTCAGAATACGCTCAGAATCAACCAGTTTGTTCAGTACACCCATGTTTCTTAGTAAAGAATTAATCTCAGCGCATTCTGAGGGGTTTGAATTTGTTTCGTCTCCGATCACGCTCAGAATCAACCAGTTTGTTCAGTACACCCATGTTTCTTAGTAAAGAATTAATCTCAGCGCGTTTTGAGGGGTTTGAATTTTTTTCGTCTCAGAATACGCTCAGAATCAACCAGTTTGTTCAGTACACCCATGTTTCTTAGTAAAGAATTAATCTCAGCGCATTCTGAGGGGTTTGAATTTTTTTCGTCTCAGAATACGCTCAGAATCAACCAGTTTGTTCAGTACACCCATGTTTCTTAGTAAAGAATTAATCTCAGCGCATTCTGAGGGGTTTGAATTTTTTTCGTCTCAGAATACGCTAAGAATCAACCAGTTTGTTCAGTACACCCTTGTTTCTTAGTAAAGAATTAATCTCAGCGCATTTTGAGGGGTTTGAATTTTTTTTCGTCTCAGAATACGCTCAGAATCAACCAGTTTGTTCAGTACACCCATGTTTCTTAGTAAAGAATTAATCTCAGCGCGTTTTGAGGGGTTTGAATTTTTTTCGTCTCAGAATACGCTCAGAATCAACCAGTTTGTTCAGTACACCCATGTTTCTTAGTAAAGAATTAATCTCAGCGCGTTTTGAGGGGTTTGAATTTTTTTCGTCTCAGAATACGCTAAGAATCAACCAGTTTGTTCAGTACACCCATGTTTCTTAGTAAAGAATTAATCTCGGCGCATTCTGAGGGGTTTGAATTTTTTTCGTCTCCGATCACGCTCAGAATCAACCAGTTTGTTCAGTACACCCATGTTTCTTAGTAAAGAATTAATCTCGGCGCATTCTGAGGGGTTTGAATTTTTTTTCATCTCAGAATACGCTCAGAATCAACCAGTTTGTTCAGTACACCCATGTTTCTTAGTAAAGAATTAATCTCAGCGCATTCTGAGGGGTTTGAATTTTTTTCGTCTCAGAATTCGCTCAGAATCAACCAGTTTGTTCAGTACACCCATGTTTCTTAGTAAAGAATTAATCTCAGCGCATTCTGAGGGGTTTGAATTTTTTTCGTCTCAGAATTCGCTCAGAATCAACCAGTTTGTTCAGTACACCCATGTTTCTTAGTAAAGAATTAATCTCAGCGCATTCTGAGGGGTTTGAATTTTTTTCGTCTCAGAATACGCTCAGAATCAACCAGTTTGTTCAATACACCCATGTTTCTTAGTAAAGAATTAATCTCAGCGCATTCTGAGGGGTTTGAAATTTTTTCGTCTCCGATCACGCTCAGAATAACCAGTTTGTTCAGTACACCCATGTTTCTTAGTAAAGAATTAATCTCAGCGCGTTTTAAGGGGTTTGAATTTTTTTCGTCTCAGAATACGCTAAGAATCAACCAGTTTGTTCAGTACACCCATGTTTCTTAGTAAAGAATTAATCTCGGCGCATTCTGAGGGGTTTGAATTTTTTTCGTCTCCGATCACGCTCAGAATCAACCAGTTTGTTCAGTACACCCATGTTTCTTAGTAAAGAATTAATCTCAGCGCATTCTGAGGGGTTTGAATTTTTTTCGTCTCAGAATACGCTCAGAATCAACCAGTTTGTTCAGTACACCCATGTTTCTTAGTAAAGAATTAATCTCAGCGCATTCTGAGGGGTTTGAATTTTTTTCGTCTCAGAATTCGCTCAGAATCAACCAGTTTGTTCAGTACACCCATGTTTCTTAGTAAAGAATTAATCTCAGCGCATTCTGAGGGGTTTGAATTTTTTTCGTCTCAGAATTCGCTCAGAATCAACCAGTTTGTTCAGTACACCCATGTTTCTTAGTAAAGAATTAATCTCAGCGCGTTTTGAGGGGTTTGAATTTTTTTCGTCTCAGAATACGCTAAGAATCAACCAGTTTGTTCAGTACACCCTTGTTTCTTAGTAAAGAATTAATCTCAGCGCGTTTTGAGGGGTTTGAATTTTTTTCGTCTCAGAATACGCTCAGAATCAACCAGTTTGTTCAGTACACCCATGTTTCTTAGTAAAGAATTAATCTCAGCGCATTCTGAGGGGTTTGAATTTTTTTCGTCTCCGATCACGCTCAGAATCAACCAGTTTGTTCAGTACACCCATGTTTCTTAGTAAAGAATTAATCTCAGCGCGTTTTGAGGGGTTTGAATTTTTTTCGTCTCAGAATACGCTCAGAATCAACCAGTTTGTTCAGTACACCCATGTTTCTTAGTAAAGAATTAATCTCAGCGCATTCTGAGGGGTTTGAATTTTTTTCGTCTCCGATCACGCTCAGAATCAACCAGTTTGTTCAGTACACCCATGTTTCTTAGTAAAGAATTAATCTCAGCGCATTCTGAGGGGTTTGAATTTTTTTCGTCTCAGAATACGCTCAGAATCAACCAGTTTGTTCAGTACACCCATGTTTCTTAGTAAAGAATTAATCTCAGCGCGTTTTGAGGGGTTTGAATTTTTTTCGTCTCAGAATACGCTCAGAATCAACCAGTTTGTTCAGTACACCCATGTTTCTTAGTAAAGAATTAATCTCAGCGCGTTTTGAAGGGTTTGAATTTTTTTCGTCTCAGAATACGCTCAGAATCAACCAGTTTGTTCAGTACACCCATGTTTCTTAGTAAAGAATTAATCTCAGCGCGTTTTGAGGGGTTTGAATTTTTTTCGTCTCAGAATACGCTCAGAATCAACCAGTTTGTTCAGTACACCCATGTTTCTTAGTAAAGAATTAATCTCAGCGCATTCTGAGGGGTTTGAATTTGTTTCGTCTCCGATCACGCTCAGAATCAACCAGTTTGTTCAGTACACCCATGTTTCTTAGTAAAGAATTAATCTCAGCGCGTTTTGAGGGGTTTGAATTTTTTTCGTCTCAGAATACGCTCAGAATCAACCAGTTTGTTCAGTACACCCATGTTTCTTAGTAAAGAATTAATCTCAGCGCATTCTGAGGGGTTTGAATTTTTTTCGTCTCAGAATACGCTCAGAATCAACCAGTTTGTTCAGTACACCCATGTTTCTTAGTAAAGAATTAATCTCAGCGCATTCTGAGGGGTTTGAATTTTTTTCGTCTCAGAATACGCTAAGAATCAACCAGTTTGTTCAGTACACCCTTGTTTCTTAGTAAAGAATTAATCTCAGCGCATTTTGAGGGGTTTGAATTTTTTTCGTCTCAGAATACGCTCAGAATCAACCAGTTTGTTCAGTACACCCATGTTTCTTAGTAAAGAATTAATCTCAGCGCGTTTTGAGGGGTTTGAATTTTTTTCGTCTCAGAATACGCTCAGAATCAACCAGTTTGTTCAGTACACCCATGTTTCTTAGTAAAGAATTAATCTCAGCGCGTTTTGAGGGGTTTGAATTTTTTTCGTCTCAGAATACGCTAAGAATCAACCAGTTTGTTCAGTACACCCATGTTTCTTAGTAAAGAATTAATCTCGGCGCATTCTGAGGGGTTTGAATTTTTTTCGTCTCCGATCACGCTCAGAATCAACCAGTTTGTTCAGTACACCCATGTTTCTTAGTAAAGAATTAATCTCGGCGCATTCTGAGGGGTTTGAATTTTTTTTCATCTCAGAATACGCTCAGAATCAACCAGTTTGTTCAGTACACCCATGTTTCTTAGTAAAGAATTAATCTCAGCGCATTCTGAGGGGTTTGAATTTTTTTCGTCTCAGAATTCGCTCAGAATCAACCAGTTTGTTCAGTACACCCATGTTTCTTAGTAAAGAATTAATCTCAGCGCATTCTGAGGGGTTTGAATTTTTTTCGTCTCAGAATTCGCTCAGAATCAACCAGTTTGTTCAGTACACCCATGTTTCTTAGTAAAGAATTAATCTCAGCGCATTCTGAGGGGTTTGAATTTTTTTCGTCTCAGAATACGCTCAGAATCAACCAGTTTGTTCAATACACCCATGTTTCTTAGTAAAGAATTAATCTCAGCGCATTCTGAGGGGTTTGAAATTTTTTCGTCTCCGATCACGCTCAGAATAACCAGTTTGTTCAGTACACCCATGTTTCTTAGTAAAGAATTAATCTCAGCGCGTTTTAAGGGGTTTGAATTTTTTTCGTCTCAGAATACGCTAAGAATCAACCAGTTTGTTCAGTACACCCATGTTTCTTAGTAAAGAATTAATCTCGGCGCATTCTGAGGGGTTTGAATTTTTTTCGTCTCCGATCACGCTCAGAATCAACCAGTTTGTTCAGTACACCCATGTTTCTTAGTAAAGAATTAATCTCAGCGCATTCTGAGGGGTTTGAATTTTTTTCGTCTCAGAATACGCTCAGAATCAACCAGTTTGTTCAGTACACCCATGTTTCTTAGTAAAGAATTAATCTCAGCGCATTCTGAGGGGTTTGAATTTTTTTCGTCTCAGAATTCGCTCAGAATCAACCAGTTTGTTCAGTACACCCATGTTTCTTAGTAAAGAATTAATCTCAGCGCATTCTGAGGGGTTTGAATTTTTTTCGTCTCAGAATTCGCTCAGAATCAACCAGTTTGTTCAGTACACCCATGTTTCTTAGTAAAGAATTAATCTCAGCGCGTTTTGAGGGGTTTGAATTTTTTTCGTCTCAGAATACGCTAAGAATCAACCAGTTTGTTCAGTACACCCTTGTTTCTTAGTAAAGAATTAATCTCAGCGCGTTTTGAGGGGTTTGAATTTTTTTCGTCTCAGAATACGCTCAGAATCAACCAGTTTGTTCAGTACACCCATGTTTCTTAGTAAAGAATTAATCTCAGCGCATTCTGAGGGGTTTGAATTTTTTTCGTCTCCGATCACGCTCAGAATCAACCAGTTTGTTCAGTACACCCATGTTTCTTAGTAAAGAATTAATCTCAGCGCGTTTTGAGGGGTTTGAATTTTTTTCGTCTCAGAATACGCTCAGAATCAACCAGTTTGTTCAGTACACCCATGTTTCTTAGTAAAGAATTAATCTCAGCGCATTCTGAGGGGTTTGAATTTTTTTCGTCTCCGATCACGCTCAGAATCAACCAGTTTGTTCAGTACACCCATGTTTCTTAGTAAAGAATTAATCTCAGCGCGTTTTGAGGGGTTTGAATTTTTTTCGTCTCAGAATACGCTAAGAATCAACCAGTTTGTTCAGTACACCCTTGTTTCTTAGTAAAGAATT
The DNA here is from genome assembly GCA_037783415.1 of Leptasterias polaris. NCBI lineage: Eukaryota > Metazoa > Echinodermata > Asteroidea > Forcipulatida > Asteriidae > Leptasterias > Leptasterias polaris. The sequence goes on from JAZGTN010000131.1 coordinate 72,126, forward strand.
AATCTCAGCGCATTTTGAGGGGTTTGAATTTTTTTCGTCTCAGAATACGCTCAGAATCAACCAGTTTGTTCAGTACACCCATGTTTCTTAGTAAAGAATTAATCTCAGCGCGTTTTGAGGGGTTTGAATTTTTTTCGTCTCAGAATACGCTCAGAATCAACCAGTTTGTTCAGTACACCCATGTTTCTTAGTAAAGAATTAATCTCAGCGCGTTTTGAGGGGTTTGAATTTTTTTCGTCTCAGAATACGCTCAGAATCAACCAGTTTGTTCAGTACACCCATGTTTCTTAGTAAAGAATTAATCTCAGCGCGTTTTGAGGGGTTTGAATTTTTTTCGTCTCAGAATACGCTCAGAATCAACCAGTTTGTTCAGTACACCCATGTTTCTTAGTAAAGAATTAATCTCAGCGCGTTTTGAGGGGTTTGAATTTTTTTCGTCTCAGAATACGCTCAGAATCAACCAGTTTGTTCAGTACACCCATGTTTCTTAGTAAAGAATTAATCTCAGCGCATTCTGAGGGGTTTGAATTTTTTTCGTCTCCGATCACGCTCAGAATCAACCAGTTTGTTCAGTACACCCATGTTTCTTAGTAAAGAATTAATCTCAGCGCGTTTTGAGGGGTTTGAATTTTTTTCGTCTCAGAATACGCTCAGAATCAACCAGTTTGTTCAGTACACCCATGTTTCTTAGTAAAGAATTAATCTCAGCGCATTCTGAGGGGTTTGAATTTTTTTCGTCTCCGATCACGCTCAGAATAACCAGTTTGTTCAGTACACCCATGTTTCTTAGTAAAGAATTAATCACAGCGCGTTTTAAGGGGTTTGAATTTTTTTCGTCTCAGAATACGCTAAGAATCAACCAGTTTGTTCAGTACACCCATGTTTCTTAGTAAAGAATTAATCTCGGCGCATTCTGAGGGGTTTGAATTTTTTTCGTCTCCGATCACGCTCAGAATCAACCAGTTTGTTCAGTACACCCATGTTTCTTAGTAAAGAATTAATCTCAGCGCATTCTGAGGGGTTTGAATTTTTTTCGTCTCCGATCACGCTCAGAATCAACCAGTTTGTTCAGTACACCCATGTTTCTTAGTAAAGAATTAATCTCAGCGCGTTTTGAGGGGTTTGAATTTTTTTCGTCTCAGAATACGCTCAGAATCAACCAGTTTGTTCAGTACACCCATGTTTCTTAGTAAAGAATTAATCTCAGCGCATTCTGAGGGGTTTGATTTTTTTTCATCTCAGAATACGCTCAGAATCAACCAGTTTGTTCAGTACACCCATGTTTCTTAGTAAAGAATTAATCTCAGCGCATTCTGAGGGGTTTGAATTTTTTTCGTCTCAGAATTCGCTCAGAATCAACCAGTTTGTTCAGTACACCCATGTTTCTTAGTAAAGAATTAATCTCAGCGCATTCTGAGGGGTTTGAATTTTTTTCGTCTCAGAATTCGCTCAGAATCAACCAGTTTGTTCAGTACACCCATGTTTCTTAGTAAAGAATTAATCTCAGCGCATTCTGAGGGGTTTGAATTTTTTTCGTCTCAGAATACGCTCAGAATCAACCAGTTTGTTCAATACACCCATGTTTCTTAGTAAAGAATTAATCTCAGCGCATTCTGAGGGGTTTGAAATTTTTTCGTCTCCGATCACGCTCAGAATAACCAGTTTGTTCAGTACACCCATGTTTCTTAGTAAAGAATTAATCTCAGCGCGTTTTAAGGGGTTTGAATTTTTTTCGTCTCAGAATACGCTAAGAATCAACCAGTTTGTTCAGTACACCCATGTTTCTTAGTAAAGAATTAATCTCGGCGCATTCTGAGGGGTTTGAATTTTTTTCGTCTCCGATCACGCTCAGAATCAACCAGTTTGTTCAGTACACCCATGTTTCTTAGTAAAGAATTAATCTCAGCGCATTCTGAGGGGTTTGAATTTTTTTCGTCTCAGAATACGCTCAGAATCAACCAGTTTGTTCAGTACACCCATGTTTCTTAGTAAAGAATTAATCTCAGCGCATTCTGAGGGGTTTGAATTTTTTTCGTCTCAGAATTCGCTCAGAATCAACCAGTTTGTTCAGTACACCCATGTTTCTTAGTAAAGAATTAATCTCAGCGCATTCTGAGGGGTTTGAATTTTTTTCGTCTCAGAATTCGCTCAGAAACAACCAGTTTGTTCAGTACACCCATGTTTCTTAGTAAAGAATTAATCTCAGCGCGTTTTGAGGGGTTTGAATTTTTTTCGTCTCAGAATACGCTAAGAATCAACCAGTTTGTTCAGTACACCCTTGTTTCTTAGTAAAGAATTAATCTCAGCGCGTTTTGAGGGGTTTGAATTTTTTTCGTCTCAGAATACGCTCAGAATCAACCAGTTTGTTCAGTACACCCATGTTTCTTAGTAAAGAATTAATCTCAGCGCATTCTGAGGGGTTTGAATTTTTTTCGTCTCCGATCACGCTCAGAATCAACCAGTTTGTTCAGTACACCCATGTTTCTTAGTAAAGAATTAATCTCAGCGCGTTTTGAGGGGTTTGAATTTTTTTCGTCTCAGAATACGCTCAGAATCAACCAGTTTGTTCAGTACACCCATGTTTCTTAGTAAAGAATTAATCTCAGCGCATTCTGAGGGGTTTGAATTTTTTTTCGTCTCCGATCACGCTCAGAATCAACCAGTTTGTTCAGTACACCCATGTTTCTTAGTAAAGAATTAATCTCAGCGCGTTTTGAGGGGTTTGAATTTTTTTCGTCTCAGAATACGCTAAGAATCAACCAGTTTGTTCAGTACACCCTTGTTTCTTAGTAAAGAATTAATCTCAGCGCATTTTGAGGGGTTTGAATTTTTTTGGTCTCAGAATACGCTCAGAATCAACCAGTTTGTTCAGTACACCCATGTTTCTTAGTAAAGAATTAATCTCAGCGCGTTTTGAGGGGTTTGAATTTTTTTCGTCTCAGAATACGCTCAGAATCAACCAGTTTGTTCAGTACACCCATGTTTCTTAGTAAAGAATTAATCTCAGCGCGTTTTGAGGGGTTTGAATTTTTTTCGTCTCAGAATACGCTCAGAATCAACCAGTTTGTTCAGTACACCCATGTTTCTTAGTAAAGAATTAATCTCAGCGCGTTTTGAGGGGTTTGAATTTTTTTCGTCTCAGAATACGCTCAGAATCAACCAGTTTGTTCAGTACACCCATGTTTCTTAGTAAAGAATTAATCTCAGCGCGTTTTGAGGGGTTTGAATTTTTTTCGTCTCAGAATACGCTCAGAATCAACCAGTTTGTTCAGTACACCCATGTTTCTTAGTAAAGAATTAATCTCAGCGCGTTTTGAGGGGTTTGAATTTTTTTCGTCTCAGAATACGCTCAGAATCAACCAGTTTGTTCAGTACACCCATGTTTCTTAGTAAAGAATTAATCTCAGCGCGTTTTGAGGGGTTTGAATTTTTTTCGTCTCAGAATACGCTCAGAATCAACCAGTTTGTTCAGTACACCCATGTTTCTTAGTAAAGAATTAATCTCAGCGCATTCTGAGGGGTTTGAATTTTTTTCGTCTCCGATCACGCTCAGAATCAACCAGTTTGTTCAGTACACCCATGTTTCTTAGTAAAGAATTAATCTCAGCGCGTTTTGAGGGGTTTGAATTTTTTTCGTCTCAGAATACGCTCAGAATCAACCAGTTTGTTCAGTACACCCATGTTTCTTAGTAAAGAATTAATCTCAGCGCATTCTGAGGGGTTTGAATTTTTTTCGTCTCCGATCACGCTCAGAATAACCAGTTTGTTCAGTACACCCATGTTTCTTAGTAAAGAATTAATCTCAGCGCGTTTTAAGGGGTTTGAATTTTTTTCGTCTCAGAATACGCTAAGAATCAACCAGTTTGTTCAGTACACCCATGTTTCTTAGTAAAGAATTAATCTCGGCGCATTCTGAGGGGTTTGAATTTTTTTCGTCTCCGATCACGCTCAGAATCAACCAGTTTGTTCAGTACACCCATGTTTCTTAGTAAAGAATTAATCTCAGCGCATTCTGAGGGGTTTGAATTTTTTTCGTCTCCGATCACGCTCAGAATCAACCAGTTTGTTCAGTACACCCATGTTTCTTAGTAAAGAATTAATCTCAGCGCGTTTTGAGGGGTTTGAATTTTTTTCGTCTCAGAATACGCTCAGAATCAACCAGTTTGTTCAGTACACCCATGTTTCTTAGTAAAGAATTAATCTCAGCGCATTCTGAGGGGTTTGATTTTTTTTCATCTCAGAATACGCTCAGAATCAACCAGTTTGTTCAGTACACCCATGTTTCTTAGTAAAGAATTAATCTCAGCGCATTCTGAGGGGTTTGAATTTTTTTCGTCTCAGAATTCGCTCAGAATCAACCAGTTTGTTCAGTACACCCATGTTTCTTAGTAAAGAATTAATCTCAGCGCATTCTGAGGGGTTTGAATTTTTTTCGTCTCAGAATTCGCTCAGAATCAACCAGTTTGTTCAGTACACCCATGTTTCTTAGTAAAGAATTAATCTCAGCGCATTCTGAGGGGTTTGAATTTTTTTCGTCTCAGAATACGCTCAGAATCAACCAGTTTGTTCAATACACCCATGTTTCTTAGTAAAGAATTAATCTCAGCGCATTCTGAGGGGTTTGAAATTTTTTCGTCTCCGATCACGCTCAGAATAACCAGTTTGTTCAGTACACCCATGTTTCTTAGTAAAGAATTAATCTCAGCGCGTTTTAAGGGGTTTGAATTTTTTTCGTCTCAGAATACGCTAAGAATCAACCAGTTTGTTCAGTACACCCATGTTTCTTAGTAAAGAATTAATCTCGGCGCATTCTGAGGGGTTTGAATTTTTTTCGTCTCCGATCACGCTCAGAATCAACCAGTTTGTTCAGTACACCCATGTTTCTTAGTAAAGAATTAATCTCAGCGCATTCTGAGGGGTTTGAATTTTTTTCGTCTCAGAATACGCTCAGAATCAACCAGTTTGTTCAGTACACCCATGTTTCTTAGTAAAGAATTAATCTCAGCGCATTCTGAGGGGTTTGAATTTTTTTCGTCTCAGAATTCGCTCAGAATCAACCAGTTTGTTCAGTACACCCATGTTTCTTAGTAAAGAATTAATCTCAGCGCATTCTGAGGGGTTTGAATTTTTTTCGTCTCAGAATTCGCTCAGAATCAACCAGTTTGTTCAGTACACCCATGTTTCTTAGTAAAGAATTAATCTCAGCGCGTTTTGAGGGGTTTGAATTTTTTTCGTCTCAGAATACGCTAAGAATCAACCAGTTTGTTCAGTACACCCTTGTTTCTTAGTAAAGAATTAATCTCAGCGCGTTTTGAGGGGTTTGAATTTTTTTCGTCTCAGAATACGCTCAGAATCAACCAGTTTGTTCAGTACACCCATGTTTCTTAGTAAAGAATTAATCTCAGCGCATTCTGAGGGGTTTGAATTTTTTTCGTCTCCGATCACGCTCAGAATCAACCAGTTTGTTCAGTACACCCATGTTTCTTAGTAAAGAATTAATCTCAGCGCGTTTTGAGGGGTTTGAATTTTTTTCGTCTCAGAATACGCTCAGAATCAACCAGTTTGTTCAGTACACCCATGTTTCTTAGTAAAGAATTAATCTCAGCGCATTCTGAGGGGTTTGAATTTTTTTTCGTCTCCGATCACGCTCAGAATCAACCAGTTTGTTCAGTACACCCATGTTTCTTAGTAAAGAATTAATCTCAGCGCGTTTTGAGGGGTTTGAATTTTTTTCGTCTCAGAATACGCTAAGAATCAACCAGTTTGTTCAGTACACCCTTGTTTCTTAGTAAAGAATTAATCTCAGCGCATTTTGAGGGGTTTGAATTTTTTTCGTCTCAGAATACGCTCAGAATCAACCAGTTTGTTCAGTACACCCATGTTTCTTAGTAAAGAATTAATCTCAGCGCGTTTTGAGGGGTTTGAATTTTTTTCGTCTCAGAATACGCTCAGAATCAACCAGTTTGTTCAATACACCCATGTTTCTTAGTAAAGAATTAATCTCAGCGCATTCTGAGGGGTTTGAAATTTTTTCGTCTCCGATCACGCTCAGAATAACCAGTTTGTTCAGTACACCCATGTTTCTTAGTAAAGAATTAATCTCAGCGCGTTTTAAGGGGTTTGAATTTTTTTCGTCTCAGAATACGCTAAGAATCAACCAGTTTGTTCAGTACACCCATGTTTCTTAGTAAAGAATTAATCTCGGCGCATTCTGAGGGGTTTGAATTTTTTTCGTCTCCGATCACGCTCAGAATCAACCAGTTTGTTCAGTACACCCATGTTTCTTAGTAAAGAATTAATCTCAGCGCATTCTGAGGGGTTTGAATTTTTTTCGTCTCAGAATACGCTCAGAATCAACCAGTTTGTTCAGTACACCCATGTTTCTTAGTAAAGAATTAATCTCAGCGCATTCTGAGGGGTTTGAATTTTTTTCGTCTCAGAATTCGCTCAGAATCAACCAGTTTGTTCAGTACACCCATGTTTCTTAGTAAAGAATTAATCTCAGCGCATTCTGAGGGGTTTGAATTTTTTTCGTCTCAGAATTCGCTCAGAATCAACCAGTTTGTTCAGTACACCCATGTTTCTTAGTAAAGAATTAATCTCAGCGCGTTTTGAGGGGTTTGAATTTTTTTCGTCTCAGAATACGCTAAGAATCAACCAGTTTGTTCAGTACACCCTTGTTTCTTAGTAAAGAATTAATCTCAGCGCGTTTTGAGGGGTTTGAATTTTTTTCGTCTCAGAATACGCTCAGAATCAACCAGTTTGTTCAGTACACCCATGTTTCTTAGTAAAGAATTAATCTCAGCGCATTCTGAGGGGTTTGAATTTTTTTCGTCTCCGATCACGCTCAGAATCAACCAGTTTGTTCAGTACACCCATGTTTCTTAGTAAAGAATTAATCTCAGCGCGTTTTGAGGGGTTTGAATTTTTTTCGTCTCAGAATACGCTCAGAATCAACCAGTTTGTTCAGTACACCCATGTTTCTTAGTAAAGAATTAATCTCAGCGCATTCTGAGGGGTTTGAATTTTTTTTCGTCTCCGATCACGCTCAGAATCAACCAGTTTGTTCAGTACACCCATGTTTCTTAGTAAAGAATTAATCTCAGCGCGTTTTGAGGGGTTTGAATTTTTTTCGTCTCAGAATACGCTAAGAATCAACCAGTTTGTTCAGTACACCCTTGTTTCTTAGTAAAGAATTAATCTCAGCGCATTTTGAGGGGTTTGAATTTTTTTCGTCTCAGAATACGCTCAGAATCAACCAGTTTGTTCAGTACACCCATGTTTCTTAGTAAAGAATTAATCTCAGCGCGTTTTGAGGGGTTTGAATTTTTTTCGTCTCAGAATACGCTCAGAATCAACCAGTTTGTTCAGTACACCCATGTTTCTTAGTAAAGAATTAATCTCAGCGCGTTTTGAGGGGTTTGAATTTTTTTCGTCTCAGAATACGCTCAGAATCAACCAGTTTGTTCAGTACACCCATGTTTCTTAGTAAAGAATTAATCTCAGCGCGTTTTGAGGGGTTTGAATTTTTTTCGTCTCAGAATACGCTCAGAATCAACCAGTTTGTTCAGTACACCCATGTTTCTTAGTAAAGAATTAATCTCAGCGCGTTTTGAGGGGTTTGAATTTTTTTCGTCTCAGAATACGCTCAGAATCAACCAGTTTGTTCAGTACACCCATGTTTCTTAGTAAAGAATTAATCTCAGCGCATTCTGAGGGGTTTGAATTTTTTTCGTCTCCGATCACGCTCAGAATCAACCAGTTTGTTCAGTACACCCATGTTTCTTAGTAAAGAATTAATCTCAGCGCGTTTTGAGGGGTTTGAATTTTTTTCGTCTCAGAATACGCTCAGAATCAACCAGTTTGTTCAGTACACCCATGTTTCTTAGTAAAGAATTAATCTCAGCGCATTCTGAGGGGTTTGAATTTTTTTCGTCTCCGATCACGCTCAGAATAACCAGTTTGTTCAGTACACCCATGTTTCTTAGTAAAGAATTAATCTCAGCGCGTTTTAAGGGGTTTGAATTTTTTTCGTCTCAGAATACGCTAAGAATCAACCAGTTTGTTCAGTACACCCATGTTTCTTAGTAAAGAATTAATCTCGGCGCATTCTGAGGGGTTTGAATTTTTTTCGTCTCCGATCACGCTCAGAATCAACCAGTTTGTTCAGTACACCCATGTTTCTTAGTAAAGAATTAATCTCAGCGCATTCTGAGGGGTTTGAATTTTTTTCGTCTCCGATCACGCTCAGAATCAACCAGTTTGTTCAGTACACCCATGTTTCTTAGTAAAGAATTAATCTCAGCGCGTTTTGAGGGGTTTGAATTTTTTTCGTCTCAGAATACGCTCAGAATCAACCAGTTTGTTCAGTACACCCATGTTTCTTAGTAAAGAATTAATCTCAGCGCATTCTGAGGGGTTTGATTTTTTTTCATCTCAGAATACGCTCAGAATCAACCAGTTTGTTCAGTACACCCATGTTTCTTAGTAAAGAATTAATCTCAGCGCATTCTGAGGGGTTTGAATTTTTTTCGTCTCAGAATTCGCTCAGAATCAACCAGTTTGTTCAGTACACCCATGTTTCTTAGTAAAGAATTAATCTCAGCGCATTCTGAGGGGTTTGAATTTTTTTCGTCTCAGAATTCGCTCAGAATCAACCAGTTTGTTCAGTACACCCATGTTTCTTAGTAAAGAATTAATCTCAGCGCATTCTGAGGGGTTTGAATTTTTTTCGTCTCAGAATACGCTCAGAATCAACCAGTTTGTTCAATACACCCATGTTTCTTAGTAAAGAATTAATCTCAGCGCATTCTGAGGGGTTTGAAATTTTTTCGTCTCCGATCACGCTCAGAATAACCAGTTTGTTCAGTACACCCATGTTTCTTAGTAAAGAATTAATCTCAGCGCGTTTTAAGGGGTTTGAATTTTTTTCGTCTCAGAATACGCTAAGAATCAACCAGTTTGTTCAGTACACCCATGTTTCTTAGTAAAGAATTAATCTCGGCGCATTCTGAGGGGTTTGAATTTTTTTCGTCTCCGATCACGCTCAGAATCAACCAGTTTGTTCAGTACACCCATGTTTCTTAGTAAAGAATTAATCTCAGCGCATTCTGAGGGGTTTGAATTTTTTTCGTCTCAGAATACGCTCAGAATCAACCAGTTTGTTCAGTACACCCATGTTTCTTAGTAAAGAATTAATCTCAGCGCATTCTGAGGGGTTTGAATTTTTTTCGTCTCAGAATTCGCTCAGAATCAACCAGTTTGTTCAGTACACCCATGTTTCTTAGTAAAGAATTAATCTCAGCGCATTCTGAGGGGTTTGAATTTTTTTCGTCTCAGAATTCGCTCAGAAACAACCAGTTTGTTCAGTACACCCATGTTTCTTAGTAAAGAATTAATCTCAGCGCGTTTTGAGGGGTTTGAATTTTTTTCGTCTCAGAATACGCTAAGAATCAACCAGTTTGTTCAGTACACCCTTGTTTCTTAGTAAAGAATTAATCTCAGCGCGTTTTGAGGGGTTTGAATTTTTTTCGTCTCAGAATACGCTCAGAATCAACCAGTTTGTTCAGTACACCCATGTTTCTTAGTAAAGAATTAATCTCAGCGCATTCTGAGGGGTTTGAATTTTTTTCGTCTCCGATCACGCTCAGAATCAACCAGTTTGTTCAGTACACCCATGTTTCTTAGTAAAGAATTAATCTCAGCGCGTTTTGAGGGGTTTGAATTTTTTTCGTCTCAGAATACGCTCAGAATCAACCAGTTTGTTCAGTACACCCATGTTTCTTAGTAAAGAATTAATCTCAGCGCATTCTGAGGGGTTTGAATTTTTTTTCGTCTCCGATCACGCTCAGAATCAACCAGTTTGTTCAGTACACCCATGTTTCTTAGTAAAGAATTAATCTCAGCGCGTTTTGAGGGGTTTGAATTTTTTTCGTCTCAGAATACGCTAAGAATCAACCAGTTTGTTCAGTACACCCTTGTTTCTTAGTAAAGAATTAATCTCAGCGCATTTTGAGGGGTTTGAATTTTTTTCGTCTCAGAATACGCTCAGAATCAACCAGTTTGTTCAGTACACCCATGTTTCTTAGTAAAGAATTAATCTCAGCGCGTTTTGAGGGGTTTGAATTTTTTTCGTCTCAGAATACGCTCAGAATCAACCAGTTTGTTCAGTACACCCATGTTTCTTAGTAAAGAATTAATCTCAGCGCGTTTTGAGGGGTTTGAATTTTTTTCGTCTCAGAATACGCTCAGAATCAACCAGTTTGTTCAGTACACCCATGTTTCTTAGTAAAGAATTAATCTCAGCGCGTTTTGAGGGGTTTGAATTTTTTTCGTCTCAGAATACGCTCAGAATCAACCAGTTTGTTCAGTACACCCATGTTTCTTAGTAAAGAATTAATCTCAGCGCGTTTTGAGGGGTTTGAATTTTTTTCGTCTCAGAATACGCTCAGAATCAACCAGTTTGTTCAGTACACCCATGTTTCTTAGTAAAGAATTAATCTCAGCGCGTTTTGAGGGGTTTGAATTTTTTTCGTCTCAGAATACGCTCAGAATCAACCAGTTTGTTCAGTACACCCATGTTTCTTAGTAAAGAATTAATCTCAGCGCGTTTTGAGGGGTTTGAATTTTTTTCGTCTCAGAATACGCTCAGAATCAACCAGTTTGTTCAGTACACCCATGTTTCTTAGTAAAGAATTAATCTCAGCGCATTCTGAGGGGTTTGAATTTTTTTCGTCTCCGATCACGCTCAGAATCAACCAGTTTGTTCAGTACACCCATGTTTCTTAGTAAAGAATTAATCTCAGCGCGTTTTGAGGGGTTTGAATTTTTTTCGTCTCAGAATACGCTCAGAATCAACCAGTTTGTTCAGTACACCCATGTTTCTTAGTAAAGAATTAATCTCAGCGCATTCTGAGGGGTTTGAATTTTTTTCGTCTCCGATCACGCTCAGAATAACCAGTTTGTTCAGTACACCCATGTTTCTTAGTAAAGAATTAATCTCAGCGCGTTTTAAGGGGTTTGAATTTTTTTCGTCTCAGAATACGCTAAGAATCAACCAGTTTGTTCAGTACACCCATGTTTCTTAGTAAAGAATTAATCTCGGCGCATTCTGAGGGGTTTGAATTTTTTTCGTCTCCGATCACGCTCAGAATCAACCAGTTTGTTCAGTACACCCATGTTTCTTAGTAAAGAATTAATCTCAGCGCATTCTGAGGGGTTTGAATTTTTTTCGTCTCCGATCACGCTCAGAATCAACCAGTTTGTTCAGTACACCCATGTTTCTTAGTAAAGAATTAATCTCAGCGCGTTTTGAGGGGTTTGAATTTTTTTCGTCTCAGAATACGCTCAGAATCAACCAGTTTGTTCAGTACACCCATGTTTCTTAGTAAAGAATTAATCTCAGCGCATTCTGAGGGGTTTGATTTTTTTTCATCTCAGAATACGCTCAGAATCAACCAGTTTGTTCAGTACACCCATGTTTCTTAGTAAAGAATTAATCTCAGCGCATTCTGAGGGGTTTGAATTTTTTTCGTCTCAGAATTCGCTCAGAATCAACCAGTTTGTTCAGTACACCCATGTTTCTTAGTAAAGAATTAATCTCAGCGCATTCTGAGGGGTTTGAATTTTTTTCGTCTCAGAATTCGCTCAGAATCAACCAGTTTGTTCAGTACACCCATGTTTCTTAGTAAAGAATTAATCTCAGCGCATTCTGAGGGGTTTGAATTTTTTTCGTCTCAGAATACGCTCAGAATCAACCAGTTTGTTCAATACACCCATGTTTCTTAGTAAAGAATTAATCTCAGCGCATTCTGAGGGGTTTGAAATTTTTTCGTCTCCGATCACGCTCAGAATAACCAGTTTGTTCAGTACACCCATGTTTCTTAGTAAAGAATTAATCTCAGCGCGTTTTAAGGGGTTTGAATTTTTTTCGTCTCAGAATACGCTAAGAATCAACCAGTTTGTTCAGTACACCCATGTTTCTTAGTAAAGAATTAATCTCGGCGCATTCTGAGGGGTTTGAATTTTTTTCGTCTCCGATCACGCTCAGAATCAACCAGTTTGTTCAGTACACCCATGTTTCTTAGTAAAGAATTAATCTCAGCGCATTCTGAGGGGTTTGAATTTTTTTCGTCTCAGAATACGCTCAGAATCAACCAGTTTGTTCAGTACACCCATGTTTCTTAGTAAAGAATTAATCTCAGCGCATTCTGAGGGGTTTGAATTTTTTTCGTCTCAGAATTCGCTCAGAATCAACCAGTTTGTTCAGTACACCCATGTTTCTTAGTAAAGAATTAATCTCAGCGCATTCTGAGGGGTTTGAATTTTTTTCGTCTCAGAATTCGCTCAGAATCAACCAGTTTGTTCAGTACACCCATGTTTCTTAGTAAAGAATTAATCTCAGCGCGTTTTGAGGGGTTTGAATTTTTTTCGTCTCAGAATACGCTAAGAATCAACCAGTTTGTTCAGTACACCCTTGTTTCTTAGTAAAGAATTAATCTCAGCGCGTTTTGAGGGGTTTGAATTTTTTTCGTCTCAGAATACGCTCAGAATCAACCAGTTTGTTCAGTACACCCATGTTTCTTAGTAAAGAATTAATCTCAGCGCATTCTGAGGGGTTTGAATTTTTTTCGTCTCCGATCACGCTCAGAATCAACCAGTTTGTTCAGTACACCCATGTTTCTTAGTAAAGAATTAATCTCAGCGCGTTTTGAGGGGTTTGAATTTTTTTCGTCTCAGAATACGCTCAGAATCAACCAGTTTGTTCAGTACACCCATGTTTCTTAGTAAAGAATTAATCTCAGCGCGTTTTGAGGGGTTTGAATTTTTTTCGTCTCAGAATACGCTCAGAATCAACCAGTTTGTTCAGTACACCCATGTTTCTTAGTAAAGAATTAATCTCAGCGCATTCTGAGGGGTTTGAATTTTTTTCGTCTCCGATCACGCTCAGAATCAACCAGTTTGTTCAGTACACCCATGTTTCTTAGTAAAGAATTAATCTCAGCGCGTTTTGAGGGGTTTGAATTTTTTTCGTCTCAGAATACGCTCAGAATCAACCAGTTTGTTCAGTACACCCATGTTTCTTAGTAAAGAATTAATCTCAGCGCATTCTGAGGGGTTTGAATTTTTTTCGTCTCCGATCACGCTCAGAATAACCAGTTTGTTCAGTACACCCATGTTTCTTAGTAAAGAATTAATCTCAGCGCGTTTTAAGGGGTTTGAATTTTTTTCGTCTCAGAATACGCTAAGAATCAACCAGTTTGTTCAGTACACCCATGTTTCTTAGTAAAGAATTAATCTCGGCGCATTCTGAGGGGTTTGAATTTTTTTCGTCTCCGATCACGCTCAGAATCAACCAGTTTGTTCAGTACACCCATGTTTCTTAGTAAAGAATTAATCTCAGCGCATTCTGAGGGGTTTGAATTTTTTTCGTCTCCGATCACGCTCAGAATCAACCAGTTTGTTCAGTACACCCATGTTTCTTAGTAAAGAATTAATCTCAGCGCGTTTTGAGGGGTTTGAATTTTTTTCGTCTCAGAATACGCTCAGAATCAACCAGTTTGTTCAGTACACCCATGTTTCTTAGTAAAGAATTAATCTCAGCGCATTCTGAGGGGTTTGATTTTTTTTCATCTCAGAATACGCTCAGAATCAACCAGTTTGTTCAGTACACCCATGTTTCTTAGTAAAGAATTAATCTCAGCGCATTCTGAGGGGTTTGAATTTTTTTCGTCTCAGAATTCGCTCAGAATCAACCAGTTTGTTCAGTACACCCATGTTTCTTAGTAAAGAATTAATCTCAGCGCATTCTGAGGGGTTTGAATTTTTTTCGTCTCAGAATTCGCTCAGAATCAACCAGTTTGTTCAGTACACCCATGTTTCTTAGTAAAGAATTAATCTCAGCGCATTCTGAGGGGTTTGAATTTTTTTCGTCTCAGAATACGCTCAGAATCAACCAGTTTGTTCAATACACCCATGTTTCTTAGTAAAGAATTAATCTCAGCGCATTCTGAGGGGTTTGAAATTTTTTCGTCTCCGATCACGCTCAGAATAACCAGTTTGTTCAGTACACCCATGTTTCTTAGTAAAGAATTAATCTCAGCGCGTTTTAAGGGGTTTGAATTTTTTTCGTCTCAGAATACGCTAAGAATCAACCAGTTTGTTCAGTACACCCATGTTTCTTAGTAAAGAATTAATCTCGGCGCATTCTGAGGGGTTTGAATTTTTTTCGTCTCCGATCACGCTCAGAATCAACCAGTTTGTTCAGTACACCCATGTTTCTTAGTAAAGAATTAATCTCAGCGCATTCTGAGGGGTTTGAATTTTTTTCGTCTCAGAATACGCTCAGAATCAACCAGTTTGTTCAGTACACCCATGTTTCTTAGTAAAGAATTAATCTCAGCGCATTCTGAGGGGTTTGAATTTTTTTCGTCTCAGAATTCGCTCAGAATCAACCAGTTTGTTCAGTACACCCATGTTTCTTAGTAAAGAATTAATCTCAGCGCATTCTGAGGGGTTTGAATTTTTTTCGTCTCAGAATTCGCTCAGAAACAACCAGTTTGTTCAGTACACCCATGTTTCTTAGTAAAGAATTAATCTCAGCGCGTTTTGAGGGGTTTGAATTTTTTTCGTCTCAGAATACGCTAAGAATCAACCAGTTTGTTCAGTACACCCTTGTTTCTTAGTAAAGAATTAATCTCAGCGCGTTTTGAGGGGTTTGAATTTTTTTCGTCTCAGAATACGCTCAGAATCAACCAGTTTGTTCAGTACACCCATGTTTCTTAGTAAAGAATTAATCTCAGCGCATTCTGAGGGGTTTGAATTTTTTTCGTCTCCGATCACGCTCAGAATCAACCAGTTTGTTCAGTACACCCATGTTTCTTAGTAAAGAATTAATCTCAGCGCGTTTTGAGGGGTTTGAATTTTTTTCGTCTCAGAATACGCTCAGAATCAACCAGTTTGTTCAGTACACCCATGTTTCTTAGTAAAGAATTAATCTCAGCGCATTCTGAGGGGTTTGAATTTTTTTTCGTCTCCGATCACGCTCAGAATCAACCAGTTTGTTCAGTACACCCATGTTTCTTAGTAAAGAATTAATCTCAGCGCGTTTTGAGGGGTTTGAATTTTTTTCGTCTCAGAATACGCTAAGAATCAACCAGTTTGTTCAGTACACCCTTGTTTCTTAGTAAAGAATTAATCTCAGCGCATTTTGAGGGGTTTGAATTTTTTTCGTCTCAGAATACGCTCAGAATCAACCAGTTTGTTCAGTACACCCATGTTTCTTAGTAAAGAATTAATCTCAGCGCGTTTTGAGGGGTTTGAATTTTTTTCGTCTCAGAATACGCTCAGAATCAACCAGTTTGTTCAGTACACCCATGTTTCTTAGTAAAGAATTAATCTCAGCGCGTTTTGAGGGGTTTGAATTTTTTTCGTCTCAGAATACGCTCAGAATCAACCAGTTTGTTCAGTACACCCATGTTTCTTAGTAAAGAATTAATCTCAGCGCGTTTTGAGGGGTTTGAATTTTTTTCGTCTCAGAATACGCTCAGAATCAACCAGTTTGTTCAGTACACCCATGTTTCTTAGTAAAGAATTAATCTCAGCGCGTTTTGAGGGGTTTGAATTTTTTTCGTCTCAGAATACGCTCAGAATCAACCAGTTTGTTCAGTACACCCATGTTTCTTAGTAAAGAATTAATCTCAGCGCGTTTTGAGGGGTTTGAATTTTTTTCGTCTCAGAATACGCTCAGAATCAACCAGTTTGTTCAGTACACCCATGTTTCTTAGTAAAGAATTAATCTCAGCGCGTTTTGAGGGGTTTGAATTTTTTTCGTCTCAGAATACGCTCAGAATCAACCAGTTTGTTCAGTACACCCATGTTTCTTAGTAAAGAATTAATCTCAGCGCATTCTGAGGGGTTTGAATTTTTTTCGTCTCCGATCACGCTCAGAATCAACCAGTTTGTTCAGTACACCCATGTTTCTTAGTAAAGAATTAATCTCAGCGCGTTTTGAGGGGTTTGAATTTTTTTCGTCTCAGAATACGCTCAGAATCAACCAGTTTGTTCAGTACACCCATGTTTCTTAGTAAAGAATTAATCTCAGCGCATTCTGAGGGGTTTGAATTTTTTTCGTCTCCGATCACGCTCAGAATAACCAGTTTGTTCAGTACACCCATGTTTCTTAGTAAAGAATTAATCTCAGCGCGTTTTAAGGGGTTTGAATTTTTTTCGTCTCAGAATACGCTAAGAATCAACCAGTTTGTTCAGTACACCCATGTTTCTTAGTAAAGAATTAATCTCGGCGCATTCTGAGGGGTTTGAATTTTTTTCGTCTCCGATCACGCTCAGAATCAACCAGTTTGTTCAGTACACCCATGTTTCTTAGTAAAGAATTAATCTCAGCGCATTCTGAGGGGTTTGAATTTTTTTCGTCTCCGATCACGCTCAGAATCAACCAGTTTGTTCAGTACACCCATGTTTCTTAGTAAAGAATTAATCTCAGCGCGTTTTGAGGGGTTTGAATTTTTTTCGTCTCAGAATACGCTCAGAATCAACCAGTTTGTTCAGTACACCCATGTTTCTTAGTAAAGAATTAATCTCAGCGCATTCTGAGGGGTTTGATTTTTTTTCATCTCAGAATACGCTCAGAATCAACCAGTTTGTTCAGTACACCCATGTTTCTTAGTAAAGAATTAATCTCAGCGCATTCTGAGGGGTTTGAATTTTTTTCGTCTCAGAATTCGCTCAGAATCAACCAGTTTGTTCAGTACACCCATGTTTCTTAGTAAAGAATTAATCTCAGCGCATTCTGAGGGGTTTGAATTTTTTTCGTCTCAGAATTCGCTCAGAATCAACCAGTTTGTTCAGTACACCCATGTTTCTTAGTAAAGAATTAATCTCAGCGCATTCTGAGGGGTTTGAATTTTTTTCGTCTCAGAATACGCTCAGAATCAACCAGTTTGTTCAATACACCCATGTTTCTTAGTAAAGAATTAATCTCAGCGCATTCTGAGGGGTTTGAAATTTTTTCGTCTCCGATCACGCTCAGAATAACCAGTTTGTTCAGTACACCCATGTTTCTTAGTAAAGAATTAATCTCAGCGCGTTTTAAGGGGTTTGAATTTTTTTCGTCTCAGAATACGCTAAGAATCAACCAGTTTGTTCAGTACACCCATGTTTCTTAGTAAAGAATTAATCTCGGCGCATTCTGAGGGGTTTGAATTTTTTTCGTCTCCGATCACGCTCAGAATCAACCAGTTTGTTCAGTACACCCATGTTTCTTAGTAAAGAATTAATCTCAGCGCATTCTGAGGGGTTTGAATTTTTTTCGTCTCAGAATACGCTCAGAATCAACCAGTTTGTTCAGTACACCCATGTTTCTTAGTAAAGAATTAATCTCAGCGCATTCTGAGGGGTTTGAATTTTTTTCGTCTCAGAATTCGCTCAGAATCAACCAGTTTGTTCAGTACACCCATGTTTCTTAGTAAAGAATTAATCTCAGCGCATTCTGAGGGGTTTGAATTTTTTTCGTCTCAGAATTCGCTCAGAATCAACCAGTTTGTTCAGTACACCCATGTTTCTTAGTAAAGAATTAATCTCAGCGCGTTTTGAGGGGTTTGAATTTTTTTCGTCTCAGAATACGCTAAGAATCAACCAGTTTGTTCAGTACACCCTTGTTTCTTAGTAAAGAATTAATCTCAGCGCGTTTTGAGGGGTTTGAATTTTTTTCGTCTCAGAATACGCTCAGAATCAACCAGTTTGTTCAGTACACCCATGTTTCTTAGTAAAGAATTAATCTCAGCGCATTCTGAGGGGTTTGAATTTTTTTCGTCTCCGATCACGCTCAGAATCAACCAGTTTGTTCAGTACACCCATGTTTCTTAGTAAAGAATTAATCTCAGCGCGTTTTGAGGGGTTTGAATTTTTTTCGTCTCAGAATACGCTCAGAATCAACCAGTTTGTTCAGTACACCCATGTTTCTTAGTAAAGAATTAATCTCAGCGCATTCTGAGGGGTTTGAATTTTTTTTCGTCTCCGATCACGCTCAGAATCAACCAGTTTGTTCAGTACACCCATGTTTCTTAGTAAAGAATTAATCTCAGCGCGTTTTGAGGGGTTTGAATTTTTTTCGTCTCAGAATACGCTAAGAATCAACCAGTTTGTTCAGTACACCCTTGTTTCTTAGTAAAGAATTAATCTCAGCGCATTTTGAGGGGTTTGAATTTTTTTCGTCTCAGAATACGCTCAGAATCAACCAGTTTGTTCAGTACACCCATGTTTCTTAGTAAAGAATTAATCTCAGCGCGTTTTGAGGGGTTTGAATTTTTTTCGTCTCAGAATACGCTCAGAATCAACCAGTTTGTTCAGTACACCCATGTTTCTTAGTAAAGAATTAATCTCAGCGCGTTTTGAGGGGTTTGAATTTTTTTCGTCTCAGAATACGCTCAGAATCAACCAGTTTGTTCAGTACACCCATGTTTCTTAGTAAAGAATTAATCTCAGCGCGTTTTGAGGGGTTTGAATTTTTTTCGTCTCAGAATACGCTCAGAATCAACCAGTTTGTTCAGTACACCCATGTTTCTTAGTAAAGAATTAATCTCAGCGCGTTTTGAGGGGTTTGAATTTTTTTCGTCTCAGAATACGCTCAGAATCAACCAGTTTGTTCAGTACACCCATGTTTCTTAGTAAAGAATTAATCTCAGCGCATTCTGAGGGGTTTGAATTTTTTTCGTCTCCGATCACGCTCAGAATCAACCAGTTTGTTCAGTACACCCATGTTTCTTAGTAAAGAATTAATCTCAGCGCGTTTTGAGGGGTTTGAATTTTTTTCGTCTCAGAATACGCTCAGAATCAACCAGTTTGTTCAGTACACCCATGTTTCTTAGTAAAGAATTAATCTCAGCGCATTCTGAGAGGTTTGAATTTTTTTCGTCTCCGATCACGCTCAGAATAACCAGTTTGTTCAGTACACCCATGTTTCTTAGTAAAGAATTAATCTCAGCGCGTTTTAAGGGGTTTGAATTTTTTTCGTCTCAGAATACGCTAAGAATCAACCAGTTTGTTCAGTACACCCATGTTTCTTAGTAAAGAATTAATCTCGGCGCATTCTGAGGGGTTTGAATTTTTTTCGTCTCCGATCACGCTCAGAATCAACCAGTTTGTTCAGTACACCCATGTTTCTTAGTAAAGAATTAATCTCAGCGCATTCTGAGGGGTTTGAATTTTTTTCGTCTCCGATCACGCTCAGAATCAACCAGTTTGTTCAGTACACCCATGTTTCTTAGTAAAGAATTAATCTCAGCGCGTTTTGAGGGGTTTGAATTTTTTTCGTCTCAGAATACGCTCAGAATCAACCAGTTTGTTCAGTACACCCATGTTTCTTAGTAAAGAATTAATCTCAGCGCATTCTGAGGGGTTTGAATTTTTTTCGTCTCCGATCACGCTCAGAATCAACCAGTTTGTTCAGTACACCCATGTTTCTTAGAAAAGAATTAATCTCAGCGCATTCTGAGGGGTTTGAATTTTTTTCGTCTCAGAATACGCTCAGAATCAACCAGTTTGTTCAGTACACCCATGTTTCTTAGTAAAGAATTAATCTCAGCGCGTTTTGAGGGGTTTGAATTTTTTTCGTCTCAGAATACGCTCAGAATCAACCAGTTTGTTCAGTACACCCATGTTTCTTAGTAAAGAATTAATCTCAGCGCGTTTTGAGGGGTTTGAATTTTTTTCGTCTCAGAATACGCTCAGAATCAACCAGTTTGTTCAGTACACCCATGTTTCTTAGTAAAGAATTAATCTCAGCGCGTTTTGAGGGGTTTGAATTTTTTTCGTCTCAGAATACGCTCAGAATCAACCAGTTTGTTCAGTACACCCATGTTTCTTAGTAAAGAATTAATCTCAGCGCGTTTTGAGGGGTTTGAATTTTTTTCGTCTCAGAATACGCTCAGAATCAACCAGTTTGTTCAGTACACCCATGTTTCTTAGTAAAGAATTAATCTCAGCGCGTTTTGAGGGGTTTGAATTTTTTTCGTCTCAGAATACGCTCAGAATCAACCAGTTTGTTCAGTACACCCATGTTTCTTAGTAAAGAATTAATCTCAGCGCGTTTTGAGGGGTTTGAATTTTTTTCGTCTCAGAATACGCTCAGAATCAACCAGTTTGTTCAGTACACCCATGTTTCTTAGTAAAGAATTAATCTCAGCGCGTTTTGAGGGGTTTGAATTTTTTTTCGTCTCAGAATACGCTCAGAATCAACCAGTTTGTTCAGTACACCCATGTTTCTTAGTAAAGAATTAATCTCAGCGCATTCTGAGGGGTTTGAATTTTTTTCGTCTCCGATCACGCTCAGAATCAACCAGTTTGTTCAGTACACCCATGTTTCTTAGTAAAGAATTAATCTCAGCGCGTTTTGAGGGGTTTGAATTTTTTTCGTCTCAGAATACGCTCAGAATCAACCAGTTTGTTCAGTACACCCATGTTTCTTAGTAAAGAATTAATCTCAGCGCATTCTGAGGGGTTTGAATTTTTTTCGTCTCCGATCACGCTCAGAATAACCAGTTTGTTCAGTACACCCATGTTTCTTAGTAAAGAATTAATCTCAGCGCGTTTTAAGGGGTTTGAATTTTTTTCGTCTCAGAATACGCTAGGAATCAACCAGTTTGTTCAGTACACCCATGTTTCTTAGTAAAGAATTAATCTCGGCGCATTCTGAGGGGTTTGAATTTTTTTCGTCTCCGATCACGCTCAGAATCAACCAGTTTGTTCAGTACACCCATGTTTCTTAGTAAAGAATTAATCTCAGCGCATTCTGAGGGGTTTGAATTTTTTTCGTCTCCGATCACGCTCAGAATCAACCAGTTTGTTCAGTACACCCATGTTTCTTAGTAAAGAATTAATCTGAGCGCGTTTTGAGGGGTTTGAATTTTTTTCGTCTCAGAATACGCTCAGAATCAACCAGTTTGTTCAGTACACCCATGTTTCTTAGTAAAGAATTAATCTCAGCGCATTCTGAGGGGTTTGAATTGTTTTCGTCTCCGATCACGCTCAGAATCAACCAGTTTGTTCAGTACACCCATGTTTCTTAGAAAAGAATTAATCTCAGCGCATTCTGAGGGGTTTGAATTTTTTTCGTCTCAGAATACGCTCAGAATCAACCAGTTTGTTCAGTACACCCATGTTTCTTAGTAAAGAATTAATCTCAGCGCGTTTTGAGGGGTTTGAATTTTTTTCGTCTCAGAATACGCTCAGAATCAACCAGTTTGTTCAGTACACCCATGTTTCTTAGTAAAGAATTAATCTCAGCGCGTTTTGAGGGGTTTGAATTTTTTTCGTCTCAGAATACGCTCAGAATCAACCAGTTTGTTCAGTACACCCATGTTTCTTAGTAAAGAATTAATCTCAGCGCGTTTTGAGGGGTTTGAATTTTTTTCGTCTCAGAATACGCTCAGAATCAACCAGTTTGTTCAGTACACCCATGTTTCTTAGTAAAGAATTAATCTCAGCGCATTCTGAGGGGTTTGAATTTTTTTCGTCTCCGATCACGCTCAGAATCAACCCGTTTGTTCAGTACACCCATGTTTCTTAGTAAAGAATTAATCTCAGCGCGTTTTGAGGGGTTTGAATTTTTTTCGTCTCAGAATACGCTCAGAATCAACCAGTTTGTTCAGTACACCCATGTTTCTTAGTAAAGAATTAATCTCAGCGCATTCTGAGGGGTTTGAATTTTTTTCGTCTCCGATTACGCTCAGAATCAACCAGTTTGTTCAGTAGGCCTACACCCATGTTTCTTAGTAAAGAATTAATCTCAGCGCGTTTTGAGGGGTTTGAATTTTTTTCGTCTCAGAATACGCTCAGAATCAACCAGTTTGTTCAGTACACCCATGTTTCTTAGTAAAGAATTAATCTCAGCGCGTTTTGAGGGGTTTGAATTTTTTTCGTCTCAGAATACGCTCAGAATCAACCAGTTTGTTCAGTACACCCATGTTTCTTAGTAAAGAATTAATCTCAGCGCATTCTGAGGGGTTTGAATTTTTTTCGTCTCCGATCACGCTCAGAATCAACCAGTTTGTTCAGTACACCCATGTTTCTTAGTAAAGAATTAATCTCAGCGCGTTTTGAGGGGTTTGAATTTTTTTCGTCTCAGAATACGCTAAGAATCAACCAGTTTGTTCAGTACACCCTTGTTTCTTAGTAAAGAATTAATCTCAGCGCGTTTTGAGGGGTTTGAATTTTTTTCGTCTCAGAATACGCTCAGAATCAACCAGTTTGTTCAGTACACCCATGTTTCTTAGTAAAGAATTAATCTCAGCGCGTTTTGAGGGGTTTGAATTTTTTTCGTCTCAGAATACGCTCAGAATCAACCAGTTTGTTCAGTACACCCATGTTTCTTAGTAAAGAATTAATCTCAGCGCATTTTGAGGGGTTTGAATTTTTTCCGTCTCCGATCGCGCTTAGATTCACTCAAAAGACAAGCTGGCTGCGTGGTATCCTTGTGGTTAATCCTGCGCAGATTGTTATACAATTGTTTTAGTTTGTAATACTCTTGCTCACTAGCCACTTTGCTTGTGATGTCTTTGTGGTTTTGTGACCTGGTTTTGTGACTCAAAGGATATTGTGTTCTTTTTAACCTGGAAAGTGTATTGACATCTGGTGGCTTACAGGTTTACAGGAGTTTTGAGGTATTTTATTTTTTTTCATCTCAGAACGGTCGCAACACTGTTGTTTCTTAGTACAGAATTAATCTATGAGCGTTTTGAGGGGTTTTATTTTTTTTCATCTCCGATCGCGCTTAGATTCAACCAGAACGGTCGCAACACTGTTGTTTCTTAGTACAGAATTAATCTAAGAGCGTTTTGAGGGGTTTGAATTTTTTTCGTCTCAGAATACGGTCAGAATGAACCAGTTTGTTCACAACACCCTTGTTTCTTATTAAAAAATTCATCTCAGAGTGTTTTGAGAGGTTTTAATTTTTTTCGTCTCAGAATACGCTCAGAATCAACCAGTTTGTTCAGTACACCCATGTTATAGTAAAGAATTAATCTCGGCGCATTCTGAGGGGTTTGAATTTTTTTCGTCTCAGAATACGCTCAGAATCAACCAGTTTGTTCAGTACACCCATGTTTCTTAGTAAAGAATTAATCTCAGCGCATTCTGAGGGGTTTGAATTTTTTTCGTCTCAGAATACGCTCAGAATCAACCAGTTTGTTCAGTACACCCATGTTTCTTAGTAAAGAATTAATCTCAGCGCATTCTGAGGGGTTTGAATTTTTTTCGTCTCCGATCACGCTCAGAATCAACCCGTTTGTTCAGTACACCCATGTTTCTTAGTAAAGAATTAATCTCAGCGCGTTTTGAGGGGTTTGAATTTTTTTCGTCTCAGAATACGCTCAGAATCAACCAGTTTGTTCAGTACACCCATGTTTCTTAGTAAAGAATTAATCTCAGCGCATTCTGAGGGGTTTGAATTTTTTTCGTCTCCGATTACGCTCAGAATCAACCAGTTTGTTCAGTAGGCCTACACCCATGTTTCTTAGTAAAGAATTAATCTCAGCGCGTTTTGAGGGGTTTGAATTTTTTTCGTCTCAGAATACGCTCAGAATCAACCAGTTTGTTCAGTACACCCATGTTTCTTAGTAAAGAATTAATCTCAGCGCGTTTTGAGGGGTTTGAATTTTTTTCGTCTCAGAATACGCTCAGAATCAACCAGTTTGTTCAGTACACCCATGTTTCTTAGTAAAGAATTAATCTCAGCGCATTCTGAGGGGTTTGAATTTTTTTCGTCTCCGATCACGCTCAGAATCAACCAGTTTGTTCAGTACACCCATGTTTCTTAGTAAAGAATTAATCTCAGCGCGTTTTGAGGGGTTTGAATTTTTTTCGTCTCAGAATACGCTAAGAATCAACCAGTTTGTTCAGTACACCCTTGTTTCTTAGTAAAGAATTAATCTCAGCGCGTTTTGAGGGGTTTGAATTTTTTTCGTCTCAGAATACGCTCAGAATCAACCAGTTTGTTCAGTACACCCATGTTTCTTAGTAAAGAATTAATCTCAGCGCATTCTGAGGGGTTTGAATTTTTTTCGTCTCCGATCACGCTCAGAATCAACCCGTTTGTTCAGTACACCCATGTTTCTTAGTAAAGAATTAATCTCAGCGCGTTTTGAGGGGTTTGAATTTTTTTCGTCTCAGAATACGCTCAGAATCAACCAGTTTGTTCAGTACACCCATGTTTCTTAGTAAAGAATTAATCTCAGCGCATTCTGAGGGGTTTGAATTTTTTTCGTCTCCGATTACGCTCAGAATCAACCAGTTTGTTCAGTAGGCCTACACCCATGTTTCTTAGTAAAGAATTAATCTCAGCGCGTTTTGAGGGGTTTGAATTTTTTTCGTCTCAGAATACGCTCAGAATCAACCAGTTTGTTCAGTACACCCATGTTTCTTAGTAAAGAATTAATCTCAGCGCGTTTTGAGGGGTTTGAATTTTTTTCGTCTCAGAATACGCTCAGAATCAACCAGTTTGTTCAGTACACCCATGTTTCTTAGTAAAGAATTAATCTCAGCGCATTCTGAGGGGTTTGAATTTTTTTCGTCTCCGATCACGCTCAGAATCAACCAGTTTGTTCAGTACACCCATGTTTCTTAGTAAAGAATTAATCTCAGCGCGTTTTGAGGGGTTTGAATTTTTTTCGTCTCAGAATACGCTAAGAATCAACCAGTTTGTTCAGTACACCCTTGTTTCTTAGTAAAGAATTAATCTCAGCGCGTTTTGAGGGGTTTGAATTTTTTTCGTCTCAGAATACGCTCAGAATCAACCAGTTTGTTCAGTACACCCATGTTTCTTAGTAAAGAATTAATCTCAGCGCGTTTTGAGGGGTTTGAATTTTTTTCGTCTCAGAATACGCTCAGAATCAACCAGTTTGTTCAGTACACCCATGTTTCTTAGTAAAGAATTAATCTCAGCGCATTTTGAGGGGTTTGAATTTTTTCCGTCTCCGATCGCGCTTAGATTCACTCAAAAGACAAGCTGGCTGCGTGGTATCCTTGTGGTTAATCCTGCGCAGATTGTTATACAATTGTTTTAGTTTGTAATACTCTTGCTCACTAGCCACTTTGCTTGTGATGTCTTTGTGGTTTTGTGACCTGGTTTTGTGACTCAAAGGATATTGTGTTCTTTTTAACCTGGAAAGTGTATTGACATCTGGTGGCTTACAGGTTTACAGGAGTTTTGAGGTATTTTATTTTTTTTCATCTCAGAACGGTCGCAACACTGTTGTTTCTTAGTACAGAATTAATCTATGAGCGTTTTGAGGGGTTTTATTTTTTTTCATCTCCGATCGCGCTTAGATTCAACCAGAACGGTCGCAACACTGTTGTTTCTTAGTACAGAATTAATCTAAGAGCGTTTTGAGGGGTTTGAATTTTTTTCGTCTCAGAATACGGTCAGAATGAACCAGTTTGTTCACAACACCCTTGTTTCTTATTAAAAAATTCATCTCAGAGTGTTTTGAGAGGTTTTAATTTTTTTCGTCTCAGAATACGCTCAGAATCAACCAGTTTGTTCAGTACACCCATGTTATAGTAAAGAATTAATCTCGGCGCATTCTGAGGGGTTTGAATTTTTTTCGTCTCAGAATACGCTCAGAATCAACCAGTTTGTTCAGTACACCCATGTTTCTTAGTAAAGAATTAATCTCAGCGCATTCTGAGGGGTTTGAATTTTTTTCGTCTCAGAATACGCTCAGAATCAACCAGTTTGTTCAGTACACCCATGTTTCTTAGTAAAGAATTAATCTCAGCGCATTCTGAGGGGTTTGAATTTTTTTCGTCTCCGATCACGCTCAGAATCAACCCGTTTGTTCAGTACACCCATGTTTCTTAGTAAAGAATTAATCTCAGCGCGTTTTGAGGGGTTTGAATTTTTTTCGTCTCAGAATACGCTCAGAATCAACCAGTTTGTTCAGTACACCCATGTTTCTTAGTAAAGAATTAATCTCAGCGCATTCTGAGGGGTTTGAATTTTTTTCGTCTCCGATTACGCTCAGAATCAACCAGTTTGTTCAGTAGGCCTACACCCATGTTTCTTAGTAAAGAATTAATCTCAGCGCGTTTTGAGGGGTTTGAATTTTTTTCGTCTCAGAATACGCTCAGAATCAACCAGTTTGTTCAGTACACCCATGTTTCTTAGTAAAGAATTAATCTCAGCGCGTTTTGAGGGGTTTGAATTTTTTTCGTCTCAGAATACGCTCAGAATCAACCAGTTTGTTCAGTACACCCATGTTTCTTAGTAAAGAATTAATCTCAGCGCATTCTGAGGGGTTTGAATTTTTTTCGTCTCCGATCACGCTCAGAATCAACCAGTTTGTTCAGTACACCCATGTTTCTTAGTAAAGAATTAATCTCAGCGCGTTTTGAGGGGTTTGAATTTTTTTCGTCTCAGAATACGCTAAGAATCAACCAGTTTGTTCAGTACACCCTTGTTTCTTAGTAAAGAATTAATCTCAGCGCGTTTTGAGGGGTTTGAATTTTTTTCGTCTCAGAATACGCTCAGAATCAACCAGTTTGTTCAGTACACCCATGTTTCTTAGTAAAGAATTAATCTCAGCGCGTTTTGAGGGGTTTGAATTTTTTTCGTCTCAGAATACGCTCAGAATCAACCAGTTTGTTCAGTACACCCATGTTTCTTAGTAAAGAATTAATCTCAGCGCATTTTGAGGGGTTTGAATTTTTTCCGTCTCCGATCGCGCTTAGATTCACTCAAAAGACAAGCTGGCTGCGTGGTATCCTTGTGGTTAATCCTGCGCAGATTGTTATACAATTGTTTTAGTTTGTAATACTCTTGCTCACTAGCCACTTTGCTTGTGATGTCTTTGTGGTTTTGTGACCTGGTTTTGTGACTCAAAGGATATTGTGTTCTTTTTAACCTGGAAAGTGTATTGACATCTGGTGGCTTACAGGTTTACAGGAGTTTTGAGGTATTTTATTTTTTTTCATCTCAGAACGGTCGCAACACTGTTGTTTCTTAGTACAGAATTAATCTATGAGCGTTTTGAGGGGTTTTATTTTTTTTCATCTCCGATCGCGCTTAGATTCAACCAGAACGGTCGCAACACTGTTGTTTCTTAGTACAGAATTAATCTAAGAGCGTTTTGAGGGGTTTGAATTTTTTTCGTCTCAGAATACGGTCAGAATGAACCAGTTTGTTCACAACACCCTTGTTTCTTATTAAAAAATTCATCTCAGAGTGTTTTGAGAGGTTTTAATTTTTTTCGTCTCAGAATACGCTCAGAATCAACCAGTTTGTTCAGTACACCCATGTTATAGTAAAGAATTAATCTCGGCGCATTCTGAGGGGTTTGAATTTTTTTCGTCTCAGAATACGCTCAGAATCAACCAGTTTGTTCAGTACACCCATGTTTCTTAGTAAAGAATTAATCTCAGCGCATTCTGAGGGGTTTGAATTTTTTTCGTCTCAGAATACGCTCAGAATCAACCAGTTTGTTCAGTACACCCATGTTTCTTAGTAAAGAATTAATCTCAGCGCATTCTGAGGGGTTTGAATTTTTTTCGTCTCCGAACACGCTCAGAATAACCAGTTTGTTCAGTACACCCATGTTTCTTAGTAAAGAATTAATCTCAGCGCGTTTTGAGGGGTTTGAATTTTTTTCGTCTCAGAATACGCTAAGAATCAACCAGTTTGTTCAGTACACCCATGTTTCTTAGTAAAGAATTAATCTCGGCGCATTCTGAGGGGTTTGAATTTTTTTCGTCTCCGATCACGCTCAGAATCAACCAGTTTGTTCAGTACACCCATGTTTCTTAGTAAAGAATTAATCTCAGCGCATTCTGAGGGGTTTGAATTTTTTTCGTCTCAGAATACGCTCAGAATCAACCAGTTTGTTCAGTACACCCATGTTTCTTAGTAAAGAATTAATCTCAGCGCATTCTGAGGGGTTTGAATTTTTTTCGTCTCAGAATTCGCTCAGAATCAACCAGTTTGTTCAGTACACCCATGTTTCTTAGTAAAGAATTAATCTCAGCGCATTCTGAGGGGTTTGAATTTTTTTCGTCTCAGAATACGCTCAGAATCAACCAGTTTGTTCAGTACACCCATGTTTCTTAGTAAAGAATTAATCTCAGCGCATTCTGAGGGGTTTGATTTTTTTTCGTCTCAGAATTCGCTCAGAATCAACCAGTTTGTTCAGTACACCCATGTTTCTTAGTAAAGAATTAATCTCAGCGCGTTTTGAGGGGTTTGAATTGTTTTCGTCTCAGAATACGCTCAGAATCAACCAGTTTGTTCAGTACACCCATGTTTCTTAGTAAAGAATTAATCTCAGCGCATTCTGAGGGGTTTGAATTTTTTTCGTCTCCGATCACGCTCAGAATCAACCAGTTTGTTCAGTACACCCATGTTTCTTAGTAAAGAATTAATCTCAGCGCGTTTTGAGGGGTTTGAATTTTTTTCGTCTCAGAATACGCTCAGAATCAACCAGTTTGTTCAGTACACCCATGTTTCTTAGTAAAGAATTAATCTCAGCGCGTTTTGAGGGGTTTGAATTTTTTTCGTCTCAGAATACGCTCAGAAACAACCAGTTTGTTCAGTACACCCATGTTTCTTAGTAAAGAATTAATCTCAGCGCGTTTTGAGGGGTTTGAATTTTTTTCGTCTCAGAATACGCTCAGAATCAACCAGTTTGTTCAGTACACCCATGTTTCTTAGTAAAGAATTAATCTCAGCGCATTTTGAGGGGTTTGAATTTTTTCCGTCTCCGATCGCGCTTAGATTCACTCAAAAGACAAGCTGGCTGCGTGGTATCCTTGTGGTTAATCCTGCGCAGATTGTTATACAATTGTTTTAGTTTGTAATACTCTTGCTCACTAGCCACTTTGCTTGTGATGTCTTTGTGGTTTTGTGACCTGGTTTTGTGACTCAAAGGATATTGTGTTCTTTTTAACCTGGAAAGTGTATTGACATCTGGTGGCTTACAGGTTTACAGGAGTTTTGAGGTATTTTATTTTTTTTCATCTCAGAACGGTCGCAACACTGTTGTTTCTTAGTACAGAATTAATCTATGAGCGTTTTGAGGGGTTTTATTTTTTTTCATCTCCGATCGCGCTTAGATTCAACCAGAACGGTCGCAACACTGTTGTTTCTTAGTACAGAATTAATCTAAGAGCGTTTTGAGGGGTTTGAATTTTTTTCGTCTCAGAATACGGTCAGAATGAACCAGTTTGTTCACAACACCCTTGTTTCTTATTAAAAAATTCATCTCAGAGTGTTTTGAGGGGTTTTAATTTTTTTCGTCTCAGAATACGCTCAGAATCAACCAGTTTGTTCAGTACACCCATGTTTCTTAGTAAAGAATTAATCTCGGCGCATTCTGAGGGGTTTGAATTTTTTTCGTCTCAGAATACGCTCAGAATCAACCAGTTTGTTCAGTACACCCATGTTTCTTAGTAAAGAATTAATCTCAGCGCATTCTGAGGGGTTTGAATTTTTTTCGTCTCAGAATACGCTCAGAATCAACCAGTTTGTTCAGTACACCCATGTTTCTTAGTAAAGAATTAATCTCAGCGCATTCTGAGGGGTTTGAATTTTTTTCGTCTCCGATCACGCTCAGAATAACCAGTTTGTTCAGTACACCCATGTTTCTTAGTAAAGAATTAATCTCAGCGCGTTTTAAGGGGTTTGAATTTTTTTCGTCTCAGAATACGCTAAGAATCAACCAGTTTGTTCAGTACACCCATGTTTCTTAGTAAAGAATTAATCTCGGCGCATTCTGAGGGGTTTGAATTTTTTTCGTCTCCGATCACGCTCAGAATCAACCAGTTTGTTCAGTACACCCATGTTTCTTAGTAAAGAATTAATCTCAGCGCATTCTGAGGGGTTTGAATTTTTTTCGTCTCAGAATACGCTCAGAATCAACCAGTTTGTTCAGTACACCCATGTTTCTTAGTAAAGAATTAATCTCAGCGCATTCTGAGGGGTTTGAATTTTTTTCGTCTCAGAATTCGCTCAGAATCAACCAGTTTGTTCAGTACACCCATGTTTCTTAGTAAAGAATTAATCTCAGCGCATTCTGAGGGGTTTGAATTTTTTTCGTCTCAGAATACGCTCAGAATCAACCAGTTTGTTCAGTACACCCATGTTTCTTAGTAAAGAATTAATCTCAGCGCATTCTGAGGGGTTTGATTTTTTTTCGTCTCAGAATTCGCTCAGAATCAACCAGTTTGTTCAGTACACCCATGTTTCTTAGTAAAGAATTAATCTCAGCGCGTTTTGAGGGGTTTGAATTTTTTTCGTCTCAGAATACGCTCAGAATCAACCAGTTTGTTCAGTACACCCATGTTTCTTAGTAAAGAATTAATCTCAGCGCATTCTGAGGGGTTTGAATTTTTTTCGTCTCCGATCACGCTCAGAATCAACCAGTTTGTTCAGTACACCCATGTTTCTTAGTAAAGAATTAATCTCAGCGCGTTTTGAGAGGTTTGAATTTTTTTCGTCTCAGAATACGCTCAGAATCAACCAGTTTGTTCAGTACACCCATGTTTCTTAGTAAAGAATTAATCTCAGCGCATTCTGAGGGGTTTGAATTTTTTTCGTCTCCGATCACGCTCAGAATCAACCAGTTTGTTCAGTACACCCATGTTTCTTAGTAAAGAATTAATCTCAGCGCGTTTTGAGGGGTTTGAATTTTTTTCGTCTCAGAATACGCTCAGAATCAACCAGTTTGTTCAGTACACCCATGTTTCTTAGTAAAGAATTAATCTCAGCGCGTTTTGAGGGGTTTGAATTTTTTTCGTCTCAGAATACGCTCAGAAACAACCAGTTTGTTCAGTACACCCATGTTTCTTAGTAAAGAATTAATCTCAGCGCGTTTTGAGGGGTTTGAATTTTTTTCGTCTCAGAATACGCTCAGAATCAACCAGTTTGTTCAGTACACCCATGTTTCTTAGTAAAGAATTAATCTCAGCGCATTTTGAGGGGTTTGAATTTTTTCCGTCTCCGATCGCGCTTAGATTCACTCAAAAGACAAGCTGGCTGCGTGGTATCCTTGTGGTTAATCCTGCGCAGATTGTTATACAATTGTTTTAGTTTGTAATACTCTTGCTCACTAGCCACTTTGCTTGTGATGTCTTTGTGGTTTTGTGACCTGGTTTTGTGACTCAAAGGATATTGTGTTCTTTTTAACCTGGAAAGTGTATTGACATCTGGTGGCTT
Source organism: Leptasterias polaris (assembly GCA_037783415.1). Classification (NCBI taxonomy): domain Eukaryota; kingdom Metazoa; phylum Echinodermata; class Asteroidea; order Forcipulatida; family Asteriidae; genus Leptasterias; species Leptasterias polaris. The sequence continues at coordinate 103,342 of JAZGTN010000131.1, forward strand.
ACAGGTTTACAGGAGTTTTGAGGTATTTTATTTTTTTTCATCTCAGAACGGTCGCAACACTGTTGTTTCTTAGTACAGAATTAATCTATGAGCGTTTTGAGGGGTTTTATTTTTTTTCATCTCCGATCGCGCTTAGATTCAACCAGAACGGTCGCAACACTGTTGTTTCTTAGTACAGAATTAATCTAAGAGCGTTTTGAGGGGTTTGAATTTTTTTCGTCTCAGAATACGGTCAGAATGAACCAGTTTGTTCACAACACCCTTGTTTCTTATTAAAAAATTCATCTCAGAGTGTTTTGAGGGGTTTTAATTTTTTTCGTCTCAGAATACGCTCAGAATCAACCAGTTTGTTCAGTACACCCATGTTTCTTAGTAAAGAATTAATCTCAGCGCATTCTGAGGGGTTTGAATTTTTTTCGTCTCAGAATACGCTAAGAATCAACCAGTTTGTTCAGTACACCCTTGTTTCTTAGTAAAGAATTAATCTCAGCGCGTTTTGAGGGGTTTGAATTTTTTTCGTCTCAGAATACGCTCAGAATCAACCAGTTTGTTCAGTACACCCATGTTTCTTAGTAAAGAATTAATCTCAGCGCATTCTGAGGGGTTTGAATTTTTTTCGTCTCCGATCACGCTCAGAATCAACCAGTTTGTTCAGTACACCCATGTTTCTTAGTAAAGAATTAATCTCAGCGCATTCTGAGGGGTTTGAATTTTTTTCGTCTCAGAATACGCTCAGAATCAACCAGTTTGTTCAGTACACCCATGTTTCTTAGTAAAGAATTAATCTCAGCGCATTCTGAGGGGTTTGAATTTTTTTCGTCTCAGAATACGCTCAGAATCAACCAGTTTGTTCAGTACACCCATGTTTCTTAGTAAAGAATTAATCTCAGCGCATTCTGAGGGGTTTGAATTTTTTTCGTCTCAGAATACGCTCAGAATCAACCAGTTTGTTCAGTACACCCATGTTTCTTAGTAAAGAATTAATCTCAGCGCATTCTGAGGGGTTTGAATTTTGTTCGTCTCCGATCACGCTCAGAATCAACCAGTTTGTTCAGTACACCCATGTTTCTTAGTAAAGAATTAATCTCAGCGCGTTTTGAGGGGTTTGAATTTTTTTCGTCTCAGAATACGCTCAGAATCAACCAGTTTGTTCAGTACACCCATGTTTCTTAGTAAAGAATTAATCTCAGCGAGTTTTGAGGGGTTTGAATTTTTTTCGTCTCAGAATACGCTCAGAATCAACCAGTTTGTTCAGTACACCCATGTTTCTTAGTAAAGAATTAATCTCAGCGCATTCTGAGGGGTTTGAAATTTTTTCGTCTCAGAATTCGCTCAGAATCAACCAGTTTGTTCAGTACACCCATGTTTCTTAGTAAAGAATTAATCTCAGCGCATTCTGAGGGGTTTGAATTTTTTTCGTCTCAGAATACGCTCAGAATCAACCAGTTTGTTCAGTACACCCATGTTTCTTAGTAAAGAATTAATCTCAGCGCGTTTTGAGGGGTTTGAATTTTTTTCGTCTCAGAATACGCTCAGAATCAACCAGTTTGTTCAGTACACCCATGTTTCTTAGTAAAGAATTAATCTCAGCGCGTTTTGAGGGGTTTGAATTTTTTTCGTCTCAGAATACGCTCAGAATCAACCAGTTTGTTCAGTACACCCATGTTTCTTAGTAAAGAATTAATCTCAGCGCGTTTTAAGGGGTTTGAATTTTTTTCGTCTCAGAATACGCTAAGAATCAACCAGTTTGTTCAGTACACCCATATTTCTTAGTAAAGAATTAATCTCGGCGCATTCTGAGGGGTTTGAATTTTTTTCGTCTCCGATCACGCTCAGAATCAACCAGTTTGTTCAGTACACCCATGTTTCTTAGTAAAGAATTAATCTCGGCGCATTCTGAGGGGTTTGAATTTTTTTCGTCTCAGAATACGCTCAGAATCAACCAGTTTGTTCAGTACACCCATGTTTCTTAGTAAAGAATTAATCTCAGCGCATTCTGAGGGGTTTGAAATTTTTTCGTCTCAGAATTCGCTCAGAATCAACCAGTTTGTTCAGTACACCCATGTTTCTTAGTAAAGAATTAATCTCAGCGCATTCTGAGGGGTTTGAATTTTTTTCGTCTCAGAATACGCTCAGAATCAACCAGTTTGTTCAGTACACCCATGTTTCTTAGTAAAGAATTAATCTCAGCGCATTCTGAGGGGTTTGAATTTTTTTCGTCTCAGAATTCGCTCAGAATCAACCAGTTTGTTCAGTACACCCATGTTTCTTAGTAAAGAATTAATCTCAGCGCGTTTTGAGGGGTTTGAATTTTTTTCGTCTCAGAATACGCTAAGAATCAACCAGTTTGTTCAGTACACCCTTGTTTCTTAGTAAAGAATTAATCTCAGCGCATTTTGAGGGGTTTGAATTTTTTTCGTCTCAGAATACGCTCAGAATCAACCAGTTTGTTCAGTACACCCATGTTTCTTAGTAAAGAATTAATCTCAGCGCGTTTTGAGGGGTTTGAATTTTTTTCGTCTCAGAATACGCTCAGAATCAACCAGTTTGTTCAGTACACCCATGTTTCTTAGTAAAGAATTAATCTCAGCGCGTTTTGAGGGGTTTGAATTTTTTTCGTCTCAGAATACGCTCAGAATCAACCAGTTTGTTCAGTACACCCATGTTTCTTAGTAAAGAATTAATCTCAGCGCGTTTTGAGGGGTTTGAATTTTTTTCGTCTCAGAATACGCTCAGAATCAACCAGTTTGTTCAGTACACCCATGTTTCTTAGTAAAGAATTAATCTCAGCGCATTCTGAGGGGTTTGAATTTTTTTCGTCTCCGATCACGCTCAGAATCAACCAGTTTGTTCAGTACACCCATGTTTCTTAGTAAAGAATTAATCTCAGCGCGTTTTGAGGGGTTTGAATTTTTTTCGTCTCAGAATACGCTCAGAATCAACCAGTTTGTTCAGTACACCCATGTTTCTTAGTAAAGAATTAATCTCAGCGCATTCTGAGGGGTTTGAATTTTTTTCGTCTCCGATCACGCTCAGAATCAACCAGTTTGTTCAGTACACCCATGTTTCTTAGTAAAGAATTAATCTCAGCGCATTCTGAGGGGTTTGAATTTTTTTCGTCTCAGAATACGCTCAGAATCAACCAGTTTGTTCAGTACACCCATGTTTCTTAGTAAAGAATTAATCTCAGCGCGTTTTGAGGGGTTTGAATTTTTTTCGTCTCAGAATACGCTCAGAATCAACCAGTTTGTTCAGTACACCCATGTTTCTTAGTAAAGAATTAATCTCAGCGCGTTTTGAAGGGTTTGAATTTTTTTCGTCTCAGAATACGCTCAGAATCAACCAGTTTGTTCAGTACACCCATGTTTCTTAGTAAAGAATTAATCTCAGCGCGTTTTGAGGGGTTTGAATTTTTTTCGTCTCAGAATACGCTCAGAATCAACCAGTTTGTTCAGTACACCCATGTTTCTTAGTAAAGAATTAATCTCAGCGCATTCTGAGGGGTTTGAATTTTTTTCGTCTCCGATCACGCTCAGAATCAACCAGTTTGTTCAGTACACCCATGTTTCTTAGTAAAGAATTAATCTCAGCGCGTTTTGAGGGGTTTGAATTTGTTTCGTCTCAGAATACGCTCAGAATCAACCAGTTTGTTCAGTACACCCATGTTTCTTAGTAAAGAATTAATCTCAGCGCGTTTTGAGGGGTTTGAATTTTTTTCGTCTCAGAATACGCTCAGAATCAACCAGTTTGTTCAGTACACCCATGTTTCTTAGTAAAGAATTAATCTCAGCGCATTCTGAGGGGTTTGAATTTTTTTCGTCTCCGATCACGCTCAGAATCAACCAGTTTGTTCAGTACACCCATGTTTCTTAGTAAAGAATTAATCTCAGCGCGTTTTGAGGGGTTTGAATTTTTTTCGTCTCAGAATACGCTCAGAATCAACCAGTTTGTTCAGTACACCCATGTTTCTTAGTAAAGAATTAATCTCAGCGCATTCTGAGGGGTTTGAATTTTTTTCGTCTCCGATCACGCTCAGAATCAACCAGTTTGTTCAGTACACCCATTTTTCTTAGTAAAGAATTAATCTCAGCGCATTCTGAGGGGTTTGAATTTTTTTCGTCTCAGAATACGCTCAGAATCAACCAGTTTGTTCAGTACACCCATGTTTCTTAGTAAAGAATTAATCTCAGCGCGTTTTGAGGGGTTTGAATTTTTTTCGTCTCAGAATACGCTCAGAATCAACCAGTTTGTTCAGTACACCCATGTTTCTTAGTAAAGAATTAATCTCACCGCGTTTTGAAGGGTTTGAATTTTTTTCGTCTCAGAATACGCTCAGAATCAACCAGTTTGTTCAGTACACCCATGTTTCTTAGTAAAGAATTAATCTCAGCGCGTTTTGAGGGGTTTGAATTTTTTTCGTCTCAGAATACGCTCAGAATCAACCAGTTTGTTCAGTACACCCATGTTTCTTAGTAAAGAATTAATCTCAGCGCATTCTGAGGGGTTTGAATTTTTTTCGTCTCCGATCACGCTCAGAATCAACCAGTTTGTTCAGTACACCCATTTTTCTTAGTAAAGAATTAATCTCAGCGCGTTTTGAGGGGTTTGAATTTGTTTCGTCTCAGAATACGCTCAGAATCAACCAGTTTGTTCAGTACACCCATGTTTCTTAGTAAAGAATTAATCTCAGCGCATTCTGAGGGGTTTGAATTTTTTTCGTCTCAGAATACGCTCAGAATCAACCAGTTTGTTCAGTACACCCATGTTTCTTAGTAAAGAATTAATCTCAGCGCATTCTGAGGGGTTTGAATTTTTTTCGTCTCAGAATACGCTAAGAATCAACCAGTTTGTTCAGTACACCCTTGTTTCTTAGTAAAGAATTAATCTCAGCGCATTTTGAGGGGTTTGAATTTTTTTCGTCTCAGAATACGCTCAGAATCAACCAGTTTGTTCAGTACACCCATGTTTCTTAGTAAAGAATTAATCTCAGCGCGTTTTGAGGGGTTTGAATTTTTTTCGTCTCAGAATACGCTCAGAATCAACCAGTTTGTTCAGTACACCCATGTTTCTTAGTAAAGAATTAATCTCAGCGCGTTTTGAGGGGTTTGAATTTTTTTCGTCTCAGAATACGCTAAGAATCAACCAGTTTGTTCAGTACACCCATGTTTCTTAGTAAAGAATTAATCTCGGCGCATTCTGAGGGGTTTGAATTTTTTTCGTCTCCGATCACGCTCAGAATCAACCAGTTTGTTCAGTACACCCATGTTTCTTAGTAAAGAATTAATCTCGGCGCATTCTGAGGGGTTTGAATTTTTTTTCATCTCAGAATACGCTCAGAATCAACCAGTTTGTTCAGTACACCCATGTTTCTTAGTAAAGAATTAATCTCAGCGCATTCTGAGGGGTTTGAATTTTTTTCGTCTCAGAATTCGCTCAGAATCAACCAGTTTGTTCAGTACACCCATGTTTCTTAGTAAAGAATTAATCTCAGCGCATTCTGAGGGGTTTGAATTTTTTTCGTCTCAGAATTCGCTCAGAATCAACCAGTTTGTTCAGTACACCCATGTTTCTTAGTAAAGAATTAATCTCAGCGCATTCTGAGGGGTTTGAATTTTTTTCGTCTCAGAATACGCTCAGAATCAACCAGTTTGTTCAATACACCCATGTTTCTTAGTAAAGAATTAATCTCAGCGCATTCTGAGGGGTTTGAAATTTTTTCGTCTCCGATCACGCTCAGAATAACCAGTTTGTTCAGTACACCCATGTTTCTTAGTAAAGAATTAATCTCAGCGCGTTTTAAGGGGTTTGAATTTTTTTCGTCTCAGAATACGCTAAGAATCAACCAGTTTGTTCAGTACACCCATGTTTCTTAGTAAAGAATTAATCTCGGCGCATTCTGAGGGGTTTGAATTTTTTTCGTCTCCGATCACGCTCAGAATCAACCAGTTTGTTCAGTACACCCATGTTTCTTAGTAAAGAATTAATCTCAGCGCATTCTGAGGGGTTTGAATTTTTTTCGTCTCAGAATACGCTCAGAATCAACCAGTTTGTTCAGTACACCCATGTTTCTTAGTAAAGAATTAATCTCAGCGCATTCTGAGGGGTTTGAATTTTTTTCGTCTCAGAATTCGCTCAGAATCAACCAGTTTGTTCAGTACACCCATGTTTCTTAGTAAAGAATTAATCTCAGCGCATTCTGAGGGGTTTGAATTTTTTTCGTCTCAGAATTCGCTCAGAATCAACCAGTTTGTTCAGTACACCCATGTTTCTTAGTAAAGAATTAATCTCAGCGCGTTTTGAGGGGTTTGAATTTTTTTCGTCTCAGAATACGCTAAGAATCAACCAGTTTGTTCAGTACACCCTTGTTTCTTAGTAAAGAATTAATCTCAGCGCGTTTTGAGGGGTTTGAATTTTTTTCGTCTCAGAATACGCTCAGAATCAACCAGTTTGTTCAGTACACCCATGTTTCTTAGTAAAGAATTAATCTCAGCGCATTCTGAGGGGTTTGAATTTTTTTCGTCTCCGATCACGCTCAGAATCAACCAGTTTGTTCAGTACACCCATGTTTCTTAGTAAAGAATTAATCTCAGCGCGTTTTGAGGGGTTTGAATTTTTTTCGTCTCAGAATACGCTCAGAATCAACCAGTTTGTTCAGTACACCCATGTTTCTTAGTAAAGAATTAATCTCAGCGCATTCTGAGGGGTTTGAATTTTTTTTCGTCTCCGATCACGCTCAGAATCAACCAGTTTGTTCAGTACACCCATGTTTCTTAGTAAAGAATTAATCTCAGCGCGTTTTGAGGGGTTTGAATTTTTTTCGTCTCAGAATACGCTAAGAATCAACCAGTTTGTTCAGTACACCCTTGTTTCTTAGTAAAGAATTAATCTCAGCGCATTTTGAGGGGTTTGAATTTTTTTCGTCTCAGAATACGCTCAGAATCAACCAGTTTGTTCAGTACACCCATGTTTCTTAGTAAAGAATTAATCTCAGCGCGTTTTGAGGGGTTTGAATTTTTTTCGTCTCAGAATACGCTCAGAATCAACCAGTTTGTTCAGTACACCCATGTTTCTTAGTAAAGAATTAATCTCAGCGCGTTTTGAGGGGTTTGAATTTTTTTCGTCTCAGAATACGCTCAGAATCAACCAGTTTGTTCAGTACACCCATGTTTCTTAGTAAAGAATTAATCTCAGCGCGTTTTGAGGGGTTTGAATTTTTTTCGTCTCAGAATACGCTCAGAATCAACCAGTTTGTTCAGTACACCCATGTTTCTTAGTAAAGAATTAATCTCAGCGCGTTTTGAGGGGTTTGAATTTTTTTCGTCTCAGAATACGCTCAGAATCAACCAGTTTGTTCAGTACACCCATGTTTCTTAGTAAAGAATTAATCTCAGCGCATTCTGAGGGGTTTGAATTTTTTTCGTCTCCGATCACGCTCAGAATCAACCAGTTTGTTCAGTACACCCATGTTTCTTAGTAAAGAATTAATCTCAGCGCGTTTTGAGGGGTTTGAATTTTTTTCGTCTCAGAATACGCTCAGAATCAACCAGTTTGTTCAGTACACCCATGTTTCTTAGTAAAGAATTAATCTCAGCGCATTCTGAGGGGTTTGAATTTTTTTCGTCTCCGATCACGCTCAGAATAACCAGTTTGTTCAGTACACCCATGTTTCTTAGTAAAGAATTAATCTCAGCGCGTTTTAAGGGGTTTGAATTTTTTTCGTCTCAGAATACGCTAAAAATCAACCAGTTTGTTCAGTACACCCATGTTTCTTAGTAAAGAATTAATCTCGGCGCATTCTGAGGGGTTTGAATTTTTTTCGTCTCCGATCACGCTCAGAATCAACCAGTTTGTTCAGTACACCCATGTTTCTTAGTAAAGAATTAATCTCAGCGCATTCTGAGGGGTTTGAATTTTTTTCGTCTCCGATCACGCTCAGAATCAACCAGTTTGTTCAGTACACCCATGTTTCTTAGTAAAGAATTAATCTCAGCGCGTTTTGAGGGGTTTGAATTTTTTTCGTCTCAGAATACGCTCAGAATCAACCAGTTTGTTCAGTACACCCATGTTTCTTAGTAAAGAATTAATCTCAGCGCATTCTGAGGGGTTTGAATTTTTTTCGTCTCCGATCACGCTCAGAATCAACCAGTTTGTTCAGTACACCCATGTTTCTTAGAAAAGAATTAATCTCAGCGCATTCTGAGGGGTTTGAATTTTTTTCGTCTCAGAATACGCTCAGAATCAACCAGTTTGTTCAGTACACCCATGTTTCTTAGTAAAGAATTAATCTCAGCGCGTTTTGAGGGGTTTGAATTTTTTTCGTCTCAGAATACGCTCAGAATCAACCAGTTTGTTCAGTACACCCATGTTTCTTAGTAAAGAATTAATCTCAGCGCGTTTTGAGGGGTTTGAATTTTTTTCGTCTCAGAATACGCTCAGAATCAACCAGTTTGTTCAGTACACCCATGTTTCTTAGTAAAGAATTAATCTCAGCGCGTTTTGAGGGGTTTGAATTTTTTTCGTCTCAGAATACGCTCAGAATCAACCAGTTTGTTCAGTACACCCATGTTTCTTAGTAAAGAATTAATCTCAGCGCGTTTTGAGGGGTTTGAATTTTTTTCGTCTCAGAATACGCTCAGAATCAACCAGTTTGTTCAGTACACCCATGTTTCTTAGTAAAGAATTAATCTCAGCGCGTTTTGAGGGGTTTGAATTTTTTTCGTCTCAGAATACGCTCAGAATCAACCAGTTTGTTCAGTACACCCATGTTTCTTAGTAAAGAATTAATCTCAGCGCGTTTTGAGGGGTTTGAATTTTTTTCGTCTCAGAATACGCTCAGAATCAACCAGTTTGTTCAGTACACCCATGTTTCTTAGTAAAGAATTAATCTCAGCGCGTTTTGAGGGGTTTGAATTTTTTTCGTCTCAGAATACGCTCAGAATCAACCAGTTTGTTCAGTACACCCATGTTTCTTAGTAAAGAATTAATCTCAGCGCATTCTGAGGGGTTTGAATTTTTTTCGTCTCCGATCACGCTCAGAATCAACCAGTTTGTTCAGTACACCCATGTTTCTTAGTAAAGAATTAATCTCAGCGCGTTTTGAGGGGTTTGAATTTTTTTCGTCTCAGAATACGCTCAGAATCAACCAGTTTGTTCAGTACACCCATGTTTCTTAGTAAAGAATTAATCTCAGCGCATTCTGAGGGGTTTGAATTTTTTTCGTCTCCGATCACGCTCAGAATAACCAGTTTGTTCAGTACACCCATGTTTCTTAGTAAAGAATTAATCTCAGCGCGTTTTAAGGGGTTTGAATTTTTTTCGTCTCAGAATACGCTAGGAATCAACCAGTTTGTTCAGTACACCCATGTTTCTTAGTAAAGAATTAATCTCGGCGCATTCTGAGGGGTTTGAATTTTTTTCGTCTCCGATCACGCTCAGAATCAACCAGTTTGTTCAGTACACCCATGTTTCTTAGTAAAGAATTAATCTCAGCGCATTCTGAGGGGTTTGAATTTTTTTCGTCTCCGATCACGCTCAGAATCAACCAGTTTGTTCAGTACACCCATGTTTCTTAGTAAAGAATTAATCTGAGCGCGTTTTGAGGGGTTTGAATTTTTTTCGTCTCAGAATACGCTCAGAATCAACCAGTTTGTTCAGTACACCCATGTTTCTTAGTAAAGAATTAATCTCAGCGCATTCTGAGGGGTTTGAATTGTTTTCGTCTCCGATCACGCTCAGAATCAACCAGTTTGTTCAGTACACCCATGTTTCTTAGAAAAGAATTAATCTCAGCGCATTCTGAGGGGTTTGAATTTTTTTCGTCTCAGAATACGCTCAGAATCAACCAGTTTGTTCAGTACACCCATGTTTCTTAGTAAAGAATTAATCTCAGCGCGTTTTGAGGGGTTTGAATTTTTTTCGTCTCAGAATACGCTCAGAATCAACCAGTTTGTTCAGTACACCCATGTTTCTTAGTAAAGAATTAATCTCAGCGCGTTTTGAGGGGTTTGAATTTTTTTCGTCTCAGAATACGCTCAGAATCAACCAGTTTGTTCAGTACACCCATGTTTCTTAGTAAAGAATTAATCTCAGCGCGTTTTGAGGGGTTTGAATTTTTTTCGTCTCAGAATACGCTCAGAATCAACCAGTTTGTTCAGTACACCCATGTTTCTTAGTAAAGAATTAATCTCAGCGCATTCTGAGGGGTTTGAATTTTTTTCGTCTCCGATCACGCTCAGAATCAACCCGTTTGTTCAGTACACCCATGTTTCTTAGTAAAGAATTAATCTCAGCGCGTTTTGAGGGGTTTGAATTTTTTTCGTCTCAGAATACGCTCAGAATCAACCAGTTTGTTCAGTACACCCATGTTTCTTAGTAAAGAATTAATCTCAGCGCATTCTGAGGGGTTTGAATTTTTTTCGTCTCCGATTACGCTCAGAATCAACCAGTTTATTCAGTAGGCCTACACCCATGTTTCTTAGTAAAGAATTAATCTCAGCGCGTTTTGAGGGGTTTGAATTTTTTTCGTCTCAGAATACGCTCAGAATCAACCAGTTTGTTCAGTACACCCATGTTTCTTAGTAAAGAATTAATCTCAGCGCGTTTTGAGGGGTTTGAATTTTTTTCGTCTCAGAATACGCTCAGAATCAACCAGTTTGTTCAGTACACCCATGTTTCTTAGTAAAGAATTAATCTCAGCGCATTCTGAGGGGTTTGAATTTTTTTCGTCTCCGATCACGCTCAGAATCAACCAGTTTGTTCAGTACACCCATGTTTCTTAGTAAAGAATTAATCTCAGCGCGTTTTGAGGGGTTTGAATTTTTTTCGTCTCAGAATACGCTAAGAATCAACCAGTTTGTTCAGTACACCCTTGTTTCTTAGTAAAGAATTAATCTCAGCGCGTTTTGAGGGGTTTGAATTTTTTTCGTCTCAGAATACGCTCAGAATCAACCAGTTTGTTCAGTACACCCATGTTTCTTAGTAAAGAATTAATCTCAGCGCGTTTTGAGGGGTTTGAATTTTTTTTGTCTCAGAATACGCTCAGAATCAACCAGTTTGTTCAGTACACCCATGTTTCTTAGTAAAGAATTAATCTCAGCGCATTTTGAGGGGTTTGAATTTTTTCCGTCTCCGATCGCGCTTAGATTCACTCAAAAGACAAGCTGGCTGCGTGGTATCCTTGTGGTTAATCCTGCGCAGATTGTTATACAATTGTTTTAGTTTGTAATACTCTTGCTCACTAGCCACTTTGCTTGTGATGTCTTTGTGGTTTTGTGACCTGGTTTTGTGACTCAAAGGATATTGTGTTCTTTTTAACCTGGAAAGTGTATTGACATCTGGTGGCTTAAAGGTTTACAGGAGTTTTGAGGTATTTTATTTTTTTTCATCTCAGAACGGTCGCAACACTGTTGTTTCTTAGTACAGAATTAATCTATGAGCGTTTTGAGGGGTTTTATTTTTTTTCATCTCCGATCGCGCTTAGATTCAACCAGAACGGTCGCAACACTGTTGTTTCTTAGTACAGAATTAATCTAAGAGCGTTTTGAGGGGTTTGAATTTTTTTCGTCTCAGAATACGGTCAGAATGAACCAGTTTGTTCACAACACCCTTGTTTCTTATTAAAAAATTCATCTCAGAGTGTTTTGAGAGGTTTTAATTTTTTTCGTCTCAGAATACGCTCAGAATCAACCAGTTTGTTCAGTACACCCATGTTTCTTAGTAAAGAATTAATCTCGGCGCATTCTGAGGGGTTTGAATTTTTTTCGTCTCAGAATACGCTCAGAATCAACCAGTTTGTTCAGTACACCCATGTTTCTTAGTAAAGAATTAATCTCAGCGCATTCTGAGGGGTTTGAATTTTTTTCGTCTCAGAATACGCTCAGAATCAACCAGTTTGTTCAGTACACCCATGTTTCTTAGTAAAGAATTAATCTCAGCGCATTCTGAGGGGTTTGAATTTTGTTCGTCTCCGAACACGCTCAGAATAACCAGTTTGTTCAGTACACCCATGTTTCTTAGTAAAGAATTAATCTCAGCGCGTTTTGAGGGGTTTGAATTTTTTTCGTCTCAGAATACGCTAAGAATCAACCAGTTTGTTCAGTACACCCATGTTTCTTAGTAAAGAATTAATCTCGGCGCATTCTGAGGGGTTTGAATTTTTTTCGTCTCCGATCACGCTCAGAATCAACCAGTTTGTTCAGTACACCCATGTTTCTTAGTAAAGAATTAATCTCAGCGCATTCTGAGGGGTTTGAATTTTTTTCGTCTCAGAATACGCTCAGAATCAACCAGTTTGTTCAGTACACCCATGTTTCTTAGTAAAGAATTAATCTCAGCGCATTCTGAGGGGTTTGAATTTTTTTCGTCTCAGAATTCGCTCAGAATCAACCAGTTTGTTCAGTACACCCATGTTTCTTAGTAAAGAATTAATCTCAGCGCATTCTGAGGGGTTTGAATTTTTTTCGTCTCAGAATACGCTCAGAATCAACCAGTTTGTTCAGTACACCCATGTTTCTTAGTAAAGAATTAATCTCAGCGCATTCTGAGGGGTTTGATTTTTTTTCGTCTCAGAATTCGCTCAGAATCAACCAGTTTGTTCAGTACACCCATGTTTCTTAGTAAAGAATTAATCTCAGCGCGTTTTGAGGGGTTTGAATTTTTTTCGTCTCAGAATACGCTCAGAATCAACCAGTTTGTTCAGTACACCCATGTTTCTTAGTAAAGAATTAATCTCAGCGCATTCTGAGGGGTTTGAATTTTTTTCGTCTCCGATCACGCTCAGAATCAACCAGTTTGTTCAGTACACCCATGTTTCTTAGTAAAGAATTAATCTCAGCGCGTTTTGAGGGGTTTGAATTTTTTTCGTCTCAGAATACGCTCAGAATCAACCAGTTTGTTCAGTACACCCATGTTTCTTAGTAAAGAATTAATCTCAGCGCGTTTTGAGGGGTTTGAATTTTTTTCGTCTCAGAATACGCTCAGAAACAACCAGTTTGTTCAGTACACCCATGTTTCTTAGTAAAGAATTAATCTCAGCGCGTTTTGAGGGGTTTGAATTTTTTTCGTCTCAGAATACGCTCAGAATCAACCAGTTTGTTCAGTACACCCATGTTTCTTAGTAAAGAATTAATCTCAGCGCATTTTGAGGGGTTTGAATTTTTTCCGTCTCCGATCGCGCTTAGATTCACTCAAAAGACAAGCTGGCTGCGTGGTATCCTTGTGGTTAATCCTGCGCAGATTGTTATACAATTGTTTTAGTTTGTAATACTCTTGCTCACTAGCCACTTTGCTTGTGATGTCTTTGTGGTTTTGTGACCTGGTTTTGTGACTCAAAGGATATTGTGTTCTTTTTAACCTGGAAAGTGTATTGACATCTGGTGGCTTACAGGTTTACAGGAGTTTTGAGGTATTTTATTTTTTTTCATCTCAGAACGGTCGCAACACTGTTGTTTCTTAGTACAGAATTAATCTATGAGCGTTTTGAGGGGTTTTAATTTTTTTCATCTCCGATCGCGCTTAGATTCAACCAGAACGGTCGCAACACTGTTGTTTCTTAGTACAGAATTAATCTAAGAGCGTTTTGAGGGGTTTGAATTTTTTTCGTCTCAGAATACGGTCAGAATGAACCAGTTTGTTCACAACACCCTTGTTTCTTATTAAAAAATTCATCTCAGAGTGTTTTGAGGGGTTTTAATTTTTTTCGTCTCAGAATACGCTCAGAATCAACCAGTTTGTTCAGTACACCCATGTTTCTTAGTAAAGAATTAATCTCGGCGCATTCTGAGGGGTTTGAATTTTGTTCGTCTCAGAATACGCTCAGAATCAACCAGTTTGTTCAGTACACCCATGTTTCTTAGTAAAGAATTAATCTCAGCGCATTCTGAGGGGTTTGAATTTTTTTCGTCTCAGAATACGCTCAGAATCAACCAGTTTGTTCAGTACACCCATGTTTCTTAGTAAAGAATTAATCTCAGCGCATTCTGAGGGGTTTGAATTTTTTTCGTCTCCGATCACGCTCAGAATAACCAGTTTGTTCAGTACACCCATGTTTCTTAGTAAAGAATTAATCTCAGCGCGTTTTAAGGGGTTTGAATTTTTTTCGTCTCAGAATACGCTAAGAATCAACCAGTTTGTTCAGTACACCCATGTTTCTTAGTAAAGAATTAATCTCGGCGCATTCTGAGGGGTTTGAATTTTTTTCGTCTCCGATCACGCTCAGAATCAACCAGTTTGTTCAGTACACCCATGTTTCTTAGTAAAGAATTAATCTCAGCGCATTCTGAGGGGTTTGAATTTTTTTCGTCTCAGAATACGCTCAGAATCAACCAGTTTGTTCAGTACACCCATGTTTCTTAGTAAAGAATTAATCTCAGCGCATTCTGAGGGGTTTGAATTTTTTTCGTCTCAGAATTCGCTCAGAATCAACCAGTTTGTTCAGTACACCCATGTTTCTTAGTAAAGAATTAATCTCAGCGCATTCTGAGGGGTTTGAATTTTTTTCGTCTCAGAATACGCTCAGAATCAACCAGTTTGTTCAGTACACCCATGTTTCTTAGTAAAGAATTAATCTCAGCGCATTCTGAGGGGTTTGATTTTTTTTCGTCTCAGAATTCGCTCAGAATCAACCAGTTTGTTCAGTACACCCATGTTTCTTAGTAAATAATTAATCTCAGCGCGTTTTGAGGGGTTTGAATTTTTTTCGTCTCAGAATACGCTCAGAATCAACCAGTTTGTTCAGTACACCCATGTTTCTTAGTAAAGAATTAATCTCAGCGCATTCTGAGGGGTTTGAATTTTTTTCGTCTCCGATCACGCTCAGAATCAACCAGTTTGTTCAGTACACCCATGTTTCTTAGTAAAGAATTAATCTCAGCGCGTTTTGAGGGGTTTGAATTTTTTTCGTCTCAGAATACGCTCAGAATCAACCAGTTTGTTCAGTACACCCATGTTTCTTAGTAAAGAATTAATCTCAGCGCATTCTGAGGGGTTTGAATTTTTTTCGTCTCCGATCACGCTCAGAATCAACCAGTTTGTTCAGTACACCCATGTTTCTTAGTAAAGAATTAATCTCAGCGCGTTTTGAGGGGTTTGAATTTTTTTCGTCTCAGAATACGCTCAGAATCAACCAGTTTGTTCAGTACACCCATGTTTCTTAGTAAAGAATTAATCTCAGCGCGTTTTGAGGGGTTTGAATTTTTTTCGTCTCAGAATACGCTCAGAAACAACCAGTTTGTTCAGTACACCCATGTTTCTTAGTAAAGAATTAATCTCAGCGCGTTTTGAGGGGTTTGAATTTTTTTCGTCTCAGAATACGCTCAGAATCAACCAGTTTGTTCAGTACACCCATGTTTCTTAGTAAAGAATTAATCTCAGCGCATTTTGAGGGGTTTGAATTTTTTCCGTCTCCGATCGCGCTTAGATTCACTCAAAAGACAAGCTGGCTGCGTGGTATCCTTGTGGTTAATCCTGCGCAGATTGTTATACAATTGTTTTAGTTTGTAATACTCTTGCTCACTAGCCACTTTGCTTGTGATGTCTTTGTGGTTTTGTGACCTGGTTTTGTGACTCAAAGGATATTGTGTTCTTTTTAACCTGGAAAGTGTATTGACATCTGGTGGCTTACAGGTTTACAGGAGTTTTGAGGTATTTTATTTTTTTTCATCTCAGAACGGTCGCAACACTGTTGTTTCTTAGTACAGAATTAATCTATGAGCGTTTTGAG
Source organism: Leptasterias polaris (assembly GCA_037783415.1). NCBI lineage: Eukaryota > Metazoa > Echinodermata > Asteroidea > Forcipulatida > Asteriidae > Leptasterias > Leptasterias polaris. Next base: position 119,060 of record JAZGTN010000131.1, read on the forward strand.
GGGTTTTATTTTTTTTCATCTCCGATCGCGCTTAGATTCAACCAGAACGGTCGCAACACTGTTGTTTCTTAGTACAGAATTAATCTAAGAGCGTTTTGAGGGGTTTGAATTTTTTTCGTCTCAGAATACGGTCAGAATGAACCAGTTTGTTCACAACACCCTTGTTTCTTATTAAAAAATTCATCTCAGAGTGTTTTGAGGGGTTTTAATTTTTTTCGTCTCAGAATACGCTCAGAATCAACCAGTTTGTTCAGTACACCCATGTTTCTTAGTAAAGAATTAATCTCGGCGCATTCTGAGGGGTTTGAATTTTTTTCGTCTCAGAATACGCTCAGAATCAACCAGTTTGTTCAGTACACCCATGTTTCTTAGTAAAGAATTAATCTCAGCGCATTCTGAGGGGTTTGAATTTTTTTCGTCTCAGAATACGCTCAGAATCAACCAGTTTGTTCAGTACACCCATGTTTCTTAGTAAAGAATTAATCTCAGCGCATTCTGAGGGGTTTGAATTTTTTTCGTCTCCGATCACGCTCAGAATAACCAGTTTGTTCAGTACACCCATGTTTCTTAGTAAAGAATTAATCTCAGCGCGTTTTAAGGGGTTTGAATTTTTTTCGTCTCAGAATACGCTAAGAATCAACCAGTTTGTTCAGTACACCCATGTTTCTTAGTAAAGAATTAATCTCGGCGCATTCTGAGGGGTTTGAATTTTTTTCGTCTCCGATCACGCTCAGAATCAACCAGTTTGTTCAGTACACCCATGTTTCTTAGTAAAGAATTAATCTCAGCGCATTCTGAGGGGTTTGAATTTTTTTCGTCTCAGAATACGCTCAGAATCAACCAGTTTGTTCAGTACACCCATGTTTCTTAGTAAAGAATTAATCTCAGCGCATTCTGAGGGGTTTGATTTTTTTTCGTCTCAGAATTCGCTCAGAATCAACCAGTTTGTTCAGTACACCCATGTTTCTTAGTAAAGAATTAATCTCAGCGCGTTTTGAGGGGTTTGAATTTTTTTCGTCTCAGAATACGCTCAGAATCAACCAGTTTGTTCAGTACACCCATGTTTCTTAGTAAAGAATTAATCTCAGCGCATTCTGAGGGGTTTGAATTTTTTTCGTCTCCGATCACGCTCAGAATCAACCAGTTTGTTCAGTACACCCATGTTTCTTAGTAAAGAATTAATCTCAGCGCGTTTTGAGGGGTTTGAATTTTTTTCGTCTCAGAATACGCTCAGAATCAACCAGTTTGTTCAGTACACCCATGTTTCTTAGTAAAGAATTAATCTCAGCGCATTCTGAGGGGTTTGAATTTTTTTCGTCTCCGATCACGCTCAGAATCAACCAGTTTGTTCAGTACACCCATGTTTCTTAGTAAAGAATTAATCTCAGCGCGTTTTGAGGGGTTTGAATTTTTTTCGTCTCAGAATACGCTCAGAATCAACCAGTTTGTTCAGTACACCCATGTTTCTTAGTAAAGAATTAATCTCAGCGCGTTTTGAGGGGTTTGAATTTTTTTCGTCTCAGAATACGCTCAGAAACAACCAGTTTGTTCAGTACACCCATGTTTCTTAGTAAAGAATTAATCTCAGCGCGTTTTGAGGGGTTTGAATTTTTTTCGTCTCAGAATACGCTCAGAATCAACCAGTTTGTTCAGTACACCCATGTTTCTTAGTAAAGAATTAATCTCAGCGCATTTTGAGGGGTTTGAATTTTTTCCGTCTCCGATCGCGCTTAGATTCACTCAAAAGACAAGCTGGCTGCGTGGTATCCTTGTGGTTAATCCTGCGCAGATTGTTATACAATTGTTTTAGTTTGTAATACTCTTGCTCACTAGCCACTTTGCTTGTGATGTCTTTGTGGTTTTGTGACCTGGTTTTGTGACTCAAAGGATATTGTGTTCTTTTTAACCTGGAAAGTGTATTGACATCTGGTGGCTTACAGGTTTACAGGAGTTTTGAGGTATTTTATTTTTTTTCATCTCAGAACGGTCGCAACACTGTTGTTTCTTAGTACAGAATTAATCTATGAGCGTTTTGAGGGGTTTTATTTTTTTTCATCTCCGATCGCGCTTAGATTCAACCAGAACGGTCGCAACACTGTTGTTTCTTAGTACAGAATTAATCTAAGAGCGTTTTGAGGGGTTTGAATTTTTTTCGTCTCAGAATACGGTCAGAATGAACCAGTTTGTTCACAACACCCTTGTTTCTTATTAAAAAATTCATCTCAGAGTGTTTTGAGGGGTTTTAATTTTTTTCGTCTCAGAATACGCTCAGAATCAACCAGTTTGTTCAGTACACCCATGTTTCTTAGTAAAGAATTAATCTCGGCGCATTCTGAGGGGTTTGAATTTTTTTCGTCTCAGAATACGCTCAGAATCAACCAGTTTGTTCAGTACACCCATGTTTCTTAGTAAAGAATTAATCTCAGCGCATTCTGAGGGGTTTGAATTTTTTTCGTCTCAGAATACGCTCAGAATCAACCAGTTTGTTCAGTACACCCATGTTTCTTAGTAAAGAATTAATCTCAGCGCATTCTGAGGGGTTTGAATTTTTTTCGTCTCCGATCACGCTCAGAATAACCAGTTTGTTCAGTACACCCATGTTTCTTAGTAAAGAATTAATCTCAGCGCGTTTTAAGGGGTTTGAATTTTTTTCGTCTCAGAATACGCTAAGAATCAACCAGTTTGTTCAGTACACCCATGTTTCTTAGTAAAGAATTAATCTCGGCGCATTCTGAGGGGTTTGAATTTTTTTCGTCTCCGATCACGCTCAGAATCAACCAGTTTGTTCAGTACACCCATGTTTCTTAGTAAAGAATTAATCTCAGCGCATTCTGAGGGGTTTGAATTTTTTTCGTCTCAGAATACGCTCAGAATCAACCAGTTTGTTCAGTACACCCATGTTTCTTAGTAAAGAATTAATCTCAGCGCATTCTGAGGGGTTTGAATTTTTTTCGTCTCAGAATTCGCTCAGAATCAACCAGTTTGTTCAGTACACCCATGTTTCTTAGTAAAGAATTAATCTCAGCGCATTCTGAGGGGTTTGAATTTTTTTCGTCTCAGAATACGCTCAGAATCAACCAGTTTGTTCAGTACACCCATGTTTCTTAGTAAAGAATTAATCTCAGCGCATTCTAAGGGGTTTGATTTTTTTTCGTCTCAGAATTCGCTCAGAATCAACCAGTTTGTTCAGTACACCCATGTTTCTTAGTAAAGAATTAATCTCAGCGCGTTTTGAGGGGTTTGAATTTTTTTCGTCTCAGAATACGCTCAGAATCAACCAGTTTGTTCAGTACACCCATGTTTCTTAGTAAAGAATTAATCTCAGCGCATTCTGAGGGGTTTGAATTTTTTTCGTCTCCGATCACGCTCAGAATCAACCAGTTTGTTCAGTACACCCATGTTTCTTAGTAAAGAATTAATCTCAGCGCGTTTTGAGGGGTTTGAATTTTTTTCGTCTCAGAATACGCTCAGAATCAACCAGTTTGTTCAGTACACCCATGTTTCTTAGTAAAGAATTAATCTCAGCGCATTCTGAGGGGTTTGAATTTTTTTCGTCTCCGATCACGCTCAGAATCAACCAGTTTGTTCAGTACACCCATGTTTCTTAGTAAAGAATTAATCTCAGCGCATTCTGAGGGGTTTGAATTTTTTTCGTCTCAGAATACGCTCAGAATCAACCAGTTTGTTCAGTACACCCATGTTTCTTAGTAAAGAATTAATCTCAGCGCATTCTGAGGGGTTTGAATTTTTTTCGTCTCCGATCACGCTCAGAATAACCAGTTTGTTCAGTACACCCATGTTTCTTAGTAAAGAATTAATCTCAGCGCGTTTTAAGGGGTTTGAATTTTTTTCGTCTCAGAATACGCTAAGAATCAACCAGTTTGTTCAGTACACCCATGTTTCTTAGTAAAGAATTAATCTCGGCGCATTCTGAGGGGTTTGAATTTTTTTCGTCTCCGATCACGCTCAGAATCAACCAGTTTGTTCAGTACACCCATGTTTCTTAGTAAAGAATTAATCTCAGCGCATTCTGAGGGGTTTGAATTTTTTTCGTCTCCGATCACGCTCAGAATCAACCAGTTTGTTCAGTACACCCATGTTTCTTAGTAAAGAATTAATCTCAGCGCGTTTTGAGGGGTTTGAATTTTTTTCGTCTCAGAATACGCTCAGAATCAACCAGTTTGTTCAGTACACCCATGTTTCTTAGTAAAGAATTAATCTCAGCGCATTCTGAGGGGTTTGAATTTTTTTCGTCTCCGATCACGCTCAGAATCAACCAGTTTGTTCAGTACACCCATGTTTCTTAGTAAAGAATTAATCTCAGCGCATTCTGAGGGGTTTGAATTTTTTTCGTCTCAGAATACGCTCAGAATCAACCAGTTTGTTCAGTACACCCATGTTTCTTAGTAAAGAATTAATCTCAGCGCATTCTGAGGGGTTTGAATTTTTTTCGTCTCCGATCACGCTCAGAATAACCAGTTTGTTCAGTACACCCATGTTTCTTAGTAAAGAATTAATCTCAGCGCGTTTTAAGGGGTTTGAATTTTTTTCGTCTCAGAATACGCTAAGAATCAACCAGTTTGTTCAGTACACCCATGTTTCTTAGTAAAGAATTAATCTCGGCGCATTCTGAGGGGTTTGAATTTTTTTCGTCTCCGATCACGCTCAGAATCAACCAGTTTGTTCAGTACACCCATGTTTCTTAGTAAAGAATTAATCTCAGCGCATTCTGAGGGGTTTGAATTTTTTTCGTCTCAGAATACGCTCAGAATCAACCAGTTTGTTCAGTACACCCATGTTTCTTAGTAAAGAATTAATCTCAGCGCATTCTGAGGGGTTTGAATTTTTTTCGTCTCAGAATTCGCTCAGAATCAACCAGTTTGTTCAGTACACCCATGTTTCTTAGTAAAGAATTAATCTCAGCGCATTCTGAGGGGTTTGAATTTTTTTCGTCTCAGAATACGCTCAGAATCAACCAGTTTGTTCAGTACACCCATGTTTCTTAGTAAAGAATTAATCTCAGCGCATTCTAAGGGGTTTGATTTTTTTTCGTCTCAGAATTCGCTCAGAATCAACCAGTTTGTTCAGTACACCCATGTTTCTTAGTAAAGAATTAATCTCAGCGCGTTTTGAGGGGTTTGAATTTTTTTCGTCTCAGAATACGCTCAGAATCAACCAGTTTGTTCAGTACACCCATGTTTCTTAGTAAAGAATTAATCTCAGCGCATTCTGAGGGGTTTGAATTTTTTTCGTCTCCGATCACGCTCAGAATCAACCAGTTTGTTCAGTACACCCATGTTTCTTAGTAAAGAATTAATCTCAGCGCGTTTTGAGGGGTTTGAATTTTTTTCGTCTCAGAATACGCTCAGAATCAACCAGTTTGTTCAGTACACCCATGTTTCTTAGTAAAGAATTAATCTCAGCGCATTCTGAGGGGTTTGAATTTTTTTCGTCTCCGATCACGCTCAGAATCAACCAGTTTGTTCAGTACACCCATGTTTCTTAGTAAAGAATTAATCTCAGCGCATTCTGAGGGGTTTGAATTTTTTTCGTCTCAGAATACGCTCAGAATCAACCAGTTTGTTCAGTACACCCATGTTTCTTAGTAAAGAATTAATCTCAGCGCATTCTGAGGGGTTTGAATTTTTTTCGTCTCAGAATACGCTCAGAATCAACCAGTTTGTTCAGTACACCCATGTTTCTTAGTAAAGAATTAATCTCAGCGCATTCTGAGTGGTTTGAATTTTTTTCGTCTCAGAATACGCTAAGAATCAACCAGTTTGTTCAGTACACCCTTGTTTCTTAGTAAAGAATTAATCTCAGCGCATTTTGAGGGGTTTGAATTTTTTTCGTCTCAGAATACGCTCAGAATCAACCAGTTTGTTCAGTACACCCATGTTTCTTAGTAAAGAATTAATCTCAGCGCGTTTTGAGGGGTTTGAATTTTTTTCGTCTCAGAATACGCTCAGAATCAACCAGTTTGTTCAGTACACCCATGTTTCTTAGTAAAGAATTAATCTCAGCGCGTTTTGAGGGGTTTGAATTTTTTTCGTCTCAGAATACGCTCAGAATCAACCAGTTTGTTCAGTACACCCATGTTTCTTAGTAAAGAATTAATCTCAGCGCATTCTGAGGGGTTTGAATTTTTTTCGTCTCCGATCACGCTCAGAATCAACCAGTTTGTTCAGTACACCCATGTTTCTTAGTAAAGAATTAATCTCAGCGCGTTTTGAGGGGTTTGAATTTTTTTCGTCTCAGAATACGCTCAGAATCAACCAGTTTGTTCAGTACACCCATGTTTCTTAGTAAAGAATTAATCTCAGCGCGTTTTGAGGGGTTTGAATTTTTTTCGTCTCAGAATACGCTCAGAATCAACCAGTTTGTTCAGTACACCCATGTTTCTTAGTAAAGAATTAATCTCAGCGCGTTTTGAGGGGTTTGAATTTTTTTCGTCTCAGAATACGCTCAGAATCAACCAGTTTGTTCAGTACACCCATGTTTCTTAGTAAAGAATTAATCTCAGCGCATTTTGAGGGGTTTGAATTTTTTCCGTCTCCGATCGCGCTTAGATTCACTCAAAAGACAAGCTGGCTGCGTGGTATCCTTGTGGTTAATCCTGCGCAGATTGTTATACAATTGTTTTAGTTTGTAATACTCTTGCTCACTAGCCACTTTGCTTGTGATGTCTTTGTGGTTTTGTGACCTGGTTTTGTGACTCAAAGGATATTGTGTTCTTTTTAACCTGGAAAGTGTATTGACATCTGGTGGCTTACAGGTTTACAGGAGTTTTGAGGTATTTAATTTTTTTTCATCTCAGAACGGTCGCAACACTGTTGTTTCTTAGTACAGAATTAATCTATGAGCGTTTTGAGGGGTTTTATTTTTTTTCATCTCCGATCGCGCTTAGATTCAACCAGAACGGTCGCAACACTGTTGTTTCTTAGTACAGAATTAATCTAAGAGCGTTTTGAGGGGTTTGAATTTTTTTCGTCTCAGAATACGGTCAGAATGAACCAGTTTGTTCACAACACCCTTGTTTCTTATTAAAAAATTCATCTCAGAGTGTTTTGAGGGGTTTTAATTTTTTTCGTCTCAGAATACGCTCAGAATCAACCAGTTTGTTCAGTACACCCATGTTTCTTAGTAAAGAATTAATCTCGGCGCATTCTGAGGGGTTTGAATTTTTTTCGTCTCAGAATACGCTCAGAATCAACCAGTTTGTTCAGTACACCCATGTTTCTTAGTAAAGAATTAATCTCAGCGCATTCTGAGGGGTTTGAATTTTTTTCGTCTCAGAATACGCTCAGAATCAACCAGTTTGTTCAGTACACCCATGTTTCTTAGTAAAGAATTAATCTCAGCGCATTCTGAGGGGTTTGAATTTTTTTCGTCTCCGATCACGCTCAGAATAACCAGTTTGTTCAGTACACCCATGTTTCTTAGTAAAGAATTAATCTCAGCGCGTTTTAAGGGGTTTGAATTTTTTTCGTCTCAGAATACGCTAAGAATCAACCAGTTTGTTCAGTACACCCATGTTTCTTAGTAAAGAATTAATCTCAGCGCGTTTTGAGGGGTTTGAATTTTTTTCGTCTCAGAATACGCTCAGAATCAACCAGTTTGTTCAGTACACCCATGTTTCTTAGTAAAGAATTAATCTCAGCGCATTCTGAGGGGTTTGAATTTTTTTCGTCTCCGATCACGCTCAGAATCAACCAGTTTGTTCAGTACACCCATGTTTCTTAGTAAAGAATTAATCTCAGCGCGTTTTGAGGGGTTTGAATTTTTTTCGTCTCAGAATACGCTCAGAATCAACCAGTTTGTTCAGTACACCCATGTTTCTTAGTAAAGAATTAATCTCAGCGCATTCTGAGGGGTTTGAATTTTTTTCGTCTCCGATCACGCTCAGAATCAACCAGTTTGTTCAGTACACCCATGTTTCTTAGTAAAGAATTAATCTCAGCGCATTCTGAGGGGTTTGAATTTTTTTCGTCTCAGAATACGCTCAGAATCAACCAGTTTGTTCAGTACACCCATGTTTCTTAGTAAAGAATTAATCTCAGCGCATTCTGAGGGGTTTGAATTTTTTTCGTCTCAGAATACGCTCAGAATCAACCAGTTTGTTCAGTACACCCATGTTTCTTAGTAAAGAATTAATCTCAGCGCATTCTGAGTGGTTTGAATTTTTTTCGTCTCAGAATACGCTAAGAATCAACCAGTTTGTTCAGTACACCCTTGTTTCTTAGTAAAGAATTAATCTCAGCGCATTTTGAGGGGTTTGAATTTTTTTCGTCTCAGAATACGCTCAGAATCAACCAGTTTGTTCAGTACACCCATGTTTCTTAGTAAAGAATTAATCTCAGCGCGTTTTGAGGGGTTTGAATTTTTTTCGTCTCAGAATACGCTCAGAATCAACCAGTTTGTTCAGTACACCCATGTTTCTTAGTAAAGAATTAATCTCAGCGCGTTTTGAGGGGTTTGAATTTTTTTCGTCTCAGAATACGCTCAGAATCAACCAGTTTGTTCAGTACACCCATGTTTCTTAGTAAAGAATTAATCTCAGCGCATTCTGAGGGGTTTGAATTTTTTTCGTCTCCGATCACGCTCAGAATCAACCAGTTTGTTCAGTACACCCATGTTTCTTAGTAAAGAATTAATCTCAGCGCGTTTTGAGGGGTTTGAATTTTTTTCGTCTCAGAATACGCTCAGAATCAACCAGTTTGTTCAGTACACCCATGTTTCTTAGTAAAGAATTAATCTCAGCGCGTTTTGAGGGGTTTGAATTTTTTTCGTCTCAGAATACGCTCAGAATCAACCAGTTTGTTCAGTACACCCATGTTTCTTAGTAAAGAATTAATCTCAGCGCGTTTTGAGGGGTTTGAATTTTTTTCGTCTCAGAATACGCTCAGAATCAACCAGTTTGTTCAGTACACCCATGTTTCTTAGTAAAGAATTAATCTCAGCGCATTTTGAGGGGTTTGAATTTTTTCCGTCTCCGATCGCGCTTAGATTCACTCAAAAGACAAGCTGGCTGCGTGGTATCCTTGTGGTTAATCCTGCGCAGATTGTTATACAATTGTTTTAGTTTGTAATACTCTTGCTCACTAGCCACTTTGCTTGTGATGTCTTTGTGGTTTTGTGACCTGGTTTTGTGACTCAAAGGATATTGTGTTCTTTTTAACCTGGAAAGTGTATTGACATCTGGTGGCTTACAGGTTTACAGGAGTTTTGAGGTATTTTATTTTTTTTCATCTCAGAACGGTCGCAACACTGTTGTTTCTTAGTACAGAATTAATCTATGAGCGTTTTGAGGGGTTTTATTTTTTTTCATCTCCGATCGCGCTTAGATTCAACCAGAACGGTCGCAACACTGTTGTTTCTTAGTACAGAATTAATCTAAGAGCGTTTTGAGGGGTTTGAATTTTTTTCGTCTCAGAATACGGTCAGAATGAACCAGTTTGTTCACAACACCCTTGTTTCTTATTAAAAAATTCATCTCAGAGTGTTTTGAGGGGTTTTAATTTTTTTCGTCTCAGAATACGCTCAGAATCAACCAGTTTGTTCAGTACACCCATGTTTCTTAGTAAAGAATTAATCTCGGCGCATTCTGAGGGGTTTGAATTTTTTTCGTCTCAGAATACGCTCAGAATCAACCAGTTTGTTCAGTACACCCATGTTTCTTAGTAAAGAATTAATCTCAGCGCATTCTGAGGGGTTTGAATTTTTTTCGTCTCAGAATACGCTCAGAATCAACCAGTTTGTTCAGTACACCCATGTTTCTTAGTAAAGAATTAATCTCAGCGCATTCTGAGGGGTTTGAATTTTTTTCGTCTCCGATCACGCTCAGAATAACCAGTTTGTTCAGTACACCCATGTTTCTTAGTAAAGAATTAATCTCAGCGCGTTTTAAGGGGTTTGAATTTTTTTCGTCTCAGAATACGCTAAGAATCAACCAGTTTGTTCAGTACACCCATGTTTCTTAGTAAAGAATTAATCTCGGCGCATTCTGAGGGGTTTGAATTTTTTTCGTCTCCGATCACGCTCAGAATCAACCAGTTTGTTCAGTACACCCATGTTTCTTAGTAAAGAATTAATCTCAGCGCATTCTGAGGGGTTTGAATTTTTTTCGTCTCAGAATACGCTCAGAATCAACCAGTTTGTTCAGTACACCCATGTTTCTTAGTAAAGAATTAATCTCAGCGCATTCTGAGGGGTTTGAATTTTTTTCGTCTCAGAATACGCTCAGAATCAACCAGTTTGTTCAGTACACCCATGTTTCTTAGTAAAGAATTAATCTCGGCGCATTCTGAGGGGTTTGAATTTTTTTCGTCTCCGATCACGCTCAGAATCAACCAGTTTGTTCAGTACACCCATGTTTCTTAGTAAAGAATTAATCTCAGCGCATTCTGAGGGGTTTGAATTTTTTTCGTCTCAGAATTCGCTCAGAATCAACCAGTTTGTTCAGTACACCCATGTTTCTTAGTAAAGAATTAATCTCAGCGCATTCTGAGGGGTTTGAATTTTTTTCGTCTCAGAATACGCTCAGAATCAACCAGTTTGTTCAGTACACCCATGTTTCTTAGTAAAGAATTAATCTCAGCGCATTCTGAGGGGTTTGAATTTTTTTCGTCTCAGAATACGCTCAGAATCAACCAGTTTGTTCAGTACACCCATGTTTCTTAGTAAAGAATTAATCTCAGCGCATTCTGAGGGGTTTGAATTTTTTTCGTCTCAGAATACGCTAAGAATCAACCAGTTTGTTCAGTACACCCTTGTTTCTTAGTAAAGAATTAATCTCAGCGCATTTTGAGGGGTTTGAATTTTTTTCGTCTCAGAATACGCTCAGAATCAACCAGTTTGTTCAGTACACCCATGTTTCTTAGTAAAGAATTAATCTCAGCGCGTTTTGAGGGGTTTGAATTTTTTTCGTCTCAGAATACGCTCAGAATCAACCAGTTTGTTCAGTACACCCATGTTTCTTAGTAAAGAATTAATCTCAGCGCGTTTTGAGGGGTTTGAATTTTTTTCGTCTCAGAATACGCTCAGAATCAACCAGTTTGTTCAGTACACCCATGTTTCTTAGTAAAGAATTAATCTCAGCGCATTCTGAGGGGTTTGAATTTTTTTCGTCTCCGATCACGCTCAGAATCAACCAGTTTGTTCAGTACACCCATGTTTCTTAGTAAAGAATTAATCTCAGCGCGTTTTGAGGGGTTTGAATTTTTTTCGTCTCAGAATACGCTCAGAATCAACCAGTTTGTTCAGTACACCCATGTTTCTTAGTAAAGAATTAATCTCAGCGCGTTTTGAGGGGTTTGAATTTTTTTCGTCTCAGAACACGCTCAGAATCAACCAGTTTGTTCAGTACACCCATGTTTCTTAGTAAAGAATTAATCTCAGCGCGTTTTGAGGGGTTTGAATTTTTTTCGTCTCAGAATACGCTCAGAATCAACCAGTTTGTTCAGTACACCCATGTTTCTTAGTAAAGAATTAATCTCAGCGCGTTTTGAGGGGTTTGAATTTTTTTCGTCTCAGAATACGCTCAGAATCAACCAGTTTGTTCAGTACACCCATGTTTCTTAGTAAAGAATTAATCTCAGCGCATTCTGAGGGGTTTGAATTTTTTTCGTCTCCGATCACGCTCAGAATCAACCAGTTTGTTCAGTACACCCATGTTTCTTAGTAAAGAATTAATCTCAGCGCGTTTTGAGGGGTTTGAATTTTTTTCGTCTCAGAATACGCTCAGAATCAACCAGTTTGTTCAGTACACCCATGTTTCTTAGTAAAGAATTAATCTCAGCGCATTCTGAGGGGTTTGAATTTTTTTCGTCTCCGATCACGCTCAGAATAACCAGTTTGTTCAGTACACCCATGTTTCTTAGTAAAGAATTAATCTCAGCGCGTTTTAAGGGGTTTGAATTTTTTTCGTCTCAGAATACGCTAAGAATCAACCAGTTTGTTCAGTACACCCATGTTTCTTAGTAAAGAATTAATCTCGGCGCATTCTGAGGGGTTTGAATTTTTTTCGTCTCCGATCACGCTCAGAATCAACCAGTTTGTTCAGTACACCCATGTTTCTTAGTAAAGAATTAATCTCGGCGCATTCTGAGGGGTTTGAATTTTTTTCGTCTCCGATCACGCTCAGAATCAACCAGTTTGTTCAGTACACCCATGTTTCTTAGTAAAGAATTAATCTCAGCGCATTCTGAGGGGTTTGAATTTTTTTCGTCTCAGAATACGCTCAGAATCAACCAGTTTGTTCAGTACACCCATGTTTCTTAGTAAAGAATTAATCTCAGCGCATTCTGAGGGGTTTGATTTTTTTTCGTCTCAGAATTCGCTCAGAATCAACCAGTTTGTTCAGTACACCCATGTTTCTTAGTAAAGAATTAATCTCAGCGCGTTTTGAGGGGTTTGAATTTTTTTCGTCTCAGAATACGCTCAGAATCAACCAGTTTGTTCAGTACACCCATGTTTCTTAGTAAAGAATTAATCTCAGCGCATTCTGAGGGGTTTGAATTTTTTTCGTCTCCGATCACGCTCAGAATCAACCAGTTTGTTCAGTACACCCATGTTTCTTAGTAAAGAATTAATCTCAGCGCATTCTGAGGGGTTTGAATTTTTTTCGTCTCAGAATACGCTCAGAATCAACCAGTTTGTTCAGTACACCCATGTTTCTTAGTAAAGAATTAATCTCAGCGCATTCTGAGGGGTTTGAATTTGTTTCGTCTCAGAATACGCTCAGAATCAACCAGTTTGTTCAGTACACCCATGTTTCTTAGTAAAGAATTAATCTCAGCGCATTCTGAGGGGTTTGAATTTTTTTCGTCTCAGAATACGCTAAGAATCAACCAGTTTGTTCAGTACACCCTTGTTTCTTAGTAAAGAATTAATCTCAGCGCATTTTGAGGGGTTTGAATTTTTTTCGTCTTAGAATACGCTCAGAATCAACCAGTTTGTTCAGTACACCCATGTTTCTTAGTAAAGAATTAATCTCAGCGCGTTTTGAGGGGTTTGAATTTTTTTCGTCTCAGAATACGCTCAGAATCAACCAGTTTGTTCAGTACACCCATGTTTCTTAGTAAAGAATTAATCTCAGCGCGTTTTGAGGGGTTTGAATTTTTTTCGTCTCAGAATACGCTCAGAATCAACCAGTTTGTTCAGTACACCCATGTTTCTTAGTAAAGAATTAATCTCAGCGCATTCTGAGGGGTTTGAATTTTTTTCGTCTCCGATCACGCTCAGAATCAACCAGTTTGTTCAGTACACCCATGTTTCTTAGTAAAGAATTAATCTCAGCGCGTTTTGAGGGGTTTGAATTTTTTTCGTCTCAGAATACGCTCAGAATCAACCAGTTTGTTCAGTACACCCATGTTTCTTAGTAAAGAATTAATCTCAGCGCGTTTTGAGGGGTTTGAATTTTTTTCGTCTCAGAATACGCTCAGAATCAACCAGTTTGTTCAGTACACCCATGTTTCTTAGTAAAGAATTAATCTCAGCGCGTTTTGAGGGGTTTGAATTTTTTTCGTCTCAGAATACGCTCAGAATCAACCAGTTTGTTCAGTACACCCATGTTTCTTAGTAAAGAATTAATCTCAGCGCGTTTTGAGGGGTTTGAATTTTTTTCGTCTCAGAATACGCTCAGAATCAACCAGTTTGTTCAGTACACCCATGTTTCTTAGTAAAGAATTAATCTCAGCGCATTCTGAGGGGTTTGAATTTTTTTCGTCTCCGATCACGCTCAGAATCAACCAGTTTGTTCAGTACACCCATGTTTCTTAGTAAAGAATTAATCTCAGCGCGTTTTGAGGGGTTTGAATTTTTTTCGTCTCAGAATACGCTCAGAATCAACCAGTTTGTTCAGTACACCCATGTTTCTTAGTAAAGAATTAATCTCAGCGCATTCTGAGGGGTTTGAATTTTTTTCGTCTCCGATCACGCTCAGAATAACCAGTTTGTTCAGTACACCCATGTTTCTTAGTAAAGAATTAATCTCAGCGCGTTTTAAGGGGTTTGAATTTTTTTCGTCTCAGAATACGCTAAGAATCAACCAGTTTGTTCAGTACACCCATGTTTCTTAGTAAAGAATTAATCTCGGCGCATTCTGAGGGGTTTGAATTTTTTTCGTCTCCGATCACGCTCAGAATCAACCAGTTTGTTCAGTACACCCATGTTTCTTAGTAAAGAATTAATCTCAGCGCATTCTGAGGGGTTTGAATTTTTTTCGTCTCCGATCACGCTCAGAATCAACCAGTTTGTTCAGTACACCCATGTTTCTTAGTAAAGAATTAATCTCAGCGCGTTTTGAGGGGTTTGAATTTTTTTCGTCTCAGAATACGCTCAGAATCAACCAGTTTGTTCAGTACACCCATGTTTCTTAGTAAAGAATTAATCTCAGCGCATTCTGAGGGGTTTGAATTTTTTTCGTCTCCGATCACGCTCAGAATCAACCAGTTTGTTCAGTACACCCATGTTTCTTAGAAAAGAATTAATCTCAGCGCATTCTGAGGGGTTTGAATTTTTTTCGTCTCAGAATACGCTCAGAATCAACCAGTTTGTTCAGTACACCCATGTTTCTTAGTAAAGAATTAATCTCAGCGCGTTTTGAGGGGTTTGAATTTTTTTCGTCTCAGAATACGCTCAGAATCAACCAGTTTGTTCAGTACACCCATGTTTCTTAGTAAAGAATTAATCTCAGCGCGTTTTGAGGGGTTTGAATTTTTTTCGTCTCAGAATACGCTCAGAATCAACCAGTTTGTTCAGTACACCCATGTTTCTTAGTAAAGAATTAATCTCAGCCCGTTTTGAGGGGTTTGAATTTTTTTCGTCTCAGAATACGCTCAGAATCAACCAGTTTGTTCAGTACACCCATTTTTCTTAGTAAAGAATTAATCTCAGCGCATTCTGAGGGGTTTGAATTTTTTTCGTCTCCGATCACGCTCAGAATCAACCAGTTTGTTCAGTACACCCATGTTTCTTAGTAAAGAATTAATCTCAGCGCGTTTTGAGGGGTTTGAATTTTTTTCGTCTCAGAATACGCTCAGAATCAACCAGTTTGTTCAGTACACCCATGTTTCTTAGTAAAGAATTAATCTCAGCGCATTCTGAGGGGTTTGAATTTTTTTCGTCTCCGATCACGCTCAGAATCAACCAGTTTGTTCAGTAGGCCTACACCCATGTTTCTTAGTAAAGAATTAATCTCAGCGCGTTTTGAGGGGTTTGAATTTTTTTCGTCTCAGAATACGCTCAGAATCAACCAGTTTGTTCAGTACACCCATGTTTCTTAGTAAAGAATTAATCTCAGCGCGTTTTGAGGGGTTTGAATTTTTTTCGTCTCAGAATACGCTCAGAATCAACCAGTTTGTTCAGTACACCCATGTTTCTTAGTAAAGAATTAATCTCAGCGCATTCTGAGGGGTTTGAATTTTTTTCGTCTCCGATCACGCTCAGAATCAACCAGTTTGTTCAGTACACCCATGTTTCTTAGTAAAGAATTAATCTCAGCGCGTTTTGAGGGGTTTGAATTTTTTTCGTCTCAGAATACGCTAAGAATCAACCAGTTTGTTCAGTACACCCTTGTTTCTTAGTAAAGAATTAATCTCAGCGCGTTTTGAGGGGTTTGAATTTTTTTCGTCTCAGAATACGCTCAGAATCAACCAGTTTGTTCAGTACACCCATGTTTCTTAGTAAAGAATTAATCTCAGCGCGTTTTGAGGGGTTTGAATTTTTTTCGTCTCAGAATACGCTCAGAATCAACCAGTTTGTTCAGTACACCCATGTTTCTTAGTAAAGAATTAATCTCAGCGCATTTTGAGGGGTTTGAATTTTTTCCGTCTCCGATCGCGCTTAGATTCACTCAAAAGACAAGCTGGCTGCGTGGTATCCTTGTGGTTAATCCTGCGCAGATTGTTATACAATTGTTTTAGTTTGTAATACTCTTGCTCACTAGCCACTTTGCTTGTGATGTCTTTGTGGTTTTGTGACCTGGTTTTGTGACTCAAAGGATATTGTGTTCTTTTTAACCTGGAAAGTGTATTGACATCTGGTGGCTTACAGGTTTACAGGAGTTTTGAGGTATTTTATTTTTTTTCATCTCAGAACGGTCGCAACACTGTTGTTTCTTAGTACAGAATTAATCTATGAGCGTTTTGAGGGGTTTTATTTTTTTTCATCTCCGATCGCGCTTAGATTCAACCAGAACGGTCGCAACACTGTTGTTTCTTAGTACAGAATTAATCTAAGAGCGTTTTGAGGGGTTTGAATTTTTTTCGTCTCAGAATACGGTCAGAATGAACCAGTTTGTTCACAACACCCTTGTTTCTTATTAAAAAATTCATCTCAGAGTGTTTTGAGAGGTTTTAATTTTTTTCGTCTCAGAATACGCTCAGAATCAACCAGTTTGTTCAGTACACCCATGTTTCTTAGTAAAGAATTAATCTCAGCGCGTTTTGAGGGGTTTGAATTTTTTTCGTCTCAGAATACGCTAAGAATCAACCAGTTTGTTCAGTACACCCTTGTTTCTTAGTAAAGAATTAATCTCAGCGCATTCTGAGGGGTTTGAATTTTTTTCGTCTCCGATCACGCTCAGAATCAACCAGTTTGTTCAGTACACCCATGTTTCTTAGTAAAGAATTAATCTCAGCGCATTCTGAGGGGTTTGAATTTTTTTCGTCTCAGAATACGCTCAGAATCAACCAGTTTGTTCAGTACACCCATGTTTCTTAGTAAAGAATTAATCTCAGCGCATTCTGAGGGGTTTGAATTTTTTTTCGTCTCAGAATACGCTCAGAATCAACCAGTTTGTTCAGTACACCCATGTTTCTTAGTAAAGAATTAATCTCAGCGCATTTTGAGGGGTTTGAATTTTTTTCGTCTCAGAATACGCTCAGAATCAACCAGTTTGTTCAGTACACCCATGTTTCTTAGTAAAGAATTAATCTCAGCGCGTTTTGAGGGGTTTGAATTTTTTTCGTCTCAGAATACGCTCAGAATCAACCAGTTTGTTCAGTACACCCATGTTTCTTAGTAAAGAATTAATCTCAGCGCGTTTTGAGGGGTTTGAATTTTTTTCGTCTCAGAATACGCTCAGAATCAACCAGTTTGTTCAGTACACCCATGTTTCTTAGTAAAGAATTAATCTCAGCGCATTCTGAGGGGTTTGAATTTTTTTCGTCTCCGATCACGCTCAGAATCAACCAGTTTGTTCAGTACACCCATGTTTCTTAGTAAAGAATTAATCTCAGCGCGTTTTGAGGGGTTTGAATTTTTTTCGTCTCAGAATACGCTCAGAATCAACCAGTTTGTTCAGTACACCCATGTTTCTTAGTAAAGAATTAATCTCAGCGCGTTTTGAGGGGTTTGAATTTTTTTCGTCTCAGAATACGCTCAGAATCAACCAGTTTGTTCAGTACACCCATGTTTCTTAGTAAAGAATTAATCTCAGCGCGTTTTGAGGGGTTTGAATTTTTTTCGTCTCAGAATACGCTCAGAATCAACCAGTTTGTTCAGTACACCCATGTTTCTTAGTAAAGAATTAATCTCAGCGCATTCTGAGGGGTTTGAATTTTTTTCGTCTCCGATCACGCTCAGAATCAACCAGTTTGTTCAGTACACCCATGTTTCTTAGTAAAGAATTAATCTCAGCGCGTTTTGAGGGGTTTGAATTTTTTTCGTCTCAGAATACGCTCAGAATCAACCAGTTTGTTCAGTACACCCATGTTTCTTAGTAAAGAATTAATCTCAGCGCGTTTTGAGGGGTTTGAATTTTTTTCGTCTCAGAATACGCTCAGAATCAACCAGTTTGTTCAGTACACCCATGTTTCTTAGTAAAGAATTAATCTCAGCGCGTTTTGAGGGGTTTGAATTTTTTTCGTCTCAGAATACGCTCAGAATCAACCAGTTTGTTCAGTACACCCATGTTTCTTAGTAAAGAATTAATCTCAGCGCATTCTGAGGGGTTTGAATTTTTTTCGTCTCCGATCACGCTCAGAATCAACCAGTTTGTTCAGTACACCCATGTTTCTTAGTAAAGAATTAATCTCAGCGCGTTTTGAGGGGTTTGAATTTTTTTCGTCTCAGAATACGCTCAGAATCAACCAGTTTGTTCAGTACACCCATGTTTCTTAGTAAAGAATTAATCTCAGCGCGTTTTGAGGGGTTTGAATTTTTTTCGTCTCAGAATACGCTCAGAATCAACCAGTTTGTTCAGTACACCCATGTTTCTTAGTAAAGAATTAATCTCAGCGCGTTTTGAGGGGTTTGAATTTTTTTCGTCTCAGAATACGCTCAGAATCAACCAGTTTGTTCAGTACACCCATGTTTCTTAGTAAAGAATTAATCTCAGCGCATTCTGAGGGGTTTGAATTTTTTTCGTCTCCGATCACGCTCAGAATCAACCAGTTTGTTCAGTACACCCATGTTTCTTAGTAAAGAATTAATCTCAGCGCGTTTTGAGGGGTTTGAATTTTTTTCGTCTCAGAATACGCTCAGAATCAACCAGTTTGTTCAGTACACCCATGTTTCTTAGTAAAGAATTAATCTCAGCGCATTCTGAGGGGTTTGAATTTTTTTCGTCTCCGATCACGCTCAGAATAACCAGTTTGTTCAGTACACCCATGTTTCTTAGTAAAGAATTAATCTCAGCGCGTTTTAAGGGGTTTTAATTTTTTTCGTCTCAGAATACGCTAAGAATCAACCAGTTTGTTCAGTACACCCATGTTTCTTAGTAAAGAATTAATCTCGGCGCATTCTGAGGGGTTTGAATTTTTTTCGTCTCCGATCACGCTCAGAATCAACCAGTTTGTTCAGTACACCCATGTTTCTTAGTAAAGAATTAATCTCAGCGCATTCTGAGGGGTTTGAATTTTTTTCGTCTCCGATCACGCTCAGAATCAACCAGTTTGTTCAGTACACCCATGTTTCTTAGTAAAGAATTAATCTCAGCGCGTTTTGAGGGGTTTGAATTTTTTTCGTCTCAGAATACGCTCAGAATCAACCAGTTTGTTCAGTACACCCATGTTTCTTAGTAAAGAATTAATCTCAGCGCATTCTGAGGGGTTTGAATTTTTTTCGTCTCCGATCACGCTCAGAATCAACCAGTTTGTTCAGTACACCCATGTTTCTTAGAAAAGAATTAATCTCAGCGCATTCTGAGGGGTTTGAATTTTTTTCGTCTCAGAATACGCTCAGAATCAACCAGTTTGTTCAGTACACCCATGTTTCTTAGTAAAGAATTAATCTCAGCGCGTTTTGAGGGGTTTGAATTTTTTTCGTCTCAGAATACGCTCAGAATCAACCAGTTTGTTCAGTACACCCATGTTTCTTAGTAAAGAATTAATCTCAGCGCGTTTTGAGGGGTTTGAATTTTTTTCGTCTCAGAATACGCTCAGAATCAACCAGTTTGTTCAGTACACCCATGTTTCTTAGTAAAGAATTAATCTCAGCGCGTTTTGAGGGGTTTGAATTTTTTTCGTCTCAGAATACGCTCAGAATCAACCAGTTTGTTCAGTACACCCATGTTTCTTAGTAAAGAATTAATCTCAGCGCATTCTGAGGGGTTTGAATTTTTTTCGTCTCCGATCACGCTCAGAATCAACCAGTTTGTTCAGTAGGCCTACACCCATGTTTCTTAGTAAAGAATTAATCTCAGCGCGTTTTGAGGGGTTTGAATTTTTTTCGTCTCAGAATACGCTCAGAATCAACCAGTTTGTTCAGTACACCCATGTTTCTTAGTAAAGAATTAATCTCAGCGCGTTTTGAGGGGTTTGAATTTTTTTCGTCTCAGAATACGCTCAGAATCAACCAGTTTGTTCAGTACACCCATGTTTCTTAGTAAAGAATTAATCTCAGCGCATTCTGAGGGGTTTGAATTTTTTTCGTCTCCGATCACGCTCAGAATCAACCAGTTTGTTCAGTACACCCATGTTTCTTAGTAAAGAATTAATCTCAGCGCGTTTTGAGGGGTTTGAATTTTTTTCGTCTCAGAATACGCTCAGAATCAACCAGTTTGTTCAGTACACCCATGTTTCTTAGTAAAGAATTAATCTCAGCGCGTTTTGAGGGGTTTGAATTTTTTTCGTCTCAGAATACGCTCAGAATCAACCAGTTTGTTCAGTACCCCCATGTTTCTTAGTAAAGAATTAATCTCAGCGCATTCTGAGGGGTTTGAATTTTTTTCGTCTCAGAATACGCTCAGAATCAACCAGTTTGTTCAGTACACCCATGTTTCTTAGTAAAGAATTAATCTCAGCGCGTTTTGAGGGGTTTGAATTTTTTTCGTCTCAGAATACGCTAAGAATCAACCAGTTTGTTCAGTACACCCATGTTTCTTAGTAAAGAATTAATCTCAGCGCATTCTGAGGGGTTTGAATTTTTTTCGTCTCAGAATACGCTCAGAATCAACCAGTTTGTTCAGTACACCCATGTTTCTTAGTAAAGAATTAATCTCAGCGCATTCTGAGGGGTTTGAATTTTTTTCGTCTCAGAATTCGCTCAGAATCAACCAGTTTGTTCAGTACACCCATGTTTCTTAGTAAAGAATTAATCTCAGCGCATTCTGAGGGGTTTGAATTTTTTTCGTCTCAGAATACGCTCATAATCAACCAGTTTGTTCAGTACACCCATGTTTCTTAGTAAAGAATTAATCTCAGCGCATTCTGAGGGGTTTGAATTTTTTTTCGTCTCAGAATTCGCTCAGAATCAACCAGTTTGTTCAGTACACCCATGTTTCTTAGTAAAGAATTAATCTCAGCGCGTTTTGAGGGGTTTGAATTTTTTTCGTCTCAGAATACGCTAAGAATCAACCAGTTTGTTCAGTACACCCTTGTTTCTTAGTAAAGAATTAATCTCAGCGCATTTTGAGGGGTTTGAATTTTTTTCGTCTCAGAATACGCTCAGAATCAACCAGTTTGTTCAGTACACCCATGTTTCTTAGTAAAGAATTAATCTCAGCGCGTTTTGAGGGGTTTGAATTTTTTTCGTCTCAGAATACGCTCAGAATCAACCAGTTTGTTCAGTACACCCATGTTTCTTAGTAAAGAATTAATCTCAGCGCGTTTTGAGGGGTTTGAATTTTTTTCGTCTCAGAATACGCTCAGAATCAACCAGTTTGTTCAGTACACCCATGTTTCTTAGTAAAGAATTAATCTCAGCGCGTTTTGAGGGGTTTGAATTTTTTTCGTCTCAGAATACGCTCAGAATCAACCAGTTTGTTCAGTACACCCATGTTTCTTAGTAAAGAATTAATCTCAGCGCATTTTGAGGGGTTTGAATTTTTTCCGTCTCCGATCGCGCTTAGATTCACTCAAAAGACAAGCTGGCTGCGTGGTATCCTTGTGGTTAATCCTGCGCAGATTGTTATACAATTGTTTTAGTTTGTAATACTCTTGCTCACTAGCCACTTTGCTTGTGATGTCTTTGTGGTTTTGTGACCTGGTTTTGTGACTCAAAGGATATTGTGTTCTTTTTAACCTGGAAAGTGTATTGACATCTGGTGGCTTACAGGTTTACAGGAGTTTTGAGGTATTTTATTTTTTTTCATCTCAGAACGGTCGCAACACTGTTGTTTCTTAGTACAGAATAATCTATGAGCGTTTTGAGGGGTTTTATTTTTTTTCATCTCCGATCGCGCTTAGATTCAACCAGAACGGTCGCAACACTGTTGTTTCTTAGTACAGAATTAATCTAAGAGCGTTTTGAGGGGTTTGAATTTTTTTCGTCTCAGAATACGGTCAGAATGAACCAGTTTGTTCACAACACCCTTGTTTCTTATTAAAAAATTCATCTCAGAGTGTTTTGAGGGGTTTTAATTTTTTTCGTCTCAGAATACGCTCAGAATCAACCAGTTTGTTCAGTACACCCATGTTTCTTAGTAAAGAATTAATCTCGGCGCATTCTGAGGGGTTTGAATTTTTTTCGTCTCAGAATACGCTCAGAATCAACCAGTTTGTTCAGTACACCCATGTTTCTTAGTAAAGAATTAATCTCAGCGCATTCTGAGGGGTTTGAATTTTTTTCGTCTCAGAATACGCTCAGAATCAACCAGTTTGTTCAGTACACCCATGTTTCTTAGTAAAGAATTAATCTCAGCGCATTCTGAGGGGTTTGAATTTTTTTCGTCTCCGATCACGCTCAGAATAACCAGTTTGTTCAGTACACCCATGTTTCTTAGTAAAGAATTAATCTCAGCGCGTTTTAAGGGGTTTGAATTTTTTTCGTCTCAGAATACGCTAAGAATCAACCAGTTTGTTCAGTACACCCATGTTTCTTAGTAAAGAATTAATCTCGGCGCATTCTGAGGGGTTTGAATTTTTTTCGTCTCCGATCACGCTCAGAATCAACCAGTTTGTTCAGTACACCCATGTTTCTTAGTAAAGAATTAATCTCAGCGCATTCTGAGGGGTTTGAATTTTTTTCGTCTCAGAATACGCTCAGAATCAACCAGTTTGTTCAGTACACCCATGTTTCTTAGTAAAGAATTAATCTCAGCGCATTCTGAGGGGTTTGAATTTTTTTCGTCTCAGAATTCGCTCAGAATCAACCAGTTTGTTCAGTACACCCATGTTTCTTAGTAAAGAATTAATCTCAGCGCATTCTGAGGGGTTTGAATTTTTTTCGTCTCAGAATACGCTCAGAATCAACCAGTTTGTTCAGTACACCCATGTTTCTTAGTAAAGAATTAATCTCAGCGCATTCTGAGGGGTTTGATTTTTTTTCGTCTCAGAATTCGCTCAGAATCAACCAGTTTGTTCAGTACACCCATGTTTCTTAGTAAAGAATTAATCTCAGCGCGTTTTGAGGGGTTTGAATTTTTTTCGTCTCAGAATACGCTCAGAATCAACCAGTTTGTTCAGTACACCCATGTTTCTTAGTAAAGAATTAATCTCAGCGCATTCTGAGGGGTTTGAATTTTTTTCGTCTCCGATCACGCTCAGAATCAACCAGTTTGTTCAGTACACCCATGTTTCTTAGTAAAGAATTAATCTCAGCGCGTTTTGAGGGGTTTGAATTTTTTTCGTCTCAGAATACGCTCAGAATCAACCAGTTTGTTCAGTACACCCATGTTTCTTAGTAAAGAATTAATCTCAGCGCATTCTGAGGGGTTTGAATTTTTTTCGTCTCCGATCACGCTCAGAATCAACCAGTTTGTTCAGTACACCCATGTTTCTTAGTAAAGAATTAATCTCAGCGCATTCTGAGGGGTTTGAATTTTTTTCGTCTCAGAATACGCTCAGAATCAACCAGTTTGTTCAGTACACCCATGTTTCTTAGTAAAGAATTAATCTCAGCGCATTCTGAGGGGTTTGAATTTTTTTCGTCTCAGAATACGCTCAGAATCAACCAGTTTGTTCAGTACACCCATGTTTCTTAGTAAAGAATTAATCTCAGCGCATTCTGAGGGGTTTGAATTTTTTTCGTCTCAGAATACGCTAAGAATCAACCAGTTTGTTCAGTACACCCTTGTTTCTTAGTAAAGAATTAATCTCAGCGCATTTTGAGGGGTTTGAATTTTTTTCGTCTCAGAATACGCTCAGAATCAACCAGTTTGTTCAGTACACCCATGTTTCTTAGTAAAGAATTAATCTCAGCGCGTTTTGAGGGGTTTGAATTTTTTTCGTCTCAGAATACGCTCAGAATCAACCAGTTTGTTCAGTACACCCATGTTTCTTAGTAAAGAATTAATCTCAGCGCGTTTTGAGGGGTTTGAATTTTTTTCGTCTCAGAATACGCTCAGAATCAACCAGTTTGTTCAGTACACCCATGTTTCTTAGTAAAGAATTAATCTCAGCGCATTCTGAGGGGTTTGAATTTTTTTCGTCTCCGATCACGCTCAGAATCAACCAGTTTCTTCAGTACACCCATGTTTCTTAGTAAAGAATTAATCTCAGCGCGTTTTGAGGGGTTTGAATTTTTTTCGTCTCAGAATACGCTCAGAATCAACCAGTTTGTTCAGTACACCCATGTTTCTTAGTAAAGAATTAATCTCAGCTCGTTTTGAGGGGTTTGAATTTTTTTCGTCTCAGAATACGCTCAGAATCAACCAGTTTGTTCAGTACACCCATGTTTCTTAGTAAAGAATTAATCTCAGCGCGTTTTGAGGGGTTTGAATTTTTTTCGTCTCAGAATACGCTCAGAATCAACCAGTTTGTTCAGTACACCCATGTTTCTTAGTAAAGAATTAATCTCAGCGCGTTTTGAGGGGTTTGAATTTTTTTCGTCTCTGAATACGCTCAGAATCAACCAGTTTGTTCAGTACACCCATGTTTCTTAGTAAAGAATTAATCTCAGCGCATTCTGAGGGGTTTGAATTTTTTTCGTCTCCGATCACGCTCAGAATCAACCAGTTTGTTCAGTACACCCATGTTTCTTAGTAAAGAATTAATCTCAGCGCGTTTTGAGGGGTTTGAATTTTTTTCGTCTCAGAATACGCTCAGAATCAACCAGTTTGTTCAGTACACCCATGTTTCTTAGTAAAGAATTAATCTCAGCGCATTCTGAGGGGTTTGAATTTTTTTCGTCTCCGATCACGCTCAGAATAACCAGTTTGTTCAGTACACCCATGTTTCTTAGTAAAGAATTAATCTCAGCGCGTTTTAAGGGGTTTGAATTTTTTTCGTCTCAGAATACGCTAAGAATCAACCAGTTTGTTCAGTACACCCATGTTTCTTAGTAAAGAATTAATCTCGGCGCATTCTGAGGGGTTTGAATTTTTTTCGTCTCCGATCACGCTCAGAATCAACCAGTTTGTTCAGTACACCCATGTTTCTTAGTAAAGAATTAATCTCAGCGCATTCTGAGGGGTTTGAATTTTTTTTCGTCTCCGATCACGCTCAGAATCAACCAGTTTGTTCAGTACACCCATGTTTCTTAGTAAAGAATTAATCTCAGCGCGTTTTGAGGGGTTTGAATTTTTTTCGTCTCAGAATACGCTCAGAATCAACCAGTTTGTTCAGTACACCCATGTTTCTTAGTAAAGAATTAATCTCAGCGCATTCTGAGGGGTTTGAATTTTTTTCGTCTCCGATCACGCTCAGAATCAACCAGTTTGTTCAGTACACCCATGTTTCTTAGAAAAGAATTAATCTCAGCGCATTCTGAGGGGTTTGAATTTTTTTCGTCTCAGAATACGCTCAGAATCAACCAGTTTGTTCAGTACACCCATGTTTCTTAGTAAAGAATTAATCTCAGCGCGTTTTGAGGGGTTTGAATTTTTTTCGTCTCAGAATACGCTCAGAATCAACCAGTTTGTTCAGTACACCCATGTTTCTTAGTAAAGAATTAATCTCAGCGCGTTTTGAGGGGTTTGAATTTTTTTCGTCTCAGAATACGCTCAGAATCAACCAGTTTGTTCAGTACACCCATGTTTCTTAGTAAAGAATTAATCTCAGCGCGTTTTGAGGGGTTTGAATTTTTTTCGTCTCAGAATACGCTCAGAATCAACCAGTTTGTTCAGTACACCCATGTTTCTTAGTAAAGAATTAATCTCAGCGCATTCTGAGGGGTTTGAATTTTTTTCGTCTCCGATCACGCTCAGAATCAACCAGTTTGTTCAGTACACCCATGTTTCTTAGTAAAGAATTAATCTCAGCGCGTTTTGAGGGGTTTGAATTTTTTTCGTCTCAGAATACGCTCAGAATCAACCAGTTTGTTCAGTACACCCATGTTTCTTAGTAAAGAATTAATCTCAGCGCATTCTGAGGGGTTTGAATTTTTTTCGTCTCCGATCACGCTCAGAATCAACCAGTTTGTTCAGTAGGCCTACACCCATGTTTCTTAGTAAAGAATTAATCTCAGCGCGTTTTGAGGGGTTTGAATTTTTTTCGTCTCAGAATACGCTCAGAATCAACCAGTTTGTTCAGTACACCCATGTTTCTTAGTAAAGAATTAATCTCAGCGCGTTTTGAGGGGTTTGAATTTTTTTCGTCTCAGAATACGCTCAGAATCAACCAGTTTGTTCAGTACACCCATGTTTCTTAGTAAAGAATTAATCTCAGCGCATTCTGAGGGGTTTGAATTTTTTTCGTCTCCGATCACGCTCAGAATCAACCAGTTTGTTCAGTACACCCATGTTTCTTAGTAAAGAATTAATCTCAGCGCGTTTTGAGGGGTTTGAATTTTTTTCGTCTCAGAATACGCTAAGAATCAACCAGTTTGTTCAGTACACCCTTGTTTCTTAGTAAAGAATTAATCTCAGCGCGTTTTGAGGGGTTTGAATTTTTTTCGTCTCAGAATACGCTCAGAATCAACCAGTTTGTTCAGTACACCCATGTTTCTTAGTAAAGAATTAATCTCAGCGCGTTTTGAGGGGTTTGAATTTTTTTCGTCTCAGAATACGCTCAGAATCAACCAGTTTGTTCAGTACACCCATGTTTCTTAGTAAAGAATTAATCTCAGCGCATTTTGAGGGGTTTGAATTTTTTCCGTCTCCGATCGCGCTTAGATTCACTCAAAAGACAAGCTGGCTGCCTGGTATCCTTGTGGTTAATCCTGCGCAGATTGTTATACAATTGTTTTAGTTTGTAATACTCTTGCTCACTAGCCACTTTGCTTGTGATGTCTTTGTGGTTTTGTGACCTGGTTTTGTGACTCAAAGGATATTGTGTTCTTTTTAACCTGGAAAGTGTATTGACATCTGGTGGCTTACAGGTTTACAGGAGTTTTGAGGTATTTTATTTTTTTTCATCTCAGAACGGTCGCAACACTGTTGTTTCTTAGTACAGAATTAATCTATGAGCGTTTTGAGGGGTTTTATTTTTTTTCATCTCCGATCGCGCTTAGATTCAACCAGAACGGTCGCAACACTGTTGTTTCTTAGTACAGAATTAATCTAAGAGCGTTTTGAGGGGTTTGAATTTTTTTCGTCTCAGAATACGGTCAGAATGAACCAGTTTGTTCACAACACCCTTGTTTCTTATTAAAAAATTCATCTCAGAGTGTTTTGAGAGGTTTTAATTTTTTTCGTCTCAGAATACGCTCAGAATCAACCAGTTTGTTCAGTACACCCATGTTTCTTAGTAAAGAATTAATCTCGGCGCATTCTGAGGGGTTTGAATTTTTTTCGTCTCAGAATACGCTCAGAATCAACCAGTTTGTTCAGTACACCCATGTTTCTTAGTAAAGAATTAATCTCAGCGCATTCTGAGGGGTTTGAATTTTTTTCGTCTCAGAATACGCTCAGAATCAACCAGTTTGTTCAGTACACCCATGTTTCTTAGTAAAGAATTAATCTCAGCGCATTCTGAGGGGTTTGAATTTTTTTCGTCTCCGATCACGCTCAGAATAACCAGTTTGTTCAGTACACCCATGTTTCTTAGTAAAGAATTAATCTCAGCGCGTTTTGAGGGGTTTGAATTTTTTTCGTCTCAGAATACGCTCAGAATCAACCAGTTTGTTCAGTACACCCATGTTTCTTAGTAAAGAATTAATCTCAGCGCGTTTTAAGGGGTTTGAATTTTTTTCGTCTCAGAATACGCTAAGAATCAACCAGTTTGTTCAGTACACCCATGTTTCTTAGTAAAGAATTAATCTCGGCGCATTCTGAGGGGTTTGAATTTTTTTCGTCTCCGATCACGCTCAGAATCAACCAGTTTGTTCAGTACACCCATGTTTCTTAGTAAAGAATTAATCTCAGCGCATTCTGAGGGGTTTGAATTTTTTTCGTCTCAGAATACGCTCAGAATCAACCAGTTTGTTCAGTACACCCATGTTTCTTAGTAAAGAATTAATCTCAGCGCATTCTGAGGGGTTTGAATTTTTTTCGTCTCAGAATTCGCTCAGAATCAACCAGTTTGTTCAGTACACCCATGTTTCTTAGTAAAGAATTAATCTCAGCGCATTCTGAGGGGTTTGAATTTTTTTCGTCTCAGAATACGCTCAGAATCAACCAGTTTGTTCAGTACACCCATGTTTCTTAGTAAAGAATTAATCTCAGCGCATTCTGAGGGGTTTGATTTTTTTTCGTCTCAGAATTCGCTCAGAATCAACCAGTTTGTTCAGTACACCCATGTTTCTTAGTAAAGAATTAATCTCAGCGCGTTTTGAGGGGTTTGAATTTTTTTCGTCTCAGAATACGCTCAGAATCAACCAGTTTGTTCAGTACACCCATGTTTCTTAGTAAAGAATTAATCTCAGCGCATTCTGAGGGGTTTGAATTTTTTTCGTCTCCGATCACGCTCAGAATCAACCAGTTTGTTCAGTACACCCATGTTTCTTAGTAAAGAATTAATCTCAGCGCGTTTTGAGGGGTTTGAATTTTTTTCGTCTCAGAATACGCTCAGAATCAACCAGTTTGTTCAGTACACCCATGTTTCTTAGTAAAGAATTAATCTCAGCGCATTCTGAGGGGTTTGAATTTTTTTCGTCTCCGATCACGCTCAGAATCAACCAGTTTGTTCAGTACACCCATGTTTCTTAGTAAAGAATTAATCTCAGCGCATTCTGAGGGGTTTGAATTTTTTTCGTCTCAGAATACGCTCAGAATCAACCAGTTTGTTCAGTACACCCATGTTTCTTAGTAAAGAATTAATCTCAGCGCATTCTGAGGGGTTTGAATTTTTTTCGTCTCAGAATACGCTCAGAATCAACCAGTTTGTTCAGTACACCCATGTTTCTTAGTAAAGAATTAATCTCAGCGCATTCTGAGGGGTTTGAATTTTTTTCGTCTCAGAATACGCTAAGAATCAACCAGTTTGTTCAGTACACCCTTGTTTCTTAGTAAAGAATTAATCTCAGCGCATTTTGAGGGGTTTGAATTTTTTTCGTCTCAGAATACGCTCAGAATCAACCAGTTTGTTCAGTACACCCATGTTTCTTAGTAAAGAATTAATCTCAGCGCGTTTTGAGGGGTTTGAATTTTTTTCGTCTCAGAATACGCTCAGAATCAACCAGTTTGTTCAGTACACCCATGTTTCTTAGTAAAGAATTAATCTCAGCGCGTTTTGAGGGGTTTGAATTTTTTTCGTCTCAGAATACGCTCAGAATCAACCAGTTTGTTCAGTACACCCATGTTTCTTAGTAAAGAATTAATCTCAGCGCATTCTGAGGGGTTTGAATTTTTTTCGTCTCCGATCACGCTCAGAATCAACCAGTTTGTTCAGTACACCCATGTTTCTTAGTAAAGAATTAATCTCAGCGCGTTTTGAGGGGTTTGAATTTTTTTCGTCTCAGAATACGCTCAGAATCAACCAGTTTGTTCAGTACACCCATGTTTCTTAGTAAAGAATTAATCTCAGCTCGTTTTGAGGGGTTTGAATTTTTTTCGTCTCAGAATACGCTCAGAATCAACCAGTTTGTTCAGTACACCCATGTTTCTTAGTAAAGAATTAATCTCAGCGCGTTTTGAGGGGTTTGAATTTTTTTCGTCTCAGAATACGCTCAGAATCAACCAGTTTGTTCAGTACACCCATGTTTCTTAGTAAAGAATTAATCTCAGCGCGTTTTGAGGGGTTTGAATTTTTTTCGTCTCAGAATACGCTCAGAATCAACCAGTTTGTTCAGTACACCCATGTTTCTTAGTAAAGAATTAATCTCAGCGCATTCTGAGGGGTTTGAATTTTTTTCGTCTCCGATCACGCTCAGAATCAACCAGTTTGTTCAGTACACCCATGTTTCTTAGTAAAGAATTAATCTCAGCGCGTTTTGAGGGGTTTGAATTTTTTTCGTCTCAGAATACGCTCAGAATCAACCAGTTTGTTCAGTACACCCATGTTTCTTAGTAAAGAATTAATCTCAGCGCATTCTGAGGGGTTTGAATTTTTTTCGTCTCCGATCACGCTCAGAATAACCAGTTTGTTCAGTACACCCATGTTTCTTAGTAAAGAATTAATCTCAGCGCGTTTTAAGGGGTTTGAATTTTTTTCGTCTCCGATCACGCTCAGAATCAACCAGTTTGTTCAGTACACCCATGTTTCTTAGTAAAGAATTAATCTCAGCGCATTCTGAGGGGTTTGAATTTTTTTCGTCTCCGATCACGCTCAGAATCAACCAGTTTGTTCAGTACACCCATGTTTCTTAGTAAAGAATTAATCTCAGCGCGTTTTGAGGGGTTTGAATTTTTTTCGTCTCAGAATACGCTCAGAATCAACCAGTTTGTTCAGTACACCCATGTTTCTTAGTAAAGAATTAATCTCAGCGCATTCTGAGGGGTTTGAATTTTTTTCGTCTCCGATCACGCTCAGAATCAACCAGTTTGTTCAGTACACCCATGTTTCTTAGAAAAGAATTAATCTCAGCGCATTCTGAGGGGTTTGAATTTTTTTCGTCTCAGAATACGCTCAGAATCAACCAGTTTGTTCAGTACACCCATGTTTCTTAGTAAAGAATTAATCTCAGCGCGTTTTGAGGGGTTTGAATTTTTTTCGTCTCAGAATACGCTCAGAATCAACCAGTTTGTTCAGTACACCCATGTTTCTTAGTAAAGAATTAATCTCAGCGCGTTTTGAGGGGTTTGAATTTTTTTCGTCTCAGAATACGCTCAGAATCAACCAGTTTGTTCAGTACACCCATGTTTCTTAGTAAAGAATTAATCTCAGCGCGTTTTGAGGGGTTTGAATTTTTTTCGTCTCAGAATACGCTCAGAATCAACCAGTTTGTTCAGTACACCCATGTTTCTTAGTAAAGAATTAATCTCAGCGCATTCTGAGGGGTTTGAATTTTTTTCGTCTCCGATCACGCTCAGAATCAACCAGTTTGTTCAGTACACCCATGTTTCTTAGTAAAGAATTAATCTCAGCGCGTTTTGAGGGGTTTGAATTTTTTTCGTCTCAGAATACGCTCAGAATCAACCAGTTTGTTCAGTACACCCATGTTTCTTAGTAAAGAATTAATCTCAGCGCATTCTGAGGGGTTTGAATTTTTTTCGTCTCCGATCACGCTCAGAATCAACCAGTTTGTTCAGTAGGCCTACACCCATGTTTCTTAGTAAAGAATAAATCTCAGCGCGTTTTGAGGGGTTTGAATTTTTTTCGTCTCAGAATACGCTCAGAATCAACCAGTTTGTTCAGTACACCCATGTTTCTTAGTAAAGAATTAATCTCAGCGCGTTTTGAGGGGTTTGAATTTTTTTCGTCTCAGAATACGCTCAGAATCAACCAGTTTGTTCAGTACACCCATGTTTCTTAGTAAAGAATTAATCTCAGCGCATTCTGAGGGGTTTGAATTTTTTTCGTCTCCGATCACGCTCAGAATCAACCAGTTTGTTCAGTACACCCATGTTTCTTAGTAAAGAATTAATCTCAGCGCGTTTTGAGGGGTTTGAATTTTTTTCGTCTCAGAATACGCTAAGAATCAACCAGTTTGTTCAGTACACCCTTGTTTCTTAGTAAAGAATTAATCTCAGCGCGTTTTGAGGGGTTTGAATTTTTTTCGTCTCAGAATACGCTCAGAATCAACCAGTTTGTTCAGTACACCCATGTTTCTTAGTAAAGAATTAATCTCAGCGCGTTTTGAGGGGTTTGAATTTTTTTCGTCTCAGAATACGCTCAGAATCAACCAGTTTGTTCAGTACACCCATGTTTCTTAGTAAAGAATTAATCTCAGCGCGTTTTGAGGGGTTTGAATTTTTTTCGTCTCAGAATACGCTCAGAATCAACCAGTTTGTTCAGTACACCCATGTTTCTTAGTAAAGAATTAATCTCAGCGCGTTTTAAGGGGTTTGAATTTTTTTCGTCTCAGAATACGCTAAGAATCAACCAGTTTGTTCAGTACACCCATGTTTCTTAGTAAAGAATTAATCTCGGCGCATTCTGAGGGGTTTGAATTTTTTTCGTCTCCGATCACGCTCAGAATCAACCAGTTTGTTCAGTACACCCATGTTTCTTAGTAAAGAATTAATCTCAGCGCATTCTGAGGGGTTTGAATTTTTTTCGTCTCAGAATACGCTCAGAATCAACCAGTTTGTTCAGTACACCCATGTTTCTTAGTAAAGAATTAATCTCAGCGCATTCTGAGGGGTTTGAATTTTTTTCGTCTCAGAATTCGCTCAGAATCAACCAGTTTGTTCAGTACACCCATGTTTCTTAGTAAAGAATTAATCTCAGCGCATTCTGAGGGGTTTGAATTTTTTTCGTCTCAGAATACGCTCAGAATCAACCAGTTTGTTCAGTACACCCATGTTTCTTAGTAAAGAATTAATCTCAGCGCATTCTGAGGGGTTTGATTTTTTTTCGTCTCAGAATTCGCTCAGAATCAACCAGTTTGTTCAGTACACCCATGTTTCTTAGTAAAGAATTAATCTCAGCGCGTTTTGAGGGGTTTGAATTTTTTTCGTCTCAGAATACGCTCAGAATCAACCAGTTTGTTCAGTACACCCATGTTTCTTAGTAAAGAATTAATCTCAGCGCATTCTGAGGGGTTTGAATTTTTTTCGTCTCCGATCACGCTCAGAATCAACCAGTTTGTTCAGTACACCCATGTTTCTTAG
The DNA here is from genome assembly GCA_037783415.1 of Leptasterias polaris. NCBI lineage: Eukaryota > Metazoa > Echinodermata > Asteroidea > Forcipulatida > Asteriidae > Leptasterias > Leptasterias polaris. The sequence continues at coordinate 151,473 of JAZGTN010000131.1, forward strand.
TAAAGAATTAATCTCAGCGCGTTTTGAGGGGTTTGAATTTTTTTCGTCTCAGAATACGCTCAGAATCAACCAGTTTGTTCAGTACACCCATGTTTCTTAGTAAAGAATTAATCTCAGCGCATTCTGAGGGGTTTGAATTTTTTTCGTCTCCGATCACGCTCAGAATCAACCAGTTTGTTCAGTACACCCATGTTTCTTAGTAAAGAATTAATCTCAGCGCATTCTGAGGGGTTTGAATTTTTTTCGTCTCAGAATACGCTCAGAATCAACCAGTTTGTTCAGTACACCCATGTTTCTTAGTAAAGAATTAATCTCAGCGCATTCTGAGGGGTTTGAATTTTTTTCGTCTCAGAATACGCTCAGAATCAACCAGTTTGTTCAGTACACCCATGTTTCTTAGTAAAGAATTAATCTCAGCGCATTCTGAGGGGTTTGAATTTTTTTCGTCTCAGAATACGCTAAGAATCAACCAGTTTGTTCAGTACACCCTTGTTTCTTAGTAAAGAATTAATCTCAGCGCATTTTGAGGGGTTTGAATTTTTTTCGTCTCAGAATACGCTCAGAATCAACCAGTTTGTTCAGTACACCCATGTTTCTTAGTAAAGAATTAATCTCAGCGCGTTTTGAGGGGTTTGAATTTTTTTCGTCTCAGAATACGCTCAGAATCAACCAGTTTGTTCAGTACACCCATGTTTCTTAGTAAAGAATTAATCTCAGCGCGTTTTGAGGGGTTTGAATTTTTTTCGTCTCAGAATACGCTCAGAATCAACCAGTTTGTTCAGTACACCCATGTTTCTTAGTAAAGAATTAATCTCAGCGCATTCTGAGGGGTTTGAATTTTTTTCGTCTCCGATCACGCTCAGAATCAACCAGTTTGTTCAGTACACCCATGTTTCTTAGTAAAGAATTAATCTCAGCGCGTTTTGAGGGGTTTGAATTTTTTTCGTCTCAGAATACGCTCAGAATCAACCAGTTTGTTCAGTACACCCATGTTTCTTAGTAAAGAATTAATCTCAGCTCGTTTTGAGGGGTTTGAATTTTTTTCGTCTCAGAATACGCTCAGAATCAACCAGTTTGTTCAGTACACCCATGTTTCTTAGTAAAGAATTAATCTCAGCGCGTTTTGAGGGGTTTGAATTTTTTTCGTCTCAGATTACGCTCAGAATCAACCAGTTTGTTCAGTACACCCATGTTTCTTAGTAAAGAATTAATCTCAGCGCGTTTTGAGGGGTTTGAATTTTTTTCGTCTCAGAATACGCTCAGAATCAACCAGTTTGTTCAGTACACCCATGTTTCTTAGTAAAGAATTAATCTCAGCGCATTCTGAGGGGTTTGAATTTTTTTCGTCTCCGATCACGCTCAGAATCAACCAGTTTGTTCAGTACACCCATGTTTCTTAGTAAAGAATTAATCTCAGCGCGTTTTGAGGGGTTTGAATTTTTTTCGTCTCAGAATACGCTCAGAATCAACCAGTTTGTTCAGTACACCCATGTTTCTTAGTAAAGAATTAATCTCAGCGCATTCTGAGGGGTTTGAATTTTTTTCGTCTCCGATCACGCTCAGAATAACCAGTTTGTTCAGTACACCCATGTTTCTTAGTAAAGAATTAATCTCAGCGCGTTTTAAGGGGTTTGAATTTTTTTCGTCTCCGATCACGCTCAGAATCAACCAGTTTGTTCAGTACACCCATGTTTCTTAGTAAAGAATTAATCTCAGCGCATTCTGAGGGGTTTGAATTTTTTTCGTCTCCGATCACGCTCAGAATCAACCAGTTTGTTCAGTACACCCATGTTTCTTAGTAAAGAATTAATCTCAGCGCGTTTTGAGGGGTTTGAATTTTTTTCGTCTCAGAATACGCTCAGAATCAACCAGTTTGTTCAGTACACCCATGTTTCTTAGTAAAGAATTAATCTCAGCGCATTCTGAGGGGTTTGAATTTTTTTCGTCTCCGATCACGCTCAGAATCAACCAGTTTGTTCAGTACACCCATGTTTCTTAGAAAAGAATTAATCTCAGCGCATTCTGAGGGGTTTGAATTTTTTTCGTCTCAGAATACGCTCAGAATCAACCAGTTTGTTCAGTACACCCATGTTTCTTAGTAAAGAATTAATCTCAGCGCGTTTTGAGGGGTTTGAATTTTTTTCGTCTCAGAATACGCTCAGAATCAACCAGTTTGTTCAGTACACCCATGTTTCTTAGTAAAGAATTAATCTCAGCGCGTTTTGAGGGGTTTGAATTTTTTTCGTCTCAGAATACGCTCAGAATCAACCAGTTTGTTCAGTACACCCATGTTTCTTAGTAAAGAATTAATCTCAGCGCGTTTTGAGGGGTTTGAATTTTTTTCGTCTCAGAATACGCTCAGAATCAACCAGTTTGTTCAGTACACCCATGTTTCTTAGTAAAGAATTAATCTCAGCGCATTCTGAGGGGTTTGAATTTTTTTCGTCTCCGATCACGCTCAGAATCAACCAGTTTGTTCAGTACACCCATGTTTCTTAGTAAAGAATTAATCTCAGCGCGTTTTGAGGGGTTTGAATTTTTTTCGTCTCAGAATACGCTCAGAATCAACCAGTTTGTTCAGTACACCCATGTTTCTTAGTAAAGAATTAATCTCAGCGCATTCTGAGGGGTTTGAATTTTTTTCGTCTCCGATCACGCTCAGAATCAACCAGTTTGTTCAGTAGGCCTACACCCATGTTTCTTAGTAAAGAATAAATCTCAGCGCGTTTTGAGGGGTTTGAATTTTTTTCGTCTCAGAATACGCTCAGAATCAACCAGTTTGTTCAGTACACCCATGTTTCTTAGTAAAGAATTAATCTCAGCGCGTTTTGAGGGGTTTGAATTTTTTTCGTCTCAGAATACGCTCAGAATCAACCAGTTTGTTCAGTACACCCATGTTTCTTAGTAAAGAATTAATCTCAGCGCATTCTGAGGGGTTTGAATTTTTTTCGTCTCCGATCACGCTCAGAATCAACCAGTTTGTTCAGTACACCCATGTTTCTTAGTAAAGAATTAATCTCAGCGCGTTTTGAGGGGTTTGAATTTTTTTCGTCTCAGAATACGCTAAGAATCAACCAGTTTGTTCAGTACACCCTTGTTTCTTAGTAAAGAATTAATCTCAGCGCGTTTTGAGGGGTTTGAATTTTTTTCGTCTCAGAATACGCTCAGAATCAACCAGTTTGTTCAGTACACCCATGTTTCTTAGTAAAGAATTAATCTCAGCGCGTTTTGAGGGGTTTGAATTTTTTTCGTCTCAGAATACGCTCAGAATCAACCAGTTTGTTCAGTACACCCATGTTTCTTAGTAAAGAATTAATCTCAGCGCATTTTGAGGGGTTTGAATTTTTTCCGTCTCCGATCGCGCTTAGATTCACTCAAAAGACAAGCTGGCTGCCTGGTATCCTTGTGGTTAATCCTGCGCAGATTGTTATACAATTGTTTTAGTTTGTAATACTCTTGCTCACTAGCCACTTTGCTTGTGATGTCTTTGTGGTTTTGTGACCTGGTTTTGTGACTCAAAGGATATTGTGTTCTTTTTAACCTGGAAAGTGTATTGACATCTGGTGGCTTACAGGTTTACAGGAGTTTTGAGGTATTTTATTTTTTTTCATCTCAGAACGGTCGCAACACTGTTGTTTCTTAGTACAGAATTAATCTATGAGCGTTTTGAGGGGTTTTATTTTTTTTCATCTCCGATCGCGCTTAGATTCAACCAGAACGGTCGCAACACTGTTGTTTCTTAGTACAGAATTAATCTAAGAGCGTTTTGAGGGGTTTGAATTTTTTTCGTCTCAGAATACGGTCAGAATGAACCAGTTTGTTCACAACACCCTTGTTTCTTATTAAAAAATTCATCTCAGAGTGTTTTGAGAGGTTTTAATTTTTTTCGTCTCAGAATACGCTCAGAATCAACCAGTTTGTTCAGTACACCCATGTTTCTTAGTAAAGAATTAATCTCGGCGCATTCTGAGGGGTTTGAATTTTTTTCGTCTCAGAATACGCTCAGAATCAACCAGTTTGTTCAGTACACCCATGTTTCTTAGTAAAGAATTAATCTCAGCGCATTCTGAGGGGTTTGAATTTTTTTCGTCTCAGAATACGCTCAGAATCAACCAGTTTGTTCAGTACACCCATGTTTCTTAGTAAAGAATTAATCTCAGCGCATTCTGAGGGGTTTGAATTTTTTTCGTCTCCGATCACGCTCAGAATAACCAGTTTGTTCAGTACACCCATGTTTCTTAGTAAAGAATTAATCTCAGCGCGTTTTGAGGGGTTTGAATTTTTTTCGTCTCAGAATACGCTCAGAATCAACCAGTTTGTTCAGTACACCCATGTTTCTTAGTAAAGAATTAATCTCGGCGCATTCTGAGGGGTTTGAATTTTTTTCGTCTCAGAATACGCTCAGAATCAACCAGTTTGTTCAGTACACCCATGTTTCTTAGTAAAGAATTAATCTCAGCGCATTCTGAGGGGTTTGAATTTTTTTCGTCTCAGAATACGCTCAGAATCAACCAGTTTGTTCAGTACACCCATGTTTCTTAGTAAAGAATTAATCTCAGCGCATTCTGAGGGGTTTGAATTTTTTTCGTCTCCGATCACGCTCAGAATAACCAGTTTGTTCAGTACACCCATGTTTCTTAGTAAAGAATTAATCTCAGCGCGTTTTGAGGGGTTTGAATTTTTTTCGTCTCAGAATACGCTCAGAATCAACCAGTTTGTTCAGTACACCCATGTTTCTTAGTAAAGAATTAATCTCAGCGCGTTTTAAGGGGTTTGAATTTTTTTCGTCTCAGAATACGCTAAGAATCAACCAGTTTGTTCAGTACACCCATGTTTCTTAGTAAAGAATTAATCTCGGCGCATTCTGAGGGGTTTGAATTTTTTTCGTCTCCGATCACGCTCAGAATCAACCAGTTTGTTCAGTACACCCATGTTTCTTAGTAAAGAATTAATCTCAGCGCATTCTGAGGGGTTTGAATTTTTTTCGTCTCAGAATACGCTCAGAATCAACCAGTTTGTTCAGTACACCCATGTTTCTTAGTAAAGAATTAATCTCAGCGCATTCTGAGGGGTTTGAATTTTTTTCGTCTCAGAATTCGCTCAGAATCAACCAGTTTGTTCAGTACACCCATGTTTCTTAGTAAAGAATTAATCTCAGCGCATTCTGAGGGGTTTGAATTTTTTTCGTCTCAGAATACGCTCAGAATCAACCAGTTTGTTCAGTACACCCATGTTTCTTAGTAAAGAATTAATCTCAGCGCATTCTGAGGGGTTTGATTTTTTTTCGTCTCAGAATTCGCTCAGAATCAACCAGTTTGTTCAGTACACCCATGTTTCTTAGTAAAGAATTAATCTCAGCGCGTTTTGAGGGGTTTGAATTTTTTTCGTCTCAGAATACGCTCAGAATCAACCAGTTTGTTCAGTACACCCATGTTTCTTAGTAAAGAATTAATCTCAGCGCATTCTGAGGGGTTTGAATTTTTTTCGTCTCCGATCACGCTCAGAATCAACCAGTTTGTTCAGTACACCCATGTTTCTTAGTAAAGAATTAATCTCAGCGCGTTTTGAGGGGTTTGAATTTTTTTCGTCTCAGAATACGCTCAGAATCAACCAGTTTGTTCAGTACACCCATGTTTCTTAGTAAAGAATTAATCTCAGCGCATTCTGAGGGGTTTGAATTTTTTTCGTCTCCGATCACGCTCAGAATCAACCAGTTTGTTCAGTACACCCATGTTTCTTAGTAAAGAATTAATCTCAGCGCATTCTGAGGGGTTTGAATTTTTTTCGTCTCAGAATACGCTCAGAATCAACCAGTTTGTTCAGTACACCCATGTTTCTTAGTAAAGAATTAATCTCAGCGCATTCTGAGGGGTTTGAATTTTTTTCGTCTCAGAATACGCTCAGAATCAACCAGTTTGTTCAGTACACCCATGTTTCTTAGTAAAGAATTAATCTCAGCGCATTCTGAGGGGTTTGAATTTTTTTCGTCTCAGAATACGCTAAGAATCAACCAGTTTGTTCAGTACACCCTTGTTTCTTAGTAAAGAATTAATCTCAGCGCATTTTGAGGGGTTTGAATTTTTTTCGTCTCAGAATACGCTCAGAATCAACCAGTTTGTTCAGTACACCCATGTTTCTTAGTAAAGAATTAATCTCAGCGCGTTTTGAGGGGTTTGAATTTTTTTCGTCTCAGAATACGCTCAGAATCAACCAGTTTGTTCAGTACACCCATGTTTCTTAGTAAAGAATTAATCTCAGCGCGTTTTGAGGGGTTTGAATTTTTTTCGTCTCAGAATACGCTCAGAATCAACCAGTTTGTTCAGTACACCCATGTTTCTTAGTAAAGAATTAATCTCAGCGCATTCTGAGGGGTTTGAATTTTTTTCGTCTCCGATCACGCTCAGAATCAACCAGTTTGTTCAGTACACCCATGTTTCTTAGTAAAGAATTAATCTCAGCGCGTTTTGAGGGGTTTGAATTTTTTTCGTCTCAGAATACGCTCAGAATCAACCAGTTTGTTCAGTACACCCATGTTTCTTAGTAAAGAATTAATCTCAGCTCGTTTTGAGGGGTTTGAATTTTTTTCGTCTCAGAATACGCTCAGAATCAACCAGTTTGTTCAGTACACCCATGTTTCTTAGTAAAGAATTAATCTCAGCGCGTTTTGAGGGGTTTGAATTTTTTTCGTCTCAGAATACGCTCAGAATCAACCAGTTTGTTCAGTACACCCATGTTTCTTAGTAAAGAATTAATCTCAGCGCGTTTTGAGGGGTTTGAATTTTTTTCGTCTCAGAATACGCTCAGAATCAACCAGTTTGTTCAGTACACCCATGTTTCTTAGTAAAGAATTAATCTCAGCGCATTCTGAGGGGTTTGAATTTTTTTCGTCTCCGATCACGCTCAGAATCAACCAGTTTGTTCAGTACACCCATGTTTCTTAGTAAAGAATTAATCTCAGCGCGTTTTGAGGGGTTTGAATTTTTTTCGTCTCAGAATACGCTCAGAATCAACCAGTTTGTTCAGTACACCCATGTTTCTTAGTAAAGAATTAATCTCAGCGCATTCTGAGGGGTTTGAATTTTTTTCGTCTCCGATCACGCTCAGAATAACCAGTTTGTTCAGTACACCCATGTTTCTTAGTAAAGAATTAATCTCAGCGCGTTTTAAGGGGTTTGAATTTTTTTCGTCTCCGATCACGCTCAGAATCAACCAGTTTGTTCAGTACACCCATGTTTCTTAGTAAAGAATTAATCTCAGCGCATTCTGAGGGGTTTGAATTTTTTTCGTCTCCGATCACGCTCAGAATCAACCAGTTTGTTCAGTACACCCATGTTTCTTAGTAAAGAATTAATCTCAGCGCGTTTTGAGGGGTTTGAATTTTTTTCGTCTCAGAATACGCTCAGAATCAACCAGTTTGTTCAGTACACCCATGTTTCTTAGTAAAGAATTAATCTCAGCGCATTCTGAGGGGTTTGAATTTTTTTCGTCTCCGATCACGCTCAGAATCAACCAGTTTGTTCAGTACACCCATGTTTCTTAGAAAAGAATTAATCTCAGCGCATTCTGAGGGGTTTGAATTTTTTTCGTCTCAGAATACGCTCAGAATCAACCAGTTTGTTCAGTACACCCATGTTTCTTAGTAAAGAATTAATCTCAGCGCGTTTTGAGGGGTTTGAATTTTTTTCGTCTCAGAATACGCTCAGAATCAACCAGTTTGTTCAGTACACCCATGTTTCTTAGTAAAGAATTAATCTCAGCGCGTTTTGAGGGGTTTGAATTTTTTTCGTCTCAGAATACGCTCAGAATCAACCAGTTTGTTCAGTACACCCATGTTTCTTAGTAAAGAATTAATCTCAGCGCGTTTTGAGGGGTTTGAATTTTTTTCGTCTCAGAATACGCTCAGAATCAACCAGTTTGTTCAGTACACCCATGTTTCTTAGTAAAGAATTAATCTCAGCGCATTCTGAGGGGTTTGAATTTTTTTCGTCTCCGATCACGCTCAGAATCAACCAGTTTGTTCAGTACACCCATGTTTCTTAGTAAAGAATTAATCTCAGCGCGTTTTGAGGGGTTTGAATTTTTTTCGTCTCAGAATACGCTCAGAATCAACCAGTTTGTTCAGTACACCCATGTTTCTTAGTAAAGAATTAATCTCAGCGCATTCTGAGGGGTTTGAATTTTTTTCGTCTCCGATCACGCTCAGAATCAACCAGTTTGTTCAGTAGGCCTACACCCATGTTTCTTAGTAAAGAATAAATCTCAGCGCGTTTTGAGGGGTTTGAATTTTTTTCGTCTCAGAATACGCTCAGAATCAACCAGTTTGTTCAGTACACCCATGTTTCTTAGTAAAGAATTAATCTCAGCGCGTTTTGAGGGGTTTGAATTTTTTTCGTCTCAGAATACGCTCAGAATCAACCAGTTTGTTCAGTACACCCATGTTTCTTAGTAAAGAATTAATCTCAGCGCATTCTGAGGGGTTTGAATTTTTTTCGTCTCCGATCACGCTCAGAATCAACCAGTTTGTTCAGTACACCCATGTTTCTTAGTAAAGAATTAATCTCAGCGCGTTTTGAGGGGTTTGAATTTTTTTCGTCTCAGAATACGCTAAGAATCAACCAGTTTGTTCAGTACACCCTTGTTTCTTAGTAAAGAATTAATCTCAGCGCGTTTTGAGGGGTTTGAATTTTTTTCGTCTCAGAATACGCTCAGAATCAACCAGTTTGTTCAGTACACCCATGTTTCTTAGTAAAGAATTAATCTCAGCGCGTTTTGAGGGGTTTGAATTTTTTTCGTCTCAGAATACGCTCAGAATCAACCAGTTTGTTCAGTACACCCATGTTTCTTAGTAAAGAATTAATCTCAGCGCATTTTGAGGGGTTTGAATTTTTTCCGTCTCCGATCGCGCTTAGATTCACTCAAAAGACAAGCTGGCTGCCTGGTATCCTTGTGGTTAATCCTGCGCAGATTGTTATACAATTGTTTTAGTTTGTAATACTCTTGCTCACTAGCCACTTTGCTTGTGATGTCTTTGTGGTTTTGTGACCTGGTTTTGTGACTCAAAGGATATTGTGTTCTTTTTAACCTGGAAAGTGTATTGACATCTGGTGGCTTACAGGTTTACAGGAGTTTTGAGGTATTTTATTTTTTTTCATCTCAGAACGGTCGCAACACTGTTGTTTCTTAGTACAGAATTAATCTATGAGCGTTTTGAGGGGTTTTATTTTTTTTCATCTCCGATCGCGCTTAGATTCAACCAGAACGGTCGCAACACTGTTGTTTCTTAGTACAGAATTAATCTAAGAGCGTTTTGAGGGGTTTGAATTTTTTTCGTCTCAGAATACGGTCAGAATGAACCAGTTTGTTCACAACACCCTTGTTTCTTATTAAAAAATTCATCTCAGAGTGTTTTGAGAGGTTTTAATTTTTTTCGTCTCAGAATACGCTCAGAATCAACCAGTTTGTTCAGTACACCCATGTTTCTTAGTAAAGAATTAATCTCGGCGCATTCTGAGGGGTTTGAATTTTTTTCGTCTCAGAATACGCTCAGAATCAACCAGTTTGTTCAGTACACCCATGTTTCTTAGTAAAGAATTAATCTCAGCGCATTCTGAGGGGTTTGAATTTTTTTCGTCTCAGAATACGCTCAGAATCAACCAGTTTGTTCAGTACACCCATGTTTCTTAGTAAAGAATTAATCTCAGCGCATTCTGAGGGGTTTGAATTTTTTTCGTCTCCGATCACGCTCAGAATAACCAGTTTGTTCAGTACACCCATGTTTCTTAGTAAAGAATTAATCTCAGCGCGTTTTGAGGGGTTTGAATTTTTTTCGTCTCAGAATACGCTCAGAATCAACCAGTTTGTTCAGTACACCCATGTTTCTTAGTAAAGAATTAATCTCAGCGCGTTTTGAGGGGTTTGAATTTTTTTCGTCTCAGAATACGCTCAGAATCAACCAGTTTGTTCAGTACACCCATGTTTCTTAGTAAAGAATTAATCTCAGCGCGTTTTGAGGGGTTTGAATTTTTTTCGTCTCAGAATACGCTCAGAATCAACCAGTTTGTTCAGTACACCCATGTTTCTTAGTAAAGAATTAATCTCAGCGCATTCTGAGGGGTTTGAATTTTTTTCGTCTCCGATCACGCTCAGAATCAACCAGTTTGTTCAGTACACCCATGTTTCTTAGTAAAGAATTAATCTCAGCGCGTTTTGAGGGGTTTGAATTTTTTTCGTCTCAGAATACGCTAAGAATCAACCAGTTTGTTCAGTACACCCTTGTTTCTTAGTAAAGAATTAATCTCAGCGCATTTTGAGGGGTTTGAATTTTTTTCGTCTCAGAATTCGCTCAGAATCAACCAGTTTGTTCAGTACACCCATGTTTCTTAGTAAAGAATTAATCTCAGCGCGTTTTGAGGGGTTTGAATTTTTTTCGTCTCAGAATACGCTAAGAATCAACCAGTTTGTTCAGTACACCCTTGTTTCTTAGTAAAGAATTAATCTCAGCGCATTTTGAGGGGTTTGAATTTTTTTCGTCTCAGAATACGCTCAGAATCAACCAGTTTGTTCAGTACACCCATGTTTCTTAGTAAAGAATTAATCTCAGCGCGTTTTGAGGGGTTTGAATTTTTTTCGTCTCAGAATACGCTCAGAATCAACCAGTTTGTTCAGTACACCCATGTTTCTTAGTAAAGAATTAATCTCAGCGCGTTTTGAGGGGTTTGAATTTTTTTCGTCTCAGAATACGCTCAGAATCAACCAGTTTGTTCAGTACACCCATGTTTCTTAGTAAAGAATTAATCTCAGCGCGTTTTGAGGGGTTTGAATTTTTTTCGTCTCAGAATACGCTCAGAATCAACCAGTTTGTTCAGTACACCCATGTTTCTTAGTAAAGAATTAATCTCAGCGCGTTTTAAGGGGTTTGAATTTTTTTCGTCTCAGAATACGCTAAGAATCAACCAGTTTGTTCAGTACACCCATGTTTCTTAGTAAAGAATTAATCTCGGCGCATTCTGAGGGGTTTGAATTTTTTTAGTCTCCGATCACGCTCAGAATCAACCAGTTTGTTCAGTACACCCATGTTTCTTAGTAAAGAATTAATCTCGGCGCATTCTGAGGGGTTTGAATTTTTTTCGTCTCAGAATACGCTCAGAATCAACCAGTTTGTTCAGTACACCCATGTTTCTTAGTAAAGAATTAATCTCAGCGCATTCTGAGGGGTTTGAATTTTTTTCGTCTCAGAATTCGCTCAGAATCAACCAGTTTGTTCAGTACACCCATGTTTCTTAGTAAAGAATTAATCTCAGCGCATTCTGAGGGGTTTGAATTTTTTTCGTCTCAGAATACGCTCAGAATCAACCAGTTTGTTCAGTACACCCTTGTTTCTTAGTAAAGAATTAATCTCAGCGCATTTTGAGGGGTTTGAATTTTTTTCGTCTCAGAATACGCTCAGAATCAACCAGTTTGTTCAGTACACCCATGTTTCTTAGTAAAGAATTAATCTCAGCGCGTTTTGAGGGGTTTGAATTTTTTTCGTCTCAGAATACGCTCAGAATCAACCAGTTTGTTCAGTACACCCATGTTTCTTAGTAAAGAATTAATCTCAGCGCGTTTTGAGGGGTTTGAATTTTTTTCGTCTCAGAATACGCTCAGAATCAACCAGTTTGTTCAGTACACCCTTGTTTCTTAGTAAAGAATTAATCTCAGCGCATTTTGAGGGGTTTGAATTTTTTTCGTCTCAGAATACGCTCAGAATCAACCAGTTTGTTCAGTACACCCATGTTTCTTAGTAAAGAATTAATCTCAGCGCGTTTTGAGGGGTTTGAATTTTTTTCGTCTCAGAATACGCTCAGAATCAACCAGTTTGTTCAGTACACCCATGTTTCTTAGTAAAGAATTAATCTCAGCGCATTCTGAGGGGTTTGAATTTTTTTCGTCTCCGATCACGCTCAGAATCAACCAGTTTGTTCAGTACACCCATGTTTCTTAGTAAAGAATTAATCTCAGCGCGTTTTGAGGGGTTTGAATTTTTTTCGTCTCAGAATACGCTCAGAATCAACCAGTTTGTTCAGTACACCCATGTTTCTTAGTAAAGAATTAATCTCAGCGCATTCTGAGGGGTTTGAATTTTTTTCGTCTCCGATCACGCTCAGAATCAACCAGTTTGTTCAGTAGGCCTACACCCATGTTTCTTAGTAAAGAATTAATCTCAGCGCGTTTTGAGGGGTTTGAATTTTTTTCGTCTCAGAATACGCTCAGAATCAACCAGTTTGTTCAGTACACCCATGTTTCTTAGTAAAGAATTAATCTCAGCGCGTTTTGAGGGGTTTGAATTTTTTTCGTCTCAGAATACGCTCAGAATCAACCAGTTTGTTCAGTACACCCATGTTTCTTAGTAAAGAATTAATCTCAGCGCGTTTTGAGGGGTTTGAATTTTTTTTGTCTCAGAATACGCTCAGAATCAACCAGTTTGTTCAGTACACCCATGTTTCTTAGTAAAGAATTAATCTCAGCGCGTTTTGAGGGGTTTGAATTTTTTTCGTCTCAGAATACGCTCAGAATCAACCAGTTTGTTCAGTACACCCATGTTTCTTAGTAAAGAATTAATCTCAGCGCATTCTGAGGGGTTTGAATTTTTTTCGTCTCCGATCACGCTCAGAATCAACCAGTTTGTTCAGTACACCCATGTTTCTTAGTAAAGAATTAATCTCAGCGCGTTTTGAGGGGTTTGAATTTTTTTCGTCTCAGAATACGCTCAGAATCAACCAGTTTGTTCAGTACACCCATGTTTCTTAGTAAAGAATTAATCTCAGCGCATTCTGAGGGGTTTGAATTTTTTTCGTCTCCGATCACGCTCAGAATAACCAGTTTGTTCAGTACACCCATGTTTCTTAGTAAAGAATTAATCTCAGCGCGTTTTAAGGGGTTTGAATTTTTTTCGTCTCAGAATACGCTAAGAATCAACCAGTTTGTTCAGTACACCCATGTTTCTTAGTAAAGAATTAATCTCGGCGCATTCTGAGGGGTTTGAATTTTTTTCGTCTCCGATCACGCTCAGAATCAACCAGTTTGTTCAGTACACCCATGTTTCTTAGTAAAGAATTAATCTCAGCGCATTCTGAGGGGTTTGAATTTTTTTCGTCTCCGATCACGCTCAGAATCAACCAGTTTGTTCAGTACACCCATGTTTCTTAGTAAAGAATTAATCTCAGCGCGTTTTGAGGGGTTTGAATTTTTTTCGTCTCAGAATACGCTCAGAATCAACCAGTTTGTTCAGTACACCCATGTTTCTTAGTAAAGAATTAATCTCAGCGCATTCTGAGGGGTTTGAATTTTTTTCGTCTCCGATCACGCTCAGAATCAACCAGTTTGTTCAGTACACCCATGTTTCTTAGAAAAGAATTAATCTCAGCGCATTCTGAGGGGTTTGAATTTTTTTCGTCTCAGAATACGCTCAGAATCAACCAGTTTGTTCAGTACACCCATGTTTCTTAGTAAAGAATTAATCTCAGCGCGTTTTGAGGGGTTTGAATTTTTTTCGTCTCAGAATACGCTCAGAATCAACCAGTTTGTTCAGTACACCCATGTTTCTTAGTAAAGAATTAATCTCAGCGCGTTTTAAGGGGTTTGAATTTTTTTCGTCTCAGAATACGCTAAGAATCAACCAGTTTGTTCAGTACACCCATGTTTCTTAGTAAAGAATTAATCTCGGCGCATTCTGAGGGGTTTGAATTTTTTTAGTCTCCGATCACGCTCAGAATCAACCAGTTTGTTCAGTACACCCATGTTTCTTAGTAAAGAATTAATCTCGGCGCATTCTGAGGGGTTTGAATTTTTTTCGTCTCAGAATACGCTCAGAATCAACCAGTTTGTTCAGTACACCCATGTTTCTTAGTAAAGAATTAATCTCAGCGCATTCTGAGGGGTTTGAATTTTTTTCGTCTCAGAATTCGCTCAGAATCAACCAGTTTGTTCAGTACACCCATGTTTCTTAGTAAAGAATTAATCTCAGCGCATTCTGAGGGGTTTGAATTTTTTTCGTCTCAGAATACGCTCAGAATCAACCAGTTTGTTCAGTACACCCTTGTTTCTTAGTAAAGAATTAATCTCAGCGCATTTTGAGGGGTTTGAATTTTTTTCGTCTCAGAATACGCTCAGAATCAACCAGTTTGTTCAGTACACCCATGTTTCTTAGTAAAGAATTAATCTCAGCGCGTTTTGAGGGGTTTGAATTTTTTTCGTCTCAGAATACGCTCAGAATCAACCAGTTTGTTCAGTACACCCATGTTTCTTAGTAAAGAATTAATCTCAGCGCGTTTTGAGGGGTTTGAATTTTTTTCGTCTCAGAATACGCTCAGAATCAACCAGTTTGTTCAGTACACCCTTGTTTCTTAGTAAAGAATTAATCTCAGCGCATTTTGAGGGGTTTGAATTTTTTTCGTCTCAGAATACGCTCAGAATCAACCAGTTTGTTCAGTACACCCATGTTTCTTAGTAAAGAATTAATCTCAGCGCGTTTTGAGGGGTTTGAATTTTTTTCGTCTCAGAATACGCTCAGAATCAACCAGTTTGTTCAGTACACCCATGTTTCTTAGTAAAGAATTAATCTCAGCGCATTCTGAGGGGTTTGAATTTTTTTCGTCTCCGATCACGCTCAGAATCAACCAGTTTGTTCAGTACACCCATGTTTCTTAGTAAAGAATTAATCTCAGCGCGTTTTGAGGGGTTTGAATTTTTTTCGTCTCAGAATACGCTCAGAATCAACCAGTTTGTTCAGTACACCCATGTTTCTTAGTAAAGAATTAATCTCAGCGCATTCTGAGGGGTTTGAATTTTTTTCGTCTCCGATCACGCTCAGAATCAACCAGTTTGTTCAGTAGGCCTACACCCATGTTTCTTAGTAAAGAATTAATCTCAGCGCGTTTTGAGGGGTTTGAATTTTTTTCGTCTCAGAATACGCTCAGAATCAACCAGTTTGTTCAGTACACCCATGTTTCTTAGTAAAGAATTAATCTCAGCGCGTTTTGAGGGGTTTGAATTTTTTTCGTCTCAGAATACGCTCAGAATCAACCAGTTTGTTCAGTACACCCATGTTTCTTAGTAAAGAATTAATCTCAGCGCGTTTTGAGGGGTTTGAATTTTTTTTGTCTCAGAATACGCTCAGAATCAACCAGTTTGTTCAGTACACCCATGTTTCTTAGTAAAGAATTAATCTCAGCGCGTTTTGAGGGGTTTGAATTTTTTTCGTCTCAGAATACGCTCAGAATCAACCAGTTTGTTCAGTACACCCATGTTTCTTAGTAAAGAATTAATCTCAGCGCATTCTGAGGGGTTTGAATTTTTTTCGTCTCCGATCACGCTCAGAATCAACCAGTTTGTTCAGTACACCCATGTTTCTTAGTAAAGAATTAATCTCAGCGCGTTTTGAGGGGTTTGAATTTTTTTCGTCTCAGAATACGCTCAGAATCAACCAGTTTGTTCAGTACACCCATGTTTCTTAGTAAAGAATTAATCTCAGCGCATTCTGAGGGGTTTGAATTTTTTTCGTCTCCGATCACGCTCAGAATAACCAGTTTGTTCAGTACACCCATGTTTCTTAGTAAAGAATTAATCTCAGCGCGTTTTAAGGGGTTTGAATTTTTTTCGTCTCAGAATACGCTAAGAATCAACCAGTTTGTTCAGTACACCCATGTTTCTTAGTAAAGAATTAATCTCGGCGCATTCTGAGGGGTTTGAATTTTTTTCGTCTCCGATCACGCTCAGAATCAACCAGTTTGTTCAGTACACCCATGTTTCTTAGTAAAGAATTAATCTCAGCGCATTCTGAGGGGTTTGAATTTTTTTCGTCTCCGATCACGCTCAGAATCAACCAGTTTGTTCAGTACACCCATGTTTCTTAGTAAAGAATTAATCTCAGCGCGTTTTGAGGGGTTTGAATTTTTTTCGTCTCAGAATACGCTCAGAATCAACCAGTTTGTTCAGTACACCCATGTTTCTTAGTAAAGAATTAATCTCAGCGCATTCTGAGGGGTTTGAATTTTTTTCGTCTCCGATCACGCTCAGAATCAACCAGTTTGTTCAGTACACCCATGTTTCTTAGAAAAGAATTAATCTCAGCGCATTCTGAGGGGTTTGAATTTTTTTCGTCTCAGAATACGCTCAGAATCAACCAGTTTGTTCAGTACACCCATGTTTCTTAGTAAAGAATTAATCTCAGCGCGTTTTGAGGGGTTTGAATTTTTTTCGTCTCAGAATACGCTCAGAATCAACCAGTTTGTTCAGTACACCCATGTTTCTTAGTAAAGAATTAATCTCAGCGCGTTTTGAGGGGTTTGAATTTTTTTCGTCTCAGAATACGCTCAGAATCAACCAGTTTGTTCAGTACACCCATGTTTCTTAGTAAAGAATTAATCTCAGCGCGTTTTGAGGGGTTTGAATTTTTTTCGTCTCAGAATACGCTCAGAATCAACCAGTTTGTTCAGTACACCCATGTTTCTTAGTAAAGAATTAATCTCAGCGCATTCTGAGGGGTTTGAATTTTTTTCGTCTCCGATCACGCTCAGAATCAACCAGTTTGTTCAGTACACCCATGTTTCTTAGTAAAGAATTAATCTCAGCGCGTTTTGAGGGGTTTGAATTTTTTTCGTCTCAGAATACGCTCAGAATCAACCAGTTTGTTCAGTACACCCATGTTTCTTAGTAAAGAATTAATCTCAGCGCATTCTGAGGGGTTTGAATTTTTTTCGTCTCCGATCACGCTCAGAATCAACCAGTTTGTTCAGTAGGCCTACACCCATGTTTCTTAGTAAAGAATTAATCTCAGCGCGTTTTGAGGGGTTTGAATTTTTTTCGTCTCAGAATACGCTCAGAATCAACCAGTTTGTTCAGTACACCCATGTTTCTTAGTAAAGAATTAATCTCAGCGCGTTTTGAGGGGTTTGAATTTTTTTCGTCTCAGAATACGCTCAGAATCAACCAGTTTGTTCAGTACACCCATGTTTCTTAGTAAAGAATTAATCTCAGCGCATTCTGAGGGGTTTGAATTTTTTTCGTCTCCGATCACGCTCAGAATCAACCAGTTTGTTCAGTACACCCATGTTTCTTAGTAAAGAATTAATCTCAGCGCGTTTTGAGGGGTTTGAATTTTTTTCGTCTCAGAATACGCTAAGAATCAACCAGTTTGTTCAGTACACCCTTGTTTCTTAGTAAAGAATTAATCTCAGCGCGTTTTGAGGGGTTTGAATTTTTTTCGTCTCAGAATACGCTCAGAATCAACCAGTTTGTTCAGTACACCCATGTTTCTTAGTAAAGAATTAATCTCAGCGCGTTTTGAGGGGTTTGAATTTTTTTCGTCTCAGAATACGCTCAGAATCAACCAGTTTGTTCAGTACACCCATGTTTCTTAGTAAAGAATTAATCTCAGCGCATTTTGAGGGGTTTGAATTTTTTCCGTCTCCGATCGCGCTTAGATTCACTCAAAAGACAAGCTGGCTGCCTGGTATCCTTGTGGTTAATCCTGCGCAGATTGTTATACAATTGTTTTAGTTTGTAATACTCTTGCTCACTAGCCACTTTGCTTGTGATGTCTTTGTGGTTTTGTGACCTGGTTTTGTGACTCAAAGGATATTGTGTTCTTTTTAACCTGGAAAGTGTATTGACATCTGGTGGCTTACAGGTTTACAGGAGTTTTGAGGTATTTTATTTTTTTTCATCTCAGAACGGTCGCAACACTGTTGTTTCTTAGTACAGAATTAATCTATGAGCGTTTTGAGGGGTTTTATTTTTTTTCATCTCCGATCGCGCTTAGATTCAACCAGAACGGTCGCAACACTGTTGTTTCTTAGTACAGAATTAATCTAAGAGCGTTTTGAGGGGTTTGAATTTTTTTCGTCTCAGAATACGGTCAGAATGAACCAGTTTGTTCACAACACCCTTGTTTCTTATTAAAAAATTCATCTCAGAGTGTTTTGAGAGGTTTTAATTTTTTTCGTCTCAGAATACGCTCAGAATCAACCAGTTTGTTCAGTACACCCATGTTTCTTAGTAAAGAATTAATCTCGGCGCATTCTGAGGGGTTTGAATTTTTTTCGTCTCAGAATACGCTCAGAATCAACCAGTTTGTTCAGTACACCCATGTTTCTTAGTAAAGAATTAATCTCAGCGCATTCTGAGGGGTTTGAATTTTTTTCGTCTCAGAATACGCTCAGAATCAACCAGTTTGTTCAGTACACCCATGTTTCTTAGTAAAGAATTAATCTCAGCGCATTCTGAGGGGTTTGAATTTTTTTCGTCTCCGATCACGCTCAGAATAACCAGTTTGTTCAGTACACCCATGTTTCTTAGTAAAGAATTAATCTCAGCGCGTTTTGAGGGGTTTGAATTTTTTTCGTCTCAGAATACGCTCAGAATCAACCAGTTTGTTCAGTACACCCATGTTTCTTAGTAAAGAATTAATCTCAGCGCGTTTTAAGGGGTTTGAATTTTTTTCGTCTCAGAATACGCTAAGAATCAACCAGTTTGTTCAGTACACCCATGTTTCTTAGTAAAGAATTAATCTCGGCGCATTCTGAGGGGTTTGAATTTTTTTCGTCTCCGATCACGCTCAGAATCAACCAGTTTGTTCAGTACACCCATGTTTCTTAGTAAAGAATTAATCTCAGCGCATTCTGAGGGGTTTGAATTTTTTTCGTCTCAGAATACGCTCAGAATCAACCAGTTTGTTCAGTACACCCATGTTTCTTAGTAAAGAATTAATCTCAGCGCATTCTGAGGGGTTTGAATTTTTTTCGTCTCAGAATTCGCTCAGAATCAACCAGTTTGTTCAGTACACCCATGTTTCTTAGTAAAGAATTAATCTCAGCGCATTCTGAGGGGTTTGAATTTTTTTCGTCTCAGAATACGCTCAGAATCAACCAGTTTGTTCAGTACACCCATGTTTCTTAGTAAAGAATTAATCTCAGCGCATTCTGAGGGGTTTGATTTTTTTTCGTCTCAGAATTCGCTCAGAATCAACCAGTTTGTTCAGTACACCCATGTTTCTTAGTAAAGAATTAATCTCAGCGCGTTTTGAGGGGTTTGAATTTTTTTCGTCTCAGAATACGCTCAGAATCAACCAGTTTGTTCAGTACACCCATGTTTCTTAGTAAAGAATTAATCTCAGCGCATTCTGAGGGGTTTGAATTTTTTTCGTCTCCGATCACGCTCAGAATCAACCAGTTTGTTCAGTACACCCATGTTTCTTAGTAAAGAATTAATCTCAGCGCGTTTTGAGGGGTTTGAATTTTTTTCGTCTCAGAATACGCTCAGAATCAACCAGTTTGTTCAGTACACCCATGTTTCTTAGTAAAGAATTAATCTCAGCGCATTCTGAGGGGTTTGAATTTTTTTCGTCTCCGATCACGCTCAGAATCAACCAGTTTGTTCAGTACACCCATGTTTCTTAGTAAAGAATTAATCTCAGCGCATTCTGAGGGGTTTGAATTTTTTTCGTCTCAGAATACGCTCAGAATCAACCAGTTTGTTCAGTACACCCATGTTTCTTAGTAAAGAATTAATCTCAGCGCATTCTGAGGGGTTTGAATTTTTTTCGTCTCAGAATACGCTCAGAATCAACCAGTTTGTTCAGTACACCCATGTTTCTTAGTAAAGAATTAATCTCAGCGCATTCTGAGGGGTTTGAATTTTTTTCGTCTCAGAATACGCTAAGAATCAACCAGTTTGTTCAGTACACCCTTGTTTCTTAGTAAAGAATTAATCTCAGCGCATTTTGAGGGGTTTGAATTTTTTTCGTCTCAGAATACGCTCAGAATCAACCAGTTTGTTCAGTACACCCATGTTTCTTAGTAAAGAATTAATCTCAGCGCGTTTTGAGGGGTTTGAATTTTTTTCGTCTCAGAATACGCTCAGAATCAACCAGTTTGTTCAGTACACCCATGTTTCTTAGTAAAGAATTAATCTCAGCGCGTTTTGAGGGGTTTGAATTTTTTTCGTCTCAGAATACGCTCAGAATCAACCAGTTTGTTCAGTACACCCATGTTTCTTAGTAAAGAATTAATCTCAGCGCATTCTGAGGGGTTTGAATTTTTTTCGTCTCCGATCACGCTCAGAATCAACCAGTTTGTTCAGTACACCCATGTTTCTTAGTAAAGAATTAATCTCAGCGCGTTTTGAGGGGTTTGAATTTTTTTCGTCTCAGAATACGCTCAGAATCAATAAGTTTGTTCAGTACACCCATGTTTCTTAGTAAAGAATTAATCTCAGCTCGTTTTGAGGGGTTTGAATTTTTTTCGTCTCAGAATACGCTCAGAATCAACCAGTTTGTTCAGTACACCCATGTTTCTTAGTAAAGAATTAATCTCAGCGCGTTTTGAGGGGTTTGAATTTTTTTCGTCTCAGAATACGCTCAGAATCAACCAGTTTGTTCAGTACACCCATGTTTCTTAGTAAAGAATTAATCTCAGCGCGTTTTGAGGGGTTTGAATTTTTTTCGTCTCAGAATACGCTCAGAATCAACCAGTTTGTTCAGTACACCCATGTTTCTTAGTAAAGAATTAATCTCAGCGCATTCTGAGGGGTTTGAATTTTTTTCGTCTCCGATCACGCTCAGAATCAACCAGTTTGTTCAGTACACCCATGTTTCTTAGTAAAGAATTAATCTCAGCGCGTTTTGAGGGGTTTGAATTTTTTTCGTCTCAGAATACGCTCAGAATCAACCAGTTTGTTCAGTACACCCATGTTTCTTAGTAAAGAATTAATCTCAGCGCATTCTGAGGGGTTTGAATTTTTTTCGTCTCCGATCACGCTCAGAATAACCAGTTTGTTCAGTACACCCATGTTTCTTAGTAAAGAATTAATCTCAGCGCGTTTTAAGGGGTTTGAATTTTTTTCGTCTCCGATCACGCTCAGAATCAACCAGTTTGTTCAGTACACCCATGTTTCTTAGTAAAGAATTAATCTCAGCGCATTCTGAGGGGTTTGAATTTTTTTCGTCTCCGATCACGCTCAGAATCAACCAGTTTGTTCAGTACACCCATGTTTCTTAGTAAAGAATTAATCTCAGCGCGTTTTGAGGGGTTTGAATTTTTTTCGTCTCAGAATACGCTCAGAATCAACCAGTTTGTTCAGTACACCCATGTTTCTTAGTAAAGAATTAATCTCAGCGCATTCTGAGGGGTTTGAATTTTTTTCGTCTCCGATCACGCTCAGAATCAACCAGTTTGTTCAGTACACCCATGTTTCTTAGAAAAGAATTAATCTCAGCGCATTCTGAGGGGTTTGAATTTTTTTCGTCTCAGAATACGCTCAGAATCAACCAGTTTGTTCAGTACACCCATGTTTCTTAGTAAAGAATTAATCTCAGCGCGTTTTGAGGGGTTTGAATTTTTTTCGTCTCAGAATACGCTCAGAATCAACCAGTTTGTTCAGTACACCCATGTTTCTTAGTAAAGAATTAATCTCAGCGCGTTTTGAGGGGTTTGAATTTTTTTCGTCTCAGAATACGCTCAGAATCAACCAGTTTTTTCAGTACACCCATGTTTCTTAGTAAAGAATTAATCTCAGCGCGTTTTGAGGGGTTTGAATTTTTTTCGTCTCCGATCACGCTCAGAATCAACCAGTTTGTTCAGTACACCCATGTTTCTTAGTAAAGAATTAATCTCAGCGCATTCTGAGGGGTTTGAATTTTTTTCGTCTCCGATCACGCTCAGAATCAACCAGTTTGTTCAGTACACCCATGTTTCTTAGTAAAGAATTAATCTCAGCGCGTTTTGAGGGGTTTGAATTTTTTTCGTCTCAGAATACGCTCAGAATCAACCAGTTTGTTCAGTACACCCATGTTTCTTAGTAAAGAATTAATCTCAGCGCATTCTGAGGGGTTTGAATTTTTTTCGTCTCCGATCACGCTCAGAATCAACCAGTTTGTTCAGTACACCCATGTTTCTTAGAAAAGAATTAATCTCAGCGCATTCTGAGGGGTTTGAATTTTTTTCGTCTCAGAATACGCTCAGAATCAACCAGTTTGTTCAGTACACCCATGTTTCTTAGTAAAGAATTAATCTCAGCGCGTTTTGAGGGGTTTGAATTTTTTTCGTCTCAGAATACGCTCAGAATCAACCAGTTTGTTCAGTACACCCATGTTTCTTAGTAAAGAATTAATCTCAGCGCGTTTTGAGGGGTTTGAATTTTTTTCGTCTCAGAATACGCTCAGAATCAACCAGTTTTTTCAGTACACCCATGTTTCTTAGTAAAGAATTAATCTCAGCGCGTTTTGAGGGGTTTGAATTTTTTTCGTCTCAGAATACGCTCAGAATCAACCAGTTTGTTCAGTACACCCATGTTTCTTAGTAAAGAATTAATCTCAGCGCATTCTGAGGGGTTTGAATTTTTTTCGTCTCCGATCACGCTCAGAATCAACCAGTTTGTTCAGTACACCCATGTTTCTTAGTAAAGAATTAATCTCAGCGCGTTTTGAGGGGTTTGAATTTTTTTCGTCTCAGAATACGCTCAGAATCAACCAGTTTGTTCAGTACACCCATGTTTCTTAGTAAAGAATTAATCTCAGCGCATTCTGAGGGGTTTGAATTTTTTTCGTCTCCGATCACGCTCAGAATCAACCAGTTTGTTCAGTAGGCCTACACCCATGTTTCTTAGTAAAGAATAAATCTCAGCGCGTTTTGAGGGGTTTGAATTTTTTTCGTCTCAGAATACGCTCAGAATCAACCAGTTTGTTCAGTACACCCATGTTTCTTAGTAAAGAATTAATCTCAGCGCGTTTTGAGGGGTTTGAATTTTTTTCGTCTCAGAATACGCTCAGAATCAACCAGTTTGTTCAGTACACCCATGTTTCTTAGTAAAGAATTAATCTCAGCGCATTCTGAGGGGTTTGAATTTTTTTCGTCTCCGATCACGCTCAGAATCAACCAGTTTGTTCAGTACACCCATGTTTCTTAGTAAAGAATTAATCTCAGCGCGTTTTGAGGGGTTTGAATTTTTTTCGTCTCAGAATACGCTAAGAATCAACCAGTTTGTTCAGTACACCCTTGTTTCTTAGTAAAGAATTAATCTCAGCGCGTTTTGAGGGGTTTGAATTTTTTTCGTCTCAGAATACGCTCAGAATCAACCAGTTTGTTCAGTACACCCATGTTTCTTAGTAAAGAATTAATCTCAGCGCGTTTTGAGGGGTTTGAATTTTTTTCGTCTCAGAATACGCTCAGAATCAACCAGTTTGTTCAGTACACCCATGTTTCTTAGTAAAGAATTAATCTCAGCGCATTTTGAGGGGTTTGAATTTTTTCCGTCTCCGATCGCGCTTAGATTCACTCAAAAGACAAGCTGGCTGCCTGGTATCCTTGTGGTTAATCCTGCGCAGATTGTTATACAATTGTTTTAGTTTGTAATACTCTTGCTCACTAGCCACTTTGCTTGTGATGTCTTTGTGGTTTTGTGACCTGGTTTTGTGACTCAAAGGATATTGTGTTCTTTTTAACCTGGAAAGTGTATTGACATCTGGTGGCTTACAGGTTTACAGGAGTTTTGAGGTATTTTATTTTTTTTCATCTCAGAACGGTCGCAACACTGTTGTTTCTTAGTACAGAATTAATCTATGAGCGTTTTGAGGGGTTTTATTTTTTTTCATCTCCGATCGCGCTTAGATTCAACCAGAACGGTCGCAACACTGTTGTTTCTTAGTACAGAATTAATCTAAGAGCGTTTTGAGGGGTTTGAATTTTTTTCGTCTCAGAATACGGTCAGAATGAACCAGTTTGTTCACAACACCCTTGTTTCTTATTAAAAAATTCATCTCAGAGTGTTTTGAGAGGTTTTAATTTTTTTCGTCTCAGAATACGCTCAGAATCAACCAGTTTGTTCAGTACACCCATGTTTCTTAGTAAAGAATTAATCTCGGCGCATTCTGAGGGGTTTGAATTTTTTTCGTCTCAGAATACGCTCAGAATCAACCAGTTTGTTCAGTACACCCATGTTTCTTAGTAAAGAATTAATCTCAGCGCATTCTGAGGGGTTTGAATTTTTTTCGTCTCAGAATACGCTCAGAATCAACCAGTTTGTTCAGTACACCCATGTTTCTTAGTAAAGAATTAATCTCAGCGCATTCTGAGGGGTTTGAATTTTTTTCGTCTCCGATCACGCTCAGAATAACCAGTTTGTTCAGTACACCCATGTTTCTTAGTAAAGAATTAATCTCAGCGCGTTTTGAGGGGTTTGAATTTTTTTCGTCTCAGAATACGCTCAGAATCAACCAGTTTGTTCAGTACACCCATGTTTCTTAGTAAAGAATTAATCTCAGCGCGTTTTGAGGGGTTTGAATTTTTTTCGTCTCAGAATACGCTCAGAATCAACCAGTTTGTTCAGTACACCCATGTTTCTTAGTAAAGAATTAATCTCAGCGCGTTTTGAGGGGTTTGAATTTTTTTCGTCTCAGAATACGCTCAGAATCAACCAGTTTGTTCAGTACACCCATGTTTCTTAGTAAAGAATTAATCTCAGCGCATTCTGAGGGGTTTGAATTTTTTTCGTCTCCGATCACGCTCAGAATCAACCAGTTTGTTCAGTACACCCATGTTTCTTAGTAAAGAATTAATCTCAGCGCGTTTTGAGGGGTTTGAATTTTTTTCGTCTCAGAATACGCTAAGAATCAACCAGTTTGTTCAGTACACCCTTGTTTCTTAGTAAAGAATTAATCTCAGCGCATTTTGAGGGGTTTGAATTTTTTTCGTCTCAGAATTCGCTCAGAATCAACCAGTTTGTTCAGTACACCCATGTTTCTTAGTAAAGAATTAATCTCAGCGCGTTTTGAGGGGTTTGAATTTTTTTCGTCTCAGAATACGCTAAGAATCAACCAGTTTGTTCAGTACACCCTTGTTTCTTAGTAAAGAATTAATCTCAGCGCATTTTGAGGGGTTTGAATTTTTTTCGTCTCAGAATACGCTCAGAATCAACCAGTTTGTTCAGTACACCCATGTTTCTTAGTAAAGAATTAATCTCAGCGCGTTTTGAGGGGTTTGAATTTTTTTCGTCTCAGAATACGCTCAGAATCAACCAGTTTGTTCAGTACACCCATGTTTCTTAGTAAAGAATTAATCTCAGCGCGTTTTGAGGGGTTTGAATTTTTTTCGTCTCAGAATACGCTCAGAATCAACCAGTTTGTTCAGTACACCCATGTTTCTTAGTAAAGAATTAATCTCAGCGCGTTTTGAGGGGTTTGAATTTTTTTCGTCTCAGAATACGCTCAGAATCAACCAGTTTGTTCAGTACACCCATGTTTCTTAGTAAAGAATTAATCTCAGCGCGTTTTAAGGGGTTTGAATTTTTTTCGTCTCAGAATACGCTAAGAATCAACCAGTTTGTTCAGTACACCCATGTTTCTTAGTAAAGAATTAATCTCGGCGCATTCTGAGGGGTTTGAATTTTTTTAGTCTCCGATCACGCTCAGAATCAACCAGTTTGTTCAGTACACCCATGTTTCTTAGTAAAGAATTAATCTCGGCGCATTCTGAGGGGTTTGAATTTTTTTCGTCTCAGAATACGCTCAGAATCAACCAGTTTGTTCAGTACACCCATGTTTCTTAGTAAAGAATTAATCTCAGCGCATTCTGAGGGGTTTGAATTTTTTTCGTCTCAGAATTCGCTCAGAATCAACCAGTTTGTTCAGTACACCCATGTTTCTTAGTAAAGAATTAATCTCAGCGCATTCTGAGGGGTTTGAATTTTTTTCGTCTCAGAATACGCTCAGAATCAACCAGTTTGTTCAGTACACCCTTGTTTCTTAGTAAAGAATTAATCTCAGCGCATTTTGAGGGGTTTGAATTTTTTTCGTCTCAGAATACGCTCAGAATCAACCAGTTTGTTCAGTACACCCATGTTTCTTAGTAAAGAATTAATCTCAGCGCGTTTTGAGGGGTTTGAATTTTTTTCGTCTCAGAATACGCTCAGAATCAACCAGTTTGTTCAGTACACCCATGTTTCTTAGTAAAGAATTAATCTCAGCGCGTTTTGAGGGGTTTGAATTTTTTTCGTCTCAGAATACGCTCAGAATCAACCAGTTTGTTCAGTACACCCTTGTTTCTTAGTAAAGAATTAATCTCAGCGCATTTTGAGGGGTTTGAATTTTTTTCGTCTCAGAATACGCTCAGAATCAACCAGTTTGTTCAGTACACCCATGTTTCTTAGTAAAGAATTAATCTCAGCGCGTTTTGAGGGGTTTGAATTTTTTTCGTCTCAGAATACGCTCAGAATCAACCAGTTTGTTCAGTACACCCATGTTTCTTAGTAAAGAATTAATCTCAGCGCATTCTGAGGGGTTTGAATTTTTTTCGTCTCCGATCACGCTCAGAATCAACCAGTTTGTTCAGTACACCCATGTTTCTTAGTAAAGAATTAATCTCAGCGCGTTTTGAGGGGTTTGAATTTTTTTCGTCTCAGAATACGCTCAGAATCAACCAGGTTGTTCAGTACACCCATGTTTCTTAGTAAAGAATTAATCTCAGCGCATTCTGAGGGGTTTGAATTTTTTTCGTCTCCGATCACGCTCAGAATCAACCAGTTTGTTCAGTAGGCCTACACCCATGTTTCTTAGTAAAGAATTAATCTCAGCGCGTTTTGAGGGGTTTGAATTTTTTTCGTCTCAGAATACGCTCAGAATCAACCAGTTTGTTCAGTACACCCATGTTTCTTAGTAAAGAATTAATCTCAGCGCGTTTTGAGGGGTTTGAATTTTTTTCGTCTCAGAATACGCTCAGAATCAACCAGTTTGTTCAGTACACCCATGTTTCTTAGTAAAGAATTAATCTCAGCGCATTCTGAGGGGTTTGAATTTTTTTCGTCTCCGATCACGCTCAGAATCAACCAGTTTGTTCAGTACACCCATGTTTCTTAGTAAAGAATTAATCTCAGCGCGTTTTGAGGGGTTTGAATTTTTTTCGTCTCAGAATACGCTAAGAATCAACCAGTTTGTTCAGTACACCCTTGTTTCTTAGTAAAGAATTAATCTCAGCGCGTTTTGAGGGGTTTGAATTTTTTTCGTCTCAGAATACGCTCAGAATCAACCAGTTTGTTCAGTACACCCATGTTTCTTAGTAAAGAATTAATCTCAGCGCGTTTTGAGGGGTTTGAATTTTTTTCGTCTCAGAATACGCTCAGAATCAACCAGTTTGTTCAGTACACCCATGTTTCTTAGTAAAGAATTAATCTCAGCGCATTTTGAGGGGTTTGAATTTTTTCCGTCTCCGATCGCGCTTAGATTCACTCAAAAGACAAGCTGGCTGCGTGGTATCCTTGTGGTTAATCCTGCGCAGATTGTTATACAATTGTTTTAGTTTGTAATACTCTTGCTCACTAGCCACTTTGCTTGTGATGTCTTTGTGGTTTTGTGACCTGGTTTTGTGACTCAAAGGATATTGTGTTCTTTTTAACCTGGAAAGTGTATTGACATCTGGTGGCTTACAGGTTTACAGGAGTTTTGAGGTATTTTATTTTTTTTCATCTCAGAACGGTCGCAACACTGTTGTTTCTTAGTACAGAATTAATCTATGAGCGTTTTGAGGGGTTTTATTTTTTTTCATCTCCGATCGCGCTTAGATTCAACCAGAACGGTCGCAACACTGTTGTTTCTTAGTACAGAATTAATCTAAGAGCGTTTTGAGGGGTTTGAATTTTTTTCGTCTCAGAATACGGTCAGAATGAACCAGTTTGTTCACAACACCCTTGTTTCTTATTAAAAAATTCATCTCAGAGTGTTTTGAGAGGTTTTAATTTTTTTCGTCTCAGAATACGCTCAGAATCAACCAGTTTGTTCAGTACACCCATGTTTCTTAGTAAAGAATTAATCTCGGCGCATTCTGAGGGGTTTGAATTTTTTTCGTCTCAGAATACGCTCAGAATCAACCAGTTTGTTCAGTACACCCATGTTTCTTAGTAAAGAATTAATCTCAGCGCATTCTGAGGGGTTTGAATTTTTTTCGTCTCAGAATACGCTCAGAATCAACCAGTTTGTTCAGTACACCCATGTTTCTTAGTAAAGAATTAATCTCAGCGCATTTTGAGGGGTTTGAATTTTTTTCGTCTCAGAATACGCTCAGAATCAACCAGTTTGTTCAGTACACCCATGTTTCTTAGTAAAGAATTAATCTCAGCGCATTCTGAGGGGTTTGAATTTTTTTCGTCTCCGATCACGCTCAGAATCAACCAGTTTGTTCAGTACACCCATGTTTCTTAGTAAAGAATTAATCTCAGCGCGTTTTGAGGGGTTTGAATTTTTTTCGTCTCAGAATACGCTCAGAATCAACCAGTTTGTTCAGTACACCCATGTTTCTTAGTAAAGAATTAATCTCAGCGCATTCTGAGGGGTTTGAATTTTTTTCGTCTCCGATCACGCTCAGAATCAACCAGTTTGTTCAGTAGGCCTACACCCATGTTTCTTAGTAAAGAATTAATCTCAGCGCGTTTTGAGGGGTTTGAATTTTTTTCGTCTCAGAATACGCTCAGAATCAACCAGTTTGTTCAGTACACCCATGTTTCTTAGTAAAGAATTAATCTCAGCGCGTTTTGAGGGGTTTGAATTTTTTTCGTCTCAGAATACGCTCAGAATCAACCAGTTTGTTCAGTACACCCATGTTTCTTAGTAAAGAATTAATCTCAGCGCATTCTGAGGGGTTTGAATTTTTTTCGTCTCCGATCACGCTCAGAATCAACCAGTTTGTTCAGTACACCCATGTTTCTTAGTAAAGAATTAATCTCAGCGCGTTTTGAGGGGTTTGAATTTTTTTCGTCTCAGAATACGCTAAGAATCAACCAGTTTGTTCAGTACACCCTTGTTTCTTAGTAAAGAATTAATCTCAGCGCGTTTTGAGGGGTTTGAATTTTTTTCGTCTCAGAATACGCTCAGAATCAACCAGTTTGTTCAGTACACCCATGTTTCTTAGTAAAGAATTAATCTCAGCGCGTTTTGAGGGGTTTGAATTTTTTTCGTCTCAGAATACGCTCAGAATCAACCAGTTTGTTCAGTACACCCATGTTTCTTAGTAAAGAATTAATCTCAGCGCATTTTGAGGGGTTTGAATTTTTTCCGTCTCCGATCGCGCTTAGATTCACTCAAAAGACAAGCTGGCTGCGTGGTATCCTTGTGGTTAATCCTGCGCAGATTGTTATACAATTGTTTTAGTTTGTAATACTCTTGCTCACTAGCCACTTTGCTTGTGATGTCTTTGTGGTTTTGTGACCTGGTTTTGTGACTCAAAGGATATTGTGTTCTTTTTAACCTGGAAAGTGTATTGACATCTGGTGGCTTACAGGTTTACAGGAGTTTTGAGGTATTTTATTTTTTTTCATCTCAGAACGGTCGCAACACTGTTGTTTCTTAGTACAGAATTAATCTATGAGCGTTTTGAGGGGTTTTATTTTTTTTCATCTCCGATCGCGCTTAGATTCAACCAGAACGGTCGCAACACTGTTGTTTCTTAGTACAGAATTAATCTAAGAGCGTTTTGAGGGGTTTGAATTTTTTTCGTCTCAGAATACGGTCAGAATGAACCAGTTTGTTCACAACACCCTTGTTTCTTATTAAAAAATTCATCTCAGAGTGTTTTGAGAGGTTTTAATTTTTTTCGTCTCAGAATACGCTCAGAATCAACCAGTTTGTTCAGTACACCCATGTTTCTTAGTAAAGAATTAATCTCGGCGCATTCTGAGGGGTTTGAATTTTTTTCGTCTCAGAATACGCTCAGAATCAACCAGTTTGTTCAGTACACCCATGTTTCTTAGTAAAGAATTAATCTCAGCGCATTCTGAGGGGTTTGAATTTTTTTCGTCTCAGAATACGCTCAGAATCAACCAGTTTGTTCAGTACACCCATGTTTCTTAGTAAAGAATTAATCTCAGCGCATTCTGAGGGGTTTGAATTTTTTTCGTCTCAGAATACGCTCAGAATCAACCAGTTTGTTCAGTACACCCATGTTTCTTAGTAAAGAATTAATCTCAGCGCATTTTGAGGGGTTTGAATTTTTTTCGTCTCAGAATACGCTCAGAATCAACCAGTTTGTTCAGTACACCCATGTTTCTTAGTAAAGAATTAATCTCAGCGCATTCTGAGGGGTTTGAATTTTTTTCGTCTCCGATCACGCTCAGAATCAACCAGTTTGTTCAGTACACCCATGTTTCTTAGTAAAGAATTAATCTCAGCGCGTTTTGAGGGGTTTGAATTTTTTTCGTCTCAGAATACGCTCAGAATCAACCAGTTTGTTCAGTACACCCATGTTTCTTAGTAAAGAATTAATCTCAGCGCATTCTGAGGGGTTTGAATTTTTTTCGTCTCCGATCACGCTCAGAATCAACCAGTTTGTTCAGTAGGCCTACACCCATGTTTCTTAGTAAAGAATTAATCTCAGCGCGTTTTGAGGGGTTTGAATTTTTTTCGTCTCAGAATACGCTCAGAATCAACCAGTTTGTTCAGTACACCCATGTTTCTTAGTAAAGAATTAATCTCAGCGCGTTTTGAGGGGTTTGAATTTTTTTCGTCTCAGAATACGCTCAGAATCAACCAGTTTGTTCAGTACACCCATGTTTCTTAGTAAAGAATTAATCTCAGCGCATTCTGAGGGGTTTGAATTTTTTTCGTCTCCGATCACGCTCAGAATCAACCAGTTTGTTCAGTACACCCATGTTTCTTAGTAAAGAATTAATCTCAGCGCGTTTTGAGGGGTTTGAATTTTTTTCGTCTCAGAATACGCTAAGAATCAACCAGTTTGTTCAGTACACCCTTGTTTCTTAGTAAAGAATTAATCTCAGCGCGTTTTGAGGGGTTTGAATTTTTTTCGTCTCAGAATACGCTCAGAATCAACCAGTTTGTTCAGTACACCCATGTTTCTTAGTAAAGAATTAATCTCAGCGCGTTTTGAGGGGTTTGAATTTTTTTCGTCTCAGAATACGCTCAGAATCAACCAGTTTGTTCAGTACACCCATGTTTCTTAGTAAAGAATTAATCTCAGCGCATTTTGAGGGGTTTGAATTTTTTCCGTCTCCGATCGCGCTTAGATTCACTCAAAAGACAAGCTGGCTGCGTGGTATCCTTGTGGTTAATCCTGCGCAGATTGTTATACAATTGTTTTAGTTTGTAATACTCTTGCTCACTAGCCACTTTGCTTGTGATGTCTTTGTGGTTTTGTGACCTGGTTTTGTGACTCAAAGGATATTGTGTTCTTTTTAACCTGGAAAGTGTATTGACATCTGGTGGCTTACAGGTTTACAGGAGTTTTGAGGTATTTTATTTTTTTTCATCTCAGAACGGTCGCAACACTGTTGTTTCTTAGTACAGAATTAATCTATGAGCGTTTTGAGGGGTTTTATTTTTTTTCATCTCCGATCGCGCTTAGATTCAACCAGAACGGTCGCAACACTGTTGTTTCTTAGTACAGAATTAATCTAAGAGCGTTTTGAGGGGTTTGAATTTTTTTCGTCTCAGAATACGGTCAGAATGAACCAGTTTGTTCACAACACCCTTGTTTCTTATTAAAAAATTCATCTCAGAGTGTTTTGAGAGGTTTTAATTTTTTTCGTCTCAGAATACGCTCAGAATCAACCAGTTTGTTCAGTACACCCATGTTTCTTAGTAAAGAATTAATCTCGGCGCATTCTGAGGGGTTTGAATTTTTTTCGTCTCAGAATACGCTCAGAATCAACCAGTTTGTTCAGTACACCCATGTTTCTTAGTAAAGAATTAATCTCAGCGCATTCTGAGGGGTTTGAATTTTTTTCGTCTCAGAATACGCTCAGAATCAACCAGTTTGTTCAGTACACCCATGTTTCTTAGTAAAGAATTAATCTCAGCGCATTCTGAGGGGTTTGAATTTTTTTCGTCTCCGATCACGCTCAGAATAACCAGTTTGTTCAGTACACCCATGTTTCTTAGTAAAGAATTAATCTCAGCGCGTTTTGAGGGGTTTGAATTTTTTTCGTCTCAGAATACGCTCAGAATCAACCAGTTTGTTCAGTACACCCATGTTTCTTAGTAAAGAATTAATCTCAGCGCGTTTTGAGGGGTTTGAATTTTTTTCGTCTCAGAATACGCTCAGAATCAACCAGTTTGTTCAGTACACCCATGTTTCTTAGTAAAGAATTAATCTCAGCGCGTTTTGAGGGGTTTGAATTTTTTTCGTCTCAGAATACGCTCAGAATCAACCAGTTTGTTCAGTACACCCATGTTTCTTAGTAAAGAATTAATCTCAGCGCATTCTGAGGGGTTTGAATTTTTTTCGTCTCCGATCACGCTCAGAATCAACCAGTTTGTTCAGTACACCCATGTTTCTTAGTAAAGAATTAATCTCAGCGCGTTTTGAGGGGTTTGAATTTTTTTCGTCTCAGAATACGCTAAGAATCAACCAGTTTGTTCAGTACACCCTTGTTTCTTAGTAAAGAATTAATCTCAGCGCATTTTGAGGGGTTTGAATTTTTTTCGTCTCAGAATTCGCTCAGAATCAACCAGTTTGTTCAGTACACCCATGTTTCTTAGTAAAGAATTAATCTCAGCGCGTTTTGAGGGGTTTGAATTTTTTTCGTCTCAGAATACGCTAAGAATCAACCAGTTTGTTCAGTACACCCTTGTTTCTTAGTAAAGAATTAATCTCAGCGCATTTTGAGGGGTTTGAATTTTTTTCGTCTCAGAATACGCTCAGAATCAACCAGTTTGTTCAGTACACCCATGTTTCTTAGTAAAGAATTAATCTCAGCGCGTTTTGAGGGGTTTGAATTTTTTTCGTCTCAGAATACGCTCAGAATCAACCAGTTTGTTCAGTACACCCATGTTTCTTAGTAAAGAATTAATCTCAGCGCGTTTTGAGGGGTTTGAATTTTTTTCGTCTCAGAATACGCTCAGAATCAACCAGTTTGTTCAGTACACCCATGTTTCTTAGTAAAGAATTAATCTCAGCGCGTTTTGAGGGGTTTGAATTTTTTTCGTCTCAGAATACGCTCAGAATCAACCAGTTTGTTCAGTACACCCATGTTTCTTAGTAAAGAATTAATCTCAGCGCGTTTTAAGGGGTTTGAATTTTTTTCGTCTCAGAATACGCTAAGAATCAACCAGTTTGTTCAGTACACCCATGTTTCTTAGTAAAGAATTAATCTCGGCGCATTCTGAGGGGTTTGAATTTTTTTCGTCTCCGATCACGCTCAGAATCAACCAGTTTGTTCAGTACACCCATGTTTCTTAGTAAAGAATTAATCTCGGCGCATTCTGAGGGGTTTGAATTTTTTTCGTCTCAGAATACGCTCAGAATCAACCAGTTTGTTCAGTACACCCATGTTTCTTAGTAAAGAATTAATCTCAGCGCATTCTGAGGGGTTTGAATTTTTTTCGTCTCAGAATTCGCTCAGAATCAACCAGTTTGTTCAGTACACCCATGTTTCTTAGTAAAGAATTAATCTCAGCGCATTCTGAGGGGTTTGAATTTTTTTCGTCTCAGAATACGCTCAGAATCAACCAGTTTGTTCAGTACACCCTTGTTTCTTAGTAAAGAATTAATCTCAGCGCATTTTGAGGGGTTTGAATTTTTTTCGTCTCAGAATACGCTCAGAATCAACCAGTTTGTTCAGTACACCCATGTTTCTTAGTAAAGAATTAATCTCAGCGCGTTTTGAGGGGTTTGAATTTTTTTCGTCTCAGAATACGCTCAGAATCAACCAGTTTGTTCAGTACACCCATGTTTCTTAGTAAAGAATTAATCTCAGCGCGTTTTAAGGGGTTTGAATTTTTTTCGTCTCAGAATACGCTAAGAATCAACCAGTTTGTTCAGTACACCCATGTTTCTTAGTAAAGAATTAATATCGGCGCATTCTGAGGGGTTTGAATTTTTTTCGTCTCCGATCACGCTCAGAATCAACCAGTTTGTTCAGTACACCCATGTTTCTTAGTAAAGAATTAATCTCGGCGCATTCTGAGGGGTTTGAATTTTTTTCGTCTCAGAATACGCTCAGAATCAACCAGTTTGTTCAGTACACCCATGTTTCTTAGTAAAGAATTAATCTCAGCGCATTCTGAGGGGTTTGAATTTTTTTCGTCTCAGAATTCGCTCAGAATCAACCAGTTTGTTCAGTACACCCATGTTTCTTAGTAAAGAATTAATCTCAGCGCATTCTGAGGGGTTTGAATTTTTTTCGTCTCAGAATACGCTCAGAATCAACCAGTTTGTTCAGTACACCCTTGTTTCTTAGTAAAGAATTAATCTCAGCGCATTTTGAGGGGTTTGAATTTTTTTCGTCTCAGAATACGCTCAGAATCAACCAGTTTGTTCAGTACACCCATGTTTCTTAGTAAAGAATTAATCTCAGCGCGTTTTGAGGGGTTTGAATTTTTTTCGTCTCAGAATACGCTCAGAATCAACCAGTTTGTTCAGTACACCCATGTTTCTTAGTAAAGAATTAATCTCAGCGCGTTTTGAGGGGTTTGAATTTTTTTCGTCTCAGAATACGCTCAGAATCAACCAGTTTGTTCAGTACACCCATGTTTCTTAGTAAAGAATTAATCTCGGCGCATTCTGAGGGGTTTGAATTTTTTTCGTCTCAGAATACGCTCAGAATCAACCAGTTTGTTCAGTACACCCATGTTTCTTAGTAAAGAATTAATCTCAGCGCATTCTGAGGGGTTTGAATTTTTTTCGTCTCAGAATACGCTCAGAATCAACCAGTTTGTTCAGTACACCCTTGTTTCTTAGTAAAGAATTAATCTCAGCGCATTTTGAGGGGTTTGAATTTTTTTCGTCTCAGAATTCGCTCAGAATCAACCAGTTTGTTCAGTACACCCATGTTTCTTAGTAAAGAATTAATCTCAGCGCGTTTTGAGGGGTTTGAATTTTTTTCGTCTCAGAATACGCTAAGAATCAACCAGTTTGTTCAGTACACCCTTGTTTCTTAGTAAAGAATTAATCTCAGCGCATTTTGAGGGGTTTGAATTTTTTTCGTCTCAGAATACGCTCAGAATCAACCAGTTTGTTCAGTACACCCATGTTTCTTAGTAAAGAATTAATCTCAGCGCGTTTTGAGGGGTTTGAATTTTTTTCGTCTCAGAATACGCTCAGAATCAACCAGTTTGTTCAGTACACCCATGTTTCTTAGTAAAGAATTAATCTCAGCGCGTTTTGAGGGGTTTGAATTTTTTTCGTCTCAGAATACGCTCAGAATCAACCAGTTTGTTCAGTACACCAATGTTTCTTAGTAAAGAATTAATCTCAGCGCATTCTGAGGGGTTTGAATTTTTTTCGTCTCAGAATACGCTCAGAATCAACCAGTTTGTTCAGTACACCCTTGTTTCTTAGTAAAGAATTAATCTCAGCGCATTTTGAGGGGTTTGAATTTTTTTCGTCTCAGAATTCGCTCAGAATCAACCAGTTTGTTCAGTACACCCATGTTTCTTAGTAAAGAATTAATCTCAGCGCGTTTTGAGGGGTTTGAATTTTTTTCGTCTCAGAATAAGCTAAGAATCAACCAGTTTGTTCAGTACACCCTTGTTTCTTAGTAAAGAATTAATCTCAGCGCATTTTGAGGGGTTTGAATTTTTTTCGTCTCAGAATACGCTCAGAATCAACCAGTTTGTTCAGTACACCCATGTTTCTTAGTAAAGAATTAATCTCAGCGCGTTTTGAGGGGTTTGAATTTTTTTCGTCTCAGAATACGCTCAGAATCAACCAGTTTGTTCAGTACACCCATGTTTCTTAGTAAAGAATTAATCTCAGCGCGTTTTGAGGGGTTTGAATTTTTTTCGTCTCAGAATACGCTCAGAATCAACCAGTTTGTTCAGTACACCCATGTTTCTTAGTAAAGAATTAATCTCAGCGCGTTTTGAGGGGTTTGAATTTTTTTCGTCTCAAAATACGCTCAGAATCAACCAGTTTGTTCAGTACACCCATGTTTCTTAGTAAAGAATTAATCTCAGCGCGTTTTAAGGGGTTTGAATTTTTTTCGTCTCAGAATACGCTAAGAATCAACCAGTTTGTTCAGTACACCCATGTTTCTTAGTAAAGAATTAATCTCGGCGCATTCTGAGGGGTTTGAATTTTTTTCGTCTCCGATCACGCTCAGAATCAACCAGTTTGTTCAGTACACCCATGTTTCTTAGTAAAGAATTAATCTCGGCGCATTCTGAGGGGTTTGAATTTTTTTCGTCTCAGAATACGCTAAGAATCAACCAGTTTGTTCAGTACACCCATGTTTCTTAGTAAAGAATTAATCTCGGCGCATTCTGAGGGGTTTGAATTTTTTTCGTCTCCGATCACGCTCAGAATCAACCAGTTTGTTCAGTACACCCATGTTTCTTAGTAAAGAATTAATCTCAGCGCATTCTGAGGGGTTTGAATTTTTTTCGTCTCCGATCACGCTCAGAATCAACCAGTTTGTTCAGTACACCCATGTTTCTTAGTAAAGAATTAATCTCAGCGCGTTTTGAGGGGTTTGATTTTTTTCGTCTCAGAATACGCTCAGAATCAACCAGTTTGTTCAGTACACCCATGTTTCTTAGTAAAGAATTAATCTCAGCGCATTCTGAGGGGTTTGAATTTTTTTCGTCTCCGATCACGCTCAGAATCAACCAGTTTGTTCAGTACACCCATGTTTCTTAGAAAAGAATTAATCTCAGCGCATTCTGAGGGGTTTGAATTTTTTTCGTCTCAGAATACGCTCAGAATCAACCAGTTTGTTCAGTACACCCATGTTTCTTAGTAAAGAATTAATCTCAGCGCGTTTTGAGGGGTTTGAATTTTTTTCGTCTCAGAATACGCTCAGAATCAACCAGTTTGTTCAGTACACCCATGTTTCTTAGTAAAGAATTAATCTCAGCGCGTTTTGAGGGGTTTGAATTTTTTTCGTCTCAGAATACGCTCAGAATCAACCAGTTTGTTCAGTACACCCATGTTTCTTAGTAAAGAATTAATCTCAGCGCGTTTTGAGGGGTTTGAATTTTTTTCGTCTCAGAATACGCTCAGAATCAACCAGTTTGTTCAGTACACCCATGTTTCTTAGTAAAGAATTAATCTCAGCGCATTCTGAGGGGTTTGAATTTTTTTCGTCTCCGATCACGCTCAGAATCAACCAGTTTGTTCAGTACACCCATGTTTCTTAGTAAAGAATTAATCTCAGCGCGTTTTGAGGGGTTTGAATTTTTTTCGTCTCAGAATACGCTCAGAATCAACCAGTTTGTTCAGTACACCCATGTTTCTTAGTAAAGAATTAATCTCAGCGCATTCTGAGGGGTTTGAATTTTTTTCGTCTCCGATCACGCTCAGAATCAACCAGTTTGTTCAGTAGGCCTACACCCATGTTTCTTAGTAAAGAATTAATCTCAGCGCGTTTTGAGGGGTTTGAATTTTTTTCGTCTCAGAATACGCTCAGAATCAACCAGTTTGTTCAGTACACCCATGTTTCTTAGTAAAGAATTAATCTCAGCGCGTTTTGAGGGGTTTGAATTTTTTTCGTCTCAGAATACGCTCAGAATCAACCAGTTTGTTCAGTACACCCATGTTTCTTAGTAAAGAATTAATCTCAGCGCATTCTGAGGGGTTTGAATTTTTTTCGTCTCCGATCACGCTCAGAATCAACCAGTTTGTTCAGTACACCCATGTTTCTTAGTAAAGAATTAATCTCAGCGCGTTTTGAGGGGTTTGAATTTTTTTCGTCTCAGAATACGCTAAGAATCAACCAGTTTGTTCAGTACACCCTTGTTTCTTAGTAAAGAATTAATCTCAGCGCGTTTTGAGGGGTTTGAATTTTTTTCGTCTCAGAATACGCTCAGAATCAACCAGTTTGTTCAGTACACCCATGTTTCTTAGTAAAGAATTAATCTCAGCGCATTTTGAGGGGTTTGAATTTTTTTCGTCTCCGATCGCGCTTAGATTCACTCAAAAGACAAGCTGGCTGCGTGGTATCCTTGTGGTTAATCCTGCGCAGATTGTTATACAATTGTTTTAGTTTGTAATACTCTTGCTCACTAGCCACTTTGCTTGTGATGTCTTTGTGGTTTTGTGACCTGGTTTTGTGACTCAAAGGATATTGTGTTCTTTTTAACCTGGAAAGTGTATTGACATCTGGTGGCTTACAGGTTTACAGGAGTTTTGAGGTATTTTATTTTTTTTCATCTCAGAACGGTCGCAACACTGTTGTTTCTTAGTACAGAATTAATCTATGAGCGTTTTGAGGGGTTTTATTTTTTTTCATCTCCGATCGCGCT
Source organism: Leptasterias polaris (assembly GCA_037783415.1). Lineage (NCBI taxonomy): Eukaryota > Metazoa > Echinodermata > Asteroidea > Forcipulatida > Asteriidae > Leptasterias > Leptasterias polaris. The sequence goes on from JAZGTN010000131.1 coordinate 189,685, forward strand.
TAGATTCAACCAGAACGGTCGCAACACTGTTGTTTCTTAGTACAGAATTAATCTAAGAGCGTTTTGAGGGGTTTGAATTTTTTTCGTCTCAGAATACGGTCAGAATGAACCAGTTTGTTCACAACACCCTTGTTTCTTATTAAAAAATTCATCTCAGAGTGTTTTGAGAGGTTTTAATTTTTTTCGTCTCAGAATACGCTCAGAATCAACCAGTTTGTTCAGTACACCCATGTTTCTTAGTAAAGAATTAATCTCGGCGCATTCTGAGGGGTTTGAATTTTTTTCGTCTCAGAATACGCTCAGAATCAACCAGTTTGTTCAGTACACCCATGTTTCTTAGTAAAGAATTAATCTCAGCGCATTCTGAGGGGTTTGAATTTTTTTCGTCTCAGAATACGCTCAGAATCAACCAGTTTGTTCAGTACACCCATGTTTCTTAGTAAAGAATTAATCTCAGCGCATTCTGAGGGGTTTGAATTTTTTTCGTCTCCGATCACGCTCAGAATAACCAGTTTGTTCAGTACACCCATGTTTCTTAGTAAAGAATTAATCTCAGCGCGTTTTGAGGGGTTTGAATTTTTTTCGTCTCAGAATACGCTCAGAATCAACCAGTTTGTTCAGTACACCCATGTTTCTTAGTAAAGAATTAATCTCAGCGCGTTTTGAGGGGTTTGAATTTTTTTCGTCTCAGAATACGCTCAGAATCAACCAGTTTGTTCAGTACACCCATGTTTCTTAGTAAAGAATTAATCTCAGCGCGTTTTGAGGGGTTTGAATTTTTTTCGTCTCAGAATACGCTCAGAATCAACCAGTTTGTTCAGTACACCCATGTTTCTTAGTAAAGAATTAATCTCAGCGCATTCTGAGGGGTTTGAATTTTTTTCGTCTCCGATCACGCTCAGAATCAACCAGTTTGTTCAGTACACCCATGTTTCTTAGTAAAGAATTAATCTCAGCGCGTTTTGAGGGGTTTGAATTTTTTTCGTCTCAGAATACGCTAAGAATCAACCAGTTTGTTCAGTACACCCTTGTTTCTTAGTAAAGAATTAATCTCAGCGCATTTTGAGGGGTTTGAATTTTTTTCGTCTCAGAATTCGCTCAGAATCAACCAGTTTGTTCAGTACACCCATGTTTCTTAGTAAAGAATTAATCTCAGCGCGTTTTGAGGGGTTTGAATTTTTTTCGTCTCAGAATACGCTAAGAATCAACCAGTTTGTTCAGTACACCCATGTTTCTTAGTAAAGAATTAATCTCAGCGCGTTTTGAGGGGTTTGAATTTTTTTCGTCTCAGAATACGCTCAGAATCAACCAGTTTGTTCAGTACACCCATGTTTCTTAGTAAAGAATTAATCTCAGCGCGTTTTGAGGGGTTTGAATTTTTTTCGTCTCAGAATACGCTCAGAATCAACCAGTTTGTTCAGTACACCCATGTTTCTTAGTAAAGAATTAATCTCAGCGCGTTTTGAGGGGTTTGAATTTTTTTCGTCTCAGAATACGCTCAGAATCAACCAGTTTGTTCAGTACACCCATGTTTCTTAGTAAAGAATTAATCTCAGCGCGTTTTAAGGGGTTTGAATTTTTTTCGTCTCAGAATACGCTAAGAATCAACCAGTTTGTTCAGTACACCCATGTTTCTTAGTAAAGAATTAATCTCGGCGCATTCTGAGGGGTTTGAATTTTTTTCGTCTCCGATCACGCTCAGAATCAACCAGTTTGTTCAGTACACCCATGTTTCTTAGTAAAGAATTAATCTCGGCGCATTCTGAGGGGTTTGAATTTTTTTCGTCTCAGAATACGCTCAGAATCAACCAGTTTGTTCAGTACACCCATGTTTCTTAGTAAAGAATTAATCTCAGCGCATTCTGAGGGGTTTGAATTTTTTTCGTCTCAGAATTCGCTCAGAATCAACCAGTTTGTTCAGTACACCCATGTTTCTTAGTAAAGAATTAATCTCAGCGCATTCTGAGGGGTTTGAATTTTTTTCGTCTCAGAATACGCTCAGAATCAACCAGTTTGTTCAGTACACCCTTGTTTCTTAGTAAAGAATTAATCTCAGCGCATTTTGAGGGGTTTGAATTTTTTTCGTCTCAGAATACGCTCAGAATCAACCAGTTTGTTCAGTACACCCATGTTTCTTAGTAAAGAATTAATCTCAGCGCGTTTTGAGGGGTTTGAATTTTTTTCGTCTCAGAATACGCTCAGAATCAACCAGTTTGTTCAGTACACCCATGTTTCTTAGTAAAGAATTAATCTCAGCGCGTTTTAAGGGGTTTGAATTTTTTTCGTCTCAGAATACGCTAAGAATCAACCAGTTTGTTCAGTACACCCATGTTTCTTAGTAAAGAATTAATATCGGCGCATTCTGAGGGGTTTGAATTTTTTTCGTCTCCGATCACGCTCAGAATCAACCAGTTTGTTCAGTACACCCATGTTTCTTAGTAAAGAATTAATCTCGGCGCATTCTGAGGGGTTTGAATTTTTTCGTCTCAGAATACGCTCAGAATCAACCAGTTTGTTCAGTACACCCATGTTTCTTAGTAAAGAATTAATCTCAGCGCATTCTGAGGGGTTTGAATTTTTTTCGTCTCAGAATTCGCTCAGAATCAACCAGTTTGTTCAGTACACCCATGTTTCTTAGTAAAGAATTAATCTCAGCGCATTCTGAGGGGTTTGAATTTTTTTCGTCTCAGAATACGCTCAGAATCAACCAGTTTGTTCAGTACACCCTTGTTTCTTAGTAAAGAATTAATCTCAGCGCATTTTGAGGGGTTTGAATTTTTTTCGTCTCAGAATACGCTCAGAATCAACCAGTTTGTTCAGTACACCCATGTTTCTTAGTAAAGAATTAATCTCAGCGCGTTTTGAGGGGTTTGAATTTTTTTCGTCTCAGAATACGCTCAGAATCAACCAGTTTGTTCAGTACACCCATGTTTCTTAGTAAAGAATTAATCTCAGCGCGTTTTGAGGGGTTTGAATTTTTTTCGTCTCAGAATACGCTCAGAATCAACCAGTTTGTTCAGTACACCCATGTTTCTTAGTAAAGAATTAATCTCGGCGCATTCTGAGGGGTTTGAATTTTTTTCGTCTCAGAATACGCTCAGAATCAACCAGTTTGTTCAGTACACCCATGTTTCTTAGTAAAGAATTAATCTCAGCGCATTCTGAGGGGTTTGAATTTTTTTCGTCTCAGAATACGCTCAGAATCAACCAGTTTGTTCAGTACACCCTTGTTTCTTAGTAAAGAATTAATCTCAGCGCATTTTGAGGGGTTTGAATTTTTTTCGTCTCAGAATTCGCTCAGAATCAACCAGTTTGTTCAGTACACCCATGTTTCTTAGTAAAGAATTAATCTCAGCGCGTTTTGAGGGGTTTGAATTTTTTTCGTCTCAGAATACGCTAAGAATCAACCAGTTTGTTCAGTACACCCTTGTTTCTTAGTAAAGAATTAATCTCAGCGCATTTTGAGGGGTTTGAATTTTTTTCGTCTCAGAATACGCTCAGAATCAACCAGTTTGTTCAGTACACCCATGTTTCTTAGTAAAGAATTAATCTCAGCGCGTTTTGAGGGGTTTGAATTTTTTTCGTCTCAGAATACGCTCAGAATCAACCAGTTTGTTCAGTACACCCATGTTTCTTAGTAAAGAATTAATCTCAGCGCGTTTTGAGGGGTTTGAATTTTTTTCGTCTCAGAATACGCTCAGAATCAACCAGTTTGTTCAGTACACCCATGTTTCTTAGTAAAGAATTAATCTCAGCGCATTCTGAGGGGTTTGAATTTTTTTCGTCTCAGAATACGCTCAGAATCAACCAGTTTGTTCAGTACACCCTTGTTTCTTAGTAAAGAATTAATCTCAGCGCATTTTGAGGGGTTTGAATTTTTTTCGTCTCAGAATTCGCTCAGAATCAACCAGTTTGTTCAGTACACCCATGTTTCTTAGTAAAGAATTAATCTCAGCGCGTTTTGAGGGGTTTGAATTTTTTTCGTCTCAGAATAAGCTAAGAATCAACCAGTTTGTTCAGTACACCCTTGTTTCTTAGTAAAGAATTAATCTCAGCGCATTTTGAGGGGTTTGAATTTTTTTCGTCTCAGAATACGCTCAGAATCAACCAGTTTGTTCAGTACACCCATGTTTCTTAGTAAAGAATTAATCTCAGCGCGTTTTGAGGGGTTTGAATTTTTTTCGTCTCAGAATACGCTCAGAATCAACCAGTTTGTTCAGTACACCCATGTTTCTTAGTAAAGAATTAATCTCAGCGCGTTTTAAGGGGTTTGAATTTTTTTCGTCTCAGAATACGCTAAGAATCAACCAGTTTGTTCAGTACACCCATGTTTCTTAGTAAAGAATTAATCTCGGCGCATTCTGAGGGGTTTGAATTTTTTTCGTCTCCGATCACGCTCAGAATCAACCAGTTTGTTCAGTACACCCATGTTTCTTAGTAAAGAATTAATCTCGGCGCATTCTGAGGGGTTTGAATTTTTTTCGTCTCAGAATACGCTCAGAATCAACCAGTTTGTTCAGTACACCCATGTTTCTTAGTAAAGAATTAATCTCAGCGCATTCTGAGGGATTTGAATTTTTTTCGTCTCAGAATTCGCTCAGAATCAACCAGTTTGTTCAGTACACCCATGTTTCTTAGTAAAGAATTAATCTCAGCGCATTCTGAGGGGTTTGAATTTTTTTCGTCTCAGAATACGCTCAGAATCAACCAGTTTGTTCAGTACACCCTTGTTTCTTAGTAAAGAATTAATCTCAGCGCATTTTGAGGGGTTTGAATTTTTTTCGTCTCAGAATACGCTCAGAATCAACCAGTTTGTTCAGTACACCCATGTTTCTTAGTAAAGAATTAATCTCAGCGCGTTTTGAGGGGTTTGAATTTTTTTCGTCTCAGAATACGCTCAGAATCAACCAGTTTGTTCAGTACACCCATGTTTCTTAGTAAAGAATTAATCTCAGCGCGTTTTAAGGGGTTTGAATTTTTTTCGTCTCAGAATACGCTAAGAATCAACCAGTTTGTTCAGTACACCCATGTTTCTTAGTAAAGAATTAATATCGGCGCATTCTGAGGGGTTTGAATTTTTTTCGTCTCCGATCACGCTCAGAATCAACCAGTTTGTTCAGTACACCCATGTTTCTTAGTAAAGAATTAATCTCGGCGCATTCTGAGGGGTTTGAATTTTTTTCGTCTCAGAATACGCTCAGAATCAACCAGTTTGTTCAGTACACCCATGTTTCTTAGTAAAGAATTAATCTCAGCGCATTCTGAGGGGTTTGAATTTTTTTCGTCTCAGAATTCGCTCAGAATCAACCAGTTTGTTCAGTACACCCATGTTTCTTAGTAAAGAATTAATCTCAGCGCATTCTGAGGGGTTTTAATTTTTTTCGTCTCAGAATACGCTCAGAATCAACCAGTTTGTTCAGTACACCCTTGTTTCTTAGTAAAGAATTAATCTCAGCGCATTTTGAGGGGTTTGAATTTTTTTCGTCTCAGAATACGCTCAGAATCAACCAGTTTGTTCAGTACACCCATGTTTCTTAGTAAAGAATTAATCTCAGCGCGTTTTGAGGGGTTTGAATTTTTTTCGTCTCAGAATACGCTCAGAATCAACCAGTTTGTTCAGTACACCCATGTTTCTTAGTAAAGAATTAATCTCAGCGCGTTTTGAGGGGTTTGAATTTTTTTCGTCTCAGAATACGCTCAGAATCAACCAGTTTGTTCAGTACACCCATGTTTCTTAGTAAAGAATTAATCTCGGCGCATTCTGAGGGGTTTGAATTTTTTTCGTCTCAGAATACGCTCAGAATCAACCAGTTTGTTCAGTACACCCATGTTTCTTAGTAAAGAATTAATCTCAGCGCATTCTGAGGGGTTTGAATTTTTTTCGTCTCAGAATACGCTCAGAATCAACCAGTTTGTTCAGTACACCCTTGTTTCTTAGTAAAGAATTAATCTCAGCGCATTTTGAGGGGTTTGAATTTTTTTCGTCTCAGAATTCGCTCAGAATCAACCAGTTTGTTCAGTACACCCATGTTTCTTAGTAAAGAATTAATCTCAGCGCGTTTTGAGGGGTTTGAATTTTTTTCGTCTCAGAATACGCTAAGAATCAACCAGTTTGTTCAGTACACCCTTGTTTCTTAGTAAAGAATTAATCTCAGCGCATTTTGAGGGGTTTGAATTTTTTTCGTCTCAGAATACGCTCAGAATCAACCAGTTTGTTCAGTACACCCATGTTTCTTAGTAAAGAATTAATCTCAGCGCGTTTTGAGGGGTTTGAATTTTTTTCGTCTCAGAATACGCTCAGAATCAACCAGTTTGTTCAGTACACCCATGTTTCTTAGTAAAGAATTAATCTCAGCGCGTTTTGAGGGGTTTGAATTTTTTTCGTCTCAGAATACGCTCAGAATCAACCAGTTTGTTCAGTACACCCATGTTTCTTAGTAAAGAATTAATCTCAGCGCATTCTGAGGGGTTTGAATTTTTTTCGTCTCAGAATACGCTCAGAATCAACCAGTTTGTTCAGTACACCCTTGTTTCTTAGTAAAGAATTAATCTCAGCGCATTTTGAGGGGTTTGAATTTTTTTCGTCTCAGAATTCGCTCAGAATCAACCAGTTTGTTCAGTACACCCATGTTTCTTAGTAAAGAATTAATCTCAGCGCGTTTTGAGGGGTTTGAATTTTTTTCGTCTCAGAATAAGCTAAGAATCAACCAGTTTGTTCAGTACACCCTTGTTTCTTAGTAAAGAATTAATCTCAGCGCATTTTGAGGGGTTTGAATTTTTTTCGTCTCAGAATACGCTCAGAATCAACCAGTTTGTTCAGTACACCCATGTTTCTTAGTAAAGAATTAATCTCAGCGCGTTTTGAGGGGTTTGAATTTTTTTCGTCTCAGAATACGCTCAGAATCAACCAGTTTGTTCAGTACACCCATGTTTCTTAGTAAAGAATTAATCTCAGCGCGTTTTGAGGGGTTTGAATTTTTTTCGTCTCAGAATACGCTCAGAATCAACCAGTTTGTTCAGTACACCCATGTTTCTTAGTAAAGAATTAATCTCAGCGCGTTTTGAGGGGTTTGAATTTTTTTCGTCTCAGAATACGCTCAGAATCAACCAGTTTGTTCAGTACACCCATGTTTCTTAGTAAAGAATTAATCTCAGCGCGTTTTAAGGGGTTTGAATTTTTTTCGTCTCAGAATACGCTAAGAATCAACCAGTTTGTTCAGTACACCCATGTTTCTTAGTAAAGAATTAATCTCGGCGCATTCTGAGGGGTTTGAATTTTTTTCGTCTCCGATCACGCTCAGAATCAACCAGTTTGTTCAGTACACCCATGTTTCTTAGTAAAGAATTAATCTCGGCGCATTCTGAGGGGTTTGAATTTTTTTCGTCTCAGAATACGCTCAGAATCAACCAGTTTGTTCAGTACACCCATGTTTCTTAGTAAAGAATTAATCTCAGCGCATTCTGAGGGGTTTGAATTTTTTTCGTCTCAGAATTCGCTCAGAATCAACCAGTTTGTTCAGTACACCCATGTTTCTTAGTAAAGAATTAATCTCAGCGCATTCTGAGGGGTTTGAATTTTTTTCGTCTCAGAATACGCTCAGAATCAACCAGTTTGTTCAGTACACCCATGTTTCTTAGTAAAGAATTAATCTCAGCGCGTTTTGAGGGGTTTGAATTTTTTTCGTCTCAGAATACGCTCAGAATCAACCAGTTTGTTCAGTACACCCATGTTTCTTAGTAAAGAATTAATCTCAGCGCGTTTTGAGGGGTTTGAATTTTTTTCGTCTCAGAATACGCTCAGAATCAACCAGTTTGTTCAGTACACCCATGTTTCTTAGTAAAGAATTAATCTCAGCGCGTTTTGAGGGGTTTGAATTTTTTTCGTCTCAGAATACGCTCAGAATCAACCAGTTTGTTCAGTACACCCATGTTTCTTAGTAAAGAATTAATCTCAGCGCATTCTGAGGGGTTTGAATTTTTTTCGTCTCCGATCACGCTCAGAATCAACCAGTTTGTTCAGTACACCCATGTTTCTTAGTAAAGAATTAATCTCAGCGCGTTTTGAGGGGTTTGAATTTTTTTCGTCTCAGAATACGCTCAGAATCAACCAGTTTGTTCAGTACACCCATGTTTCTTAGTAAAGAATTAATCTCAGCGCATTCTGAGGGGTTTGAATTTTTTTCGTCTCCGACCACGCTCAGAATCAACCAGTTTGTTCAGTACACCCATGTTTCTTAGTAAAGAATTAATCTCAGCGCATTCTGAGGGGTTTGAATTTTTTTCGTCTCAGAATACGCTCAGAATCAACCAGTTTGTTCAGTACACCCATGTTTCTTAGTAAAGAATTAATCTCAGCGCATTCTGAGGGGTTTGAATTTTTTTCGTCTCAGAATACGCTCAGAATCAACCAGTTTGTTCAGTACACCCATGTTTCTTAGTAAAGAATTAATCTCAGCGCATTCTGACGGGTTTGAATTTTTTTCGTCTCAGAATACGCTAAGAATCAACCAGTTTGTTCAGTACACCCTTGTTTCTTAGTAAAGAATTAATCTCAGCGCATTTTGAGGGGTTTGAATTTTTTTCGTCTCAGAATACGCTCAGAATCAACCAGTTTGTTCAGTACACCCATGTTTCTTAGTAAAGAATTAATCTCAGCGCGTTTTGAGGGGTTTGAATTTTTTTCGTCTCAGAATACGCTCAGAATCAACCAGTTTGTTCAGTACACCCATGTTTCTTAGTAAAGAATTAATCTCAGCGCATTCTGAGGGGTTTGAATTTTTTTCGTCTCAGAATTCGCTCAGAATCAACCAGTTTGTTCAGTACACCCATGTTTCTTAGTAAAGAATTAATCTCAGCGCGTTTTGAGGGGTTTGAATTTTTTTCGTCTCAGATCACGCTCAGAATGAACCAATTTGTTCACAACACCCTTGTTTCTTATTAAAAAATTAATCTCAGCGTGTTCTGAGGGGTTTGAATTTTTTTCGTCTCAGATCACGCTCAGAATGAACCAGTTTGTTCACAACACCCTTGTTTCTTATTAAAAAATTAATCTCAGCGTGTTCTGAGGGGTTTGAATTTTTTTCGTCTCAGATCACGCTCAGAATGAACCAGTTTGTTCACAACACCCTTGTTTCTTATTTAAAAATTTATCTCAGCGTGTTCTGAGGGGTTTGAATTTTTTTCGTCTCAGATCACGCTCAGAATGAACCAGTTTGTTCACAACACCCTTGTTTCTTATTACAAAAATTATCTCAGCGTGTTCTGAGGGGTTTGAATTTTTTTCGTCTCAGATCACGCTCAGAATGAACCAGTTTGTTCACAACACCCTTGTTTCTTATTAAAAAATTTATCTCAGCGTGTTCTGAGGGGTTTGAATTTTTTTCGTCTCAGATCACGCTGAGAATGAACCAGTTTGTTCACAACACCCTTGTTTCTTATTAAAAATTTTATCTCAGCGTGTTCTGAGGGGTTTGAATTTTTTTCGTCTCAGATCACGCTCAGAATGAACCAGTTTGTTCACAACACCCTTGTTTCTTATTAAAAAATTTATCTCAGCGTGTTCTGAGGGGTTTGAATTTTTTTCGTCTCAGATCACGCTCAGAATGAACCAGTTTGTTCACAACACCCTTGTTTCTTATTAAAAAATTTATCTCAGCGTGTTCTGAGGGGTTTGAATTTGTTTCGTCTCAGATCACGCTCAGAATGAACCAGTTTGTTCACAACACCCTTGTTTCTTATTAAAAAAATTATCTCAGCGTGTTCTGAGGGGTTTGAATTTTTTTCGTCTCAGATCACGCTCAGAATGAACCAGTTTGTTCACAACACCCTTGTTTCTTATTAAAAAATTAATCTCAGCGTGTTCTGAGGGGTTTGAATTTTTTTCGTCTCAGATCACGCTCAGAATGAACCAGTTTGTTCACAACACCCTTGTTTCTTATTAAAAAATTTATCTCAGCGTGTTCTGAGGGGTTTGAATTTTTTTCGTCTCAGATCACGCTCAGAATGAACCAGTTTGTTCACAACACCCTTGTTTCTTATTAAAATTTTTATCTCAGCGTGTTCTGAGGGGTTTGAATTTTTTTCGTCTCAGATCACGCTCAGAATGAACCAGTTTGTTCACAACACCCTTGTTTCCTATTAAAAAATTTATCTCAGCGTGTTCTGAGGGGTTTGATTTTTTTTCGTCTCAGATCACGCTCAGAATGAACCAGTTTGTTCACAACACCCTTGTTTCTTATTAAAATTTTTATCTCAGCGTGTTCTGAGGGGTTTGAATTTTTTTCGTCTCAGATCACGCTCAGAATGAACCAATTTGTTCACAACACCCTTGTTTCTTATTAAAAAATTAATCTCAGCGTGTTCTGAGGGGTTTGAATTTTTTTCGTCTCAGATCACGCTCAGAATGAACCAGTTTGTTCACAACACCCTTGTTTCTTATTAAAAAATTAATCTCAGCGTGTTCTGAGGGGTTTGAATTTTTTTCGTCTCAGATCACGCTCAGAATGAACCAGTTTGTTCACAACACCCTTGTTTCTTATTAAAAAATTTATCTCAGCGTGTTCTGAGGGGTTTGAATTTTTTTCGTCTCAGATCACGCTCAGAATGAACCAGTTTGTTCACAACACCCTTGTTTCTTATTACAAAAATTATCTCAGCGTGTTCTGAGGGGTTTGAATTTTTTTCGTCTCAGATCACGCTCAGAATGAACCAGTTTGTTCACAACACCCTTGTTTCTTATTAAAAAATTTATCTCAGCGTGTTCTGAGGGGTTTGAATTTTTTTCGTCTCAGATCACGCTCAGAATGAACCAGTTTGTTCACAACACCCTTGTTTCTTATTAAAAAATTTATCTCAGCGTGTTCTGAGGGGTTTGAATTTTTTTCGTCTCAGATCACGCTCAGAATGAACCAGTTTGTTCACAACACCCTTGTTTCTTATTAAAAAATTTATCTCAGCGTGTTCTGAGGGGTTTGAATTTGTTTCGTCTCAGATCACGCTCAGAATGAACCAGTTTGTTCACAACACCCTTGTTTCTTATTAAAAAAATTATCTCAGCGTGTTCTGAGGGGTTTGAATTTTTTTCGTCTCAGATCACGCTCAGAATGAACCAGTTTGTTCACAACACCCTTGTTTCTTATTAAAAAATTAATCTCAGCGTGTTCTGAGGGGTTTGAATTTTTTTCGTCTCAGATCACGCTCAGAATGAACCAGTTTGTTCACAACACCCTTGTTTCTTATTAAAAAATTTATCTCAGCGTGTTCTGAGGGGTTTGAATTTTTTTCGTCTCAGATCACGCTCAGAATGAACCAGTTTGTTCACAACACCCTTGTTTCTTATTACAAAAATTATCTCAGCGTGTTCTGAGGGGTTTGAATTTTTTTCGTCTCAGATCACGCTCAGAATGAACCAGTTGGTTCACAACACCCTTGTTTCTTATTAAAAAATTTATCTCAGCGTGTTCTGAGGGGTTTGAATTTTTTTCGTCTCAGATCACGCTCAGAATGAACCAGTTTGTTCACAACACCCTTGTTTCTTATTAAAAAATTTATCTCAGCGTGTTCTGAGGGGTTTGAATTTTTTTCGTCTCAGATCACGCTCAGAATGAACCAGTTTGTTCACAACACCCTTGTTTCTTATTAAAATTTTTATCTCAGCGTGTTCTGAGGGGTTTGAATTTTTTTCGTCTCAGATCACTCTCAGAATGAACCAGTTTGTTCACAACACCCTTGTTTCTTATTAAAAAATTTATCTCAGCGTGTTCTGAGGGGTTTGAATTTTTTTCGTCTCAGATCACGCTGAGAATGAACCAGTTTGTTCACAACACCCTTGTTTCTTATTAAAATTTTTATCTCAGCGTGTTCTGAGGGGTTTGAATTTTTTTCGTCTCAGATCACGCTCAGAATGAACCAGTTTGTTCACAACACCCTTGTTTCTTATTAAAAAAATTATCTCAGCGTGTTCTGAGGGGTTTGAATTTTTTTCGTCTCAGATCACGCTGAGAATGAACCAGTTTGTTCACAACACCCATGTTTCTTATTAAAAAATTTATCTCAGCGTGTTCTGAGGGGTTTGAATTTTTTTCGTCTCAGATCACGCTGAGAATGAACCAGTTTGTTCACAACACCCTTGTTTCTTATTAAAAAATTTATCTCAGCGTGTTCTGAGGGGTTTGAATTTTTTTCGTCTCAGATCACGCTCAGAATGAACCAGTTTGTTCACAACACCCTTGTTTCTTATTAAAAAATTTATCTCAGCGTGTTCTGAGGGGTTTGAATTTTTTTCGTCTCAGATCACGCTGAGAATGAACCAGTTTGTTCACAACACCCTTGTTTCTTATTAAAAATTTTATCTCAGCGTGTTCTGAGGGGTTTGAATTTTTTTCGTCTCAGATCACGCTCAGAATGAACCAGTTTGTTCACAACACCCTTGTTTCTTATTAAAAAAATTATCTCAGCGTGTTCTGAGGGGTTTGAATTTTTTTCGTCTCAGATCACGCTGAGAATGAACCAGTTTGTTCACAACACCCATGTTTCTTATTAAAAAATTTATCTCAGCGTGTTCTGAGGGGTTTGAATTTTTTTCGTCTCAGATCACGCTCAGAATGAACCAGTTTGTTCACAACACCCTTGTTTCTTATTAAAAAATTTATCTCAGCGTGTTCTGAGGGGTTTGAATTTTTTTCGTCTCAGATCACGCTCAGAATGAACCAGTTTGTTCACAACACCCTTGTTTCTTATTAAAAAATTTATCTCAGCGTGTTCTGAGGGGTTTGAATTTTTTTCGTCTCAGATCACGCTCAGAATGAACCAGTTTGTTCACAACACCCTTGTTTCCTATTAAAAAATTTATCTCAGCGTGTTCTGAGGGGTTTGAATTTTTTTCGTCTCAGATCACGCTCAGAATGAACCAGTTTGTTCACAACACCCTTGTTTCTTATTAAAAAATTTATCTCAGCGTGTTCTGAGGGGTTTGAATTTTTTTCGTCTCAGATCACGCTGAGAATGAACCAGTTTGTTCACAACACCCATGTTTCTTATTAAAAAATTTATCTCAGCGTGTTCTGAGGGGTTTGAATTTTTTTCGTCTCAGATCACGCTCAGAATGAACCAGTTTGTTCACAACACCCTTGTTTCTTATTAAAAAATTTATCTCAGCGTGTTCTGAGGGGTTTGAATTTTTTTCGTCTCAGATCACGCTCAGAATGAACCAGTTTGTTCACAACACCCTTGTTTCTTATTAAAAAATTTATCTCAGCGTGTTCTGAGGGGTTTGAATTTTTTTCGTCTCAGATCACGCTCAGAATGAACCAGTTTGTTCACAACACCCTTGTTTCCTATTAAAAAATTTATCTCAGCGTGTTCTGAGGGGTTTGAATTTTTTTCGTCTCAGATCACGCTCAGAATGAACCAGTTTGTTCACAACACCCTTGTTTCTTATTAAAAAATTTATCTCAGCGTGTTCTGAGGGGTTTGAATTTTTTTCGTCTCAGATCACGCTCAGAATGAACCAGTTTGTTCACAACACCCATGTTTCTTATTAAAAAATTTATCTCAGCGTGTTCTGAGGGGTTTGAATTTTTTTCGTCTCAGATCACGCTCAGAATGAACCAGTTTGTTCACAACACCCTTGTTTCTTATTAAAAAATTTATCTCAGCGTGTTCTGAGGGGTTTGAATTTTTTTCGTCTCAGATCACGCTCAGAATGAACCAGTTTGTTCACAACACCCTTGTTTCTTATTACAAAAATTATCTCAGCGTGTTCTGAGGGGTTTGAATTTTTTTCGTCTCAGATCACGCTCAGAATGAACCAGTTTGTTCACAACACCCTTGTTTCTTATTAAAAAAATTATCTCAGCGTGTTCTGAGGGGTTTGAATTTTTTTCGTCTCAGATCACGCTCAGAATGAACCAGTTTGTTCACAACACCCTTGTTTCTTATTAAAAAATTTATCTCAGCGTGTTCTGAGGGGTTTGAATTTTTTTCGTCTCAGATCACGCTCAGAATGAACCAGTTTGTTCACAACACCCTTGTTTCTTATTAAAAAATTTATCTCAGCGTGTTCTGAGGGGTTTGAATTTTTTTCGTCTCAGATCACGCTCAGAATGAACCAGTTTGTTCACAACACCCTTGTTTCTTATTAAAAAATTTATCTCAGCGTGTTCTGAGGGGTTTGAATTTTTTTCGTCTCAGATCACTCTCAGAATGAACCAGTTTGTTCACAACACCCTTGTTTCTTATTAAAAAATTTATCTCAGCGTGTTCTGAGGGGTTTGAATTTTTTTCGTCTCAGATCACGCTGAGAATGAACCAGTTTGTTCACAACACCCTTGTTTCTTATTAAAAATTTTATCTCAGCGTGTTCTGAGGGGTTTGAATTTTTTTCGTCTCAGATCACGCTCAGAATGAACCAGTTTGTTCACAACACCCTTGTTTCTTATTAAAAAAATTATCTCAGCGTGTTCTGAGGGGTTTGAATTTTTTTCGTCTCAGATCACGCTGAGAATGAACCAGTTTGTTCACAACACCCATGTTTCTTATTAAAAAATTTATCTCAGCGTGTTCTGAGGGGTTTGAATTTTTTTCGTCTCAGATCACGCTGAGAATGAACCAGTTTGTTCACAACACCCTTGTTTCTTATTAAAAAATTTATCTCAGCGTGTTCTGAGGGGTTTGAATTTTTTTCGTCTCAGATCACGCTCAGAATGAACCAGTTTGTTCACAACACCCTTGTTTCTTATTAAAAAATTTATCTCAGCGTGTTCTGAGGGGTTTGAATTTTTTTCGTCTCAGATCACGCTGAGAATGAACCAGTTTGTTCACAACACCCTTGTTTCTTATTAAAAATTTTATCTCAGCGTGTTCTGAGGGGTTTGAATTTTTTTCGTCTCAGATCACGCTCAGAATGAACCAGTTTGTTCACAACACCCTTGTTTCTTATTAAAAAAATTATCTCAGCGTGTTCTGAGGGGTTTGAATTTTTTTCGTCTCAGATCACGCTGAGAATGAACCAGTTTGTTCACAACACCCATGTTTCTTATTAAAAAATTTATCTCAGCGTGTTCTGAGGGGTTTGAATTTTTTTCGTCTCAGATCACGCTCAGAATGAACCAGTTTGTTCACAACACCCTTGTTTCTTATTAAAAATTTTATCTCAGCGTGTTCTGAGGGGTTTGAATTTTTTTCGTCTCAGATCACGCTCAGAATGAACCAGTTTGTTCACAACACCCTTGTTTCTTATTAAAAAATTTATCTCAGCGTGTTCTGAGGGGTTTGAATTTTTTTCGTCTCAGATCACGCTCAGAATGAACCAGTTTGTTCACAACACCCTTGTTTCCTATTAAAAAATTTATCTCAGCGTGTTCTGAGGGGTTTGAATTTTTTTCGTCTCAGATCACGCTCAGAATGAACCAGTTTGTTCACAACACCCTTGTTTCTTATTAAAAAATTTATCTCAGCGTGTTCTGAGGGGTTTGAATTTTTTTCGTCTCAGATCACGCTCAGAATGAACCAGTTTGTTCACAACACCCATGTTTCTTATTAAAAAATTTATCTCAGCGTGTTCTGAGGGGTTTGAATTTTTTTCGTCTCAGATCACGCTCAGAATGAACCAGTTTGTTCACAACACCCTTGTTTCTTATTAAAAAAATTATCTCAGCGTGTTCTGAGGGGTTTGAATTTTTTTCGTCTCAGATCACGCTCAGAATGAACCAGTTTGTTCACAACACCCTTGTTTCTTATTAAAAAATTTATCTCAGCGTGTTCTGAGGGGTTTGAATTTTTTTCGTCTCAGATCACGCTCAGAATGAACCAGTTTGTTCACAACACCCTTGTTTCTTATTAAAAAATTTATCTCAGCGTGTTCTGAGGGGTTTGAATTTTTTTCGTCTCAGATCACGCTCAGAATGAACCAGTTTGTTCACAACACCCATGTTTCTTATTAAAAAATTTATCTCAGCGTGTTCTGAGGGGTTTGAATTTTTTTCGTCTCAGATCACGCTCAGAATGAACCAGTTTGTTCACAACACCCTTGTTTCTTATTAAAAAAATTATCTCAGCGTGTTCTGAGGGGTTTGAATTTTTTTCGTCTCAGATCACGCTCAGAATGAACCAGTTTGTTCACAACACCCTTGTTTCTTATTAAAAAATTTATCTCAGCGTGTTCTGAGGGGTTTGAATTTTTTTCGTCTCAGATCACGCTCAGAATGAACCAGTTTGTTCACAACACCCTTGTTTCTTATTAAAAAATTTATCTCAGCGTGTTCTGAGGGGTTTGAATTTTTTTTCGTCTCAGATCACGCTCAGAATGAACCAGTTTGTTCACAACACCCTTGTTTCCTATTAAAAAATTTATCTCAGCGTGTTCTGAGGGGTTTGAATTTTTTTCGTCTCAGATCACGCTCAGAATGAACCAGTTTGTTCACAACACCCTTGTTTCTTATTAAAAAATTTATCTCAGCGTGTTCTGAGGGGTTTGAATTTTTTTCGTCTCAGATCACGCTCAGAATGAACCAATTTGTTCACAACACCCTTGTTTCTTATTAAAAAATTAATCTCAGCGTGTTCTGAGGGGTTTGAATTTTTTTCGTCTCAGATCACGCTCAGAATGAACCAGTTTGTTCACAACACCCTTGTTTCTTATTAAAAAATTAATCTCAGCGTGTTCTGAGGGGTTTGAATTTTTTTCGTCTCAGATCACGCTCAGAATGAACCAGTTTGTTCACAACACCCTTGTTTCTTATTTAAAAATTTATCTCAGCGTGTTCTGAGGGGTTTGAATTTTTTTCGTCTCAGATCACGCTCAGAATGAACCAGTTTGTTCACAACACCCTTGTTTCTTATTACAAAAATTATCTCAGCGTGTTCTGAGGGGTTTGAATTTTTTTCGTCTCAGATCACGCTCAGAATGAACCAGTTTGTTCACAACACCCTTGTTTCTTATTAAAAAATTTATCTCAGCGTGTTCTGAGGGGTTTGAATTTTTTTCGTCTCAGATCACGCTCAGAATGAACCAGTTTGTTCACAACACCCTTGTTTCTTATTAAAAAATTTATCTCAGCGTGTTCTGAGGGGTTTGAATTTTTTTCGTCTCAGATCACGCTCAGAATGAACCAGTTTGTTCACAACACCCTTGTTTCTTATTAAAAAATTTATCTCAGCGTGTTCTGAGGGGTTTGAATTTGTTTCGTCTCAGATCACGCTC
The DNA here is from genome assembly GCA_037783415.1 of Leptasterias polaris. Lineage (NCBI taxonomy): Eukaryota > Metazoa > Echinodermata > Asteroidea > Forcipulatida > Asteriidae > Leptasterias > Leptasterias polaris. The sequence goes on from JAZGTN010000131.1 coordinate 206,885, forward strand.
AGAATGAACCAGTTTGTTCACAACACCCTTGTTTCTTATTAAAAAAATTATCTCAGCGTGTTCTGAGGGGTTTGAATTTTTTTCGTCTCAGATCACGCTCAGAATGAACCAGTTTGTTCACAACACCCTTGTTTCTTATTAAAAAATTTATCTCAGCGTGTTCTGAGGGGTTTGAATTTTTTTCGTCTCAGATCACGCTCAGAATTAACCAGTTTGTTCACAACACCCTTGTTTCTTATAAAAAAATTTATCTCAGCGTGTTCTGAGGGGTTTGAATTTTTTTCGTCTCAGATCACGCTCAGAATGAACCAGTTTGTTCACAACACCCTTGTTTCTTATTAAAAAATTTATCTCAGCGTGTTCTGAGGGGTTTGAATTTGTTTCGTCTCAGATCACGCTCAGAATGAACCAGTTTGTTCACAACACCCTTGTTTCTTATTAAAAAAATTATCTCAGCGTGTTCTGAGGGGTTTGAATTTTTTTCGTCTCAGATCACGCTCAGAATGAACCAGTTTGTTCACAACACCCTTGTTTCTTAGTAAAAAATTTATCTCAGCATGTTCTGAGGGGTTTGAATTTTTTTCGTCTCAGATCACGCTCAGAATGAACCAGTTTGTTCACAACACCCTTGTTTCTTAGTAAAAAAATAATCTCAGCGTGTTCTGAGGGGTTTGAATTTTTTTCGTCTCAGATCACGCTCAGAATGAACCAGTTTGTTCACAACACCCTTGTTTCTTATTAAAAAAACTATCTCAGCGTGTTCTGAGGGGTTTGATTTTTTTTCGTCTCAGATCACGCTCAGAATGAACCAGTTTGTTCACAACACCCTTGTTTCTTATTACAAAAATTATCTCAGCGTGTTCTGAGGGGTTTGAATTTTTTTCGTCTCAGATCACGCTCAGAATGAACCAGTTTGTTCACAACACCCTTGTTTCTTATTAAAAAAATTATCTCAGCGTGTTCTGAGGGGTTTGAATTTTTTTCGTCTCAGATCACGCTCAGAATGAACCAGTTTGTTCACAACACCCTTGTTTCTTATTAAAAAATTTATCTCAGCGTGTTCTGAGGGGTTTGAATTTTTTTCGTCTCAGATCACGCTCAGAATGAACCAGTTTGTTCACAACACCCTTGTTTCTTATTAAAAAAATTATCTCAGCGTGTTCTGAGGGGTTTGAATTTTTTTCGTCTCAGATCACGCTCAGAATGAACCAGTTTGTTCACAACACCCTTGTTTCTTAGTAAAAAATTTATCTCAGCATGTTCTGAGGGGTTTGAATTTTTTTCGTCTCAGATCACGCTCAGAATGAACCAGTTTGTTCACAACACCCTTGTTTCTTAGTAAAAAAATAATCTCAGCGTGTTCTGAGGGGTTTGAATTTTTTTCGTCTCAGATCACGCTCAGAATGAACCAGTTTGTTCACAACACCCTTGTTTCTTATTAAAAAAACTATCTCAGCGTGTTCTGAGGGGTTTGATTTTTTTTCGTCTCAGATCACGCTCAGAATGAACCAGTTTGTTCACAACACCCTTGTTTCTTATTACAAAAATTATCTCAGCGTGTTCTGAGGGGTTTGAATTTTTTTCGTCTCAGATCACGCTCAGAATGAACCAGTTTGTTCACAACACCCTTGTTTCTTATTAAAAAAATTATCTCAGCGTGTTCTGAGGGGTTTGAATTTTTTTCGTCTCAGATCACGCTCAGAATGAACCAGTTTGTTCACAACACCCTTGTTTCTTATTAAAAAATTTATCTCAGCGTGTTCTGAGGGGTTTGAATTTTTTTCGTCTCAGATCACGCTCAGAATGAACCAGTTTGTTCACAACACCCTTGTTTCTTATTAAAAAATTTATCTCAGCGTGTTCTGAGGGGTTTGAATTTGTTTCGTCTCAGATCACGCTCAGAATGAACCAGTTTGTTCACAACACCCTTGTTTCTTATTAAAAAAATTATCTCAGCGTGTTCTGAGGGGTTTGAATTTTTTTCGTCTCAGATCACGCTCAGAATGAACCAGTTTGTTCACAACACCCTTGTTTCTTATTAAAAAATTTATCTCAGCGTGTTCTGAGGGGTTTGAATTTTTTTCGTCTCAGATCACGCTCAGAATGAACCAGTTTGTTCACAACACCCTTGTTTCTTAGTAAAAAATTAATCTCAGCGTGTTCTGAGGGGTTTGAATTTTTTTCGTCTCAGATCACGCTCAGAATGAACCAGTTTGTTCACAACACCCTTGTTTCTTATTAAAAAAATTATCTCAGCGTGTTCTGAGGGGTTTGAATTTTTTTCGTCTCAGATCACGCTCAGAATGAACCAGTTTGTTCACAACACCCTTGTTTCTTAGGTAAAAAAAATTCTCAGCGTGTTCTGAGGGGTTTGAATTTTTTTCGTCTCAGATCACGCTCAGAATGAACCAGTTTGTTCACAACACCCTTGTGAAGAGGACACGTTCTTTTCTTGCTCCGAAAATCATCGCATAATTTACGTATTGAGGCCTGTTATAGGCAACCACAGAGCTGTTCTGCATTTCAAACTGATTGAAGACAACACCGGACTGAGAAGTGAGTTTTTTCTTTAATAAAAACAGGCCTTTTGGCCGTTTTTCTAGATTGTCTGTTGCTCCCCTAGGCGGGGTAGCCATATTGGAAGCCATGTTCCGATCAACGCTTAAGCGACCAAATACAATAAGGGTCAACCTACGCCATCTAGGCCTACAACAAGGAAACGTATCACCCGATGATATAATTATATAATGCAATTGACAATGAACTGCGTACGTCAGAAACCATCAGATGCATAGCGCAATTAGAAGGCGGGTGGTTCAACGTGAGTTTCGACAACGAGGAAGATTGTGAAAAAATCGCCCGGGAGGGATTCTTCGTCAATGGGGGGCTTATCCAGTGCGAAAGAGCCAATGTACAGAATAGTGCTGTAGTATATGTCAAGGCTCCATATGAAATGACCGATTCTGTTGTTACCAGTGTACTAATGCAGTTTGGCACGGTGGACAACATCCGAAGACAAGTTTATGAATTCGACAAGGGAGTGGAGACGGGAGTGAGAAGTCTGCTTATCAAAAATATAAAGAAGCCGATCCCAAGCTACGTGAAGGTTGGAGCCTTCACTCTCCCTGTGAGGTATCGAGGCCAGCAAAGAACATGCAAGATCTGTGGCAAGCCAAACCACTTGGCTAGGGATTGCAACCTTCGTGGTAAGTGCTTTGTATGCGGAAGTGACAGACACAGGGCTTCGTGGCATGATTACAACGATGACATAGACGACACCCAAAGCAAAGCCAACAATTCTGATGAGGAGATCGCAAATGAGATTGAGTCAGATTCAGAAATTGAGATAGAGGAAATAAAACCAGCCAATGACGAACAGATCCAAAATGGCGGAACAGAAACAACCACTCAGAAAAGTACCAACAACACGAAAGAAATGAAACGAACAACTACCAAGAAACCAGAAGAAGAGACAGATAGCCAACCTACCCCAATAGAAACAGAACCAGCAATAGAACAACCACAACAGAAACAAACCCAAAAGAAGAAGGAAACAACTGGGAAAACACAATCTCCCAAAAAGTTGTTTTCAGACACAGTAAAGGGAAACCAACAGAAGAAGAAACCAACTAAAGCAAAGCCAGGTTTCTGGGATCTTGAAATGGCAAAGAAAACATCAAGAAAAAGGAAAACAAGTGAAGAGGAAGATAGCGAAACCAGAACAGTTACCAGAAAACAAATCAGAGACAACAGAAAAGAAGCCGCCGCTAACGAATCCCAAGATATGGACACTCAACAAGGATCAGGAGTAACAAACGACAAGGATGGAGAGATGGAACAAGACTCCCACACAAACACTGGGGATGAAGAATATGACATACACGATGAAGGTGAAGTCTACACCAGAGGGGGAGTGCAAAGAGGGAGGAAGAAGGACACGTCGAGGGTGAGAAAAACACAAGAAGACCCACAACATGATAACAAGCATAAAGACACAAACTCTCTGACGCAGGACAGCCAACCAAGAAGGGGAAGAGGAAGATCAAAGTAAAGAGAATTTCTTTTTAATAAGCCATGGTACCATGTGTGATCAAACTTATATTATGTATGTCCTTCTTATCAGTGGCATCGATTAATGTAAATGGTTTAAGAAAAGATTTGAAAAGAAATGTTTTGTTTGACTATTTGGAGCGCAGAAAATTTAGTATAATTTTCCTACAGGAAACTCATAGCGAACCAGCTGATGTCTCCATTTGGAGCACACATTGGAAAGGAAAAATGTATTTATGTCACGGTAATCGTCAGTCTAGGGGGGTAGCGATCCTTGTCTCAGAAAAATATGATCTTGAGTTAAAAAATATTGATAAAGATGAGGAAGGCAGATGGATTAAAGGAGAAATCAATTGGAATAATACTACTCTATCGGTAGCTTCTGTTTATGCTCCAAACGAACAGTATGCCAGATCTTATTTTTTGATAATCTAAGTGATCGTATAACTGGTGATTATAATTGGATTAGCGAATTAGAGGGGATTTTAATTGCAACATTGATAATTCCATTAGTAAAGATGTTAGTAAAGTTATTCTTAAGAATGTTACACAGGAGAAAAATCTCATCGATTCTTGGCGCACAGTTCACCCCGAAGAAACAGGAAGCACCCATTATCATAAAGTCACTAAACAAGAAAGTAGAATCGATTATTTATTTATCTCTTTCAATCTTCTCTGCAGTGTGATAGATATGTCCGTAATTTCGTATGGACTTTCTGATCATCATATTGTCTGTATGAAATTACGGTCAAGGCAGATGGATATGCAATAATAGTCTGCTAAAAGACGAAGATTGTAACTTTAGAATTGTTAACCTTTGGAATTACTGGATAACACAAAAATATAAATATGACAGCGTGTCTGACTGGTGGGAAAGTGGCAAATTTAGGATAAAGGAAATTATTCAAGAATATGGTAAAGAAAAAGCCTCAGTTCAAAAACAACATCAAGTTAACTTACAGAAACAATATGCTTCTCTTTTGAGTAAAGGTTTAAACTCCGATGTTGATGCTATTAATAAAATTGAAACCGAACTTAAAATTTACGAGACTAATGAGTGGAAAAAAGCCCAAATTAGAATACGTAACACTATTAAAGATGAAGGCGAAAAGGCTTCTAAATATTTCCTCAACCTGGAAAAGCAGCAAATTAATAATGGGAAAATCGACAAATTACTCACCAACGACGGTAGTTATGCCAACCAATCAGACACTATGTTAAATTGTGCCAATATGTTCTATGGTAATTTGTATAAGGCAGAGGAAATATCTGATTTTCACCTACAGGCTATTGTTTCCAAAATAGAAACCACACAAATTCCTGAAGACATTCATACTAATCTCGATTGTGAAATTACTGCAGATGAAGTTAGGACAGCAATATTTCAGATGAACAAAACTAAGTCCCCGGGTCAGGATGGTCTGACTGTAGAATTCTACCAAACCTTTTGGGATATCATTAGTTTAGATTTAATTGATATTTATAATGATTGTCTTAAAAAAGGTACAATGTGTAAATCTATGAATGCGGCATTGATTAGACTCATTTATAAAAATTTGGGCGACAGACACGATTTAAAAAACTGGCGACCTGCTCAACGTGGATTATAAAATCCTGTCTAAAGTGATCACCAACAGATTGAAACGCATCATGCCCTTTATTATCGGAGAAGAGCAAACCTGTGGGGTTACATCTAGAAATATTCAAGATAATATTATGCTCTTAAGAGATGTTATTGATTTTGCTAACTGGAATAATTTACAAGCTTGTCTTCTCAGCATAGATCAGGAAAAAGCTTTTGATCGTATTAGTTGGGTTTATATGTTTAATGTTATGGAAAAAATGGGTATCCCATCGACTTTGATTAAGTGGATTAAAGTTCTGTACAGTAATCCTTATTGTAGTATTATCCTGAACAACTTCATTGGTGCTCCTGTTAAGGTTGAAAGAGGGATTAGACAAGGGTGCCCACTATCGCCTTTGTTGTATTCCATTTGTGCCGAAGGGTTAGCTTCTTTAGTCAGAAGTAATTGTAAACTTAAAGGTATTGTTACCCCTAATGGGGAATGCAGTATTCGTTTAATTCAACATGCTGACGACACAAATATATTTATTAGTGACAATATGGAGTTTGAAGTTATTCAGAACATTCTCAACGTATATTGTAAAGGAAGTGGATCTAAACTTAATGTTGATAAATCTAAAGGTCTATGGTTAGGGAATTGGAGAAATAGAAAGGATAGCCCTGGTAAATTTAAATTTGTTAAGAAACTTAGAATTCTTGGTATTGAATTTGGGAATGACATAACGCCCGAAGACAATTGGGGTCCCAGAATCAACAAAATTAGCTCTACGCTCAACAAATGGTCTAAACGTCACCTAACATTAAACGGTAAAGTAGTGATTGTTAACAGTTTGATTGGAGCAGGGATTAATTACCTTGGCAGCGTGGTTGAATGTCCCAACTTCATGATAAAAAAGATGAATGACCTGGTTTGGAAAATTTTTTGGAATGGGAAAATTGGGAAAATTGAGAAAATAAAGAGAAATACCATCATTGGGCCCAAAGAATTGGGGGGGATGGGCCTTTTGGATATTAATAGTAAATTATTGAGCCTTAAGCTTCAATGGCTAGCTAGGTATCCATCATCTCAAGGTAAATGGAAACTGTATTTTGATTATTGGTTGAAATGTGCTGGAGATGCTGATCATTTAGGGTGGTATATATTTGCTAACATCCATAAGAATTTTCAAACCACCCCGTTTTATAAAGATCTTATTGCTGCTTTTAAGAAAGCAGAAGGGAAGTTTTTATGTAATTTTACCAGCATTTGGGAAGCTATGGAAGTTCCTTTGTGGAATAATGCTAAGGTTACTTGGGATGAATCACTTTTAAACAGCCCTCTACTAAAATCAGTTGGGTGTTTTAATGTTGGAGATGTAGTTAGAAACGGGGAACTTTTTTCATTTCAGGATTATGCCAGAGCATGTGGTATTGAAAATATGAATGCTGGTAGAATACTGAAGAGAATTGAAAAACACATCGATTATACTTTGATAAATGAGAAAAGAGAAGGACCGGCTGTGCACGCGAGTAACTGGCTTGTCATGTGTGATCATCAAAGCAAAGTTGTTCCAATTTTTGAAACTAATGTGAAATCTAATTACATGAACTTCATTCTAGGTAAATTTGTTTCTCCCAAAGTGCAAGTAGTATGGAAAAATATTTTTCAACTCGGTCAAGATTTAAATTGGCCTTCAATTTGGAAGAGTAATTGGAAAAATGGGTTGTTAGATCCAGATGACAAACAGTTTATGTACAAACTTAGACATAGAATTTTACCCACTAAAGACATTTTGATGAAAATTGGTGTTGTTAAAGAACAAACTTGCCCGCTTTGTAATGTTGAAAAAGAAACTCACGAACATATTTTCATATATTGTTCTTACACATTGGATGCTTGGATTTTTGTAGAAAGATTGCTTAGAAAATATACAGGTAACAAACATTTCTATTTGAATGATTCCAACAGAATTCTTGGATATCGATTAAAACCGGTTCAGGCTGTCATTGTAGCTAAACTGCTTAGACTGATTTGGAATATTCGATGCAAAAAGGTTTTTAACAGCTATTCCAGACCAGCAGAAATCGAGATCGTCAATCAGTTTAAAAGAAATTTAAAATATTTTATTCGTATGGAAAAGACCAGATTGAGACCGGGTTTTTTCGAAACTTGTTACACAAGAAATAATGCGTTGTGTTTCACCATTAATGATGAGGTCAAATTTGATTATTAATGTTTCTTTGTTTGAACCTTTGATGCATCGATGTGATTTAATTTGTTTTGAATTAATTACAACGTCTCGTTTTTCTCGAACCACGTGATTACATCACGCTAAATTGTATATATTTTTATTTGTATTTATTTAATTATTTATTAATGTATTATCGTCTGTGAATCCCTGTATGTATTATATGATAGCAGTTTTTATTGAAGACTTTTATTAACAGGGAGTATTTGATGTTTGTTGCTGTTGAATAAATGGAGAAGCATAACTCCTTTAAAAAAAAAAAAATATTAATCTCAGCGTGTTCTGAGGGGTTTGAATTTTTTTCGTCTCAGATCACGCTCAGAATGAACCAGTTTGTTCACAACACCCTTGTTTCTTAGTAAAAAATTAATCTCAGCGTGTTCTGAGGGGTTTGAATTTTTTTCGTCTCAGATCACGCTCAGAATGAACCAGTTTGTTCACAACACCCTTGTTTCTTAGTAAAAAATTAATCTCAGCGTGTTCTGAGGGGTTTGAATTTTTTTCGTCTCAGATCACGCTCAGAATGAACCAGTTTGTTTACAACACCCTTGTTTCTTAGTAAAAAATTAATCTCAGCGTGTTCTGAGGGGTTTGAATTTTTTTCGTCTCAGATCACGCTCAGAATGAACCAGTTTGTTCACAACACCCTTGTTTCTTATTAAAAAATTTATCTCAGCGTGTTCTGAGGGGTTTGAATTTTTTTCGTCTCGGATCACGCTCAGAATGAACCAGTTTGTTCACAACACCCTTGTTTCTTAGTAAAAAATTAATCTCAGCGTGTTCTGAGGGGTTTGAATTTTTTTCGTCTCAGATCACGCTCAGAATGAACCAGTTTGTTCACAACACCCTTGTTTCTTATTAAAAAATTAATCTCAGCGTGTTCTGAGGGGTTTGAATTTTTTTCGTCTCAGATCACGCTCAGAATGAACCAGTTTGTTCACAACACCCTTGTTTCTTATTAAAAAATTAATCTCAGCGTGTTCTGAGGGGTTTGAATTTTTTTCGTCTCAGATCACGCTCAGAATGAACCAGTTTGTTCACAACACCCTTGTTTCTTATTAAAAAATTTATCTCAGCGTGTTCTGAGGGGTTTGAATTTTTTTCGTCTCAGATCACGCTCAGAATGAACTAGTTTGTTCACAACACCCTTGTTTCTTATTAAAAAATTAATCTCAGCGTGTTCTGAGGGGTTTGAATTTTTTTCGTCTCAGATCACGCTCAGAATGAACCAGTTTGTTCACAACACCCTTGTTTCTTATTAAAAAATTAATCTCAGCGTGTTCTGAGGGGTTTGAATTTTTTTCGTCTCAGATCACGCTCAGAATGAACCAGTTTGTTCACAACACCCTTGTTTCTTAGTAAAAAAAATTATGTCAGCGTGTTCTGAGGGGTTTGAATTTTTTTCGTCTCAGATAACGCTCAGAATGAACCAGTTTGTTCACAACACCCTTGTTTCTTAGTAAAAAATTAATCTCAGCGTGTTCTGAGGGGTTTGAATTTGTTTCGTCTCAGATCACGCTCAGAATGAACCAGTTTGTTCACAACACCCTTGTTTCTTAATAAAAAATTAATCTCAGCGTGTTCTGAGGGGTTTGAATTTTTTTCGTCTCAGATCAAGCTCAGAATGAACCAGTTTGTTCACAACACCCTTGTTTCTTAGTAAAAAATTAATCTCAGCGTGTTCTGAGGGGTTTGAATTTTTTTCGTCTCAGATCACGCTGAGAATGAACCAGTTTGTTCACAACACCCTTGTTTCTTAGTAAAAAATTAATCTCAGCGTGTTCTGAGGGGTTTGAATTTTTTTCGTCTCAGATCACGCTCAGAATAACCAGTTTGTTCACAACACCCAAACAAAATCACATTACTTATTTACTAAAACATTACCCAACCCAAGTCTTAAATCCCCAAGTTAAATATAAAGGGTTCTAAAATTACTGCTTATTTCATAAGGAAAACTTCAGTTCACCAGTCTTGAAAAGCAGTAATGCAGTATCATTTTCAGTGTGTGCAAACATTACCGGCGACGTATGCCCAATTTCCGGACATCATTTTCCTGTCGATATTGATTTGAAAACACACGTTGAATTATAACACAAATACTTGTGAAAGCGAAACAAGTTTAAAGAGCAATTTCATGACTGACTTGTAACTTTCTATTCAAGTGCTTATTCTTCTTTCCTTCACGATACGATTTTGCGAAAGGCAGCTACCGATTCTGCTTTACTTACCTGTCTCCGTTCCTTTTCATTCATCCTTTTCTCTCTGTTACTGAACTTACTCTGTGTTTGTGTCTCTTGTCGTGGTGTCCAAGTTGTTGCAATGTTCGGCGACTTCCGTGTATAGGTATTGCTCCCTTTTTAAGTCTAAACTTGGACGGTATGCCAAAGCCAGCCATCAATTTCGACGAAGTGTCCTGGCAGTCGTCAGAATGGGCGCTACAAATGTGCGACCACTAATATATTTACCACTGATTTAGCTGAGAAGAAATTGCTACCCAGTCATGAACGCACAGTGTAAACAGAGATGACGTCATTATCCTGACTCCTAATGCACGGTGTGTCGTCACAAAATTTGTCAACCAATCAAAAACGCCTCATGTCTGAGGGCGCCCTCAGCGGCGAAATATACATTATTTTCGGAAAATCAACAAAAGTACTTATTTTTTTCAAATCGCATTTTCAAAAAAAATGTAAACCACAAATAATGGAAAAACTCATGAAACAATAGGTATATGCCCTAAGGAAGTGCAGAGTAGTGTATTGACTCTGGAAATATCCGTTTTATTTACTCTTTAAGATGCGCACCTCATTACACGTATTTCACAAAACCTTGATGGCGCGCTGAGTGAATAAGTCTGGTCCCCATTAAATATCAGCAGTTGATCGTATAACTGTTGTGGATTGTTAAGGGAACCTGACAATGGTTTTCGAGCAAGTTAATAGATTCGAAAAGCAAAGAATTTTCCCAAAAGATCTGTGATGTATTTAAAAAACAACTAAGCATTAGGGCTTTCTACAAGTACAGTAGCATTCGATCAGTAAGTTTCATAACCCGGATTAAAAATTAAATCGGGCACAAAAATAGGAATGCAATGGTGCTAGAGCCAAGGATACGAAGTGGATTGGCCCTATTCATGGGGCTATGTCTTCACTTCGTATAGATAGTTCCCAGTAGACGCCATCTTTACGGGCAAATCGCATTTTGGCTTGCAGGCGCGTCAAGCGCTCAAATTATTAACGCAGCCGCGTCATTCACTAACCAATCATGCAATGAGTTTGGTGAAATGTGCGCGTCCTGCACGCCGTTCAAACGCGTAACGCATGCCTGTGTGTTCCAAATTGCCCGTAAAGATCATGGCCGACTTACGTCATACTGCAACCTATCTATTGTAAAAGTCACATTGTATTTAGCGCGCGCGCGTGCTGACCTCCAGCCAGAAACTTCTGCACAATGTACACACACTGGCGGCATGGTCGACTCACGCTGCGGTATGATCTTCACGCCCCCCGGACCCCGCGCCAGGCATGTGCAGGTGTTTCGCGCTTATGTTCAGTGTGTGAGAAAAACACGATGTCCACACACACAGATTCACGTGTAATTCCTCATAAGTCAGTGAATTAATAGTGGTCCACAAATGAAACAAAGTGTACGAGGTACGGATTATTAGTAGCTTTTTTATAATAAAAAAAAATAGGTAGGGCCTATGTCATTAACTTTGTCTCTCCCTCATTTTTCCCTTTGATGTTTTTTTTTTTAATATATTTTTTTCTCTCAAGCAAAAGGGGGGGGGCGTGCGCCCCCACGCCCCCCTGTATCCGCCCCTGTATACTCATCGGACAGAAACCGAAGTAAATTCGTCTTCCGATTTTAGAGTTTTAAGGATAGTTGTTCCCCCGGAAAATAGCTAGTCCAAACCATTTAATTAAGTACCAGTGCCAAGTCTCATTATAAACAATTCATTCTCATTATTCTCTGATGGGTTACAGTATAGTTTTTACTTTTATCTTGTTCTTTGTATCGTTCATTTTGTATTTGTCTAAACTTTAGTTAGTCAAATTGGTTGTTGATTTTAGTACATGCCACGGTACCCGTCCTGTATTTTAAAATGTTTTCAAATAAGAACGGATAGTTTATTCTGGTGTGGCCTGGGAGAACGTTTAACCCAGAGGTTGCAGAAGTGAGTTATTGAAAGTGGTCCATGCGAGACGATAATTATGTTCTATCGGAATTCACTACATATTGTTAGTAGTCTTGATTGGCGACGCTGTTTTTTTTAACTAGCTACCAATAGATGGCGCTACATTGACTGTTTGGGAGGCTGACTCAGAAGGACTGGGCAAGTCTATAAATCTGGATTCGTTTTGATCCAGATGTTCGTGTGATACAGATATCTCTTCTCCAGTAATTCGTGTTGCGATATCGCACCACGTTAAACAAAATGAACGTCGCCAATCAAGACTAATTGTTAGTCAGTAAATGCACAATATTGTTTTGTGGGATAATTTCGATCAGAGCATGTACGTATGGGGCGCCGTTTGTCAATTAATTGTTTAGCGCATTTTTGACGTGTTTTTATCATGGTTTGTAATAATTAGATGTAAACCATAGAAAGTGCTGTCAATTTATTTTGTGGTTTACATACCATAAATTTACAATCAAAGCTTATAAATTATGGTTTATAAACCATGAAAATTGAATCATCATAAAACATGGTTTATAAACCATGAAAATTTAAGCACCTTCAAAACATGGTTTATAAACCATAACAATTTAAGCATCATAAAACATGGTTTACAAATCATGGTTTATAAACCATGAAAATTTAAGCACCTTCAAAACATGGTTTATAAACCATGAAAATTTAAGCATCAAAACATGGTTTACAAATCATGGTTTATAAACCATGAACATATTTTAAGCATCTTCAAAACATGGTTTATAAACCATAAAAATGTAAACATGGTTTACAAATCATGATTCATGGTTTATAAACCATGAAAATTTAGGCATCCTCAAAACATGGTTTATAAATCATGGTTTATAAACCATGAAAAGTGAAGCATCATAAAACATGGTTTACAAACCACGAAAATCGTGTGTTCACAAATCATGGTTTATAAACCATGAAAATCGTGTGTTCACAAATCATGTTTTATAAACCATAAAAAACGTGTGCTCACAAATCACTGGTTTATAAACCATGAAAATCGTGTGTCACAAATCATGGTTTATAAACCATGAAAATCGTGTGTCACAAATCATATGGTTTATAAACCATGAAAATCGTGTGTCACAAAATAATCATGGTTTATAAACCATAAAAAACGTGTGCTCACAAATCATGGTTTAAACCAAGTGAAAATCGTGTGTCACAAATCATGGTTTATAAACCATAAAAATCGTGTGTCACAAACCATGAAAATCGTTTAAAATTTATTTTTAAAATTTTATTGGTTTGTATATTCAAAACACACAAAGCAAGCTAAGAGCTAGGTGAACACATTCAGCTGGTTTAAATCGCCATCTGGCCCGTAGGGAATGCGCCATAATGCGCCATAAATGGTTATTTCTTAGCTTAAAAAGAAATGGTCCGGACGTGTGGCCAAGGATTCAGCTAGCCTTGGCCACACAAGTGGGGCTAACGACGAGGCTGCTTGCTGCACGTTGTCTTGCCAATGGCTCGAACGTACGGCTCAGCTCCGCGAACAACTTCTACCTCATTCGTGTCATTTTCGCTATCAAGCTGAGGCCCTCAAAACTGTCACTGTCTACGGATGAACTCCCAGATATGTCACTAAACCCATCAGAATCTACGTACGCTGATTTACTCCAAATATTTTTCACCGGAGTTTTCCGAGTCAAAATGCTTGCTTCTTGTGAACTATCGAAAGAACTATCACCATGATCAGCGAGTGATCGTGAATGCGTACAATTGTGCTAGCGTGGTGTGCTTGATGAGTCTGGGTATTAGACATAGTCAGTCGTTGTTTTCCTGCTTATGACGTCACGTAGCAACAATCGTGACCTCGGCCTTTTCAGATTCGCGACGCGCGGGCTTTTCAAAAAGGTGTTTTTTGTGGGTTTTTTGAATTCTTAAAATCAACAGTAAGTACTTGCATGTTATCTTTGATATATCAGTTACTAGATTTCGAAAGCGGAATAAAATGGGAATCGGCGCTATAAACGCACTTTAAGCATTCACACCACGATAGTGTATCGCGCTCGGTTACAACTCGTTATAGCGCCCTCTTGTGGCTTGAATTAATAACCTTGGGCCTTTCTCAAACCCCGGCTCGGGCTTCGGCTCCGGCTCCAGGCTCCGTCTGATGTTCGAACCACCGCGTACAATACGCTGTAGCAACAATTTATAACGGAGCCCAAGCCGGAGACGGAGCCCAAGCCGAGGTTTGAGAAAGGCCCCTGGACTAGGAGCTAGTTAAGTTGGTTAATTCAAGCCACAGGAGGGCGCGCTAACGAGTTGTAACCGAGCGATATCGATCCTCTATCGATATTAGACTTGTTGACAAGTCGTTAATGATGGTCGCGGTGAGTCGAGTCGCGTGTGGTGTTGTAGCCTAATAAAGAATGCTCTCGCGAGATCACTGCTCTCGCGCGAAGTTGCTGGCTGCTAAATGTGACCAGTCTTGAGAGCAGTAATCTCGCACAGAGCAGCCCTCTCGCGGGATATTGCGAGAAAGCCGTTCCGCTATCACCGCGACAGACATTTAACGACTTGTCCACAAGTCTATATCGATATATGCGATCCGAACACTGACGTCTTGCATGTCTTCCATCGCCCAAGAGAGTGGGGGGAGACTAGTTGGCACTCGGCAGTAGTAAAAGTAGCAGCAGGCAGTCAATTTTTACACCAATACACAGACGGATGAAAAAATGGCAAGGGTAAGTCAAAGTGTCATTTAATTAGTGTTGAACCATGGAGGTTCCATCATGTAGGAAAGTAACCTAGCTTAACTCACTCAAGATAAGTAAAACAATGTTGTCGTAAAAAAAAAAAAAAAAAAAAAATTGTACCAGTGCAACGGTGTACTGGACTGCAGTGTCAGGACTGTGTTGTTGTAATACTTTGTACACTATCATCGTAGGACTTCGTGTATCCTCCCCTGTCCGGTTTTCGATGTACTATGCCTTTTTCTTTGAATTGGAAAAAAAAATGATGCCATAGGCCTATATCAACTGGTGCCCTAATTACCTTCCTTTGTTTATAAGAAGTATGTAAAAATTACTCCTAGAACTATTTATGAGGTTCATTCCGCTATCGTCTCCATTACCCTCATAGAGTGACATGTACAAAATCCTATTCGAAACTTTTTTCCCCTCACGTTTCTGCACCTACAGTTAATTTCCCAAACCGGATCTCGCCAAAATTAGGCTCTATGTGTTCCTTATACTCTCATCGAGGTCGGGTTGGGTCCAGAAAATCCACTCCGCAAAACAAAAGTTGCAAAAAGTGATAAATTCTCACCGTTTTCAGAATCCTCGCCTTCCGTTAACAAAATGGCCGCCGTTGAAATTTTCCTCCTGGTAATGCTGCGCGCTACGATGGTAACGATTATCAACGATTCACGTATACAGAACATTGGTTGTTGTGGACCAGCATTGCGCCTATGATTGTATACGTGAACCGTTGGGTTTGTTACCAGCGTAGCACGCAGCATTACCAGCTCACTTTTTGCAACTTTTGTTTTGCGGAGTGGATTTTCTGGACCCAACCCGACCTCGATGAGAGTATAAGGAACACATAGAGCCTAATTTTGGCGAGATCCGGTTTGGGAAATTAACTGTAGGTGCAGAAACGTGAGGGGAAAAAAGTTTTGAATAGGATTTTGTACATGTCACTCTATGAGGGTAATGGAGACGATAGCGGGCGGAATGATCTAGAACCTCATAGTTCTAGGAGTATGTAAAAATACATTAAAACTTGATCTAGACATTGAAACTTTCACACCATCCACGCACCGATCTTCGATGACTTCAATAGCGTCCCATTTGTTTTGAGTTTGACCTGTTTTCGAGGCAAACAAGAAAGTATGGTGTCCCGGTGAAGCCATACGCGGAATAAACATATGCAGTGACTTCAAGTGTTCTGTGAGACTTTGTGTATGACTCTATAGCCAGCAGTTGTCTTCATTTTATTCAAAATATTTTTTATTTAATTTAAAAAATTACGTTGGTAATTTGCAAAAAAAAAAAAAAATTGTAAATAATTCTTGGCTTTCAAATCTGATTTTTATTTAGTTTTGTGTCTTTTTATGTTTCTTAACATTTATAATAAAATACATAAATAAACAGTGATAATTGAATCACCAAGCCGATGTTTAAATTTGAATATTAATAATAATATAATGTCTTAATGATATGAGGGTTACAAAAAAATGTCTCCAGACTATTACTTATTAGAAAATTAAAGGCACATGGCTTCTTTAAGCCTCTGTATTTTTTCCCCAGAATGCTCAGCAGAATGTTCAGTCACATGATTTGATCATCGTGAATTGTGAATTGAAAAAATGTTTGATGAAACTTTTTCGGTGGGCAATTTTTTTGTTATGGCCCCGACAGTATGACCAGTGTTGTGACTACACTGGTCGGGGCTGGTCGGCACTAACCAGTTCTAAAAAATCCCGACCGGCTCTCAAGCAATGTTACGACATTGCCGACCGGTACTTTTTGCAACTAAATAAGCTTAAAAACTAAGGAATTCTTCTTACGTAACTGAAAACTATCAAAATCAAAAGTGTTGTTAAATCTTGTCCTCGACGATCGCGATTGATCATTTCTTGTTGTGTCATTTTTATTTCAAGTTGACTGTTTGAGGCAGCGATGTTTTCCCTTTCCATGTTAGCAGAAAAAAAATATTCTCACAGCGTCTGATTGCTGCCGCATCCTTTGAGTAAAGCATTAAAAAAACCTAGGAACCAGACGATAGTAGAACGTATAGCTCTAAGTTACGCATCAGTACACGTAGCCAGACTTCCTCCTTTTGATGCATGTGTTTTATTTTTTATCTAACTCACCAAGTTGTGAGCACACATGTCGTTCGTTCACGCGGCGGTGTTATTTTTCTTGTCGTTATTGTACGACAGATACGACGCTCATTAGAACCCTCGCTTCACGCCGCTCCGCCATACCAGTTGTTCACAAATCGTTCTCCACTGTTTCTTCATTATTTTTGTCACATTGATGTGTTCACGAGGGAGATATAGACAAGAAAATTATTTTCTTACGGAAGTATGAGGAAAGAAAGCGCACATCTTAGAGCAGTGCACAATCCAATAATTTAATTTTTTTAGTCTGGACCGTACGTGCGTAACTGCGCAAACCACATTGACTTGTACTGGGTACTTGACTCACTGCACATTAGACTTGTTAAAAGTCCATCAATTTTCAAAGGTTTCTGCGTTCAGCGCTCGCACACCAAATGTATCGCGATCTTCTGTCCCCATTTTTGTCACTGGATTTACACGATTCACACGGGTCGACTTTTTGGTAAAAAAAAAAAGAATTTCCGTCAAAACCGGAGGAATCACATCCATGGATCATTCTATGTTTTCTTAATACGAACTTACCTTATTAAGTTGCAAGAATTTTACACAACTTACATTTGATAAATAACAAATACTTTATTTGATTAAATTTGACACTTGTCTCATTTCACTTGTCAGCTCCAGATGAAGGATATTTAGAATTTGTGAGGTATAAGCAGGCTGGGTATAAGAACTTGATTGGCTCAACATGTGTACTTCTAATTCAGCAAAATACATTGTATGTTGTTAGTGTCTAGAACCCATAAAATATGTATTTTTAAGGGTGGAAAATGTAAACATTTTCGGGGCCACCCCCTTAGCTCGCTCCTCTGTGAAAATTAACCGGCTCTTAAAAACTTCTGGTCACAACACTGAGTATGACATATTTTTGTACCTTGTAGAAATGCCTAAATACCACAACTTTTTGCATAATTTACAAGTGCAACTAACCAGTGGAGCCTTACAATACATGTTTCTAAGTTTTGGTCAAAGGAGAGGAGACTCTTTGCTTGGCATGTCAAACCACAAAAATTGTATCTAGGGGCTGTTAACATCGCGCGCAGAGAGGTAAAAGATTTGCCTCGATTTCAGGGTCGCCTTGAATACAGGACGTCCTACGATGTATACGAGTCAACCCTGAAATCGTGGCATATCTTTTCACTGTGCGTGATGTTAACTGTCCCTTAATACCAATAATTTTGTTTGACTTGCCAAACATCGAGTCTCCTCTCCGTTGACCAAATTATTATAGTGCCAATACTCTGGACTTCCATCGAAGGAAGTCCAGAGTATTTGCACTAAATGGGGCTAACCAAAACTTAGAAACATGTAACTAACCGGTGGAGCCTTACAATAAGGCTCCACCGGTTTGTAAAAATACAAAAAGTTGTGATATTTAGGCATAAACTACAAGTACAGTACAGCCCGAAATTTAGTAGACTCCACGCGATAACACCCACGCGCCAAATGGCGTGGAGGTTAACGCGCCAAACATGTTTAAAAAAAGACTAAACAACCGTCGGTATGTTTTTGCGCAATCTCACGCGTGAACCTCCACGCGCTAAACTTGTAATAACCGCGCGACATTTTGTTGGTTGCCCGAGAATGTACGGTGCTTTGATAGCGCGCTACTCTTTACGGATGGAATCAACATTCCTTTGTTGTAACCGGTCAACTCACGCGTGAACCTCCACGCGCTAAACTTGTTATACCCGCGCGACATTTTGCGGGATTGCCCGAGAACAGTGCTTTGATGGCGCACGGTTTTACCGATGCAATCAACATTCCTTTTCTCACAGGTCCATGCCTTACTCGGGGTCAGATTATCGACAAACACACCCCAGGTGTTTTGTTTTGTTTATCCTGTAATATTTGTTGTGAAATGAAAAGCGAGTCATCCGCGGCAATTTTTGTCTGTGACAGAAAATAATAAAAGGTTCTTACTTTCCCGCATTATCATTTCGGCATCTGCCTGAGTCGTCATTGGTAAGGCTTGGTCGATGTTATGTTCTCGGGAAAAGATCGTAGGGAGTTTTGTTGAACCTTTGTGCCTTATGGTTTGAGAGGTTCGTGGCCCCTCTGTTAAAGTAAATATTATTTCCTTTGATCCATACCATCCACTTGACTGTACTCACACCCAAACACAGACATCAATGCCGCCCTAAAAGATTGACACTTTGAGAACAGAATAACTTGTAACATTTTCCCACCGAAGCTGCTTCTGGCGGCAGCCTACAAAGGCCTTTGCTGCATTGCCTTCATAGGTCGGCCAGTTTTAACCGCAAACAATAAGTAGCGGTTAGAAGTAAAATGAAAGGCCAAGCCTTCGGATTGCATTCTTTTTCTCCAGGGGTACTTTTATTAGTGGCATCTTAGTTACGCTGTCACCTAACAAATAAATTGTCCCTCTCGAAAAAACGAAAACACCAAAATTAGACCCTTCAAACAAAAATTATATCTCTCGAAAAATCTGGACCTTACGGCTTGCCGACAGAAAATGTATCAACAATTTGTTACGTCATTTTTATATTAAAGTTGTAAATTTTTCATAAACATTGGTGTCGATAATTACAACAAGTTTGGGCCGCACATTGCGAATCTATTGGAAATAGTTAGCGTCTATACTCAAGACTTCTGTAGGGCACAAATCGACGTATACCTTTGGCCATTCATAACAAAACTCAAGTATTGCATTTTGACGACAACGTTACGATAAAACTCGGGACTTTTGGGCCAGTCATAAAATATTGACGCATTTGCGTTCATTCCTGAATTTTATATTAATCAGTCATTGAATATGCCCCTTTTATTGACACAGAAATTCCTCTCAGGAAAGTACAGACGCAGTTGTTCATACCCAAGATGTCATGTACAAAATTTCGGAGTAAATAAAATGAAATTTTACACCATTTTAACATGCGTGAGTTTAGAGACTTGTAACCATAGGGCACACAATATTTGAATAAGAATGTTAAAGAGGTGAAATTAGGTAATATTCAGCGGGTGACATATCATCTCGGGACAGTAAGTCGATAGTTTGATCAAAACAGAAGACTACCCAGAGCTACTGATGGGTGAGCTTAAAAGCAATATGTTCGTAAGTTTGGTTTGATGACCGGGAACGCCAAAGCTACCAGCCGTCTGGAGAGGGTAGTATGTCGCCCCCTTGGGTATTGTTTAATTCTGTTTCTATAAGTACATGTACATGTAACAGTTTTGTCATGGCAACTCCTGAATATAAAGGCAACTATAGTCATGTTTTATGAGGGCCATGGGTTGCAACACATGTTGGATCTACGAATGAAAACGAAACAAAAATAAATTCTACCACACAGAGATCTATGTAGTTTGATTGGTGGACACACGTTATTTTCCAGACCTGTAACCAAGGAAGGGGGCGACCCCCCCCCCCAAAAAAGTCAGTAAAATAAAAATAAAAATCAAGAGAAAAAAAAAAGTCCGCCCAAAATTAAAAAACACTTGTGCGCAAAAAGGAGGAAAAGGGAGAGAGACAAGTTTGCACAAAATTTTTCCAAATGGCTTGAATATGAGACTTCATTTAAACAAAATAGTAGGAAGTTTGGATTTAACTTCAGCTTCATTATCAGCAGTCCAAATTGTTGGTAATGGGCAAAATATCCGTCTGTGAAGTAAAAAATAAGTTATTGAAATGCTAAGAAATAATACGATCGAAAAAGCAAAACCCAAATACACAAGAGAAAAGTAAAATAACAAAATACATAAAAAGAATCCAAGTATAAACTATAATACGCCTCTCTTACATGTAATATTCTTATTATTATTCATGCATGACGTCATAATTCTTACTTAAAATGAGGTTATAGGCGCGCGTCCGCCACCACCACCACTTGCAGTGGCTGCGCCTATGGCCTCGTTTTGGGTTAGAATTGTGACGTACTCGAGCATAAATATTAAGAGAGGCGTATTGGGACCCATGTAAGGAAAATATATATAATAGCTTTGAATAAATAAATAATCTCATTTTTAATAATTTACAAACACAAATTCGGGTCCTCCCGAATCCAACGGCTAATGGGGTCTGTTAACCTATTATAGGGCCTACATTATTTTTTGATTAATAAAACTTACCTGTTGTGCCCTCTCCCGAGCCTTGGCTCTCCATATGCCTACTACACGATATTTTTTTGGTCTTGTACCGGAAGACAAGTAATCCATGAGCCAACCACACTTGCCGCAAGTAACTTGAGGGACTAACTCTAATATCACTTTTGTGTTGCAAATAATTTACAACTTACATGTACCATAAACGCAATGGTTGGATGCAGTCTTTGAAAAAATAATTGTTCATTTATATAAATGTGTTTACGGCCCACACATGTTTCATTGCATGGTTTAAAATGAAAATTGCGCAGGATAGCTTGGGAGCAAACTTAGAACGCCGCACGATATTTGTAGTTCACCTTGCTCGATCGTAACCCCTGGCTGAATGGTGACTTTCAGCACTTCATTTCCACCATGGGTTAGTGACAAGAGGTGTATCGATTGATGTTGATCATTTAAATGTTTTTTGTTATATAATAGTCACAACCACATGCAACAGATATCAAAGGTTAGCTGCAATGCTCCATGGCAACACTGTTGCTAGGAAGCTCTAGAATCATTCAAATGCAATGCACATTGTTTGTCTTTTATGTGGAAATGGTTACAGAAGTGGTCCTGAGAGGAAACGGAGTTGAGAAAATAATAGCTTGACGCTTCGAACACTGTGTTCAAGAAATATCATAATGTCTTCAATTGATGCATATAACTTTATTCGAATTGTCCATTGTTTTTTACTTGCTTGGGCTTGGAAAGGAGATGAATTAATTTTTTACATACATTGACGTTCATTACATGTTTGAGCCTCAATTAGTCAGCCATAATTATTTATGTTTATTTCCTTGGAATTTATTCCCTGTTAACTTTTCTGTTTTCCTCGAAGTTGATCTCCCAAGTTTTTGCGTCTTAAAAAAACCCCATGTCTCGCCATTCTATTAAATTCATCCCCACTAGAGTTTCCAAAAGTGATTGACACTTCAGTTGTTCCACGTTCAAACGGACCGTCCAACACGGTACAGCTTCGAAGAAACTTTATTCCTTTGTGGTGCCGCTGGAGTTAGTAACGAGCCTTTCAAACAAATCAGCCGCTGTCGTCCAAGTAAAGACGCCATTGGTCGATTTCAGTGGATCGCACTTCAGTCATTGGTGACACCGCAATACTGAAATAAATGCCGAAGGCAAAGGCACGAACAGCACAATGTTGACAAGTTTCTTGCGCTGCCTAGCAACAGTGTTGCCAAGATATGCGCGGCGGCCACGGGGAGTCGTTTGTGACTGGCTTTCGTTTCAAAGCCTATGCTATTTTAATCAACTAAATATTGTAGTGCTACTTGGACAAAATCCGACAGCAAAGTTTCTACTCTACCTATGCGTGTACCTTTTAAACTTTTAATAGTTTTTGATTTACCTTGCTGTTGAGAACGAACTTTAAAATTACAATAAAAAAAAAAGCGTGATTGCGTAGGGTGGAAAAAAAACTGTCTGCTTCCGTAAAAAAAAATCGTATCGGCCTCTTTTAGGATTTTTGTTCTCTACTTTTTAAAATATTTTTATTGACATGCCATTAGCATTACCAAAAACTATTTTAACCCTCTAAAAAGTTTTTGAAAGAGTGTTTTGTTTCAACAAAAATTGGACTATAGGCCTATTTACTTGTGATGTCAAAAGAAATAATTTAAAGCAAATGGTTTTGATTTTACACAATTAAAAAAAATGTTGCTGGTTCAAATCCTCTCGATTTGCTTTTTTTTTTAGAAAGCAAATGCCAACAAACATATATTTTATTTATTTTTTATTAATTTGTTTGACAAATGCTAGACTGAAACATTAACAAATATCTTGAACTGCCATATGGAGCTTTTGAAGTCACATCCAGTTTGTTTAGAGCCTGATATAAATTTTACCACAGAATTTGTTAATGATATTGTTTAGTATTCTCATGTTTTCTTAGAGTATTTTTGACAAGGGGCTCAGACATGTGAGTCTTTGTGACTGTTCGTTGGTTGAAAGGTTGGTCAAATTTTTGGCCGATGAGCAGAAATTTTGAATTAAAGCATTGTTGGTTTGTTGTGTTGGGTTGTTTGTTGGTTTGTTTGTTTTGTTATTTGTTTCGTTAATATATTTGAGAAAGCTATAAGCTTTCATTTAAAATTATTGCACAAAAAATACGTCACTGATATTAGTGGTACATGTAGATAATTAAAAACTGAAAATTAAATGTTGTCCATCAGTCGTACACAAATAACGTTGGATGTGTAACGTATTCCATGCCATAATGCGAAATTAGGTTAAATCGGGTCATGCAACTTAACTGTGGCATCGGCCTATTGCAACAACTACATACAATTTTATACACAGTGATACATGACCCGCAAACTCTGCAAATTTCCCAGGTGTTGTGCTGGCTGGCGTTTTGATACAATGTTTTTCTTCACCTGACAGATTCATGTATTGGTTTTAATACTTTGTACTGTACAATGTAGATCATACTGTACTTACAAGCGCGTATCATTATCCACACAGCTAACTGTCATTATCAATTAGTTGTTTCTATCTTAAAGAGAGTAAATTAATCCTACATTGTGTGTGTGCACGTATAGATAGGGAAGTATTGTACAATAACACGTATACATTCCACCACCCGTAGTTTGTTACGTTAAATTAAATGCATCAATTTATTTGTACTTTAGCAAAACAGTGCACGTATAGACTACCTAGCCAATGGCTTGTAGTTTAAAACTATTTTTAAAAGTAAAAACATCATCCAATAACAGAAGCAAATTTTTTCCATTTCTTTGACGAAAATAGTTGTTTGTTGGGTTGTTGGGTTGTTGGGTTGTTTGTTTGTTTGTTTTATTAATTTATTTCTTCTCGGTAGTTATTATTATTAAAGGCCCTGTACACTATTGGTAAGATCGAAAAACACAAATGTTCACAGATTCACACATAACTTATATGATTTAAAGTAAGTAATGGTAGAAAGGGTTTCTTAAAATATTTCTGCAAAAAATGCTTTCGTTTCTGAGAAATGAGTAAAACAATAGTTTTTATCACGCGTGATAATAAACTCGATGTTGAAAAACAGAAAACACATACATGTAAGGTCTCTTTTCACTATTTTCTCGTGACCTCGATGTTTGTTCTTTCTGAATAAAATATTCCGACATATACCTGTTTCTGACTATTTAAACAAAAATATATGTCTGAAAGCTGTTTGATGATGTTTTTGCTGCTCCTCCGTAGACTATGACATGGAGAATTGACAGCTTCACAGTGCTGTTAGTTGGGTCAGGGGTTCCTATAGTATTATTATTAAGCGAATTCAAACCAGCTATTGTTCATAAGCAATACTTTTTCCGCCAGAGACAGTGGACGTTCCACATATGTAAAACACAAAATAACAGTGCACCAGATTAATCGGGTTACACTGGTGATATTTTTCATGTGAGCGCAGTAAACGGACAACATGCTTGCTTCGGTAAGCAGGGGGAAGGCTTCCAGAATAAAAGAGGGATAGGGGGAAAATATTGTACTCCTTACTTATTCTGATTGAAATATGCAAAGGTTTGAAAATGATAAATATTCGAAAAAAACCCCATTAATTTAATGTAGTAGGCCTAATTCAAAATGTCATCGGTCAGGCCAATGAAATAAGCCGAAACGATTGTTTCCAGTCCACAAATTAATAATAATGATAAGAAAGCAATAACTGTGTACTGGGTAATATCTGTTTTTTATGTAGAGGAAACGGTGTTGAGAAAATAATATTTTGGACGTTTCGAACACTGTTCAAGTAATGTCAAAATGTCTTCAATTGATGCATAATTTAATTCGAACTTTCTTTTGTTTTTTACTTGCTTAAGCTTGGAGTGGAGATTATTTTATTTGTTAATGTAGGCCTAGGGCATACATTGATGTTCATTACATGTTTGAGCCTCAATTAGTTAGCAATGATTCTTTTTGTATTCCCTTGGAAATTGTTCCCTGTTAACTTTTCTGTTTTCCTCGAGTCGAAGTTGATCCCCCAAGTTTTTACGTCTTAAAAAACCCCATGTCTGGCCATGTCTATTAAATTTAACCCTGCTAGATTTACCAAAAGTGATTGACACTTTTGGTTTTGGTTTAATGTGTGTTTTTTCTTCTCTTTTTTATGATTTTTATAATTTTTTTAAGAGTTTTTGTTCTCACTATAGATTAAAATATTCCGACATACACCTGTTTCTGACTATAATTTGATAAACAAAAAGTGCTGTTTTGTGATGTTTTTGCTGCTCATCCGTAAACTATGACACAGAGAATTGACAGCTTCACAGTGTTGTTAGTTGGGTCCGGGGTTTCTATTAAGCGAAGTTAAACCAGCTACTATCTGCACATAAGCTAGATTTGTATTCTTTTGCCGCCAGAGTCGACAGTGGACGTTCCACATGAAAAACAACAGTGCACCAGTAAACCTGAAAGGGGGGATATAGTCTGGTGAACGCAGCAAACGGACAGTGTGCTTGCTTCAGTTAGCGCACAGGGACGGCTTCCAGATTGAAAGAGGGATAGGGAAATATATAAAAAATTACACCTTATTGTGATTGAAATATGACAAGGTTTGAAAATAATAATTATCTACTCGTTCGAAAAAACACTAATTTAATGTTACGTAATTCAAAATGTCATCTGTTACAATAAGCCGAAATGATGGTTGGGTAAAATTTGTCTTTTATGTGGAAATGGTTACAGAAGTGGTCCTGAGAGGAAACGGAGTTGAGAAAATAATAGCCTAGACGCTTCGAACACTGTGTTCAAGTAATATCATGTCTTCAATTGATGCATATAACTTTATTCGAATTTTCCTTTGTTTTTTACTTAATTGAGCTTGGAAAGGAGATTAATTTTTTAATGTAGGCCTAGGGCATACATGTTTGAGCCTCAATCAGTCAGCTATAATTATTTTGTTTATTCCCTTTTGTTAAACCCCCATGTCTGGCCATGTCTATTAAATTTACCTCCGCTAGATTTACCAAAAGTGATTGACACTTCAGATTTTGTACCACGTTCAAACGGACCGTTCAAAGTGGTACAGCTTCGAAGAAATGTTATTCCTTTGTGGTGCCGCTAGAGTTTGTAACAAGTCTTTCATACAAATCAGCCGCTGTCGTCCAAGTAAAGACGCCATTGGTCGATTTCAGAGGATCGAACTTCCGTCATTGGTTACACCGCTTAATACTGAAATAAATGCCGATGGGCAAAGGTGCGTCAGCGCAACGTTGACCCATTTCTTGCGCTGCCTAGCAACAGTGTTGCCAAGATATGCGCGGCCACTGGAGCCTTTTGTGACTTGCTTTCGTTTCAAAGCCTATGCTATTTAATCAACTAAATGTTGTTCAGTTTACTGCGGCTTGAGAACAAACTTAAAAATGCCAGATAAATGCGTGGATGCGTGGGGGTTAAAAATAAAACTGTCCGCTCCTTAAAAAAATCGTATGGGCCTCTTTTAGGATTCTGTTACTTAAATGTTTGTTACTTATAACATGCCATTAAAAACAAATTGTTTCAAACCCTCTAAAAGGGTTTTTGAATGAGTGTTTGTTCAACAACAAAAATAGGAATATATCTACTTGTGATAACAAGAGAAATATTTTAAAGCAAATGATTTTGATTTTATAAAAAAAAAATCAAGGTTTTTCTGGTTCATACATGTACATGTATCCCCTCGATTTGCTTAAAAAAAGCAAATAACAAATATACAATTTATTTGTTTAATATTATTTTCTTTAAAAGTGCATCCAATTGTTGAGTGAGGTCCTGAACATTTCTTGCAGGATGAATACATCGTAAACGTAAGATTACGACACCAGGAATTGATTTATCTCGGGATGAAAAGTAGAATATATTCTTCCAGATGTATTTTGTTGACGACGTTCTGAAAGTAGGTTGTTGTCTTCCCAAGATAATTCATACTTGGTTCTCAACATTTTCAGGATGTTATCATCCCAAGATGGATCTCGGGAAGTTGACATCCTATGTTCAGGATTTTGACATACAAAGAATATTTGACAACTTTAGTGATGTTGACATCTGTAGGTAAAATACATCTGGAAGATGATATCTTACTTCAGCAAGGATGTTGTCATTCCGAGATTAAATCATGCAAGATGTCGTCAGCATACTGTCTTTGATGTCATCATACTGCAGTCAATTATCTCATAGGATCTCAACAAGTTGGATGGAAGTTGCTGAACTCCGTAGAAACGTATCTGAAACGACATTCCACTTTCAAGATGTCGTCATACTGAGATAAATTATCTCGGGATGTCATCATCTAAACATTTATGATGTCATCATCCTGCAGTAAATTATCTCAGGCTCTCAACAGGTTTGCGCCATTTCCAGAGCTCCGCAAGGATGCCATCATCCTTAGATACAATATATCAAGAAGACAACATCCTACTGTTAGGCTGTCAACTTTCTAGGGATGAATTTTCTCTGGAAGATGACATACTTTTAAAAAGTCGTCATCCCAGTATAAAATATATCTGGAAGACGACCCTACTTTCGGGATGTCGTCATGTAAGGAAACAAATTATCTTAGAAAAACGACATTCCGGATAAATTATCTCCGGATGTCATTTAACGTTTTAAGTATCATAACTATCTCAGCACCTCAACAAGTTGTGACACTTCCAGAGCCCCGATAATGTAGTTAATATATGAAGAATTATCTTGAAGCAAATTTTGCTTGTTATTTTGGAGCACTTAACATAAACATTTTTTAAAAAAATGGGGGGAAAGGCACGAAAGGCCAAGGACTACAGGTATAGGGACTGTTTTTTAAATAAGTTTATCCCGACTAAAATAAGGACTCGCCCTGCGTGGCCTCGGGGTGATTGACAGCTCTATTGTTACAACGTTTCCTTTGTTGCGCAGCTGGAATAATATGGAAGAAGCTTTGAGTCGTCTTTTATGTGTCGCACTTTCCATCAATTGAAATTAATCTGGGTGGGGACAGACCATGTGCCTTGGTATTGGAATGATTCAAGCCCTTCCTAGCAACAGTGTTGCCATGGAGTGTTGCCTCTTACCTTTGATATGTGTCGTATGTGGTCGTGAACAGTTATAACAAAAACCATTATAAATAATCAAACTACTGTTATTTTTCAAGAATAGTGCAGGCTTGAAAATAATCTGATGCCACTGTTTTGTTTTTTGGTGTTTTTTTTTCTCTTTTCGGTAGGTATATTACAATTACCTTTGTATGAATTAATTTTTTGTTCCTATAAATACTCAGACATGTCTATTTTTCGACCTTTCGAATAATGTCCATGCCTGAAAGCTGTTTTGTGATTTTTCTTCGGTCCTGAGTTTCTGCTCGGCAAGTTAAACCAGCATAACTAAAAGCAAGACTATTTTCATTTCTCTGCTGCCAGACAGCGCACGTTCCTCATAAAAAACTAAATATAATTTACACACCACTGTACGTTCAGAACATTGGGGTTTACTTGCAATATTTCTGAGATGAGAGCTTTATCGGAACGGATGATGACTCAGAACTTTCGTTTCAACAGCAAAAATGTACATGTATATATCTTTTACTTGCTTTCAAAGCAAGGTAGAAAGCAATACATGTAGGTTATTACCATAGATTCCTTTGCCATGTACATGTATAAAACAAATGTGTGGGCTGGCGATATTCTTAAAAATTATGTTTTAACTCCGCAAGCAAATTATTCTGTTAATTTGCCGTCCGGTTGCCCCGAATTTTCCCTCCAGTACATTATAGTTTGGTTTTTTAATGTCTGTGTCTAATAAAATTGTCCCGGCTTACGGTTTATTAACTTACTTATATTAATTTCGTAAAGAACTCTTCTGAAAGTGATTGACAGCTGAGTTGTTTAAACCCCTTTGAACAGGCTGATTTCACGGGGTTTGCCGGTATGCAACATTGCCTTTGTGATGCCGCTAAGTTTCAGACTTCTTTTCAGTAACTAGCTCTTCCAATCAAACCAGCTGATTCCTTCCAAAAAAAGACGTAATTGGTCGCCTCCTGCGGTTGCTTTGATATCATCACTGGGCGGTAGGCCTATTTTATCAATGAATTTAAATCAAGTCTTAAGCACTTGTGCAACCTTGCAAGAAGAATCGTTACACGTGGAGACTACCGCGTGGAGATTATCGCGAAAGAGTACAGCCTACGCGCGACAACTTACCGACAGCTGTTTAGTGTTTACGCGTTTTTAAGCTCTTGCGGGATAAACTCCACGCGCTAGGCGGCGCAATTGTTACCGCGTAAAGCCTATTTTTATTGCATGGAGGTTATCGCGCGGATTCTACTAATTTTCGGGCTGTACTGTATGTAGTTCAGTACTCCTATCGTAGAATTAACTATGAGGTTCGTTCCGCTATCATTTCCATTACCCTCATAATACTCGTAGAGTGACATGTACAAAATCCTTTAGATTCGAAACTTTTTGCCATTCACGTTTACATGCCACAGTTCTTTTGTGAAATCAGATATTGCCAAAATTAGGCTCTATATAATGTTCTTTGTACTCTCATTAAGCGTTGCACAGGTCCAGAAAATCCACTCCGCAAAAAAACAGTTGCAAAAAATGATAAATTATCACCGTTTTCAGAATCCTCGCTTTCCGATAACAATATGGCCGCCGCTGAAATTTTCCAGCTGGTAATGCTGCGCGCTACGCTGGTAACAAAACCAACGGTTCACGTATATACAATCATAGGCGCAATGCTGGTCCGCAATAACCAATGTTCTGTACGTTACGCACGAGTTTGAATGGGAGCTTTGCGCACAACTCTGCAGACTTGAATTGGGGCTGTGCTGTATTTTTTACGATATTTTCAAAACTGTAACTTTGATTTCGATAATATTTTGATGTAAGTAAGAGGAGAATATGACTTACATGTATGCTTGCTATTGAGTTTGGGCGTTGTGAAATAAACAAAACATTTAGTTTGTTTTGCTCTTTTTGTGTGTGTGAGTAGGTAACCACATTCAAACCGGGGACCTACAGTGTTCTCCACAGACTTTTTCTTTGGGAGGGCGGCATGACGTAATCAAAATGGCGCCCGTAAATATGACGTCATCAAAATGGCGCCCATTGGTTTATGACGTCATCGCACGTGAAAGGAAAAAAACACTTGAGATAATCCTTTTCTTAAAAATAATCTTATTAACCCCCGGGACCCGACACTATAATAAGGAGA
Organism: Leptasterias polaris; assembly: GCA_037783415.1. NCBI lineage: Eukaryota > Metazoa > Echinodermata > Asteroidea > Forcipulatida > Asteriidae > Leptasterias > Leptasterias polaris. The sequence goes on from JAZGTN010000131.1 coordinate 237,082, forward strand.
ATGATTGACATCCATTTCATTCTGTTGAAACAACCTTGTTGTAAAACTAATTCAAAACCTACAATTTGTTATACATTTTGCTCTGTGCGCCGCGCCAAAAACATCAGAGGGATATGCCGCTCAGTGTTGGATTTTAGAAAGCTGGATTTATATGCGTTGGTGGTGGTGATCGGATAGCCCACACGTGCAATTTTCAAAACGAAAAATAAAAATAAAATAAAACATTTTTTTGACGATCTTATCCCCTAATTTCTGCCCTTAATAATACCTTTTCCATCAACAACCATTTTCATGGATTTGTGATTAGAGGTTCCGTTGTTTAGAACTTCGTTTTCAATACAATCGTCGAGATTCAACGATCGGTTAACAACGCACGGTACGCACATTGGGAACAAATTTAATGAACTTTGCCCCGCAACGCTCTCTATCGGCAAAAGTTGTCAATGTTTGAATATCCTTCAAGGCTGTACATTGTACCAATCTTCAGGCGTGCGGCACACTGTGTTGCAATTCTGTATCGGCTCGTGAACGTGTACTGCGTTGGAGTCTAGCAAGCTCTCTTATGAATATGGTAATCAACGGCCAATCACAACGTGCGGAATCTTGGTTAGCTTTGGACTTTGGACCGTGGTGTTGTGTATGCGCTATGCATGGACTACCGACCGAACGTTGTGTTGGGTCTGGGCCGCGCCGATGCACGTGCAGCACGCGGTGGATACTCAGCAGTCAGAACTGTGTGTGCATCGTGTTTTAACGTTTGTATACTAAAATGAACGTCGCAATTCCAATGCTGCGGTTTGGAAGTCGGGCTTGGCTCGTCGGCTAATCGTTTGATCGTATTAAGTGCAGGCTAAAAATAGTCTGTCTGTCATTTTTTTGGCAGGGCGGCCAATTATTTTGGCAGGGCGGCCAATTCTTTGGCAGGGCGGCCTTAAACTTTGGGAGGGCGGCCTGCCCTCCCAAAATACGTGTGTGGAGAACACTGGACCTATAACAAAAGAGGACAATAGGTCCATGGTTGCTATCACAAAGGAAAGCTTTGTGGTCCACGGTTGCTACTATCACAAAGAGTTGAACAAAGGAGGGTCCACGATTGCAGGCTGTTACACACTTGTGTGTGTGTGAGTAGGTAACCACATTCAAACCGGGCACCTATAACAAAAGAGGACAATAGGTCCACAGTTGCTATCACAAAGGAAAGCATTGTGGTCCACGGTTGCTATCACAAAGAGTTGAACAAAGGAGGGTCCACGATTGCAGGCTGTTACACACTTGGGTGTTCGCACGGATTGGCACTTGTGGGATCCTGACAACAATGGAACAATGGACCCCACAAGGTCATTTCAATAGGAACAATTGGACCCCACAAGGGAATTCTTCAGAAAAGGGAATAATAGAACAACAATAGCAGTACCCCACAAACCGGATCTGTAAGGGTGGGTGTGTGTGTGCGGGGAAATGTGTACACACGAAATGTCAGTTGACGGAACTGCCTACTACAAGACCTGACAAAAACATGTCATCTACATCTATTCAGCTACTTGTCAAAGCCTGTTCAGCTGGTCATACTTGCCCACCTAAAAAGTTTCATCAAACACTCACAATTCTTGATGATCAAATCATGTGACTCAACTTTCAGCTGAGCATTCTGGGAAAAAAACTACAGAGGCCTAAAGAAGCCATGTGCCTTATAATCATTTTCTCATAGTCTGGAAAAAATTAGTGTAACCCTCATTTTTAGGAGGGATGAATAAATATACATGAAGGCCTATATATTTTTTTTATATGATGGTTATTAACGTGGCTGTAGGTATTGTCATTCGTTCAATTGAAAAGTTAGATCAAGTACAGTATTTAGGGCGCTAGGGTTTGTTATTGTGTCAATATTAAGCCTTGAAATTTGTACTGTAGAGGTGACGTTTTGTTTATATGTATATAACTTAACTATTTATCACGTTGTGAAGATGTATCTTGAAATGTCATGCATAAACAACCTTTGATGTACTCTAATTGTGGTGGAGTAATGTAAGAAATGGTCGAAAAGGTGAAGAAATTGTGAGCTGTCATGTTGTGATGTTGTGATCTCACATCCTGGTTTTGCTGATGACGCCATTATGACGTTCCCATAGCCTATTAAATATCGGATCACAAGTTCAAATCTTTTTTGATTTATTCAACAGGTTTTCAGCAATTAATAGTTCCTTTTAAAAAACTTGTCACGAGAGGGCGCTGTTGAAATAAAATGTAATTTCTCTTTTAATTGAAAGGCCCAATTAGGATCAAACTTTATTTCATACAAAGAGACCATGTCCTGATTGTAGATCATATAGTTTTCGGATCACAAAACAAGGCCTGGGAATATTTATTTTCACTTCAACATCAGGTTATGACCGGAAGTAAAGGTCACACGGGTCACACTTTGTGTAAGAGTTGTACAAAACCTTGAGCTCTCGTATGGTGCAAATACCTTTTCTTTACCAATTGTGGTTCACCAGATATGAATTTTGTAATTATTAAACGTTGATTTAACGTTGTGACATCATTGATGACGTCATCATGCCCCCAAAATGTCGGTGTCATCTGCACACTTAGTCAAGTTTAAAGACTAGACCTTATTAAGTTAGTGAGATATGAACTTTTGAATTTTGAAATTTGAACTTTTGGTTTCGACCGGAATTAAAGGTCATACGGGGTCACACTTTGTATGGGATGTGTTCTTGTTATTTTAAAACTTTAATGCTATGACGTCATCGATGACGTCATTTTATCATCCCGAAAAAGTTGCGGTTTCGTCAAGGTCTAAGTAGATGGTAAGTTTAAAGTCTATACGACCTTTGTTTTTAGCGAAATCTGGCTGAGAAGGTTAAGTGAAAAGAAGAAGACACAGAAAAAACCCAGAACAATAACAATAGGTTTTCAGCTGATTGCCGAACACCTACAAAAAAAAATAAAAAAATCAAGAGGTGTTCTTGCACATATTGCACAACTTCTAATAATACGCAGTTCTTATATTGGGCTTTATTTAATCACATCTAATAGGCATTTCAAAGAGCTCAGTATTTTTCCTGCAAGGTACATGTGGAGCTACGTTTTAACGTATTACATGTAGACCTTTCAGGGCTCGAATTTGGGGAGAAAATCCACAAGACTACAGGGCTTGTAGCTCAAAATCTTTACTGGACCAGACATTTTTTTACAAGACCTGATTCAAAATGTGAAAAAAAAACCCAAAAACTTGCTGCCTTGACTGCTTACATGTATATGAACCCGAACTGAGACAAGTAAGAGAAGATTTATCTCATGTCTTAATGTTATTAAGTATATTTGATTACTCAATAGAATTGAAAGATAATTTATTAGACCCAAAGTCAACACTTGAACATAATTTTGTTCTGTTATTCAATTGAAAAACACAAGAGCATCGGACTTGTTAGGTCATAAGTTTACTGGCCCAACACTAAAATTACTGGCCTCGGGCCTGTGGTCCAGTGTAAAATTCGAGCCCTGCCTTTCTCCTTTACATAGACTTGGTTCCAAGTCTGTGATCGTGGTTTTTAGTCTAACTGAAAGCCAGTACATTATTGCCTAAAATAGCGCCCTCTTGTGGATTAACGTCCGTCTTGAACCTACGATCACAGACTTTGAAACATTGTATTTCGGTTTGTACACACCCTATGGCGAATTAGTCCAATAGTGGACGGAACACTCTGATTGGTCAGAATCTCAGAAGCCTTCAATAAAATGCATAGTATTCAAACTTTACAGTTTATACCACGGGATATAGTACAGAAATACAACATTGATGCAGGTGTAACTAATCTGCCTCTGCTCAAACTTGCAGTTTGGAAACAAAAAACCACAAGTGATTCTAGTTTTAAATTCAAAATAAATAAAAAACGTTGGGAAAATCATTAGACGATTCCATTCAAATCATACATGTACATGTACATGTACATTGTACATGTACATGTACATGTAGGTAACACGGTTTTTCGTCTAGTAAGGATCAGGTTATTTGTCATGTTTATTTTTCAACACTTTAAGAATACATCTTGTATTATTTTATGTATAAATTATAAATAGCGTACGTACATGTACAACAAAGCACTAGAAATAATAAAAACAATGACTCGATTTCACAGAAAATGCTGAAGTGATTATAACCTATTGGGAATGTAGACGCAGCCAACAGGAGTTTTGTGGCCTCCTGATTGGTCATCTGTCTGGCATAGTGGTGTTATGTAAATGTAAGTTGTGAATAAATGAATATCCCGTACAAGAGGGTCAAGTCTGAGATTGCGAGTTAGAGCGCGTGATCGACAAATCTGCGGGGGAATTTTGCGTGATGATGCAGAGATATAACCGCGATCTCAGACTTGAAATCAAGTCTATCCTTTACATAGCACCATGTACATGTAATAGTTTACAAGGTGCTGTATACACATGTACAGTACCGCTCACAATATAAGCCGACACGATACCACGATGCATTGCGTGAAACAAGAACACAAAACACAGGGTCGTTAAATAGCGTGTATTAAACGCGATCCCCCGCAGTTAACCTTTTGAATTTCAGTACGAAATTAACATCCATAATCCAGAGACAAACAGTGACACACAGTCACATTTAAATGTGTCTCATTGACCAATCACAACCGCGAAACCTGATCACCATTTGAGCCGTTTGGTGATATCTGTACTAATGATGATCAGGTTTCACAGCTGTGATTGGTCAATGAGAAATGGGCGGGGCTTAATGGATCAGTGGCCAAGTAGATTAAAGAAGAATGAGTTTGTTTAAAACTAATTTGTTTTGATATTTGTTGTTGCTTTGATATTGTTAAAGGTTTTGCTGTCTACTTTCTTGTGTCTTATTTATGTTTGGAAAAATCAAAAAGATGAGTCATCTGAAGTGTCATCAGGGTTAGTTGCTGATTCAGACCCAGCTTCATCCTCAGGCTCAGACCCAGATTCATGATCCTCAGACCCAGCTTCATCATCAGGCTCAGACCCACCGCTGTCACTGTCGGAGCTGCTACATGTACATGATTCGCTGTCTGAGATTTACTGGAAGTGGTTGTCTTCTGAGAGTTTTATCTTCTTTGGACCATCATCAGTAACTCGTTTGCGCCTCTTGGACATAAAGACTTTGAGAGCATCCTCAAGGATCTCGTCACGCTCGAGCTCCTCCCAGGAATGATGATTGGCCTTGATAAGAAGAAGATCCTCCATGGTGTTGTGGTTGTTGTCGTTGTTGAATGAGCTGAATCGGTCATCAAGTCGCTTTATCAACAAAGGAACGCACTTCTGACGGAGACTGTCGCTGACATCATTTGCTGCATGACGAAGATTACGTTGGCACATTCTCTCCAAAGAGACTGTTGAGTATAGCCGATTTTCTGCACTTCTTCTCATGTGGCCCTCTTTGGGAAGATCCCGGCTAATTTGACTGTTATTTGGATCATAAGTAAATCCAGCTTTCTGGATCAGAGAGGCTGAACTTTCATCCTCAAGTAGGCCCTGCAAGCTGATCTTTGTCATCTCAATTGCAGGAAGAACTTCAAAAGCATGGATATCCCCTCTCAAACTTCAGGGACAGAGCTGAGATGACGTCGAGAAACTCAAAGAAGAGACAGCTGGTGGCAAGAAAATCAGGTCGTCTCAGCCTTTTCAGAATACCTTTGAGTTTGGCATTCAGGTTACTGTGAGTGCTGTGCATGATGGAGTTCTCAATAGCCTGAGCAAGAGGGGTCCAGTTGTTGAGAAGGATGCGCAGACCATTTCTTTGGTGGCCCACAATACTTCCATAAAGTTATCAAGAACAATATGAACAACTCTCGACAGATATGGAAAACTCTAAAAACTCTGTTACCTAGTAAAAGATCTGACTTTATCAACACAATAGGAACCAAACAAACCCAAAACATAGACATAACTAATCAATTTAACAACCACTTCTCCAGTATTGGTCGTATCCTAGACAACATGTTTGACCCTATTCCCGACAACACTTTTAACAGTAATCGTGATAATTTTACTGCCAGTTATTCAAAATTTCATTTTAACCCAATTTCCATTCCCCAGGTGCAAAAGCATCTTCAGCAAATTCCCACTGGTAAAGCATTTGGGTTAGATGGGATAAATGGCCACTTTCTAAAATCTGGGGCCACTGTTTTGGCTAAACCTCTAACCAATATTTTTCAACTTAGCCTGCGAAGTGGAATTGTACCTGGTGAATGGGAGTTGGCCAAAGTTACGCCCATACACAAGGGTGGTGAAACTAGTGATCTTAATAATTACAGACCAATTTCTGTAATATCATCAGTAATGAAAATATTTGAACGATTAATCCATGATCAAATGTTCTCATTTCTCCAGGTAAATAATATTTTGGCAGAGGAACAGTCCTGCTTCAGACCCAGACATTCTACACAAACGGCTCTTCTTGAGGTCACAGACTTTCTTCATGAGCAAATTGACAATGGTAGTTACACAGGTGCTATCTTTTTGGATCTTAAGAAGGCTTTTGACACCGTAAATCACAAAATCCTTCTTCAAAAACTTCAAAGCATTGGTGTCTGTGGTCTGGAGCTAGACTGGTTCCGTTGTTACTTATCAGATAGGAAACAAGTTACCAAGATTGGTGAACAACTTTCAGATTTGTCCGAAACCATTGAATTTGGAGTGCCCCAAGGAACAATCCTAGGGCCATTGTTGTTTACTGTTTTTATTAACGATTTTCCTTCAACTGTCGATCATTCTAAAATTGTCCATTATTTCATTTCATTTCATTTCAGATACATTTATTTCATGTCAACATCATTCATTACAAAATATTGAAAAATAAATAGATAATATGTGACATTAACATGTAGGAAAAAGAAGAAGCAAATGCTTTTTGTTCCCCTTCCCTATAAAGACAAAGACAAAAGAAACGTAAAACAAGGAAAACAGTACCGGGACACGGACATGTTATGCATGAGTGAGACTAGACAATAGATAATACAAAAAGATACAAATAATTTAAGTGGTGTATAAATCAATCAATATATTCTTTAGTTTTTTACGAAAAGATAAAACACTGGCTGACTGTTTAAGTTCTGCACTTAGATTATTCCAGTAAAGGACTCCTTTATGAAAGACACTCTTTCTAAAAAATTCAGTTCTACTTGGTTTTACAAAAAGATTCCCTCTGGCTAAACTACGGGTCTGGTGAGTATGAACTAAAGCACTAGCTAAAAAGAAGCCTTGAATTTTTTGTGGTAATAAATTACGAGATTGTTTAAACATAAAATTTGCTAAATTAAGTGAATGAATATCACCAAGTTTTAAAATACTTGACATGGCAAATAATGGGGAAGTATGTTCTAGATAACCAGCACCATGAATAATACGGATTGCCTTTTTCTGTAACAAAAACAATTTATTACAACCTGATGTTGATGAACCCCAGGCAAGAGAAGCATAATTCAAATAAGGAAGTACAAATGAGTTATAAAGTGTGACCAAAATGTGTTTGGGTAGAAAATACTTAAGTCTGCTCATGACTCCAACATTTTTTGACACCTTAGTACACAAACTACTAATATGATCATTCCAAGAGAGATTTTCATCAATAAGAATGCCAAGGAATTTAGTAAACTTCACTTTGGTTAAGATTGTATTATTTAAAATAAGTGAAGCATTTTGGTTATAAATGTGTTGTCGTGCAGAGAAAACAATATAATTGGTCTTGAGTAAATTAACACACAATCTATTCGATAAGAGCCATTTGCTAACTTTAACAAGTTCAAAATTTAAATTTTGAATGGCCTTATCAACATTCTGATGATCATACGATAAACTTGTATCATCTGCAAATAAACAAAAGGAAAGCTTGTCCGAAGAATTACAAATATCATTAACATAAATAATAAATAACAAAGGCCCTAGCACACTTCCCTGTGGAACTCCGCAAGTAATAGTTTTTTCAGTGGAATGATGCGAGTTATAGGAGACAAACTGCCTTCTTTTAGATGACACAGCAGTTTTTTACCCAAATAAAAGTGTTAACCTGATCAATCTACATGTACCTAAACTCAGACATGGAAAATTTTTATATTTGGCTTAAAACAAACAGACTTTCTCTCAATATCAGTAAAACTAAAACATTGCTGTTTGGATTCTCTCAGAAACTTGCAAGAAACCAAATTCCTTTGAACATTTGCATCAACAATGTGCTTATAGAACAGACATCTTGCATCAAGTATCTTGGTGTCTATATTGATCCTCAATTGAAATGGTCTGAACACATACATCATATTACTAAATCTGTTTCCAAGCGGCTTGGTGTTCTTAATAGATTAAAACAATTCCTTCCACTAGATACTCTAAATCTCTTGGTGAAATCATTGATTTTTCCTCAGTTTGATTACTGTGACTTAATTTGGAATACCTCCTCTAAGACCAATCTTGACAGTCTTGATAAACTTTTGAATAGAATTGGGAGGGTTATACTCAAGGTTCCCCAAAGAACTCACACCAGTGATGTATATAAGACTCTTGGTTGGGATAAACTTAGTGTCCGGAGTAAGAAACACTTGAACACAATGGTTTTTAAATGCATAACAGGGCTGGCTCCTTCTTATCTTAATGTTTTTAATAAAGTATCCGATAACTATAATCACCGTACCAGAGCCAATTCAGCCGGTAACGTTGTACTTCCATTTCCCAGAACAGAGGCAGGCAGAAAAACTTTCAAATTTAGGGGGAGCCAGGCATGGAATGCCCTTCCTACAACTCTCAAAAGTTTGCCTGCTGGCAGCATTAGTCGTTTTAAACTTTTAAATAACCAGATTAGTATTTCTTAGATTTGGTGTCTACATTTTTCTTATGCCTTTCTTAATTTTTTGTATAACATTGTAATAGTTTGTGTTCTATTTTGCTGTTTAATTTGTGATGTATCTAGGTACAAGCTGGGACCCATGGGAGACCAGTGGTTGCCACTGAATGGGCCACCCAGTTGAAATAGGAAATAAATAAATAAATAAATAAATAAATAAATAAATAAATAAAACGTGTTCCGTGAACCTTCGGAAACTTGTACACTTGACATTCCAGTGCTTTTCCAGTACATTGTAACTTCAAAATGCCGCTTGAATTTTCCTGATCTTTTCTATAAGATAGTAGAGGGTAACCATCAGCTCTTTCACCTCAACAAGAGCAGCCTCATTCATAAGGGTGTCTTTTACTGCCAGTTCCACTCGGTGTGAGATACAGTGAATCATAACAAGTCAGGGGCGGTCGTCTTTCTGTAGTCTAACCAAAAGACCATTGTAAATGCCCGTATTGACAGATGCTCCATCTGCAGTAGCCGATACCAAAGCTTTTGTGAACTTTTCATCAGGGAGCTTCAACTTCTCTGTCAGTGCATGTTTGATAGATTTATGAAGATTTTCTGCAGTCGCATCTCCATAAATGTCTACGTTCTCCAGAGCAGCTACAAAGAACTTCGGATGCCCATCTTTCACGACCCGAACCATCACAAGCTCTTTCTCGTTTCCAGTTTTTCTAGTCTGAGATCCGTCACTCAGCACAGAAAAGGCAGGAGCTGAACACAATATGGATGTTAACTTAGATCGGATGACATCTGCGATTACATGAACAAATTCTTTTGCTCTGTTGCTGTTCTCTGTTCCTTGGATGAGCTTCACTCCATTGGCTTTCTGCACTCTCACCAAGGTCTTGAAAGTGGAAAGAGGTAATCCTTCAACAGCCATAATGTAAGCAGTTCTCAGCAACTTTCTATATGCCTCGTCTGATACACTGTGGATGGCCTGGGCTATGTTGGGCTGGATACGTTTGACAGGGCCAGGCTTAGCAACGACACCTGAGGATGATGCCTCTCCTTCCTCACCAAGTAGTCCCTGATATTCCAGACCAATGGAATGTGCCTAAGGATAAAAAAATATCTGCATACAAGAGTCATCGCGTAAGCTACACCATTCTGCATGTGGTAAAATGCTTATGTACAGCGACCTTTTACACGGGGGATCTTCCATTATGCGTCAATACGCGATATGTGGCTTGTGATTGGTCTGGCGTTGTTGAGTGACTGCGGGTGCCAAGAATGAAGGACGCTGGCAGCAGCTAGTTGTTGCAGTGTCGCTATATTATAAATGTACGAGGGGCTCGAGGGCTGGGCGGGCGGTATTTGAATTGGAGCCAAAAGTATCACACCTTTGGGGTGGGGATGTGTTTCAGGTCTACAGTGGGTGTTTGTAAATGTATTTAAATGAAAATGTATCAAAAAATTACCCAGTTTCCTTGCTCTATGGTTTTCCTTGTGGTTTAGTGGTGATTCGAAACATGGGCAATATTTGCCCTTTCAGACGAAGTTTCTTAACAATTATAATATTTAAAAAATCCATGATTATTACAGGCCTACTTGATCAAAGTTATTTAATTATAAAACACTACTTCTAGGTCTTTCCATAACTTACCTTTGATGACAGATGTCGTGTGGCGGTGTGCTTGGTGACATATTTAGACCCGATTACATACACCTCAAAGTCTTTTTGGGCTTGACCATGAATTCGTTTGTCCTGCTTGATTTTGTCGATATATACATGTATAATCCGACAAACCTTACACCAAATTTTGGTTACCATGGCCCGGTCATTTATTGGTTTCGTCTCGTAACCATAGCTTTCCAAATTCCACCTCAAGAATGTTGATAATTAAACACTTGACAACATGTAGCAAACAAAATAATTAGGTCGAGCAGCATGGGCTCTGAATTTACTACAGTACCGGCCACAAGTAATTCCAAATCCCCGCGGGTAACCCGCGTGGGGTAACGAGTACGTGGCGGGGACCCCCGCAAAATACCTGCGAGTGTACGGGGACCCACGAGAAAAGTACCGGGGGCCCCGTAAGAGATTTGCGGGGCCACGTAGATGTAACACAAAACCCGCTCAACGTTCGTGGGTTGTAACGGGGGGCTTTGTTCGGCAATCATTGATGCGTAAAACTAGGCTGTGTTCAATGTTCAATCACAGAGAAAGGACCTTTCAATCACTAGATCCAGAACTGAGAAAGGTGGATTGAGATCGGGCATTTTTTTTTACGACCACATATCAATATCCCTTGTCGCGGTTTACACTAGTGCTTGATCCGGCTCCGATTCCATTCAATTAATCTTTATTACATGTATATCCCAAAAAGGGTAATTCAAATGCTCGCATACAGTAAAAACATTGAAACATTAAAAACATAAAAATCAGTTTTAGGACTAATACAATTACAAGAAAACTCACTAAAAAGCGATAAGTATTTTCCTTGCGACGACAGTACCCCAGAGCGCTGCCATCCCATATTATTCACCACCTCTATCCTTGCTTGCTCCCAGTGTTCTACAGTACCGCCCACAATATAAGCCGACACGAAACACGTTTATCGTGGCATCGTTGCATCGTGAGGATTAAGACATGATAAAGGATTAAAAGGGATTAAAAAGGATTATAGTAATCCGATATCTCTTCCTAAGCCTCACGAAACACGATGCCAAGAAACACGAAACACGAAACCAAAGAAGAACGTGTTCACGGACGAGCGCACACAGAGAGTTGTTTACCGAGTCCAACGTAACAATGATTTCATTGTTGCCTGCTTTCAAAGTTCATTCATGGAGTGAAACAATTGATATAATACAGGCAAGTTATAGCAACGAATTCGGTGTTGAATAAACCCATTCGAAGTTGCAATCAGTTTTATTTTTGTAACCAGGATTTTTTTTTACGGAGCAAGTGTTAAATACCTGTATCGGTTGCGCTTTTTCCCAAAGTCCTGATGCTGTCCGATCTTCCCAAATCGAAGTGTTGCAATGCGTCAATAGTAGCCACGCCTGTCGGATATATAAACCGGCTCTAGCTTTTGCTGACCGCTACACAGACTAAATGAACGTCCTATTTAAAAAACAACCTCTTAACGCCGTCGGTCGCCTTTTCAGTTTCAATGAGAAACCTTTCCCCCAGTTGCCAATGATTAAATAAAACATCTTTTCTACCCTAACGAAGCCGACAGTTAAACAATCCTTTCCTTTATTTCAGCAGCCCCAGACACTATCCAGGCCTGACCTGGGAGACCGATCGACACTCCAATTGAGATCCAATTACTCTTATCTTATCATCTGCAGTTTGTTATACAATTGTTTTAGTTTGTAATACTCTTGCTTCACTCAAAAGACAAGCCGCGAGCGCGGTGTCTCTGTGGTGTTGTGTCCTGGTTTTGGGTGTTGTGTAGTCTTTTTAAACCTGAAAAGTGTGTTGACACCTGCTGGCTTTCAAATTGGGCGCATAAGAACCCGGTCAACAGGCAGGCCATTCAGTGTTGACAGCACTTTTGAAACCCGGCATCCCACTATGGGGGGAAATGTTTAAATGGTCTTATACTTTGTAACTAAGGGTAATAGTTTGCGAATCAATACAAATATTGTAGCCTGTGGGAATTAAGTCCGACTTCCATCTTAATAATAATAACATGCCGTTGTGAGACGTTTGCATATTGGCGAATTATTTTAAAAAGGGTTAGAAATTAAGTCCGACTTCCATCTTAATAATATTGCCGTTGTGGGACGTTTGAATATTTTCAAAAAGGGTCAGAAATTAAGTCCGACTACCATCTTAATAATTAATAACATTGCCGTTGTGGGACGTTTGCATATTGGTGAATATTTTCAAAAAGTGTAAATACGTCAGACTTTAGTCTGATTAATAATATTGCCGTTGTTGAACATTTGCAGCTAGGAGAATGTTTTCAAAAAGGGTCAGAAATTAAGTCCGACTTCCATCTTAATAATAATAACATTGCCGTTGTGGGACGTTTGCATATTGGTGAATATTTTCAAAAAGTGTAAATACATCAGACTTTCGTCTGATTAATAATATTGCCGTTGTTGAACATTTGCAGCTTGGAGAATATTTTCAAAAAGGGTCAGAAATTAAGTCCGACTTGCATCTAAATAATAATATTGCCGTTGTTGAACATTTGCAGCTTGGAGAATATTTTTAAAAAGGGTCAGAAAGTCCGACTCGGTGCATTTATCTTATTAATATAATAATATTGCCGATACTGAACAATTGCATCTTGGATAATTTGTTTGTTGCTTTAGTGGTCAGAATGTCCGACTTCCATCTGATTATTAACAAAAATGGCCGTAGTGGAACATTTGCTTTAGTAAAATATTTTCAAAAAGCTTAAGAAAGTCTGACTTCCGTCTTATTGAAAATATTGCCGTTGTGGAACGTTTGCATTTTGGAGAATATCATTTTAATGGTAAGAATGTCCGAACCCCATCTTAATAATAATATTGCCGTTGTGGGACGTTTGCATATTGGCGAATATTTTCAAAAAGGTTAAGAAAGTCTGACTTCCGTCTTATTAAAACTAATGCCGTTGTGGAATGTTTGCCTTTTAGGGAACATTGTTTTAATGGTAAGAATGTCCGAACCCCATCGTATTAATAGTATTGCCGTTGTTGAACATTTGCATATATTGGAGAATATTTTCAAAAGTGTCGGAACTTAAGTCCAACTTTTATCTTAATAATAACATTGCCGTTGTGGAACGTTTGCATATTGGTGAATATTTTTCAAAAAGTGTAAATAAGTCTGATTAATAAAATTGCCGATGTGGAACATTTGCATATTTTTAAAAGGGTTTTAAGAAAGTCCAACTTCCATTTTACCAATAATATTGCCGTTGTCTGATGTTTTACTATTTATAAAATTACAAATCTAATTTCTCTGTTCCGGGACGGACGGGATATTCATCTATGAAGATTTGAAGCTTCTCTAACTTTGTTCTGCTTTATGTGTTGTTGCGTTGTTTTTTCAATTATGCTGTTCTGATGACTCATGGCAATTTAAAATCACAGTTGCTGGCAACCAGTGGTGTGGGGAAGTTTGCCATAAAACCTTTCGACGTCTTTTTTTATACAGTCCCACAGACAATGCACGCCAGGATGGGTTTTGTAAGGTGTGGGTCTGCCATTGTTGCAAGCTTTGAACAAGAGATTACGCAAGAATAGTCAGCTAAACCACAACGAAGGTGTGGATACAGTGCTGAAGAGCTTGTTGTTTTTCTCTAACGGAACTTCTTAAACTTCCAGAAATGAATGTACCTTATTTTGATCCTTGGTAAGAATAATTCAGCTGAAGTTAAAACAAAATTCTGCTTTAAAAAAGGTCAATCGTATTTTTGCTTGAGAGGGCTTCAGTGGTTCACGTTTGGTTATTAAGAGGATCCTTGGCAAGTATTGTCTAGCCTCATTAATATTGTGTATGCCTTTAAAATATTATTGTGGCCAAAAACATATATGTGGGCCAAATAAAGAAGGTAGTGTGTAATAATGTTTCCTAACTGTGACCCGGGGTTGTTGACTTCTAACTTGAGGTATTTTGTAAGACATAGGCCCTGATAAAAATATTTCTATTTGCCGAGAGAGGTCTAGGGACAACTCTTTAAAACTGCTTGGACTTTTGGAAATTTACACAGGTGCTGGGGTGTTTTTATTTGGAGGAAGAATAACTCAACGGGCCTCCGGGAGCAACCCAATGTAAAATTGAGCAGAGAATAACAGTTCAAGAGTCAATGGATAATTTCCCATTAACCGTAGAAAGCTTTGAGACTTCTAAGTATTATTACAATTATTTTTGAATATTTAGCATTTTGCAACTTGTACACGAGCCGACTCAAACGCACACGAACCGACTCGAACGCACACGAACCAACTCGAAAGCACACCAAATTGAACACGAGAACCAACTCGTACAGAAGGTCACCTCGTGCGCTCGCCAACTCGTATTCCATTTGCACAACTGGTGTGCACACAGACTCGTACTCGAACCAACTCGTACGCACACCAACTCGTACGCTCGCCAACTCGAATGCCACTATTTCAGGTCAACTAGTGCACACAATACACAAACCAACTCGACTCGTACATGAACCAACTCGTAGGTACTCCAACTTATACCCACAAAAACCAATCCGTAAAATGTATTTCTATATGTTTTCTTCGTGGGAAACAAATTCCAGAATGTAAGCTTGTGTAGTATTTTCCTCGAGTTCATTTTAAATTTCACATTTCCCGTCAACCCCAGAGATTTTTTGAAAACATATGAACTAGCACTAATATGAACACAATCCCCCATGTCGAATTAATTTCACGCGGCGAATAAAAAACCGGCGATTTCCCGTAATGTGATTGACATCACCAGTCTAATTCATAATAAACTTTGGGTAACTTTTCCTTTATCATGCCGGCTGTATTTTCTTGGCCAATTAAATTATCCGATTTCTTGTGAATGAGGTCTCCATTGGTCACTCTCTGTGGATCCATCTTCCGTCAATTGGAGTTCGGTGGTGACTGGGACACACAGTGTGACCAGAGATAGGGCAGTTTCGTTAACAAAGTCCATTGAACTGCCTGGCAACAGTGTTGCCATGTAATATAAGCGTGACTGGAGCGTGAACAAAAAATTACTACAGGAGTGTAGTGGCCATGCTGTTGGATACACTACAAGATTGATTTAAAATATTATTTTTCAAGATGACTTCGATTCAGAATGACCAATTAAATACTTCCATTCAAACTCAAAGGAATTTCATGAGTTCTTGCTCATTTTCTTCTCCAATATGCAAACGTCCCACAAAGGCAATATTATTAATAAGATGGGGTACGGACATTCTTACCATTAAAATGATATTCTCCAAAATGCAAACGTACCACAACGGCAATATTATTATTAAGCTGTAAGTCGGACTTATTTTCTGACCCTTTTGAAAATAATGGTTAATATGCCAACGTCACACAACGGCAATATTATTAATAAGATGGGGTTCGGATATTCTTACCATTAAAATAATATTCTCGTTCCACAACGGCAATATTTTTAATAAGACGGAAGTCGGACTTTCGTAACCTTTTTGAAAATATTCTACTAAAGCAAATGTTCCACAACGGCAATTTTGTTAATCATCAGATGGGAGTCGGTTATTTTGACCACTAACAACAAACAAATTCTCCAACATGCAATTGTTCCATCGGCAATATTACTAATAAGATAGACCCCGAGTCGGACTTTCGCATCGTTTAAAAAAAATATTCTCCTACCAGCTGCAAATGATCCACAACGGCAATATTATTAATCAGACGGAAGTCTGACTTATTTACACTTTTTGAAAATATTCTCCAAGATGCAAACGTCCCACAACGGCAATATTATTAAGATGCAATTGTTTCATATCGGCAATTATTAATAAGATATAGACCCCGAGTCGGACTTTCTTATCCCTTTTAAAAATATTCTCCAAGCTGTAAATGTTCCACAATGGCAATATTATTAATCCGACGGAAGTCTGACTTATTTACACTTTTTGAAAATATTCGCCAATACATGTATGCAACATCCAACAACAGCAATGTCATTATAAAGCTGGAAGTCGGACTTAATTTCTGACCCTTTTTGAAAATATTCTCCAATATGCAAACGTCCCACAACGGTAATATTATTAATAAGGTGGGGTTCGGACATTCTTACCATTAAAATAATATTCTACAAAATGCAAACGCTCCACAACGGCAATATTTTTTAATAAGACGGAAGTCAGACTTTCTTAACCTTTTTGAAAATATTCTACTAAAGCAATTGTTCCACAACGGAAATGGAAGTCGGACATTCTGACCACTAACAACAAACAAATTCTCCAAGACTTTTCAATTGATCCATATCGACAATATTATTACTAGGATGTAGGCCCTGGGTCGGACATTCTTATCCCTTCTAAAAAATATTCTCCTACATGTAGCTGCAAATTTTCCGCAACGGCAACATTATTAATCAGACTTAATACTTATTTACTTTTTAAAATAAGTATTCTCCAATATGCAAATTACGTTCCACAACGGCAATATTTTAAATAAGATCGAAGTTAGACTTTCTTGACATTAAATTTGAAAATATTCCCCAAGCTGCAAACGTTCCACAACGGCAATATTAATTGTTATTAAGATCGAAGTCAGACTTTGTTGAACTTTTATAGTTTGAAAATATTTTCCGATACGCAAATGTTTCACATCGGCGATATTATTAATAAGACGGAAGTCAGACTTTCTTGTCATTAGTTTGAAAGTATTCTCCGATATGCAAACGTTCCACAACGGCAATATTTTTAATAAGACGGGAAGTCAGTGACTTTCCAACCCTATTTAAAAAATGTTCTCTGATATGCAAACGTTCCACAACGGCAATACTAGGCCTATTATAAGCTATTGTTCGAATCCTGTAAATGATTTCTTACAAGTGGTAGCGGACATGACTTTCAAAGGGGGATGTCGACGTCTTTTTGGTGCTACATTGTATTTGAATTTAGCTGCAAAGTGCCAAGCGGATGTGGGTCTGTTGGAAACCCAGTCGGATAACAATGTTATCTTTGATAATAGGTTTATTGACTGTTAATCCCTTGGCTAATAGGTTAACTGCGGGGGATCGTGTTTCGGACGGATTAATACACGCTATTTAATGACCGTGTGTTTCGTGTTCGTGTTTCACGCAACGATCATCGTTGCATCGTGTGGGCTTATATTGTGGGCGGTACTGTATACTTTATTGTTAGGGGACGAAGGAACGGCGTGCAGTGGGAGCGAAGGTGCAAGGGGAATTCCCTTGGTGAGAAACCACCGCGTGGTCGGGGATGTATCGAAATCAAGGCACCAGCTTTTACCGTGACAGATCGCAAAATCTAAACAGCGAGGAATGGTCCCAGCAAAGCACAAGCAAAAAGCGCGCCATTCGTAGCGAAACCGGAAATGACCACGAATGTTCAATCGTCGATATCACTGTTAAATACATGTTCTGTCAGAAGTTAATAAAATACCACACCTGTGTATTGTGTCATTATTTAACTCGGATAAATTTATGGTTTTTTTCTTAAAGGAGAATGATGTCGGAACCTTCACAAGAGGGAGACTTTATTTAGCACGCTTCCTTGAAAGAGACCGTTATCCTACGACCTTACTTAATGTTCATGAACATTAAATATTCATCCCAGTGGGTACACGACGTGCCGTTAGACGTCTTATACACGGAAAATTATTGACGTCATATTAATGTCTTATTTAGGTGGTGTGTGCAAAACCAAAAGTTAAAAGACGTGTATGCAAAATCAAAAAGACGTCTTTTTTCGACGACTAAAAGACGTCTTCTTCTGACGACTAAATGCCGTTATTTCCGTTACCATAATTAATGACGTCTTTTTTTACGACTAAAAGACGTCTTTTTTGACGTCCTATAAATGTCTTATTTTGGTCGTGTATGCAAAACAAAAAGACGCCTTTTTCGAAACTAAAAGACGTCTTCTTCTGACGACTAAATGACGTTATTTCCGTTACCATAATTAATTACGTCTTTTTTGACGACTAATTGACGTCTTTTTCTGACGTCCTATAAATGTAATATTTTGGTCGTGTATGCAAAATCAAAAAGACGTCTTTTTTCGACGACTAAAAGACGTCTTTTTTCGACGACTAAAAGGCGTCTTCTTCTGACGACTAAATGCCGTTATTTCCGTTACCATAATTAATGACGTCTTTTATGACGTCCTATAAATGTCTTATTTTGGTCGTGTATGCAAAACAAAAAGACGCCTTTTTCGAAACTAAAAGACGTCTTCTTCTGACGACTAAATGACGTTATTTCCGTTACCATAATTAATGACGTCTTTTTTGACGACTAATTAACGTCTTTTTCTGACGTCCTATAAATGTCTTATTTTGGTCGTGTATGCAAAACAAAAAGACGCCTTTTTTTCGAAACTAAAAGACGTCTTCTACTGACGACTAAATGACGTTATTTCCGTTACCATAATTAATGACGTCTTTTTTGACGACTAAAAGACATCTTCTTCTGACGTCCTATAAATGTCTTATTTTGGTCGTGTATGCAAAACAAAAAGATGCCTTTTTCGAAACTAAAAGACGTCTTCTTCTGACGACTAAATGCCGTTATTTCCGTTACCATAATTAATGACGTCTTTTTTGACGACTAAAAGACGTCTTTTTTTGACGTCCTATAAATGTCTTATTTTGGTCGTGTATGCAAAACAAAAAGACGCCTTTTTCGAAACTAAAAGACGTCTTCTTCTGACGACTAAATGACGTTATTTCCGTTACCATAATTAATGACGTCTTTTTTGACGACTAATTGACGTCTTTTTCTGACGTCCTATAAATGTAATATTTTGGTCGTGTATGCAAAATCAAAAAGACGTCTTTTTTCGACGACTAAAAGACGTCTTTTTTCGACGACTAAAAGACGTCTTCTTCTGACGACTAAATGCCGTTATTTCCGTTACCATAATTAATGACGTCTTTTATGACGTCCTATAAATGTCTTATTTTGGTCGTGTATGCAAAACAAAAAGACGCCTTTTTCGAAACTAAAAGACGTCTTCTTCTGACGACTAAATGACGTTATTTCCGTTACCATAATTAATGACGTCTTTTTTGACGACTAATTGACGTCTTCTTCTGACGTCCTATAAATGTAATATTTTGGTCGTGTCATGCAATATCAAAAAGACGTCTTTTTTCGACGACTAAAAGACGTCTTCTTCTGACGACTAAATGCCGTTATTTCCGTTACCATAATTAATTACGTCTTTTTTGACGTCCTATAAATGTCTTATTTTGGTCGTGTACATGCAAAACAAAAAGACGCCTTTTTCGAAACTAAAAGACGTCTTCTTCTGACGACTAAATGACGTTATTTCCGTTACCATAATTAATGACGTATTTTTTGACGACTAATTGACGTCTTCTTCTGACGTCCTATAAATGTAATATTTTGGTCGTGTATGCAAAATCAAAAAGACGTCTTTTTTCGACGACTAAAAGACGTCTTCTTCTGACGACAAAATGCCGTTATTTCCGTTACCATAATTAATGACGTCTTTTTTGACGACTAAAAGACGTCTTTTTCTGACGTCCTATAAATGTCTTATTTTGGTCGTGTATGCAAAACAAAAAGACGCCTTTTTTTCGAAACTAAAAGATGTCTTCTACTGACGACTAAATGACGTTATTTCCGTTACCATAATTAATGACGTCTTTTTTGACGACTAAAAGACGTCTTTTTCTGACGTCCTATAAATGTCTTATTTTGGTCGTGTATGCAAAACAAAAAGACGCCTTTTTTCGAAACTAAAAGACGTCTTCTTCTGACGACTAAATGACGTTATTTCCGTTACCATAATTAATGACGTCTTTTTTGACGACTAATTGACGTCTTCTTCTGACGTCCTATAAATGTAATATTTTGGTCGTGTATGCAAAATCAAAAAGACGTCTTTTTTCGACGACTAAAAGACGTCTTTTTCTGACGTCCTATAAATGTCTTATTTTGGTCGTGTATGCAAAACAAAAAGACGGCTTTTTTCGAAACTAAAAGACGTCTTCTTCTGACGTCCTATAAATGTATTATGTTGGTCGTGTGTGCAAAACAATGTTATCAGTCTAATTATACAGCTTGTTTTTTATGCATGGATTTAGAGAAAATCCTTACCATGATAAAAAAGTTTAACACGTCTGAAAGTTGACACGCCGTTCCTTCATGCCCTAACATTTCACGACCACGCGGTGGTTTCTCACCAAGGGAATTTCCCTTGCACCTTCGCTCCCACTGGTACACACCGTTCCTTCATCCCCTAACAATAAAGTATAGCACGCTAGGCGCATAATCTATGCTAGGAGCAAGCACATCCGCGGGATCGAGGTGATGGCAGCGCTGTGAGGTATTTTGTTGATGTACGTCTGTAGAGGAAAACTACGTCCGTATAGAAGAAAACATCTAGAAATACAATTACTGCTGGTTTGAACACCTAAAGGACATTCATAACTTTATCATAGCACTCCAAAAGAATTAATACCTCTTGTTTTCAGTTTTATTATACAGCGGGTTTTTGTATGCATGGATTAAGAGAAAATCCTTACCATGATAAAAAAAAAGTTTAACACGTCTGAAAAGTGGTATTAAGAAAATCTTACAAATGTTGAGGGGAAATAATAAAAAGAACATTGTCCTCACCATAGAGTTAATAAAACAATTTATAAAAACAACAATTTGTACCACTAAAATGCCATATGAAAACATTGGTAATTTTAAAATTCAAAAACGTATGGATAAAATAAATAATAATAAATAATACAAACAAATAATAAGCAATAAATACAAATAAACAAATAAAGCAAAACAAGGTAAGTTTCATGAGCAAATTATCCTAAAGGGATGTCTGCAAAAATAAATGTATTCGGCTGAAACATTTGAAATAAAAGTACATTTATTAATGAATCATTAATAATTAATTCGTCTAAATTTTCCTTGGTATCATGATATCCTTAATGAACTCTGTCCCATCATACTCTTTATTATAGTGTCGCCGGTGTTCAAGGTCGACGGATGAACATCTTCTACAAGCTTAGTCGGCACAATCCCTGTTGACTCATCATCTTGAAACCACACTAACGCCTCTCTGTAAACTTTTTGCATGCGGCGAAGAGACATTTTGCATGCACGGACGGAGAAAGGGCGTCGAAACACACAATACTAAATGTTTCAGTCCAATAGCGCATCTTTAATTTAGAAGATCAATCATTGACCCCCCCCAACACCCCGACCGCATGTTGCGTTTTTTCTTTAAACAAAACACTGAGACCAGAGCTGTGAACTCAAATTTGGCGAACAATACATGAGTCTCTGGAGATGTGGGATCAAAGCTGTAGGCCTACGCTTAGGCTTTCTGCCTCACTTTATAAAACATTTTGTTTAGCAAGTTACAGACTTTGACCCTTTCATCTTTTAGTACAGCTCCAAACTGGGTTGGTTTCTTACTGAAGACAATATATGGGTTCCAAAGAAACCACAACATTGGGGGGCCCCTTGGAACCCATATAATTGTCTTCCAGGGCCCCCCAATGTTGTGGTTTCTTTTGTTGCAAAGTACAGATAAGCATCATGTGCATATTCTCAAAGTATACAGCTCCGAACTGGGTTGGTTTCTTAATGACTAATGAAAATATACTTCGGTTAAATTTACTTGTCAAATATAAGCACGAAGTAGTTAAATCTATATGAAAAACATCAAGAATTGAATTGAAGGGGGGGGGGGGGTGTTATCGAAGGTGTCGATACAATAAATAAATAAAACTTACATGCCATGAAGCATTTAAATATATATTTGAGCGCTATATAATAAGCCACTTTTATTGTATACCATCAAACTATTTTCATGGTACAGTCTCCTCTCATGATTTATGTCTCATCATTTTTAAATGGTCCTCTCTACTTATAGGTTACATGGATTTAGCCTTCGTCTGGAAGATGGCCATGACCAGCCCGACGCCCCAAGTGCGGCACCCTTGCGTTTTTTTATTACATATTCACAAAAGTTTAAAGTGTCCATGTCTCCCCCCCACCACCCCATGTTGCGTTTTTTCTTTAAACAAAACACTGGTTCAAGTCACTAACCACAAAGCGACATGAACATCGCCATACGTGCTTGCTCCCCGGTGGTACAGTTTCCTTGACAACCAATCAGTATATGTTTTTAAACATACAAGCGTGTTAAAGAAGATGTAAATTTACAATGCTTTTTTAATTTATGTCCGGTCCAAATGACCAATATAAAAAAAAAAACCTTCTAAAACACAATATTGTGAAGTAGTAAAATAAAAAAAATAAAAATACTGGGTAAAACATAGAGAAAGAACCATGGTAAAACATACGTGTAGGCATCTTGTAGAAGCGTTAAGTCCACATGTTAAATATTAAGTATTTATGAAACAAGAGTTTCACATTGGTATGTACATTAATGTTGTACAATGAAGGTTATTAACAAAATACCAGTTACAATACAATAAGTTTTCTTTTCGGTCACTGTCTCCCTGAGAAGAAGAAAGAATGAATGCAAATACACAGGCGGAATGATTGACAACTTATTAATTCACAGACAGGGCCTTATCTTTTAATCCACAAAACTTGTTATACAGTTTTCACTTTGTACGCTGCCATCTGGAGATCTTGCAAGGAGCAGCCTTATCAGACCTTTTTTGCTACAATATAATATTACATGTAGGTCTACTGCTCAGCCTACAATAATCTTACCACTGCCGGCTTAGATAGAGGTGATGAAAACTATGGGATGGCAGTTCGCGTATTTTTTTCCCAGGAGAGATGAGGCCACTTGTTTTACCTGCTTTCGCATGTGTGCACCAAACATGATCGTAGTACAGCCGTGTACGTGTAAGTGGCCTCATCTTTCCTGGGAAAAAACCCAACCGCTGGCAGTACGTAGAGGAAAACATGGCGTGCTGTAATTCTGACCTTTGATCTGTGCAACGTAACATGGCCATGTACACCTGTTGATTTTCAGCGCAACGGAGCTTTTGCTTCCTTGATCATTCGTTTTGGTTTTTGTAAGTTTCACTCTTGCCTGTGACTGTTATTTTTTACATGCACGTACACGTACAAATGCAGGCCTATTGAGCTATTGTCATGGAAGGTATTCATGTTTACCCATGCGTGATGTTGCTACCAGACTTGTTGCGGGGGCCTTCGTGGGGCCCCGCAAAGTATGCCACGGCACGTAACACCGCTAGCGTGGACCCCGTTGCTCCCCCGCAAATTCCACACGGGGAAGCGGGTGTCCCCGTACCCACCACGCAGTTTACTCGCGGGTACCCGGTCCCAACTCGCGGGGGTTTGGAATTACTTGTAGCCAGTACTGTATCTGCACATGTGCATGATCCCAGTTCAATTCAATTGTTTTTACTCCTAATTGTGTTTGTCCAGCCAGGCGGCCGGAGATCCCCCCCCCCCCCAAACACCCTTGCGGCATACTTTATCAATGACAAAATACTTAACCAATCACGAGCGTGTATTTGTGGTACCAATCTTCAGTGAGGGCCCGGCCACGTGTGGAATTCAATAGGCCCGGCTCAGATCGTTTGTGTGACCGGCTGTGGTAAACATCAAGCACGCGCGCACGCACACACACACAGTCAAAGCAGACTATAGGACTCGTTTGCCACTGCCAACTCACAACATTCAAGCGGCTTATTTTAATCAACAATCGCGGGGGGAAAACAAGAAACAGCGTGCGCTCTTTAGATATTGCCACTGCCAACTCCGAGATTCAAGCGGCTTATTTTAATCAACAATAAGGGTTTTGAAAAACATGCTCTTGTTAAATTTGTAAGGAGCGCTTTTTTTTGCTCTCCTCGGAAAACATTAAGGAGCGCGGAGGAGCGCGAGCGCGATCGCGCTCCTTTAAAATTATGGTCTGAAGTTTCATCTCAGTCGGCTTTATGGTTTAGTCAAGGCTTCAAAATGTGCACCTTTAGGGCCTTACCACGTGCCACATGATGACGTCATCACTATACGACCCCAGAAATATGTTCTCCCTAAAGGTCATTATGTTTACCAGTTTTGAAAAGGTTCTCATAAACTTTGACACAGACATCTAGTAAAAGTGTGTTTTTAACTGTTTTCAACCTGCCGCTAGACATGCTAGAGGGCGCTTTTGAAATGTGTGACGTTACCGTTGCAATTTTTGTAAACCAGACACCTGCCATCGTTAAAAACAAATAAAAAACAATTCCACTTTCAAATTACAAAGCACTTTCGTTTTCGACCGGAAGTAGAGGTCATGTGAGGTCACGCCTCCCCCCAAAATAAAGACCTACATGTATATTACCTTAGTATGATCCCGCAGAAAGCAACCACTGGCCTCTTTTTTTTGTAATTTTCAAAAGATTTAAAAAAACATGTTTTAAAACCTTGTAAACACTTCATGACGTCATCATGACGTCACTCCAGTGGTGTCTTCTACAAGCAAAGATCTAACTATAATGTGAAGTTTGAAGGTTGTGTGAGCTTGAGAAGTGTGCGTTTTTTTGCGAACAGTCGCGGGGAAAAGAAGAAGTATTTTTTTTAAAGGTACAAAAACAAGAGGTGTTCCGGGCAGATTGCCCGAACACCCAATAAGCAAGCCGGACTTCCATCTTATTAATAATATTGCTGTTGTGGAACGTTTGCATTTTAGAGAAATGTTACTGTGTCTGTTTTCCGCTCACTTCTTATACAAGTTTCCTTTACACGGAATTTGTTCTCCTTTTTTTTTAGTATTACAAACAGTTTTAACTTTGTCAGTTCGACTCATGGATTATTCCATATTCATTTTCTTTTAGAAACATAAAAATTGCAAACTCAGTATACTTTATCACTTTGCACAATTCTAATTAACTCATCATAGAGGAGTTCCACTCCGGAACATCAAGTGCTCTTCTGACTGCCATGTCTCACAGTTCAGTGCTTCTCTCATCACATCAATCGGCCAGCGCCATTCATGGTAGTCTCTTCTCAAGAAGGGGTGGTGACTCTGAACCCACGGCCATGGTTGCGTTACTTGTGTGGGAGTTGTTTTCCCAAGATTTTATTATGACGGGAATTTGGAAAAGCTCTATTCTAGACACTGGATTTGTCGGGCTGTCACAAGTCTTGTTTTGTGGCTGATTCAACAAACAGATAATTTTAAAAAAACCTGCTTTTTAAAGGCGTTTTCGGTCGGTTTGTACCGTCTCTTTTCCCTTCTCTCACACACACACTCGGGATTTAGATTACATAACGTCTTTCTCCGTCAAGAGTTGTTCACAAACTACCGAATTGTCTCTCTCTCTCTCTCTCTCTCTCTCCCCCTCCCCCCCCCTCTCCCCCTCTCTCCCCCTCTCCCTCCCCCTCTCCCCCCCCCCCCTCTCCCTCTCTCTCTCTCTCTCTCTCTCTCTCTCTCTCTCCCCCCCACTCTCTCTCACACCACATTCCAATACAAGATACCACAACAAAGTACAAAAGGCCTGGACAATGCAATTATAAATTACTGAACAATACACATGTACAACAACACCCAGTAACCACAGCTTAACCTCTTGAAGCCTGTCTGGATAAAATGAAACTTACAGAAATCTTCCTTATTATTACATGTAACTGGCTAAAAACTTGTGGACGATTCCACACGAACGCATGCAAAAAAATACTAGTGTAAAATACAAGTAACTCCAAATCAACAGTGCCTACATGTATATACCCATGGTCTCAGCATTTAAACAGACTTGTAAAAAACCATCACAAACAATTAGTAGAAGGGTTACATCAATTAGAACAATAGTTAATATTACTCATCAGGATTAACCTTATCCGAATCATTGTTTTGAGAATTTTTCTTTTTAGTTAAGGCCCTACATGTAGGTTTTTTCCAACCAACGGCTTGTCTTTTGAGTGAAGCAAGAGTATAAAAACAATTGTCTAACAAACTGCAGAGGATTAAGATGAGAGTAATTGGATCTCAATAGGAGTGTCAATTATTCTCCCTGGACATGTCTGGATAGTGTCTGGGGCTAACATTTAATAAAGAAAAGGACCTCCAACTGTAGGCTTCGTTTGGGTAGAAAAGGTGTTTTATTTAATCATTGACAACTGGGGGGGGAAATTTCCGGTTCAAACTGAACATGCGATCGACCGCGTTAAAGAGGTACAGTAGTTCATTTTAATATAATTTTGTTTCGCATTTTGTGCCGGTCGGTAGGATGTTCATTTAGTCTGTGTGGCGGTTGGCAAAAGATAGTGCCGGTTACACCCGACCGGCGTGGCTACAACCCTGCTTCTGAAGCTACATAATCAACCACACTACATCCATCTATGCTGTCTTTACCAGGTTGAAAACAAGTCATTTTATTGTCATAATCGTTTAAAATTCTACCAATTAAAATTCTCAGACCAGCAGAGATACACATGTTGACTAAAGATCTGTTTTTGATATGGTGACTGTTCTCTTGTTTGAGATCACTATCTGCAATTTAGTCCTTGGGCTGGTCGAAGATGGCTTATTAGTCAGGTAAATTCCACAAATAGTCCTTGTCAAGCCATGTTTCTCTTAGACAGATAATGTCATAAGTTTGAAATTAGGTCAATAAAGATAGAATCTTGGAATTTGTTAGCAATTTCATAAACGTTCCATGAAGCAATGTTAATATACTGTTGATATCCACAACTTCCACCACTTCTTGTGACACCCAGTTAATATTGTGTATCACATAAATTGATAATGTATGTAAATGTCAGTTGGAAAAAATTAATTGTTTACAAGTAACTGGAAATGGAGGTCAGACCTTATTTTCAGGTTTCCTTTAAACTTATTTTACTTTCATATACTTTATGGCTAAATTTGACATGTACTTTCAACAACGATGTGATTAAACTTTTATGGCCATAAAACTATATTAGGGCCTACACTTTTAGTATTTGAAGAAGCAGAATTGTGCACATTATACATGTAGAACTCAATATGGTTGGAACCAACTTGGTTCGGGAAGTTTGAATCGCATGAGACCTGCTCAGTCTATGGCCATCTTATGCATTCAATGACATTCTGCAGTTGCTTCATACAAACCACATGAACTTACTACTAGTCAGTGAATTTGTGAGCAACCGCTAGAGTCAAATTATAACCTTGATAGGGTTAGAGTGGAGGAACTTCAATCAATGCATTAAAACACTGAGGCACGGCCATCTTGATTTGAGGTCTTGAAACATTGTTGTGTTTTTGGCTGACAATGCACAAGATCTAACTTGAGGTTCAAAATAGAAGAGGAGAATATTTTGTCACTTTGTATTCCCAGAAGAACTACATGTAACATGACTAAGGGGCCGTTCACAATTATCAACATTTTCACGAGCGTACAAACCGTACGCTGGGGGGAGGGTGTTAATGCCCGCCGTACGTTTTTTTTTATTAGGTGTTCGGGCCTTACGCCCGAACAACTCTTTGTTATTGTTCGGGTTTTTGTTGTTCTTCTTTGTTTTGCTTATACTTGCGAATCTTTGATCAACTTGAAACTTCGTGTGAAGTTAGAACATAACTAGCAGAAGCTGAGTAAGTCTTGAAAAAGTGTATTCTTTGTACCTTTGTGAAAATGTTGATAATTGTGAACGACCCCTAGTGTTAAGGTTGCAGTTGAGGTACATTGTAACATTGTTGGCTCCAGTAATGTCTCATATAATCTGTTTTGCTCTTTTAATCACTGTCATTAAACACTTTTTTATACTTTGAAATGTTATTTCATTTTCATGCTTCTAATGGTTATCATGGAAACAACCATAAGCAGTGGCGTAACTAAGGGGGGGGGGCACGGGGGGCACGTGCCCCCCCCAATTGATGTCAGTGCCCCCTGGGTGCCCCCCCATTTGAAATCCGAACCTTTGAGACTATAATTACCAGAATGTAAAATGTTAAGTTTTATAAACTTTTATGGAGCACTGGTGGCGTATAACTCAATGTTTCAAACTATTTTTCATATATTTACACATATTTGTTGTACCTTTGCAATGGACAGTTGTTATTTTTACCAACGTCTTCAGAGTACGGTAAATCACGTCCGCAAATTGTATGATGACTCATCGCCCGCGCGCGCGCCTCATTCTGCCACAGTCTGCCACAGTCTGCCACGTTAAATACGATACGGTAGTGTCACATAAAGCTACACGACTTGCTGGGTGCCGTTGCATTTATCGTAGGTACATGAGGAAAAGCCATTGAAAACTCTTGAGCTGTGTGTGAGAGCATTGATCTAAAATATCTGCTTCATTTGAGACATTACTTTGCTATTCAGTGTATAGGGTATTTTAAATTATTAAATAGTTTGTCAATAAATCGAAATTGGGGGGGGGCGGATGGGTGAAAACCATTTCCAAAACCTCAAAAAGATAAAAGTTTTTAACATTGATTACATGTAGGACTACTGTGCATGGCCCCAAGTGTGTAATAAATAAATACTAGTGCCAGTCCTCAAATACATAAAATCCCCATAAAAAAAGACTCCGGTCTCGCAATCCCTTGTTAACAGTTATGATTTCTACACATTCAAACGGTAACTGCATGGTTCTAGATGTTGCGAAAAAAAAGAGAGAAAAACAAGAAAAAGAAAATCTTTGTTTCATTATGATGTATTTTATAGGCTGCAGGATCTGACACAAAATAAGGAAGGATGCAGGCTGTTTGGAACCCTCCATTGCGTAGATTAAGATCCAGTTTTTAAAAAGTGCAAAGGAATCTATAGTTTATTTGCCAGCAGTGCCCCCCTAGAAAAAATGGTGCACCCCTAAAAATTTACCTTAGTTACGCCGCTGACCATAAGAGGCCCCAAATTTGTGTGTATACATTGTAAATTTACATTTATATTACTAGGTTAACTATAGTCAACCTATGTATATTATTAAATACTTAATTTATAAACCTTCAATTACATGTATGTTTCTTTCTCTGCAACTCGGTCCTTGTAGAATCCTTTTTGAAGAATCGTTTTTGACAATTGAAAATTTAATATAATTTTTTTTTTCTTCCAAATTCAGAAAATGAAAGCTGTGCGCTGTCCTACAGATGAACTTTCCTTCTCAAATTGTGCTATTGTTTCTTCTGTTGATTTTGAGGGAACAAGGTAAGGTATCATCTGCCTTAAAGCTAGGCATAACATTTGTGAATTGCAGTATAATTTAACAGCAGTTATCATAAGTTGATAAGTTAAAATGATTTGCAACAGTATAAACATTTTTAGTGAAGGTTACTCTTTACAATGCGCTTCATGTGCCACTGAAGGTGAGTGCTAAAATGATTTTAAAAGAAAAGGAATTCACAAAGACAAACAGAAGATCCTTTTGAACTCTGGGTGGGGCAGTGATGATAGTGCTTTTAGATCATTTTCATTTGATTGTTGGAGCACATGTCCTGTGTCATACTACATGTATATTTTGCCATGTACACTGTTCCGACACCCCAAATCTTAAAGACCAAACAAAATTCCCCCCACCACCCCTCTCCATTTTAAACATCGTGTATTTATTAGTACATTACCTTAATGCCGAATTTTTAACATTTTCTTGTAAAAAACGAAATTCGCGGCGAAAAAACACTCCACAGAAAAGCCGTCCAGAAACATAAGCGCCTGTAACCGATGGTGGCAGCAAACATATTGATCAAAATAGTGACGTAGAGCTGGACGTGTGAGCCAGTAACACGACTATTACTTGCCTGCAACCGCGCTGGAAGTTTGACAAGTTATATTTTAAGTTTTACACATCCGATTAAAACACAGCAAACAGTCGTAGATAGAGCGCAATTTAAAGACTACATGTACATTAGTCTTAAAATAACACATGGTTCCCACATGGCTGTGCACCTCAAAAGGTTGAAAGGTCAGCAGTTATATCACCAACGCACTCACGTTCTGTGTGTGCCCGCATGTACGACTCGTCGTCGTGTGTTACGTGTGTGAGTTGTATACACCTGATGACCACCACCATTCTCTCACACGTGAAATGTACACACAGTAAAAATGGCAACGTTCCGCTTTTCGCGATCAACGTGTGTGTGTTTTTACATATGGAATATCAGAATTTGAAGGGATTTTACCAAGAGTTTTAGGTACAGACTTCATCTGTTGTTAACAGAGGCATTTTTTTCAATTCCAAAGGTACATGTATATAGTGATTATTTTAAATCACTTTTGCAACGTAACATTTCCTTCATGTCCTTCCAAACAACAATGTTTTTAATTTGTGTTTTGTTTTCAACTTCAAGGCATCAATTTGGGGGAAAACCCCCCAAATAAGCCCTACAAGTAACGCAAGAAAATAATCACAACTAAAGTTATCTGAGGATTTATAGGTACGGCCGAGAATCTTGTGAATTTCCGCGGTGCGATGATGAGGAGGATCAGAGCGTATTTCCGAATCCTTACTCGCCCCCATATCACAGAAATGTATTAAATTTTAACGACACAATTTTTTAGAACACCATGAAACTTGTGTTAAATTCACTCAAGGATTTCATTTACTGAATGTAAGTTTTTGTATAGTAAGTTTCACATGAAAATTAGGAAAGTTATTGTTGTTTTGTGCTGCTAAAAGTCGGTTGTGTGACGACTTTCACATTCCCCATTACACCCATGCTATTTTCTTGTACACGACACGACGCGGCGCGCAGTAAACAGTCGTTTAGTTGTTTCACACGTCCAGCTACGTCATCCTGAAAGCCTCTCGGAAAGTGTCCCCGACGGCTTTTGTTTCATTTTCTGCTGCGCGCAGGCACATGCGAAGCACTATTTAATAATTTGTTTTGGGGTAAATAAAAATTATGAAACCACTATGTTTGGGTTTTTTGTACTAATAAATGTGTAATGCTCAAACTGGTGAAATTTGTTTTGACCATTTTGTGCCCTCTTTAATATAGGGACGTTTCGCAGCTAACCTTCACGCATAGTAATAGATTTTACATTGATTACCGTATGATGGCGTTAAGCATTATTAGCGCAGGCGAATATGCTTGCACGCCAACAATTGTATAAACGCTATATATCTTCACGCTATATCATTCGTGGGTGCCAGTCAGAATCATTCAACCTTACCTATAGCCAGGGATCATACCCAAGTTTCCAATACATCCTGGGAAGCGACAGGAGAGGTATCACTTTTAGGAGACGCAACTTTTTATTTCAAATATCGAGTAATAAACCAGAAGGAAAACTGATGGGGTATACTTTATATATTTTGGGGTTGAACAAAGAAAAATTGACTACAGTGAGACTTGAACCTGGCACCTGAATTAACGTTTGTTGCTACAGTACCGCACACAATCGACCTCATGCACATGACGTCATTTGAGTAGGGCGCTCTCGCCTAGAGGTCAAAAGTAAGATGTTCATTGGCCAATCCTGTGCGCCGCGCGTACAAAGCTGTGCGTTTCCATTGTTTCATCATTAGTTTACCTCTAAGATGGCGGCTTGGATGACATCAATATAAGCCGAAAGGTCTATATTATAAGCCGACACGATGCAACGATGATCGTTGCGTGAAACACAAACACGAAACACGATCCCCCGCAGTTAACCTATTAGCCAAGGGATTAACAGTCAATAAACCTCTTATCAAAGATAACATTGTTATCCGACTGGGTTTCCAACAGACCCACATCCGCTTGGCACTTGGCAGCTAAATACAAATACGATGTAGCAACCAAAAAAACATTGACATCCCCCTTTGAAAGTCATGTCCGCTACCACTTGTAAGAAATCATTTACAGGGTTCGAACAATAGCTTATAATAATATTGCCGTTGTGGAATGTTTGCATATCGGAGAATACTTTCACCAGTGTTGATGACTCGAGTCGGTGACTTGGACTCGAGTCAGACTCGAGTCGCCCATTGCATTGACTTGCGACGCGACTTGACTTGACTTGAGCAAAAATGACTCGTGACTTGACTTGACTTGAGCAAAAATGACTTGCGACTTGACTTGAGCAAAAATGACTTGCGACTTGACTTGAGAAAAAATGACTTGGTTACAACACTGTTGAATACTAAAAGTCAAGTTAGACGTTTACATTTTTACGGTTCGGATAAAATGTCGAAAAAATTCACTCGGAAGTTCCGCAAAACACGACCACATTGCGATCACAGTTTACACAACGCACGCGGTCACATCATTTCCAATTAATAGAGGCTCTTACAGTACAGCCCGAAATTTAGTAGACTCCACGCGATAACACCCACGCGATAACACCCACGCGCCAAATGGCGTGGAGGTTAACGCGCCAAGCATGTTTTAAAAAAGACTAAACAACCGTCGGTATGTTTTCGCGCTATCTCACGCGTGAACCTCCACGCGCTAAACTTGTAATACCCGCGCGACATTTCGCGGGATTGCCCGAGAATGTACAGTGCTTTGATAGCGCGCTGCTCTTTACGGATGGAATCAACATTCCTTTGTTGTAACCGGTCACCTCACGCGTGAACCTCCACGCGCTAAACTTGTTATACCCGCGCGACATTTTGCGGGATTGCCCGAGAATGTAGAGTGCTTTGATGGCGCGCGGTTTAACCGATGCAATCAACATTCCTTTTCTCACCGGTCCATGCCTTACCCCAGGTGTTTTTTTTTGTTTTTTTTCCTGTAATATTTGTTGTGAAATGAAAAGTGAGTCGGCCGCGGCAATTTGTGTCTGCGACAGAAAATAATAAAAGGTTCTTACTTTCCCGCATTATCATTTCGGCATCTGCCTGAGTCGTCATTGTTAAGGCATGGTCGATGTTATGTTCTCGGGAAAAGATCGTAGGCAGTTTTGTTGAATCTTTGTGCCTTATGGTTTGAGAGGTTCGCAGTCCCTCTGTTAAAGTAAATATTATTTCCTTTGATGCATACCATCCACTTGACTGTACTCACACCCAAACACAGACATCAATGCCGCCCTAAAAGATTGAGAACAGAATAACTTGTAACATTTTCCCACCAAAGCTGCTTCTGGCGGCAGCCTACAAAGGCCTTTGCTGCATTGCCTTCATAGGTCGGCCAGTTTTAACCGCAAACAATAAGTCGCGGTTAGAAGTAAAATGAAAGGCCAAGCCTTCGGATTGCGTTCTTTTTCTCCAGGGGTACTTTTATTAGTGGCATCTTAGTTACGCTGTCGCCTAACAAATAAATTGTCCCTCTCGAAAAAACGAAACACCAAAATTAGGCCCTTCAAACAAAAATTATATCTCTCGGAAAATCTGGACCTTATGGCTTGCCGACAGAAAATGTATCAACAATTTGTTACGTCATTTTTATATTAAAGTTGTAAATTTGTCATAAACATTGGTGTCGATATTTACAAAAAGTTTGAGCCGCACATTGTGAATCTATTGGAAATAGTTAGCGTCAATACTCAAGACTTCTGTAGGGCACAAATCGACGTATACCTTTGGCCATTCATAACAAAACTCAAGTATTGCATTTTGACGACAACACAGTTACGATAAAACTTGGGACTTTTGGCCCAGTCATAAAATATTGACGCATTTGCGTTCATTCCTGAATGTTATATTAATCAGTCATTGAATATGCCCCTTTTATTGACACAGAAATTCCTCTCAGGAAAGTACAGACGCAGTTGTTCATACCCAAGATGTCATGTACAAAATTTCGGAGTAAATAAAATGAAATTTTACACCATTTTAACATGCGTGAGTTTAGAGACTTGTAATTTATTTCACCTGTACAAATACAATGACTCTCTCTTTTTGAAAATGGGTGCATACTGCATAACAAAATTTGTTTGGCAACCGTCTTTAAATAAAAAGTAGGAAGATGTGAGGACTTAGTAGGCCCTAACCTTCATTATGTTTTTGAACTTACTATGTGGTGGATTTCATCCGTTTGCTTCCGTGGTACCAAGTGATGTCTATGATTTTCTATTGAACATGAGGAATATTCGATATGACGATAACACTTGATAGTCGATTTAGGATATATCAATCGTCGACATGCTGACGGACCATATGAAAAAGATAAATGTGCGAACCAAGTGCCAACAAATGTAGAAGCATGGTAGAAGTAACCATAGGGCACACAATATTTGAATAAGAATGTTAAAGAGGTGAAATTAGGTAATATTCAGCGGGTGACATATCATCTCGGGACAGTAAGTCGATAGTTTGATCAAAACGGAAGACTACCCAGAGCTACTGATGGGTGAGCTTAAAAGCAATATGTTCGTAAGTTTGGTTTGATGAGGGAACGCCAAAGCTACCGGCCGTCTGGAGAGGGTAGTATCATAGTATGTCGCCCCTTGGGTATTGTTTAATTCTGTTTCTGTAAGTAAGTTTTGTCATGGCAACTTCTGAATATAAAGGCAACTATAGTCATGTTTTATGAGGGCCATGGGTTGCAACACATGGTGGATCTACGAATGAAAACGAAACAAAAATAAATTCTACCACACAGAGATCCATGTAGTTTGATTGGTGGACACACGTTATTTTCCAGACCTGTAACCAAGGAAGGGGGCGACCCCCCCCCCAAAAAAAAATCCGTAAAATAAAAATTAAGAGGAAAAAAAGTCCGGCCACAATTAAAAACACTTGTGCGCAAAAAGGAGGAAAAGAGAGAGAGAGACAAGTTTGCACACAATTTTTCCAAATGGCTTGAATATGATTGAGACTTCATTTAAACAAAATAGTAGGAAGTTTGGATTTAACTTCAGCTTCATTATCAGCAGTCCAAATTGTTGGTAATGGGCAAAATATCCGTCTGTGAAGTAAAAAATAATAACATTGAGTTAAGTTATTGAAATGCTAAGAAATAACACGATCGAAAAAGCAAAACCCAAATACACAAGAGAAAAGTAAAATAACAAAATACATAAAAAGAATCCAAGTATAAACTATAATTGGGACCCATGTAAGGAAAATATATATAATAGCTTTGAATAAATAAATAATCTCATTTTTTATAATTTACAAACGCAAATTCGGGTCCTCCCGAATCCAACGGCTAATGGGATCTGTTAACCTATTATAGGGCCTACATTATTTTTTGATTAATAAAACTTACCTGTTGTGCCCTCTCCCGAGCCTTGGGTCTCCATATGCCTACTACACGATATTTTGTTTGTCTTGTACATGTACCGGAAGACAAGTAATCCATGAGCCAACCACACTTGCCGCAAGTAACTTGAGGGACTAACTCTAATATCACTTTTGTGTTGCAAATAATTTACAACTTAACATAAACGCAATGGTTGGACGTAGTCTTTGAAAAAATAATTGTTCATATATATATATGTGTTTACGGCCCACACATGTTTCATTGCATGGTTTAAAATGAAAATTGCGCAGGATAGCTTGGGAGCAAACTTTCAACGCCGCACGATATTTGTAGTTCACCTTGCTCGATCGTAACCCCTGGCTGGATGGTGACTTTCAGCACTTCATTTCCACCATGGGTTAATGACAAGAGGTGTATCGATTGATGTTGATCATTTAAATGTTTTTGTTATAAATATAGTCACAACCACATGCAACAGATATCAAAGGTTAGCTGCAATGCTCCATGGCAACACTGTTGCTAGGAAGCACTATAATCATTCAAATGCAATATGCACATTGTTTGTCCCCCCCCCCCCCCCCAGCCTGATTAAATTCCAACTGATCATAGTCCGACACTTAACAAACGAAAAATCTTTAAAATTAAAAAAATGAACTGTTGTCCATCGGCTGTATGCAATTTTGGATGTGTGACGTATTCTGAGTCCTATGCGAAATTAGGTTAAATTAGGCAGTGTAAACTTTAATAACTGTGCATGGCATAGGGCCTATTGCAAAAACTAGGTATACAGTGTTTTCAGCAAGGATTTAAACCAGGTGTGTTCATGCACCAGCCATGGACATTTGATACAATGTTTTACTTCTCTCTGTATCTGCACATAGTCAAGCAGATGCCAGTATGAACTATCATTATCGATTATTTTGCTCTACATACAAATTATTGTGTGTGCAGAAAGAGATAGGGACATTTTTTATACATACAACATCCACCCAGTGTTACAAAACTCAGTGCATCATTAATTTGTATTTGTACTTTGCACAATAGTGCACGTAAAGACTACCTAGCCAATGGCTTGTAGTTTAAAACTATAAACAAACAAAATAGAAGTATGAAGTATGGAAATAAATGTGAGTTTGAAGTTGATGTATAAATCATCATCCAATAACAAAAATAATTGTTGGTTTAGTTTTTTAAATAATTTATTCTTCTCTTTTTCATTATTTTTATTATATTTGTAAGAGTTGACTTTTTGTTCTCACTAAATAAAATATTCCGACATAGACCTGTTTCTGATTATATAAAGAAAAATTATATGTTTTGTCTGAAAGCTGTTTTGTGATGTTTTTGCTGCTCCTCCGTAAACTATGACATGAATAATTGACAGCTTCACAGTGTTGTTAGTTGGGTCCGGGGTTTCTATTAAGCGAAGTTAAACCAGCTACTATCTGCACATAAGCTAGATTTGTATTATTTTACCGCCAGAGGAGAGCGTGGACATTGAAAAACAACAGTGCACCAGTAAACCTGAATTGGGGGTGGGGGGGGGGGGGGTATACACTGGTGTACGCAGCAAACGGACAGTGTGCTTGCTTCAGCACAGGGACGTAGATTGAAAGGGTAGGGGGAAAAATAAAAAATTACTCCTTATTGAGATTGAAATATGACAATTATCTACTCGTTCGAAAAAACATTAATTTAATGTTGTAATTCAAAATTTCATTATTGTTACAATAAGCCGAAACGATGGTTGGGTAAAATTGGTCTTTTATGTGGAAATGGTTACAGAAGTGGTCCTGAGAGGAAACGAAGTTGAGAAAATAATAGCTTGACGCTTCGAACACTGTGTTGAAGACATATCATAATGTCTTCAATTGATGCATATAACTTTATTCGAATTGTCCTTTGTTTTTCACTTGCTTGAGCTTGGAAAGGAGATGAATTAATTGTTTATATACATTGACGTTCATTACCTGTTTGAGCCTCAATTAGTCAGCCATAATTATTTATGTTTATTTCCTTGGAATTTATTCCCTGTTAACTTTTCTGTTTTCCTCGAAGTTGATCTCCGAAGTTTTTGCGTCTTAAAAAAACCCCATGTCTGGCCATTCTATTAAATTCATCCTCGCTAGAGTTTCCAAAAGTGATTGACACTTCAGTTGTACCACGTTCAAACGGACCGTCCAACACGGTACAGCTTCGAAGAAACGTTAATCCTTTGTGGTGCCGCTGGAGTTAGTAACGAGCCTTTCAAACAAACCAGCCGCTGTCGTCCAAGTAAAGACGCCATTGGTCGATTTCAGAGGATCGCACTTCAGTCATTGGTGACACCGCAATACTGAAATAAATGCCGAAGGCAAAGGCACGAACAGCACAATGTTGACAAGTTTCTTGCGCTGCCTAGCAACAGTGTTGCCAAGATATGCGCGGCGGCCACGGGGGAGTCGTTTGTGACTGGCTTTCGTTTCAAAGCCTATGCTATTTTAATCAACTAAATATTGTTCAGGACAAAATCCTACAGCAAAGTTTCTACTCTACCTATGCGTGTACGTTTTAAACTTTAATAGTTTTTGATTTACCTTGCTGTTGAGAACGAACTTTAAAATGACAATAAATGCGTGATTGCGTAGGGTGGAAAAAAACCTGTCTGCTTCCGTAAACAAAAATCATATCGGCCTCTTTTAGGATTTTTGTTCTCTACTTTTTAAAATATTTTTATTGACATGCCATTAGCATTACAAAAAAACTATTTTAATCCTCTAAAAAGTTTTTGAAAGAGTGTTTTGTTTCAACAAAAATTGGACTATAGGCCTATTTACTTGTGATGTCAAAAGAAATAATTTAAAGCAAATGGTTTAGATTTTACACAATTAAAAAAAAATGTTGCTGTTCAAATCCTCTCGAGTTGCTTTTTTTTAGAAAGCAAATGCCAACAAACATATTTTATTTATTTTTTATTTATTTTTTTGACAAATGCTAGACTGAAACATTCACAAATATCTTGAACTGCCATATGGAGCTTTAGAAGTCACATCCAGTTTTTTAGAGCCTGATATAAATTTTACCACAAAATTTGTTAATGATATTGTTCTCATATTTTCTTAAAGTATTTTTGACAAGGGGGCTCAGACATGTGAGTCTTTGTGACTGTTCGTTGGTTGAAAGGTTGGTCAAATTTTTGGCCGATGAGCAGAAATTTTGAATTAAAGTATTGTTGGTTTGTTGTGTTTGTTTTTGTTTGTTTGTTTGTTTTTGTTTGTTTGTTTGTTTTGTTATTTGTTTCGTTAATATATTCGAGAAAGCTATAAGCTTTCATTTAAAATTATTGCACAAAAAATATGTCATTGATATTAGTGGTAGATAATTAAAAACTGAAAATTAAATGTTGTCCATCAGACCTACACAAATAACGTTGGATGTGTAACGTATTCCGTGCCATAATTATGCGAAATTAGGTTAAATGGGGTCATGCAACTTAACTGTGGTATCGGCCTATTGCAACAACTACATACAATTTTTATACGCAGCGATACATGACCCGCAAAATCTGCACTGAGGAAATTTCCCAGGTGTTCATGCGCTGGCTGGCGTTTTGATACAATGTTTTACTTCACCTGACAGATTCATGTACTGGTTTTAATACTTTGTACCTACATGTACATCATACTGTACTTACAAGCGCGTATCATTATACACACAGCTAAACTGTCATTATCGATTAGTTGTTTCTATCTTAAAGAGAGTAAATTAATCCTACATTGTGTGTGTGCACGTATAAATAGGGAAGTATTATGTACAATAACACGTATACATTCCACCACCTGTAGTTTGTTACGTTAAATTAAATGCATCAATTTATTTGTACTTTAGAAAAACAGTGCACGTATAGACTACCTAGCCAATGGCTTGTAGTTTAAAACTATTTTAAAAAGTAAAAACATCATCCAATAACAGAAGCAAATGTTGTCAATTTCTTTGACGAAAATAGTTGTTTGTTTGTTTGTTGGGGTGTTTGTTTTATTATTTATTTCTTCTCGGTAGTTATTATTATTAAAGGCCCTGTACACTATTGGTAAGATCGAAAAACACAAATGTTCACAGATTCACATAACTTAATTATATGATTTAAAGTAAGTAATGGTAGAAAGGGTTCCTTAAAATATTTCTGCCTAAAAAAAATGCTTTCGTTTCTGAGAAATGAGTAAAACAATAGTTTTTATCACGCGTGATAATAAACTCGATGTTGAAAAACAGAAAACACATTTAAGGTCTCTTTTCACTATTTTCTCGTGACCTCGATGTTTGTTCTTTCTGAATAAAATATTCCGACATATACCCGTTTCTGACTATTTAAACAAAAATATATGTCTGAAAGCTGTTTGATGATGTTTTTGCTGCTCCTCCGTAGACTATGACATGGAGAATTGACAGCTTCACAGTGCTGTTAGTTGGGTCAGGGGTTCCTACAATGTATAGTATTATTAAGCGAATTCAAACCAGCTATTGTTCATAAGCAATACTTTTGCCGCCAGAGACAGTGGATGTTCCACACGTAAAACACAAAATAACAGTGCACCAGATTAATCGGGGGTATACGTACACTGGTGATATTTTTCATGTGAGCGCAGTAAACGGACAACATTTTTGCTTCGGTAAGCAGAGGGAAGGCTTCCAGAATAAAAGAGGGATAGGGGGGAAATATTGTACTCCTTACTTATTCTGATTGAAATATGCAAACGTTTGAAAATGATAAATATCTACTCATTCGAAAAAACCCCATTAATTTAATGTAGTAGGCCTAATTCAAAATGTCATCTGTTGGTCAGGCCAATGAAATAAGCCGAAACGATTGTTTCCAGTCCACAAATTAATAATAATGATAAGAAAGCAATAACTGTGTACTGGGTAATATCTGTTTTTTATGTAGAGGAAACGGTGTTGAGAAAATAATATTTTGGACGTTTCGAACACTGTTCAAGTAATGTCAAAATGTCTTCAATACACCGATCCATTAAGCCCCGCCCATTTATCATTGACCAATCGCAGCCTCGAAATCTTATCACTATTTGAGCCGTTTGGTGGTCTTTGCTCTAATGGTGATCAGGTTTCGTGGCTGTGATTGGTCAACTCGTAAGGAGGCGGGGCTTAATGGATTGGTCTATTGATGCATAACTTAATTCGAACTTTCTTTTGTTTTTTACTTGCTTAAGCTTTGGAGTGAAGATTATTTTATTTTGTTATTGTAGGCATAGGGCATACATTGATGTTCATTACATGTTTGAGCCTCAATCAGTCAGCAATAATTATTTTGTTTATTCCCTTTTTACGTCCTAAAAACCCCATGTCTGGCCATGTCTATTAAATTTACCCCCACTAGATTTACCAAAAGTGATTGACACTTCAGTTGTACCACGTTCAAACGGACCGTCCAAAGTGGTACAGCTTCGAAGAAACGTTATTCCTTTGTGGTGCCGCTAGAGTTTGTAACAAGTCTTTCATACAAATCAGCCGCTGTCGTCCAAGTAAAGACGCCATTGGTCGATTTCAGAGGATCGCACTTCCGTCATTGGTTCCGCTTAATACTGAAATAAATGCCGAAGGGCAAATGCGCGTCAGTGCAATGTTGACCCATTTCTTGCGCTGCCTAGCAACAGTGTTGCCAAGATATGCGCGGCCACTGGAGCCGTTTGTGACTTGCTGTCGTTTCAAAGCGTATGCTATTTAATCAACTAAGTTAATATTGTTCAGTTTACTGCGGCTTGAGAACAAACTTAAAAATGCCAGATAAATGCGTGGATGCGTGGGGGTAACAAATAAAACTGTCTGCTCCTTAAAAAAATCGTATGGGCCTCTTTTAGGATTCTGTTACTTAAATGTTTGTTACTTATAACATGCCATTAAAAACAAATTGTTTCAAACCCTCTAAAAGGGTTTTGAATGAGTGTTTGTTCAACAACACAAATGGGAATATATCTACTTGTGATAACAAGAAAAATATTTTAAAGCAAATGATTTTGATTTTATTAAAAAAATAAAGGTTTTTCTGGTTCATATTCCCTCGATTTGCTTTATAAAAAGCAAATAACAACAAATATACAATTTATTTGTTTAATGTTATTTTTTTGACAAATGCAAGACTCAACAATGCTCTGGAACTGCCATTTATGAAGCTTTAAAAGTGCATCCAATTGTTGAGTGAGGTCCTGTTACAATTTCTTGCAGGATGAATACATCGTAAACGTAAGATTACGACACCAGGAATTGATTTATCTCGGGATGAAGACTCCTTGAAAAGTAGAATGTATTCTTCCAGATATGTTTTGTCGATCGGTATTTTGTTGACGACGTTCTGAAAGTAGGTTGTTGTCTTCCCAAGATAATTCATACTTGGTTCTCGACATTTTCAGGATGTTATCATCCCAAGATGGATCTCGGGAAGTTGACATCCTATGTTCAGGATTTTGACATACATGTACAAAGAATATTTGACAACTTTCGTGATGTTGACATCTGTAGGTAAAATACATCTGGAAGATGATATCTTACTTAAGCAAGGATGTCGTCATTCCGAGATTTAATCATGCAAGATGTCGTCAGCATACTGTCTTTGATGTCATCATACTGCAGTCAATTATCTCATAGGATCTCAACAAGTTGGATGGAAGTTGCTGAACTCCGTAGAAACGTATCTGAAACGACATTCCACTTTCAAGATGTCGTCATACTGAGATAAATTATCTCGGGATGTCATCATCTAAACATTTATGTTGTCATCATCCTGCAAATTTTGCTTGTTATTTTGGAGCACTTTACATTTAAAAAAAATATAAAAAATTGGGGGAAAGGCACGAAAGGCCAAGACTACCTGTATAGGGACTGTTTTTAAAATAAATTTATCCCAACTAAAATAAGGACTCACCCTTGGCCTCAGGGTGATTGACAGCTCTATTGTTACAACGTTTCCTTTGTTGTGCCCCTGGAATACTATGGAATAAGCTTTGCTTAAAAAGAGTCGTCTTTTATGTGTTGCACTTTCCATCAATTGAAATTAATCTGGGTGGGGACAGACCATGTGCCAATTGGAATGATTCAAACTACCATTATTTTTCAAGAATAGTGCAGGCTTGAAAATAATCTGATGCCACTGTGTTTTTTTGTTTTTTTTGTTTTTTTCTTTTCGGTAGGTATTTACAATTACCTTTTGTATGAATTAATTTGTTGTTCCTATAAATACTCAGACATGTCTGTTTTTAGACCTTTCGAATAATGTCCATGCCTGAAAGCTGTTTTGTGATTTTTCTTCGGTCCCGAGTTTCTGCTCGGCAAGTTAAACCAGCGTAACTAAAAGCAAGACTATTTTCATTTCTCTGCTGCCAGACAGCGGACGTTCCTCATAAAAAACTAAATATAAATATTATTATTACCATAGATTTCATTGCCATGTATAAAACAAATGTTTGGGCTGGCGATATTCTTAAAAATTATGTTTTAACTCCGCAAGCAAATTATTCTGTTAATTTGCCGTCCGGTTGCCCCGAATTTTCCCTCCAGTACATTATGGTTTGGTTTTTTAATGTCTGTTGTGTCTAATAAAGTTGTCCCGGCTTACGGTTTATTAACTTGTATTATTTTCTTAAAGAACTCTTCTGAAAGTGATTGACAGCTGAGTTGTTTAAACCCCTTTGAACAGGCTGATTGGGTTTGCCAGTATGCAACATTGCCTTTGTGATGCCGCCAAGTTTCAGACTTCTTTTCAGTAATAAGCTCTTCCAATCAAACCAGCTGATTCCTTCCAAATAAAGACGTAATTGGTCGCCTTTGATATCATCGCTGGACGGCCAGGCGGTAGGCCTATTTTATCAATGAATTTAAATCAAGTCTTAAGCACTTGTGCAACCTTGCAAGAAGAATCGTTACGCGTGGAGACTACCGCGTGGAGATTATCGCGAAAGAGTACAGCCTACGCGCGACAACTTACCGACGGCTGTTTAGTGTTTACGCGTTTTTAAGCTCTTGCGCGATAAACTCCACGCGCTAGGCGGCGCAATTGTTAGCGCGTAAAGCCTATTTTTATTGCGTGGAGGTTATCGCGCGGAGTCTACCAAATTTCGGGCTGTACTGTAGTCTTTGTTATATCGTTCCTTTGTGTGCAATAATAAAGGTCTGAAACATTGAACGCTAGAGGGCGTTTCAAAACAATGAGATACCATTGGAGTAAAAGCCCTCTATTGGTGAAATATCCCACAGCACCTGTTTGAAACGCCTTGACAAAAGACTTTATGTGTCTGTGCATGCTCGGGGAAAAGGGTTTTTCCCCCGAATTGCAATAATCACCATGTGCGCGAAAAAACCGTGCACAGAGCAATGAGCCATTCACGCAAAAGCCGTCAACAGCATGGTCTTCAAAGCAAAGTTCCTCGGAAATGTTAGCTTGTTTACGGAAAACTGCACAACTTATAGGCTTTATTTTACAAAAATTACACCATTTAGGACATTTTGGATCAACAGAAAGGTTATTTTTATGTAAAACGTAAGATTTGTTTCTTCTTACATGTAAATATGTTTTGTTTTGTTGTTTTGGGGATCTTTTTGCGGGGTGTTTGTGCACAGTCAAAATGCTGTGGTGAAGACGCATTGTTTTAGATCACATCCGTGGTTGTGTAAACATTTTTTCAACCTTTGTTTTTTCACCTGTCGTGTTAAATTTTTTGTTTTTGCCATGATGCCCCCCACATTTCGACAAAAATGCCGTGGTGCCCTTTTTACACTTACGAAATTGCTGCGATGCCCTTCAAATTCTAGAAAAAGCACGGCAATTATTGCCCTTTTGAGCACGAAGTGGTTGTATTTAGTATGTCACAACATCATGGGAGTGGGCTTATCGGGACATTATGTGACTTGTGACTTGACCTGACTTGCGAAAATTTGACTTGTGACTTGACTTGACTTGTGAAAATTTGACTTGCGACTTGACTTGAGAAAAAATGAATTGGTTACAACACTGACTTTCACACTAATGACAAGAAAGTCTGACGTCCGTCTTACATGTATTAATAATATTGTCGTTGTGGAACATTACATATCGGAGAATATTTTCAAACTATAAAAGTTCAAGAAAGTCTGACTTCGATCTTAATAATAATATTGCCGTTGTGGAACGTTTGCAGCTTAGAGAATATTTTCAAATTTAATGTTAAGAAAGTCTAACTTTGATCTTATTTAAAATATTGCCGTTGTGGAACGTAATTTTGCATATTGGAGAATAATTATATAAAAAAAGGAAATAAGTCAGACTTCCGTCTGATTAATACTACATAATGCCGTTGCGGAAAATTCGCATTTTGGAGAATATGTTTTAATTGTAAGAA
Organism: Leptasterias polaris; assembly: GCA_037783415.1. Taxonomy (NCBI): domain Eukaryota; kingdom Metazoa; phylum Echinodermata; class Asteroidea; order Forcipulatida; family Asteriidae; genus Leptasterias; species Leptasterias polaris. Next base: position 281,952 of record JAZGTN010000131.1, read on the forward strand.
TGCCCGAACACCCTCTTTCATGACATTGCCGTTGTGGGACGTTTGTATATTGGTGAATATTTTGTTAAAGGGTAAATAAGTCAGACTTCCATCTGATTAATAATATTGCCGTAATTGTGGGACGTTTGCATCTTGGAGAATATTTTCAAAAAATGTAAATAAGTTAGACTTACGTCTGATTAATAATATTGCCGTTGTGGAACATTTGCAGCTACATGTACATGTAGGAGAATATTTTTTCAAAGGGATAAGAATGTCCGACCCAGGGCCTACATCTTATTAATAATATTGCCGATATGGAACAATTGCATCTTGGAGAATTTGTTTGTTGTTAGTGGTCAGAATGTCCGACTTCCATCTGATTAACAAAATTGCCGTTGTGGAACATTTGCTTTAGTAGAATATTTTCAAAAAGGTTAAGAAAGTCTGACTTCCGTCTTATTAAAAACATTGCCGTTGTGGAACGTTTGCATTTTGGAGAATATCATTTTAATGGTAAGAATGTGCGAACCCCATCTTATGAATAATATTGTTGTTGTGGGACGTTTGCATATTGGCGAATATTTTCAAAAAGTGACCAGTTCGCACGCATCTCCGCTCTGATAACCTCGGCCTGCCGCGGGAATGTGCTGGACATGTTGTTCCTGCCCTCTCCTGCGGCACGCAAGCGTTTTGAGGATCTTCCACTCGCCGGCATGAATCTCTTTGCAGGCCAGTTCGAGGAGTTGATGCGAGCCGAGGCCAAGCGGTTGAAAACGACCGAGAAAATTAATCTCAAGAAGCCTTCAACCGCAAAGCCCCCTTCTCAGCCTAAGAAGACGACGTTTACCATCCCTCGGCGCAGACCGGTGAAGGCACATCACATCACGTCACGTCCGACCGGTGGGTGCTCGAGACTATAGATCGCGGCTATGCGATCGAGTTCACGAGCACCCCCCCGTCGGACATGAGGGTACGGCCTACGCCGATCCCGACTGACTCGTCTGGAAGATGGCCATGACCAGCCCGACGCCCCAAGTGCGGCACCCTTGCGGTACCCTTGCGTTACCCTTGCGTTTTTTTTTATACATATTCACAAAAGTTTAAAGTGTCCATGTCTCCCCCCCCCCCACCCCATATTGCGTTTTTTCTTTAAACAAAACACTGGTTCAAGTCACTAACCACAAAGCGACATGAACATCGCCATACGTGCTTGCTCCCCGGTGGTACAGTTTCCTTGACAACCAATCAGTATATGTTTTTAAACATACAAGCGTGTTAAAGAAGATGTAAATTTACAATGCTTTTTTAATTTATGTCCGGTCCAAATGACCAATATAAAAAAAAAAAACTTCTAAAACACAATATTGTGAAGTAGTAAAATAAAAAAAATAAAAATACTGGGTAAAACATTGAGAAAGAACCATGGTAAAACATACGTGTAGGCATCTTGTAGAAGCGTTAAGTCCACATGTTAAATATTAAGTATTTATGAAACAAGAGTTTCACATTGGTATGTACATACATTAATGTTGTACAATGAAGGTTATTAACAAAATACCAGTTACAATACAATAAGTTTTCTTTTCGGTCACTGTCTCCCTGAGAAGAAGAAAGAATGAATGCAAATACACAGGCGGAATGATTAACAACTTATTAATTCACAGACAGGGCCTTATCTTTTAATCCACAAAACTTGTTATACAGTTTTCACTTTGTACGCCGCCATCTGGAAATCTTGCAAGGAGCAGCCTTATCAGACCTTTTTTGCTACAATATAATATTACATGTAGGTCTACTGCTCAGCCTACAATAATCTTACCACTGCCGGCTTTTTACACGATTTCCTGGCAAGATACGAGAACTACGTATTTTGTCAACACCAAGTTTTTTAATCAAATAAACCTTTAGTTGTAATTCAGTTAAATTAGTATATTCAAATTTGGCTATGGCCATTATGGGTCTAAAAAATAAGATCCCGGGAAGTGACATGCCGAAAGAAAAGAAAATTGTTCTTTGTTTTCTCGACAAAATAATTTCAAAATTTAATTTTCTCGCCGAAATAGTTTTCTCGCCAAGATCATTTTCTGAACTATGTTTTTTCCCAAAAATATTTTCCAAGTTTTGGTATAAAGAAATTAGTTTCCAAGTTTTGTTTAAAAGCGAAAATAATTTTCAAACACTTGTTTTCTTGCCAAAATAAAATTTCCTTCGCCGTCCCTTCAAAAAAAGTATAGCAACTAGCAAAGTATGCCACGGCACGTAACACCGCTAGCGTGGACCCCGTTGCTCCCCCGCAAAATCCACGCGGGGAAGCGGGTGTCCCCGTACCCGCCACGCAGTTTACTCGCGGGTACCCGGTCCCAACTCGCGGGGGTTTGGAATTACTTGTAGCCAGTACTGTACATCAACCGCCAGGGGGCACTCATTCCCCCCTGCTTTGCGCACACACGTGGGAACTCTTCCACTGGTGCATGCGCAACAAGGTCGACCTCTCGGGCGGTGCACCTTCCGGGCGTCGACAATGTGGAGGCGGACGCCCTATCCAGGGGATGGATCCGCCCCACGGAGTGGACCATTTGGCCGCCGATCGTTCAGTTGCGCTTTCGACTGATCGATCGGCCACACTTGGACCTGTTCGCTTCGCGAACCAACCACCAGCTCCCCACCTATTGCGCGAGGGGTCACGACCCCAACGCATGGCGGACGGATGCCCTGTCGTTCCGGTGGGACGGGCTATTAGTGTACGCTTTTCTCCCGTTCTCGCTGGTCCCACAGGTTCTCACAAAACTGGAGGAGGATGACAGCAAGGTCCTCCTCATCGCTCCATTTTGGCTTCGTCAACCGTGGTTTACGCGGATCTCCACCTGGCGTGCTGGGTGTTGTCACACAATCCCTCCACTCGGCAGGCCTTTCTGAGCAAGCTGCCTCGATCGCAGCCTGTAGCCGAAGGGCCTCCACGCGGCAGGTATATGACAGCCGACTACGCCACTTTTTTAGATGGTGCAGACGGCGGTCTGTTCATCCCCCTCGATTCTTCTCTAGGGGATGTTGCTGACTTCCTTGTGTCCCTGTTCGAGAGCGAGCTGTCGATTGGCACTGTTAAAAACTATCGGTCGGCAATTGGAGCAGTCCATAGGGGATTCACCGATGGCACCTCCGTGTCGGACAACCCGGCCCTCAGCCAACTCCTGAAGGGCATGTTTGTCTCTCGACCCCCAACGCGTCGGCAAGTTCCGGCTTGGGACCTCCCTAGCGTACTCTCTACGCGAACTCCATGCGTTGTCAATCGAGGCGGGCCACATCAGGTGGGAACCTGACGGGGTTCGCCTCATTCCCCAGACCGGGTTCCTAGTGAAGAACCAGTCCGAGTCGTTTGTTCCTCCGGACATTTTTGTCCCAGACATTAAGTCGCGGTCATCTGTTCGGCAATTCGCTCGGACACTAACGTCTCGCTGGATGCGCCTATTCGAGCCCATGAGGTTCGGGCCGCGGCCACATCGTGGGCATTTTTTCGGGGCATATTTTTGTTTGACATCACCCAAGCTGCCTGTTGGAAGACGCAGAATACCTTTACTGACTGTTACCTACGGGATGTACTCCAGTCAGAGGGCAGAACTGGAAGGGCAGTCCTGACATCGGCTAGCTGGGCTTCTACCAAACGGTGCGTCCCGGGGATCTTCCCGTCAATAGTGTGGCGCACACACCCTTAACTGCATCAGGTCCTGAGGGTTTTCACGTTGGCGTGCCCCTCTGTTTATTGCTGCATCTCGTAGACCCCCCCTCTGGTGCGATTCTGCAAATGTAGTAATTCGCTCTACAGGTAATGTATGAGCAAAGTAGACTCCCCCCCCCCCCCCCCCCACAGTAGTGTGGGTGGGGTCTACGAGTGAATTCACTCGTAGACCCCACCCACACTACTGTGGGGGGGGGGGGGGGGGTGGGGGACATCATCTGATATCATACCTCAATTTTTGTGGAGTTCGAAAAAGCAAGAGTGATTTGGGGCTTTTGCTTTCTGAATTTTTTGCTCAAATAGAAAGCTAGTGTCTAGCAACTGGCTGCATGTTCTTTCAAAAATTTTACAACTGACTGTATTTGGTTAAAAGCAGCTTAATATCGGAATGTCGGGCATGATACATTTTAAACTACCAAGTCTTCGTTCAACGTCATCGGGCATTATTTGAAAGTTACGGTCCTTTTCTCTCCGTTTTTGACCAATAACAAATTAGCCAAAGAGAAGCACGGAGCATCCTCCGGCCTTGAGCCATGCCGTCCGTCAGCCACAGTTGACCGGCTAGTTCAGTCATGCTCACGCTGAATTTTGAATCTCGTGGTGTTGCACTTTGACTAAAAATTTGGATACAGGCATGAGAATCTTCCAGATTTTTCCGGAATTCCGGATTTTTCACTTACATGTATGTGGTCTCCGAGTTCAGTGTGAATTTGATATAAAATTTGGGGGGTAGGGTGTGGGTGTATACATGTAAATTTCACTAATCTCTCTAATACGATCAGAAACTGTTAGTTAATTTTACCTTTACAGTGATTTTTACACCGTTCGAAAATAAATTGCGTCCCGGCGGTGGCCGGACCAATATGCGGTGATTTGTTTCTTCCATGTGCGTCGCGTATTGTATGCAGCTAGATCTATTGATATGTGTAGACTTTCCTCATTCCCCACTTCATTCGCGGTACGGTTTGACCGTAATACATGTACATGTATTTTTACTGTTGCAAAGGAACATGTGTGGAGACATTGAAAAGTCTACTGACAACAGCGCACGGTGTTTTGTGTGGATGCCCGCGAATCGTTAGACTTTTTTACCAGTCGTCATCAGGCACGTTCATAGGCAAAAGCGCCAGTTCTTCGATTTGTTTAATGTGTTTTACGGCTGGAGATATTTTTACGCATTGAACTATGACCTGGAAGAAACTGCAATGAATGTGCGTCATACACGTGTGAGGAGAATCGTCGACGTTTGAGTTGACGTCTCACATTATTTTTTCAAAATGCTGCGGTTTGTAAACTGTCAGGATAATCTTGGAGATACTAAAAGGTGTCCAAAAGGGGGCAACACTTAACCCAATGATTCACTAACACAGGTAAAGACCCCAAAAGTCTAAATTTCCGAACATTACTGCTCCGTTCATATTTTCGTGGATCAGGATTATTTCGGAAGATCATTTTTTTGCTTTTTTAGACAACATACGTCTGATTTAATTTAAAAAAAAAGTATTTTCCTCCTATTAACTCGTCCTGTCCCATCTATGGTCCCATATAACGCCCGAGGGGTTCACCGAGTGCGGCGCTGACGCCCGAGTAAAGTTGCCCAATTTCTGGACATGCACAAATTCGGAAATTGCCCAAAATCCGGACATGCATTTTTAGCGTTAGATTTTTCCGGATTTTTTTTCATCGCCTATTCTCATGCCTGTGGATACCATTTTCCTCGTATTTTGGGTTTGATTTCACCTCAGATGTTGAAACTTTCAGACGTAAATTGTAGTCAATCATCTGATATCATGTCTGAATTTTTGTGGAGTTTGAAACAGCAAAAGTGATTTTGGTGTTTTGCTTTCTGAGCATCATCAGGCCTTGAGCCAGGCCATCCGTCAGGCATGGTATGGTTGGCCGGCGTGTGCGGTCAAGCTCACGCTTAATTTTAATTTTCCTCGTATTTTGGGTTTGATTTCACCTAAGACTTTAAAAATTTCAGACGTAAATCGTAGTCATCATCTGATATCAAAGCTAAATTTCTGTGGAGTTCGAAAAAGCAAGAGTGATTTGGGAGTTTTGCATTCTGAATTTATCCAACAACTGCATTTTCGGCTTGTGCAACTGTATTAATGTAAATATCGGAAATGTCGGGCATGATACATTTACATTGGGAACTCTTTTAAAGGGTGTTTTTTAAGAAACAGTCATACATACAATAGTTTGTTGATTAAAACAACTATAAAGTATAACGAGGTCGAATATTATTTAGAAATAAATCTTCACCGAATCTACCGTAATGGTTTTACTCACAACAGCGTTACCACAGGTCATGTGCGTAATACAATAAAGGGGCCATGCTAAAGTGCGCCCTCTTGTTTTATTAATTATTTTTTAGACCGAAAGAATTGTGTACCAGCCTCAGCCGAGTGTTTGTTTATTTAAAGACATTTCTCAAAATGATTAAACGTTAGTAGATTTGCGTCAGTACACAATATAGATAGTGTGATAAAAATGTGTGTTGAATGGAAAGTAATACATTTTGGTTTTTGTGTGGCATTTTTTTTCTGTCGCATTTGTTTTTGCGTCGCAAAATAATTAGAACGCAAAAAAACAAAAACAACAACGAATAAAGGTAGCACATAATTAATTATGCAACACCATATCGAATTGTTAGTTGCGGAAGGCAAACATAGCTGAGTCCATGATTTATTCTTGGAATTATAAATGGAGATATACGGAGGATTATTCTTATCCTCCCTGGTCCTGTGCCGTTTAACTGTAAGTCCACCATTACACAGTGGTTTAAAACCGTATACGACCCAGACATCGCCGATTTTCTTGTATCATCAGGAAATATATCCGTACAAATGAATTCAAGCGTTAATATTAACCATCGAAATATGCTAGAAATTCATCTGCATGTGCGCCTCTATCAAACTTACATGTACGCAGATTTGGCCATTCCGGGGTGTGTCCGAGGCTCTGTTCGCCATTCATGTCTCGCGCCCTCTGTCGACCAATATTCTGCATTTTCGCGTTGATACTTGAGGCAAAGCTACGGTCATTTTGGTATTGAGAGTCAAAAAGTAAACCTTATCAGTGTTTTTATTGAGTCTTTACAAATCGGAATGTTCAGTTTCAAAGAAAAAAAAAGGAATTTTTGAATTTGTTTCTCAAAACTATGAGAAGTTGGCCTTGTTTTTCCTAATCTGTTTGCGGTGTCGACGAGTAGCTAGGTTTTATTTCAAAGTTAACTGGGTTTTTTAAAGAAGGAAACCTGTTGTATTCGATCATTTATTATTGATCAACAGCAAAATACGAACACGTGAATTTGAAGTTGGGAAACTGTTCCAGGAAATTCCGACTAGTGTCCTTACATAGAACATCAAGTTTGGTAGAGTTAATTAATTCTGTGCAGGATACAAGGCGCAGGATGATGGACATGTTCTGGATTACTTGTGCAAGTTGCTTGCGATCGTCCCCCTTCTCAGGTACATGTATGCATTCTATCAAAACTTGCCGTGTTGCGTTGTCATGGAGCAAGTGTCTTGATATGGGTCTGGTTGTAGAGGTACCTCCTTTACCAACTGGGTCAGGCTCATCAACTCTGATGCCAGTTTTGTCAAAGATGTTAGCTCTTACTTTGTCTTTTGCTTTTTTTATTTTGTTGTCGTTCAAGAAGGTTTCCCTCCAGGTTCTAACACCTGCTGCTAGATGGTAAATTGATTTCAGAACCCAGTCCATTGTTCGGAGAGTAGCATGCAAAACTGGAAACACCTTTACATGTATGTCACATGTGGTGATGGGTTCTTGTGTCAGTCCTCGACGTTTACTGTAGTCGCCAGGCTTTGTCTTGACTTTCCCTTCTTGTTGTAGATCTTGGAAGAGGTTCCTCATATCCTTATTGGAAACTTCCCCAATTGAAAACCCTTCATCAATTCTTTCCGATTGTGACATTCTTCTCGACTGGCAGGACAGAGAATACAGAAGGCTCCTCCTCTTCCAGTCAGCAACTTTATCATTTTACCATCCACCATTGTGAGATTGAAGTCAAACTGAAATTGGATCTGTTTTCCAGAGATGTCCAACTCGATGCCCTCATTTAACAAAGCTGTCTTTTCTGCTTCAATAGATGGGATGATGGATTCCAGAAGTTCTCTCTCCTCAACAGCTGCTGTTCTATCTTTCCAGACTGTTGAGCCTAATGAAACCAATATAATTTTATTCTTTTCAAATACTATGAATTTAAAATTTCTCGATAAATGAATTGAGTTGAACTCTGTTTGATAAACTTTCTTTGGCTATCACAATAATATCGCATAACAAAACTAGCCCCCACTCTGTTTATTGTTTTTAAAATTATTATTATTGTACCTGAAGCCGTTGATGAGCTTGCAGCTGTAGAAGACCCATCTTTTGTGTAGATCTCAATGGGTATCCACATGTAGAGGATCATGTTGTATGTCTGAGTCTGGGACTTATGATGATAAATGGCATGCCGACCTGAGCCATCCAAGCCATCTTTACATTTTACCATGTAGTGTCCTGCTGATACAATTTCCGGATGAGCCTCGATGAATCGTTTCATATGCATAATACAAGATTGTTTCAGGGAAGCTGTTACTCTTTCGTAGTCACCAAAATTGTAGCGGCTTAGCTCTGGAATTATTTGACGTTTCTTTTCCATTAATTTGTAGTGAGCAGGAAGTGTCAAATGTTCTTTGAGGTCACGTCTCGGATTGGTGTATCCAGTTCTTCCAAGGTTGTATGTGGACAGAAAGTGGGAGCCCCTTGTCTTCGGATAACTCGTTTACCGTTTGGGTGTTGTTGAACAATTTCATCCCTATCTCTGCTGTCTTACGACTCATGCTCACGTAGTTTTCTTTATGAATAAGAAAACCCAAGAGCTGTGTTGTGGAAACTCCATTGTCATCAGCTTCTTGACGTAGTTCTTCCAACAGAGCGTTTGTCCGTCGAAATTGTTGACGTCGGCCCTATTCATCAAGGTGAGCTGTCTTGGATTCGCACTCAGTGTCGAGCTCTTCAATATCAACTTGTGAACCAACTGTAATACATGATGCATTATAAGAGCTTCTATCACAGTCGGAGATGAAGTGTTTGCTTGCTCAGTAGGATTTTCTTCGAAATCAACTAACTTCCCTCGCTATATTAGTAAAGCTTACAGCCCGGTGCCCACGCTTTACTTTCAGATATCTTTCAACTACTTCACGTTTTGATAGGACTCTTGCCTCAGCCATTATTTGTCTACAGAACAAAAATAAACAATAAAAGTAAAACAAATTAAACACATAAATAAATAAAACAAGATCGCCTCATAGAACAGGCCATTTTACTGAATGGAAAGGTTTTCCATACTGTTATCGAAAAGGTATTACATTTTACACCCAAACCACTATTTAAAAGAATACATTTTCGAAAGATAAAAGTTTGTTACGACAATTCATAGTTTAACGCCACACTTTGAATAAAAAATAAAAAAATGCCTAGCCCCATACAATTTGTTTCAGCCATTGTCAGTGTAACATGACATCAAAAACTTAAAAAGTACTTGCCTTTACAAAGTTATCAAGTTTGTTTTTGCAAACAAATTCCGTAAAGGAGCAGCCTGATCTGACTTAGATGTCGTGCTTACAACGAGACGTACAAGGGAATTCCCCTATTCGCAGGTTGTCAACAGAGGGCGCTCTTTTTTTCTCTCTCAGCTGATGTTTTCCGATGGTTATGCCGGTAAAAGTGATCGATTTTCAGAATTAAGGCGATCTTGCGGGATTTGTTCGCTATTTTAATTTCATTGCCAAATAGTCACTCTACCATTTTATGAAGAAAAAAACCAAAAAATATTTTGGCCGTTGGTGGCCGATTGACAAAATGTCCAACGTTTTGATTTTGTTTATTTTTCTTTAATTTGCGATGTACAACATTTATTTTTAAGCTTCTTTAACTGACATTTCGCCAAAGGTTTTAAAATAAATTATACATCAAATGAAAGAGTAATAAAGTGGCTTCAAGGAAAATAGATTATTAAAAAAATGAAGTCAAGGCTTTAGACAAAGCGACTCATTTTATATCAAGTTGATCAAATTAAGATTTGCCACAACGATTAAAGAGGCTTGGTAATGAAATGTCAATTTCGATGGGAAAAAGGCCTCAAAATATATATTTTTTTATTTGAACAATACTATTAGATATGTCTGGTAAAAGCTTTAACAAAAACTGGAAATTTTTTTTTGAAGAAATGTCTGGGTCTTAAACCACTGTGCATTATGTTTATATTCCTACTCCGATTCATCTCTGCACCAAAGAATTTCAGATCGAAGTAGTAAAAAGTGTTTTTTAAATTGTAAAAACAGATTTCAGATGAAATCATTCCTTAGATTTTTGGCAAATGCAGTCATACCTTATAAACCCACAATAGAACTCATGCATATGCATATCTATCGACTTGATGATGATACTGCTAGAAGTTTATAAGCTGGACCCTTCACTAATCTGGGCACAAAGGGCCTTTGTCCAAGTCATCAGGGATTAACAATCATTGTGCATTGACCTGTTGATAAGATATGCTCCCTTAGCAACAAGTTCCAAAGACACAATGGGGTGGGTACAAGCCCCAACCACCCAGAACAGGTTTTTCGTATCCCACAATGCCGCCCGTTCAAGGCTTTTCGCAGCCACTGAGGATGAGCTGCATCCCAGACGGCGACCCATGGGGCACGAGCCCCCTTCCAAACCAGCAAGCCACAGCAGCCGATGGCCCAGATGGCCAGGCCGCCAGCCTCTCGTTTCGGAGGTTGGTGTAAGTGACTCTGTACAGTTGAGGCGTCCCCTTCTCGTGGGACCCCTTGGGGGCCGCCTGCAACTTTTCCAGGGGTTTTGGACGAGACTTATCCCCGACGAGTGGGTGCTTCGAACGATCAGCGATGGCTACGTTCTAGAATTCACAAGCACACCCTCCCTCTTGCTCAAGCAAGCCATTCGCGTAGAGTGCCCTCAAGTCAAGAACTCTCGGGCTTCATGTCAAGTTTCTTTCTGACACCCAAGAAGGAGACCGGCGCCTGGCGGCCCATTCTAAACAGATTTATTAGACCAAAGAGATTTTGGATGGACACCCTCAGGATAGTTCTGGACTCGGTGCCAACACCTTCAGACACATAAAGTCTTTTGTCAAGGCGTTTCAAACAGGTGTTGTGATCTACCGTGTAATGCATTGGGATATTTCACCAATAGAGGGCTTTTACTCCAATGGTATCGCATTGTTTTGAAACGCCCTCTAGAATTCAATGTTTATTGTTGCACCCAAAGGAACGAGATAACAAGACTAGGAGCCTCTAAATTGGAAACGATGTGACCGCGTGCATTGTGTAAACTGTGATCGCAATGTGGTCCGTGTTTTGCGGAACTCGCGAGTGAACTTTTCTACATTTTATCTGAACCGTAAAAATGTAAACGTTTAACCTGACATTTAGTATTCAACAGTGTTGTAACCAAGTCATTTTTCTCAAGTCAAGTCAAGTCACAAGTAATTTTTGCTCAAGTCAAGTCAAGTCGCAAGTCAATGAAATTGGCGACTCCAGTTTGACTCGAGTCCAAGTCACCGTCTCGAGTCAACAAAACTGCTAATCTTGAAGAAAACAAAGGTGGTTTATGGTGAATTGGCGAAACCCTCAAGTAGAAAGAAAAACCCCCAGAAATTTTGACAAAAACAAAAGGAGTAGGAACTGGGGGTAAAAACACCCATGGTAAAAATGCCCATTTGACTTGTCTCATCTCCATCGCTAGTAAAAAAAATGACAAGATGAATATATTGGGATTTATTTATAATAAGTACATGTACATTGTTTATAAAAACTAATAATAAAATTTAAAGGGTGAAGGTGCAGTTGGAAAATTTGTTAAAATTTTAAAAAATTGACCGTCACAGCTTTAACCTGTTTCACTTGACATGTACATGATTTGATTATAAAAAGTTTAATTTTTTCTATTTTTTAGTTGATATATGGCATATTATTCCAAATATGCACCATTTGCAAGCCTGAAAATCGGACCCTGATATTTTCATAAGTGAAATCTAATTTTTATTTTTATATAGTGTAATTAACTACGAGGTACCTGACATGTTATCATACACAATATTGACAACAGATGCCTTTCAACTAAATCGAGGTAAAAGGTTTGGAGTCTCGAACGTCGGCATTTTTGACGGACTTCCACTACCACTTAGATTTAGAGGTATTTAAATGATCAAATTTTCATATTTGCTGGGGTACATATTTTTCTTTTGCATGCTCAGGTTGTGGGGGCTGTTGCCAAATACTTTAACAGCAAGAGAAAATAAAAATCCGACAATTGATTGAAAAGAAATTTTTATTTTAATCGCAAACTCGCGAACGTCATTTTTGTCTGTCAAAAATGTCAACAATAAGAAACATGTCAATTAACCAAAGTTTCAAACATTCAATAAATTCGGAACAAATATGATGAGAACACTTTTAATTAATAATTCTTTTGAAACAATGACTACTGCGATACCTGGTCAACAATAAGAGTACATGTAATCTGTGTTTCAAATTTCTAGCGACAACTTGTTTTCATTGTCAATGTTTTTGTGCGACGTTCGAGAATTTACCGATCGGCCTGTAAGTTGACCTTTGACTTGAGACTTACCCCCTCTGTTGTCCCCTTGCACTTTGGCCTCCTCGATGTTTTCACGGAATGCTCGATTGGCACATGTTTTCTGCATGATGTAATACTTGCGCAAAATAAATCCGTCAAGTAAATGACGTTCGAGAGTCCATCGGACAGCTCCAGATGAAAAACCAAAACGTATCTGTGATGATTAACAACGGAAATACTTCCTTCCGAATGCTAGTTTTTGGAAACTAAATCAACTAATGTTCAAGTACACTTGATATGGATTGCGCGAAGGTAATAAAGTACCGAACGTCATTTGCAATAAACTCCGTCAATTTTCTCAAACGATAAAATAGAATTAGCTGTTGCAAACTGCTTACCAACCAAAAGGACCTGTGGTATAAATGCAAAAAATAAGTTAGTGGCCTGACGTTTCGACCCTAGCAGAGTCTTTCTCTGAATGCATGACCGTGACCACCTCTCCAAGAAAGCGCACAAGTTTCTCTCCCCCGGTAGACTGTAGAACAGCAAGATTTTACCTCCTTCCCAAGGTACACAAACCAGACAACCCAGGGAGACCCATCATATCTGGCAATGGTTCCCCCACTGAGAATATATCTCTTTTTGTTGACAGTTTTCTAAAGCCGCTTATGCCACAGGTTCCATCATATATTCATGACACTCCAGATTTCCTTCGTAAAATCTCAGGTATTCAGAAGCAGGTCCCCAACACAGCTATCATCGGTACTTTTGATGTGTCCTCTTTGTACACCAACATCCCCCCAAGATGAAGGGATTGCTGCCTGCTCCTCACCCCTGTTTAAGAGTGGTCACGTTTCACCGCCCATTTCTGACATTGTATCCCTCATGCAACATGTTCTAACAAAAAACAACTTTTCGTTCTTGGGTAAGAATTTCCTACAGGTGGCACTGCAATGGGTACACGTATGGCACCTGCAATGGCCTGCCTTTTCATGAGTCAACTTGAACAGCGCATGTTGGCGTCGGCCCCTTGCCGTCCATGGGTCTGGTGGCGCTATAATCGATGACATCTTTTTCATCTGGACTAGTGATGAAGCAAGCCTCATACATTTGTTGTAGCATTCATTAACCACATTAATTCCTTCCACAGGACCATCAAATTCACAAATGAATACTCGACCAAGGACACCCACTTTCTGGATGTCAAGGTCATAAAGACTGATTAACCACAAATCTCTTTGTTAAGCCCACAGATAAACATCAATACCTCCACTCAACCAGCTGTCACCGCAGACACTGCAAAACCAGCATAGCCTACAGTCAGGCCCTCAGACTCTGTCGAATCTGTTCTAATGATTCTGATTTTTTCCACCACTCACATGAACTTAAGAAACACCTTGTTTCAGTCCATCGAGCGATCCAGAAAGTCAAGGCTCGTTCTAGGGAGTCTGTACTCTCCAAAGGACCCAGGCAACAACGGAGTTCCAAAGGGAAAGTTCCTTTTGTTGTTACTTTCCACCCCTCACTTCCTCCCATTCTTAAAATAACCAGTTCTATATAACCATCATATTCTTCACACATCAGATCGGCTTCAACGTGCTGCAGGAAGAACCCATAGTTGCCTACCGACGCCCACCCTGCAGTCTCAGGGATCTCATCGTCCGGGCAGAAGTTCCCCCCATTAATGATGATGTTAATCCCCTTTGCCACAGGGTACTTTTAGGTGTTCCAACACATCCAAATGCATCGTTTGTAGACAACACATCAGGGAATCAGACTCCTTTACCAGCCATACTGGTGGTACCACCCACAAGATAAGGGGTCATGTCACCTGCACCACCACTAATCTAATCTATCTAATATCTTGCAGAGTCTGTGGTGTTCAATATATAGGTGAAACAAGAACTACACTCAAGAGGCGTTTCTATGGCCACAGATACACAGTCAACACCCAAAAGCTGGATACACCGGTAGGACACTGCACTTCAACCTTCCTAACCACTCCATTTATGACATGAATTTACAGGGCATTGAGGCACTAGGTACATGTAACTGCAGAGAGACTGTCCGTCTAAGTAGGGAAAAACTTTGGATAAGGCGCATAAAGACCACTCAGCCCCATGGTTTGAATATCCAAGAAGGAAATGACTAATAACCTTTTGTTTTTGCCTTCTCCTTTTCCCACACAGTTATAAATCCACTTAATTAGTCTGCCCTTCATTGTATTAACTAATTATTTACCTCTCTTCTAACCTTCCATTTTGTCCTTTGTGTTCCCAACTTCTTGTGGTCAAGCTACCCCTTCCCTTCATAACCCCCCCCCCCCTTTGTCTTCATATCCCTTGCCCCCTGCCTTCTCTGAATGCTTCCTGCTTTTCTCCCTCCACTCTCTCTATTCATGTATTTCCACTTGACTACTCCTTGCAACTCTTGTCTGCTTGTATGTGTGTTGTGTGTTGTCATTTAAGCCCTTTTCACAAGACAAAAAAATGACCATGGTCCCTTGCTACGAATTTTACAAGCGCTGATTGTTTATTTGTTATCATCGTGTTTGACTGATTTAGCAAGCTTTCACACGGATAAAGTAAAAAACTAACAACCATCGTGCGCTATGACAGTGCACACATCACTGGTAACCAGCCAACGACTGGTAAATCTGTGAAATAGATAATACTACCAGTAGTATTAAGTCGTTGCAAGTTTTCTGGGGGAAAAACCAGGCTCCGAAAAGCCAGGAAAAGGTTTAAGATTTTTCGCCGAGAAAGGTTTTTGGTATTTTAGAAGCATGACTTACCGATTGCAGTGTTAATAAAACAACGTGCGAGCTGAATTCCTACATGTACATGTAGCTCGAAAGGAATGTTCCTATTGGCTGAATATTATGTAGGAATTCAGCCAATAGGAAAAAGTTATGCAGCCCCTTGACATGCGATGCAAAAGGTCACACAAAGGGTTGCTACGCATGCGCAGTGTGGGAGACTTTGCACAGGACGTCGCCCAATAAACAAAGGTTCCCTTCACACGATGATTTAGCGCACGTCCTTGGTCAAAACTTCCGCTAGTGTAAGATTTTGTCGTAGGTCCGGACCTCCGACAAAATGTAGCAATGTTGGACAACATTTTACAAGGGACCCTGGTCAATGTAAAAATTGCTGTCCTTTCACACGAGGTACATTTTGTAAAATTTTACAACCATGCTACAATTAAGCAAGGGACCCTTGCTAAATTGCTCTCGTGTGAAAGGGGCTTTAGCCTTCGAGAAAGACTCTGCTAGTGTCGAAACGTCAGGCCACTAATTTATTTTTTGCAATTTTCTCAAACGTCATGCAAATTCCGTCAATTTTTCTCGAACGTCACTAAAAATCCGTCAAAAATGACGTTCGAAACTGGGTGTTGAAAACCTTTAAAAAAATTATGGAAGCTTGACAAAGTTTTTATTTTTGATAGATGTTAGGTATGAGAGGCTGCAAATATATCAGAGAAATTACAGTAGTGTTGTGCCAGAAATAAATTAATGACAGACAATATTTGCTTTGTTTTTCTGTCAATGTTATGCTCTATTCTGTTAGGCCAAACAAAATAATATGTGTGCATCCTATTACACTGACCCAAATTTTAGGGTAGGTAGGGACATAAGAACATTTTAGTTTGACAGAATATTTTATTGCTCCAAAACGGGTAGGAACGAATGTTAAAAATATTTTTGCCCTTGCACGTTAATTTCCTGCATACATGAACACCCTAAAAATGACACATGCATCCAGTCCAATGCCAGTAACAATAAATATAGTTGCAGTACCACACTTGTACAAATTATGGGAGATATAAACAAGAATTCAATGAAGAATTCTATTGTAATACAAACTTCAGCAACATAAAACGTTTAATTATGTTAATATTCAATCACTAGCCTTGCATACAAACTGGACAGCCTTTATATCCATACTATTTAGCATACCGAAGGTCATCGGGCAAAGATGAAAACTAACTGCAAGATGAAAACTAACTGAACTATCCTTACATGAACATTTTGGTATACTTAAATATAATTAGTTAAAATATCTTACAAGGTCAAAAAGATTTTTTTGAAAAATGACATTTTCTTGATTTTGGGATAAGGGCCTCTGAAATTGCCCCAAACTCACCAATACCATAAGAGATAAAAAAGAGGTACGGCTAAATTGGTCAAGGGGCCGTATCTAGTTATTTGTATTTGTATTTATTTATTTATTTATTTGTTTATTTCATTATTTCATCTGATTGAAATACGTGTAGGGTAGACCCATCAGTTTTAGGTAGAAAACAGACATAACTTACATGTATGGTTGAAACAAAAACAAGGTGTTCAGTGTAGACATGTCCAAGGTAGCAAACCTGTTGTTTTAAAAATAAAAAAACACAGGCAAATAACTTTCACCACCAGACCATCCAGATAGTGTGTCTTTGTTTGCTGACAAAGTGCTCACATTACGTTTTTGTGTGGATTACACTAGCCAGGCTTGTGGTTATTCTGATCATTGAACCGGCTGATCAATGGAGCGGAACAGTCAACCACAGTGCTTTTTGCATTATGCATAGTAAATGCGGGTCATTAAATACCTAGCTTTTGACGTCCAATTTCCACGAGAAATTTAGGTAAAATTGGTATAATTTCTGTGCAAAAGTTTGAGCAGACTTACAGACCTATCTGATGTAAAAATTGTGATGAAATGAGAAGTACATGTTGTTATTGAGATACACATTTTTGAAATGTTCAACCTCCGGTTTGAACCGGAAGTCGGGGTCAATTTGGGTCACACTCGTATTGATTGTTCAGTGTTCAACGCCCTCTCCGATGATGTATAGATTGTAAAAATCCAATATTGGGTTCCCGAGTTATAATTTTTTGAAATAATAAACATTGATTTAATGTAATTCAACAACTGATGACGTCATCATGACGTCACTACGGCGGTGTGTTCTACTAATAAAGATCTAACTATATGTGAAGTTTGAAGGTTGTGTGAGCTTGGGAAGTGCTTCTTTGTTACCAGACAATCACAGGGAATAAGAAAAAACAAAAAGTATTAAACAATTTAAAGAAAGAAGAGGTGTCCGGACACCTAAAATTGTTTGTATGCGGATGTGTGTGTGTTCATTAGATGATTCTTTTGAGAAAAATTAAGAACAGAAACAACAGTAACAAAACAGGCCTACATGTAGTTTTATAATTAAATTAGTCTCTCTTGAGTCTTTAAAAGCCTTTTTGTGATCAAGAGCTTCTGGGGCCGATTTCACTAACGCGTTTTGATCATCGCAAACGCCGAAACCGATCGCTAAATCCAAAAACCATCGCAACTTGGCGATGGATTTTGAATAACGATTTCACTAAATCTTTGCGACGAACTTACTCATCGCAAAACAATTATTAGCGATGAGCAACTTGCGATAAGTATACATGTAAGTTCATCGCAAATTTATGATAAATTGCGCCGTTTTGTGCCTAGATGTTATTATTGGTGTACGTCTTGACGGTAATTTGTCCGTGAATTAAAGAGTAAAATTACGTTATTTTCATTCCCAGTCTTTTACTGGGAGACTCGGGAAACCCT
Organism: Leptasterias polaris; assembly: GCA_037783415.1. Lineage (NCBI taxonomy): Eukaryota > Metazoa > Echinodermata > Asteroidea > Forcipulatida > Asteriidae > Leptasterias > Leptasterias polaris. The sequence goes on from JAZGTN010000131.1 coordinate 299,877, forward strand.
TAATCTCTTAACGAGAGAGCTTAAAATCGGTAAAAAGGAGATCTCCATCTATTGGGTTCAATTATTTTAGCCAGCATTTTGGCCTAAAATTAATGTACATGTAGGCCTATTGATATTGCATCAAGAATTCAGCCTTTCCAATTTAATATCATGTACCAATTTTCGGTGACAACACTTTTGACGTCTTTCTCATATACATGATTTAACTAGTTTTGTCAAATGTTCATAAATCTCTACGTTACATTATTATTATTTACAAAATGTTATAAAATTAATTATACTAATAGGCCTACAAATGAAACAAGTTGAATTTGATTTCATGTGAACCTTTTTTAAATGAATGCTTAGAGTTTAAACATTAATATAGTCCACCTGTTGTTATTTTTGATGCACCAGCATGAAAATTATTTACATTTAAACTGCAATTTATGCATTTCGTTTTTAATCGAACCGCGGCAACAACATTTTGACATTAAGACGTCCACCATGCGAGGACCGACGATTTTTTGGCAGGCTATGTCAAAGGTCACTACATTTAGCCTCGTACAAAACATTTATTTTCCTTTTAATATCATCGCAACTGCGATGACTTTAGTGAAACGCAAAATCATCGGCGTCGCAAGTGCGATGGATTTGCGGTTTGCGATCTCATCGCAAGTGCGATAGCGATGATCGCAAATGGGGACTTTAGTGAAATGGGCCCCTGGGGTAATTTCCTAGGACCAGTAGACATGGGAGAGCATTGCTGGAGCTACATGTAATGTATGTATGGGTGTTCCCCTTCCAGACTTTGCAATGTTGGTTGGTCATAAGCCTTCAATTTTGTTTACATAAGAATACCCGTTTCAATTTACTAAGTATGTAGTTACAGTGAACCAGCTGTGTTTGAAAACGAAAAACGCGATACCATTTCTTAAACGATTACGATATCATGTTGGTTTTTTTTAATCGCGATATCGGCAAATTGCAGTTTCGAAGAAGTATCGCGTTGCATTTCCTAATCGAGATGATATTGCAACAACATAGAGCTGTTTAAAAACATAGAAAGTCACAGACTGCAACCGCAAGATTCCCTAAGTGATCCTAACCCGACTGGGATTCTTCGAAAAGACCAACATCAAAGCCTTAGCGTTCTGGCGGTCTCACACAGACAATACTTAATCATGTAACACAATTGTATGATTTACCTCGAGGTAGATTGTGCTGCGGAAGGCAGACCACATTGTGACGATCATCACAATAACAGGCATGAGAATCTTCCGGTTTAAACCGGAATTCCGGTTTTTTCCCTTTTAAATTTGTAGTCTTTGATTTTAGTGTGAATTTGATATAAAATTTGGGGGGTGAGTTGTAGGGGGTATACAGTACATTTGGTTTTCGCTAATCTCTCTTCTTGGTCGGATCAGAAACAATGTAAGTAAAATTTGCCGCTCGGCGGCGGCGGCCGGCCCAACATACGTTGTGTAATTTGTTTCTTCCATTGCATCGCGTATATATTATGCAGCTAGATCAATGGATATGTGTGTACATGTAGACTTCTCTCATTCCCCGCTTCATTCTTGGTACAGTTTGACCAAATACATACTGTTTACTGCTGCAGCAAAGGAACATGTGTGGGATGACATTAAAAAGTCTACTGACAGCAACGTACGGTGTTTTGGATGCGCGCGAATCGTTCTTCGACCAGTCGTCAGTACGCACCTTCATAGGCAAAAGCGCCGTTTCCTCGATACGTTTAATGTGTTTTACGGCTGGAGATATTTTTACGCATTGAACTATGACCTGGAATTAACTTAGAGACATACCAATGCATTGATGCAATGAGTGTGCGACACACATGTGTGAGGCGGAGATTCGTTTGACTTCTTACATTATTTTTCCAAAATGCTATGGTTTGTGAACTGTCAGGATAATCTTGGAGATACTAAAAGGTGTTTGAAGATAGGTTTCAATGGCCAAAGGGGGGCAACACTTAACACAATGATTTACTATCACAGGTAAAGACTCAAAAAATCAAAATTTCTAACAAAAACATGACTGCTCCGTTCATCTGTTCATATCATATTTTCGTGAAAAGTTCGGAAGATCATTTTATTTTGAGCTTTTTAAGACAATATATGTCTAGCACTGTTATGATTTCATCTTTTAAAAAAGTATTTTCCTCCTATTAACTTGTCCTAGATCCCACCCATGGTCCAAATAACACCAGAGGGATTCACTGAGTACCTGGGTCACCTTGCCCAAATTCCGGACATGCACAAATTCCGGACATTGCCCAAAATCTGGACACGCATTTTAAGCGTTAGATATTTTCCGTTTTCTTTTATCATTGCATATTCTCATGCCTGCAATAAACACAACCTACAACTCCACATCGTTTCTAATTTACAGCCTTGTAGTCTTTGTTATCTCGTTATTTTGCGCACTACAGCAAAGGCAAAAAACATTGAACACTATAGGGCGTTTTAGAACAATGCGATAGCATAGATTAAACGCACTCTATTTGTGAAATATACAGCGCATTAAGCGATAACATACAAAACAAGATACAAACGCCTTGAGTGGAACATTAATGGTCTGCGCATGCTAAGGGAGAAATCATCATCGCGCTCTGTCGTTGCTAGTGCACATGCAAATGCCATCGACAGCAGTTCCTCTCAAAATAATTAGCTTGTGAAAAACTTCACAACGTGTAGCCTTTATTTTACAAGAATGGAACAATTTAGGATACCCTGGATGAGCAAAAGGATTATTTCACTGTAAAAAGTAAGATTTTTTTCTTCTGGTTTTTGTTTTGTTTTGTTGGTCTTGGGTGGTTTTGTTTGCGGGGTGAATGCTTGAAGTCAAAATTCCTTTGTGATGAAGACGCAATGTTCAATCCCAGGTTTTTTAAAACTCTAAATTTGTTTAGGAAAAGGACAGTTACACGTTTACAAAAAAATACATAACTATCCACACAAACATGAGCACATGTGTAGTGTACTGCATGCACGTGATGTTACATTCATTGGGAAGCTCCAGGCTGAGCAATACGCATGTGGTGAGGACCAAATTTCTCATTGGCTAAGATCGCGCGCAGTTTATACATGATCAAATAAAATGTGCGTGATTGGCTTCAAATTTTAGTCTTCAAAAACTTCCCTGAAATGGATAACAAATCTTATTGACCGTTGAGGATTTGGTTGGCTCTATGAGGAATGGCACCAACTGAAGCATTCATAAAGAATAAAATTTAAAAAAAGCAGTTTCGGTCGGCAATCCTCTGTGATGTGAGTTACATGTAGGTTTAGGAGGCCAGCTGTAGGATTTAATTCTCTCTTGTTGGTTGGTGTTTCTTGTTTCAGGCAAGTTCGCTGCCGCATTTTGTGAGAGAGAATTCCTGTGGTTGTTGTGTGCTGAAGAGTTGATTTTGGTTGACATCACAAATTAAATCGCGATATCATCAAATATCGCGATATATTTTTGACGATATATCGTGGATAAAAAAAAGCATTATCGCCCAAGCTTAGCGGCCGATTTTACCCCGAGACTGGGTAAAAACGCTCGCCAAAGTTCCTCCTAAAAAGGGTGAAAATTTTCCCTCATCAGTATAATTACAATGTGTTTAGATTTGCACACAATAGAGGAGATGTGTATTGCATAAACAACACATTTTTTTCCTAGTGTTTCCAAGCAATGCTAAGATATTTTGCAAAAACTTAAAAAACATGAATGTTTACCCCAGTTTACACTATTGACTGTAGGGTTGAAGTCCCCCCCAAAAGAATGAAAAAGTTCTGACTTTGATATGATGATTCAAACCCTTCTTGAATTGAACATGTGATTCCAATTAATCCGTACATTAAAAACATAATTAAATATTTTCTGTCTGATATTTACTTTGTACAGCCACATCGAGGTGAAAACTGCACCAAGCTCTAGGTATGTTTTCAGTGCCACAACACACCACAGCATCCAAGCTGGAACAGTGGGATTCAGTCTTCCACAGGTAAAAATGCATATAAGTTGTTTTTTAATAATACAAATAAAACACATGTTTCAGTGGTTAATATATTTTTATGTAAAGAATAACACATTACTTTTACACCTTTGAATATCGTTAAGTCAAGGTAGTTGATGGAAGTATCTGTAGCCTTGAAGGTAAATTTGAGGGTTGGGTGTACTTGTAGGTAGTTCATAGGTAAATCATAGTGTCGATAAGGCGTTTGAGGTTTTCAAGAGTGCTGTTATAAAGGACAATGATGTCGTCTCTGTAGCGCCACTGCTTTAGGATTTGATCAGGGATTTGTTTTCCAGATTGTGTAAGGATATCATAAAAATTACTGGGCTTGCAGTTGAGCCCATTATACATCAAATATTTTTGAGATATTAATTGTTACCAAATTGGAAGCAGTTTCCTCCTATAGTCAGTTCCAAGAGTTTATAGATATAGTTGGAAAGTGATTTGTGATAAAATATGGGTGGCGATTTTAATGTACATGCTGACATGTAAGGCATTGCAGACACTGTTTATCTCCTCTCTTTGGCGGGTGTTTGTGTACATAATTAGAAATAACATACTTGTTATCCAATTGAATGTTTGGTGGGAAGGTAACTTCTTCTAATTTCCATAGTACAGTGATAATTAAAGGTAGTTATCCAAACGAGGAACGGGTACATGCATGTGACTCGGGACAACTTGTTACCGAAACAAAATTTCTCCGAGCGAGACCGAGCGATTGCGAGCGGGAGCGGGTTTTCTCAAGGAGGTCTCCCTTTTCCAAGTTGAGCGAGGGCTTACGAGGAGCGCTCATGCGTAAACAATGACCTCAAGAGAATTCTTCAGTGATGCCCGTTTGCCGATAGCGTTGAACTGAGTGAAGTAATTATTGTGTAAAAAGGTCTGATGTCTTGTGCCGACCACACAAAGCACAGAAAATCCTTTGTGGCTTCGCAGACAGTACCGTAGGTACAACAATTAGTTCCTCTTATCCCTATTGTCGGCATTTGGATGATTATAGATTTATAGCTTCTTTTGCTAGAACTAATGCTTTTAAACACTCATTTTTTATCAATTTCTTGTAAGTGTACATGTAGATGCCCCTACGGCCCGTTCTCCACACATGGGTTTTCCCAAAGTTTAATAGGCCGCCCTGCCAAAGAATTGGCCGCCCTGCTAAAATAATTGGCCGCCCTGCCAACAAAATTACAAATCTCTCATTCCCTGCTTCATTCGTGGTACGGTTTGACCGTAGTACTAGTTTACTGCTGCAGCAAATGAACATGTGTGGAGACATTGAAAAGTCTACTGACAACAACGCACGGTATTTTGTATGGATGCCCGCGAATAGTTAGACCTTTTTTTACCAGTCGTCACTACGCACGTTCATAGGCAAAAGCGCCAGTTCTTCGATAATTTTAAAGTGTTTTACAGCTGGAGATATTTGTACGCATTGAACTACTGTATGACCTGGAAGAAACTTTGAGACAATGCAATGAGTGTGCGTCACACACGTGTGATGAGATTTGTCGACGTTTGACGTCTCACATTATTTTTTCGAAAATGCTGCGGTTTGTAAACTGTTAGGATAATCTTGGAGATAATAAAAGGTGATTGAAGAACAATTTTCAATGTCCAAAGGCGGGCAACACTTGACACAATGATTCACTAACACAGGTAAAGACCCCAAAAATCAAAATGTCTTACATTACATTTACAAAAACATGTCTGCTCCATTCATATTTTCTTGGATTAGTTTGGAAGATCATTATATTTTTAGCTTTTTTAGACAACATACGTCTGATTTCATCTTTTGTAATAGTATTTTCCTCCTATTAACTCTTCCCCAGTCCCACGGAGTGCAGCGCTGAAGCCTGGGTCAACTTGCCCAAATTCCGGACATGCACAAATTTCGGACGTTGCCCAAAATCCGGACGAGCATTTTTAGCGTTAGATTTTTCCGGATTTTTGTTTTATCGCCTTTTCTCATGCCTGGTGCTTGAACATGCACTTTTTATTGGTCTTCCTACATTTACAAATGGTATGCCTGGGGCTGGTGTTGTGGGATGCCATGCTTTGCGCAGCACCCACTAGGTTGGCACTATTCTTGCGTATAACATGTAGCGAAATTGGGGGTAAGGGGGGTAATTGGAGGGGCACTTAGAGGTTATCATTTTCAGAATTGGATCGGTAAAGATATTTAAAATTAGTACGCAATGTTGTTATGTTTTATGATAAAATTGTGAGCATGCAAAAGGTGTTGAGTGGGGTCGAAACTTCGCGCCCTTTTATTCTCGCCCCTTTTCTCGACTGCTTGGCATAATTTGGGGTCGAGTTTTAATATTTCAAGACTTTTTGGATTGTCTAACATCCATTGGCTTCTTGTATGGAATATATGCTTCTGTACTCCTGAAATGTTTGAATTTATTTAAAACTTTATTTCCTTTTTTCTTAAATGCTTGATTTCTTTGTTTCTCTATTTTTGTATTTCTTAAATGTGTCTTTGTTTCTATACATCTCTCTATACATGTATATCTATGTTTCCCCGTTTGGTTGTCTGTATCCGTATGACATTTTCTCAGTATTTCGGTCTTTCTGTATGGTCTTTCTGCATTTCTGTGTTTTTCTGACTTGTCTGTCTTTTTATTTGTTTGCTTATTTATGTCTTAGTTTTGTTATTTCCTTAGTTGCATAGGGGGGCTATAATATCTTATTGATATATGTTTTTCTTGATATGTACATTGTACGTTGATGTTTATTATTTAATGTTTTTACGTCACTATGTTAAAGTTTATTTGTTGATGCTTTTATGTCACTATTTCTGTGTTTTTGATTTCTTTTTTGTGTGGATGTGTTTGTTTTCCTTATTTCGTTCTTGTAGATTTTGTAAATGGTTGATAATACTGTAATATTTTTTATTGTTACAGGGGTGTGAGTGGTTGACACATTTTGTTGATGACAGTTTTGTAAACTTTTGCATTTGCCTTGACAGAGACCCTGATGTTCAAAATGTATTCATCGTATGTCTAAAGATTTAAAATGAGAAACGAAAATAAACAAAATATAATTTGTGTGTTTTCGTTTTCCTTTGTTTGTACCTTTCTGTCTGTCATTTATTTCTATGTTTGCTTCGAGGAGGCTTTATTTTTATGCCTTTTCCCTTGATTTCATTCAGACATCAGAATTTTCCGTGATGTAATTTACTGAATTCCGTTTTCTAAAACTCTGAATTCTGTTTTTTATCGGTGTTAACTTTTAACCATTTCCGTGATAACAACGATGTTAATTCAAGGTAAAAAAACACATAAATATATGACACAACTACCCACTTGCCTCCTGTTTGGTCGCCATTGTGACACACTGGAACGGAGTGTGCGCGAATGCAGGGGTTTCCCTTAACTTTTTTTCACTAGCCCGCATGTATGCATACAACATTCAAAGCTTAAAAAAAAAAAAAAAAAAACACGGAAGTGCAGTTCGCAAACTTGCGTTTTTGAACGATCTTATCGCCTAATTTCTGCCCTCAATAATACTTTTTCATCAACAACTATTTTCATGGATTTGTGATTTAAGGATAGGTTGTATAGAACTTCTTTTGCAATGAAACCTTTGTGATTTATCAATCGGTCGCCCACGCACATTGGGAAATAATTGTTCGACAAGAGCGATGTTTTATGAGTACGAGGTTATCATTTTGCATGAAATATATCTGGAAACGAGGTTGAGATTAGACTCCACCCCACATCTTCCCAACCCTGGAAATTTGAGTTGTGTCTTTCGCAGTGTTGGAGGTCTCGGCGGAGGTCTCGGTCTCGGTCCCAGTCTCGAGACCATATTTTTCAGGTCTCGGTCTCGAATGTTGAGGTCTCGATCTCGTTCTCGGGCACAGGTCTCGGATAGTCTCGGTCCGAGACCTTGCCGAGACCCGTTAAAAACTTCAGAATGTTTGAAGTTGGTTATTCGATTAACCGTTTTTGGTTTATGGTTTATTGCCTGTATCACTCTTGGCATTTCATCACCAGCAGCATGAACTGTGTGTCCTTATTCATTAACAAACCACATGTCATGCAATGTGTGTGCATCCACTGACCGGCAACGATGTTTGACCATGGTTTGACAGAGCCAACTACAGGATGTACATTGAACCGGATCGCTCAAAACCTTGAAAAGAGTTTATAAATTATACAATTTTAAGAAAACAAGTTTGCTTTTGAATTTTTAACTTTGATTACACATTGCAGTCTTGTTGACACATAAGACCTATGTAATGTCACGCAACTCTTTTAATGATCATTAAATTTGCTTTTTAAGGAGCAAAGAGTTTGTGGACAACACAACAGGAGAGTTTAAAGCATTTGGTTCCAAAGTTTTGTTTTCGATCAAAACCAGTTCAGCCTTCATCAGATTTGTGATTTGTGAGTTGTGATTACAACGTAAAGTATGTACAGGCAACTTTACTTACTTAGTGAAATGGATGTTTGTCATGTTTTAGTCATGTTCGCAGTATTTTACTTACATGATTTGAACAATTAGTACCTTGTTGAAATGGATGAAACAAAATAAATTTTGGGATGTGTTTTTGTCCATGTTAAAAAAGGAATCAGCTAGTATGAGTTCGACTAAAGCTGAGGGATATTTAGGTGTTCATGCAGTAGTGCGAACACCTTTTGTTATTGTTCTGTTTTTTCTTTTCTTCTCTTCCTTCTTCCTTATCTTCTTCTTGAACCTTGAAACTCATCAGACATTTGAACCTCAACATTAAGACGGCACCTGAACTATGACATGAAGAAGTCATCAGGTATCAATTACATTAAATCAAAGTTCAATATTCCCAAAAATCATAAATCCTGAATCACAAATTTGATTTTTCTTTATACACATCTTTCGAAAGGTCTTTACAAACTAAATAAATGTTTCACTGATATGACCCCATTTTGACCTTGTCTTCCAGTTCAAACCAGAAGTTGAAACAAAAAACTATTAAAAAGCCATAGTTTCAGGTTGAAAGGTAAAATGATGTCATCATTTACATCATTCAAAAACTACTTGTTTTTTTAATGTAATAAAAACTGAATTTCTAGTTTTATTTTGGCTTTGCCAAAGATTCAACAACTACATACATGTAGGTACATCCCTCTTGAATTGAGGGCCCCCTCAAGACATGACAAGTTGGCCAAGGTGATCCACTGGGATCTGTGTAAGAAGTATGATGTCCATGTCACTGCGAAATGGTACGACCATGTGCCGGAGAAAGTTATAGAGACCGACCAGGTCAAGATCCTCTGGGACTTTAACATTCAGACTGATCATGTTATAGAACATAGGCGTCCGGATGTTGTAGTCTTAGATAAGACGACGAAAATGTGTCATCTCATTGACATAGCAGTGCCAGGTGACATAAGGGTAGCTTCGAAGGAGTTAGACAAGATCCAAAAGTACCAAGACCTGGCCAGGGAACTTCGTAAGATTTGGCAGGTGAAAGTGAAAGTAGTCCCTGTGGTGGTTGGAGCACTTGGCACCATTCCGAAAGCACTGGGGAAACATCTAGATGAAATAGGTACAACTGTGAGGGTAGATCTGTTACAGAAGGTAGCACTTTTGGGAACAGCGAGAATCCTGAGAAAGACACTTGAGATCTACATGTAAGGCTACGGGACGTAGCCCGACTCGAGGAGTTACCGGCACAAAAGAAAATGTGATCTTTCTTTTGTAGGCTGTGATGAAATGAAATAATAATAATAATAATAATAATAGGTATTTATAAAGCGCCTTTACAAAAGATCAAAGCGCTGTACAAAAAAGACGAGAAAGAAAAAGAAAAAAGACGGGGTTATGAGAACAAAAATGTTTTAAGACGTTTTCTGAAAATGGCGATAGAAGGAGCATTCCTGATGTTGGTTGGGATAGAGTTCCACAGTTTGGGGCCAGCGATAGAAAATTATCTATCTCCGAGAGATTTTGAACCTGTAGGAATAGACAGAAGCAGTTTATCATCAGAGGATCGTAGTCTCACTCTGCCTGGTTGATACAAAGTGAGTAAATCAGACAAGTAAGGAGGAGAAATACCATGCAGGCACTTGTAAACCATGATGAGAAGTTTGAAAGGTAGACGCTCCTTGATGGGTAACCAGTGAAGTTTGGAAATTAAGGAAGTAGCATAACAGTTGACAGAGAAAATCAGTCTCGCAGCACGATTTTGCAGTTTTTGTAGTCTGTATATTTCACCTTGAGTTATTCCAAAAAGAAGAGAGTTGCAATAGTCCAGCCGGGATGTTATAACGGAACGGACAACATGATTCGACATGTGTCGTGGTCAATGTATTTACGAATACACCAAAGGTTACGTAGGTGAAATTTAACAGACTTACAGATGGAAGATACATGATTGGACATACAGTACTGCCAACAATTATTTGGCACACAGACACGATGAAGACACGATGAACGTGTCCGTGTTTTATGCACCGATGATCGTGTTTTTGAAAACACCATACGATGATCGTTATTAAAAAACCACGACATGGTATCAAGATCGTGTTTAATTTTAACCCAACATGATAATAAACACGGTTGAGACCGCCCATCTGTGTTTTGTACAAACCACGAAAAGGAACACCTGGTAATCGGCTTATCTTTCATTGTTGTTGCGGTTAAATACTTGTGGTCGTAAAATACCTGCAGTGGGCTGTACATGTACAAACAATTAAGTCAATGAACTCATTCCATATTAACTCCTTGCGTGAGATCGCTCCGAACGAAAATAATATTTCGCGATCCATACCGTTTCTTGGTCTAGGTCTCACTGCATGCAAGGCTGAACCAAATACATGTAAAAGAGACTTTTTTTGTTCCTTCCTACTCAGAAACATGTGTTGTAGCAGCGTACAACGAAAATTTTTATTATTTTTGTCATATATAAATTAGAATGGAGAAATGTGACCAACCATTGGAGAAAAATTGGCAACTTATTAAACAGTACTTCACAGCGGTCAGCATTTTGGGGAAAACAACGCACTTTGCTGGGAATGTGTCAAAAAGAAATTGGCTTGAGTAGGCCTACATGTAATAGTATTGCCGTTGTTGAACATTTGCATATTAGAGAATATTTTCAAAAAGGGTCGGAAATTAAGTCCAACTTTTATTTTAATAATAACATTGCCGTTAAGGGACATTGATGAATATTTTTCAAAAAGTGTAAATAAGTCTGATTAATAATAGATTGCCGATGTGGAACATTTGCATATTTTCAAAAAGGGTATAAGAAAGTACAACTTCTATTTTACCAATAATATTGCCGTTGTCTGATGTTTTGCTAAAATGACAATTTATAAAATGACAAATCTAATTTCTCTGTTCCAGGACGGACGGGATATTCATCTATGAAGATTTGAAGCTTCTCTAACTTTGTTCTGCTTATAATTAATCTGTGTTAAATCACAGCGGCATAACTATAAAAACAAATTGTTGCTGGCAACCAATGGTGTGGGGAAGTTTGCCATAGGCCTATACATGTAAAACATTTCGACAGACAATGCACTCCAGGATGGGTTTAGTAAGGTGTGGGTCTGCCATTGTCTGCAAGCTTTGAACAAGAGATACGCAAGAATAGTCAGCTAAACCACAACCCGGAAGGGCTTGTTGCTGAAGGTTTTTTTTTTTCACTAACGAAAGTCTAGTCCAAAATTATCAAACGCATGAGGTGTGTACTTTAAAAGAGTGCCGTAGAGCGAGAGTTGTTTCAAAGAGTGACTAGTAAATTTGCCGTTCCTGGACTTTTGAAGTGTCCCCAAAAAACATTGCCGGTGTAGCACATTTGCCTTTTATCTACCAATTTAAATACCGACGTAATGGGAACATAGGGGCGGGTGGAGACAAGATCCAGATATCCATATAATTTTAAGGGCATTGTAGTATAAGAAGAGGTAGTGAGTCTTTATTCATGCTTACATGTATTCCTTTTCAATCGTGGTGATTTTACATGCTGCAAATGATACTCTGATAAAGATTGGCGTAAGAAGAAACCTCAACATTTCAGTAAGTTTGTTTTTGTTTGCCTACATTTTATGTAGCTCGGGTTTTACCAACGTTGACCATGGAGGTAGAAAATGCGTTGACGAGAATCTTGTTCTATGTGTAGTTTCATATTGTAAAGGCCTACCCTACTGGTAAAATCATAATTTTTTTAAAATCTTGACATAACACAAATCAAGTGATTATAAAACAGCATATTATTATTAATTAAGTAATCGTTTTTGGTCACTACCTCTCTTACCTGATCTGAGCCCCAAAAAGAAGGGGGGGGGGAAAAGAAAAAAGAAATGTAATGCAAATGCCCGGACAGGATGATTGACAGCTTTATTGTTCACCGACTAGGTCTTATCTTTTGCCAACTAGGTCTTATCTTTTGCCAACTAGGTCTTATCTTTTAATCCCTTTAACTTGTAATACAGTTTTCACTTTGTACACCACCATCGATGTGTAGAGGCTATGGAAGGAACAGCCCTCAGCCATTTGTAGTTGCTGTAATAATTCTTTGCCTGCAAGTGAACATGGCCAGCACTGATAACCTACTGCCAAAGTAATGGAAACAACATATTTTTTTAACACAACTTTTTGAATAGAACAATTACCACCTTGAGTTATATTTCAGTTATTTTTACATGATAAGAAAACCTCTTGTTTTGGTCTTCCCTCTTTTTGTTATATATCTTTTTATAGCTTGGACCTTCTCTCTCTCTTTCTTATTGGTCTCTCCCTTTTAACTTGGATGACGGAATCTCCATATTTGCCGCCCAAAAACGCAACATTCAATTTTTTTTTTTAAACGAAAATGAGTAACTACCTCGCGGTCCCACTCTACCACTCACATATGTCTTATGACGCAATCGTCAATTTGGCTTCTTTTGTCACCCTTAATATATTTTCACACCACGTTCAAAACATTGCGAATACAACAAACTTACACGGACTCTAACCATAAAACTTGTGTCTACTTCACTCATACTTACCTGTAGAGCTCAATACTATTTTTGCATATTTCCCTATACCGGCAGGTAATACCGCTAAGATTTAACATAGCGCCCTCTATTGGCCTACCCATAGTGCCCCGCGGTATACCGCGTGATCCTCCTCTTTTCTCTTAGCGGCAGGTCGGGTAAGACGTCTTTTTTGATAGCTCCGTTATCATTCGTCTTTTATTCCCGTTTTTATTGCGTTGAGAGATTTTCTAGTGATTAATAAAGATTTTTAGTTCGTGGAACTATTGGTGTAGAGTTTTTCTTTCTTGTTGTTGAGTGAAACTGATTATGAAACGGTTTGGGAGAACTCCTTCTGTCGTAACCGGGGGCAAATACTCCCCCCCCCGGGACAGACCGAGTCCTCGGTAGTCTGCGACGGCGATGTTACGTTGCCGGACTAGTCTACCGTCCAGCGCCCGCAGCCACTGTCGGCTACGGGTGCTGGCAGTTCCGCTGGCGGTGTCGGGGATCCGAGTAATCGTTCCCCGGTGTCGGCCAAGGATAGCGGGACTACCAAACGTAAGGCGGGTTCAGGCAAGGGGCGGCTTACCCAGGCCCCTAATGCCGGAACCAAAGCCAAAAAAGGTCGACAGGGTAAACGAGGCGAGATACCGGGCCTCTTGTAACCCCTCGATCCTCCCCCGAGCATAGGGCTGTCCGATGGGGCAAGCATTCACGGCTCGGTGGGCTCTAGTCACCCGTGTCCCCCCGGTTCTGTGGAGTACAGCACAGGTGACCGGGGCGGACTGCTGACCGGGTTCCCGGCCCATGCTGCTGGCCCGGGGGGATATGAGCGTGGTTGGACACCCCACAGCATCGCAGTTTACTCGGTGTTCGGGGGTGCCAGTTCCCCAACCATCATCTGAGGTGTCGTCGGGGACTTCCCGTGGCCGTACGTCACATAAGAAAAGCAAGAAGAAAAAGAAAGCACGGCGTTCGCGTCGTTCTTCTAATAGCTCGGGTGAGTCATCGGACCGGTCCTACCGCGACGAGCGTCGCAAGGGGGACGATTCGATCTCCAAGGTCGAGTTTTTACAGGCTTTTCAGTCAATATCAACCTCCCTGTCGGCCCTCTCTGCCACCCGGCAGATGCCCGTCGGGGTTGGTCCACCGGATACGGGCGTTCAGCCCCCACAACCATCGGTCGTTGACCACGGTTGGTTGGGCATTGCCCAGAGCGAGTTACCACACACGATTAGCCGTGCTCCGAACTCGCCACCGGCGTTAAGCCTCCACCCATCGACAGCGTTTACTGCCGAAGGGGTGGCTGGCGCATCGGACCGCGGCGCTGTGCCGTTGGTCCCGCTTGGTGACCCGGTCGGCGCCCGGTCCCCTGTGTCTACCCGTGCGTCACGCTCCGGCGAGTCTGCCGGGGAAGAAGACGAGGTCGCCCAGCTGCAACGGTTGTCCATAACGGAAACAGAATTGCGTCTGGTACAGCGGGATATGATTAAAGTGTTGGATCTTCCCGAGGCAGAGGACTCCCTGCAGCAGACCAAGAAAACCTTTAAACGTCGCACAGGGCAAGCAGCAGGGAAAGGACGGATTTTACCCAGGCTGCCGTTGGACCAAGTGTGCATTGACCGCATGCAGGCAGTCATGACCACTGATAGATGGCGTCCTTTCGCCTCTCGCGAGAGCGAATATTACCAGTTCCCAGAGGAGGACTTCGAGAAATTCTTCGCCACTCCCGTCCTCCATGACGCAGTAAGGGACAAACTCGTCGCCGATGGCGGGGCTACCGCATCTAAGCGGGCGTTCCCGGATAAGATCCGTGACAAGTTTGAGGAAACGCTGAGAAAGCTCGATGTGGCCTCGCGATTTGGTATGCGGTCGACGTCTTTTCTTTTACTCCTGACCGAATACCTAGCCCTGGGATGTGAGGAAGACACCGCAGTGCCCGCTGATATGTTGATGGCGGCGTTCCATTGCCTTGACCATGGGCTACGGACTGCGTTGGACCAGTTCTCGCGGATTGCGACTCTGGCCACGTCTGCGCGTCGATGTAATGTCCTCGACGCAATTTTTCTTCCATCTCCGGGCGCCCGCAAGAGGTTCGAGGCTCTGCCTTTGGCGGGCGGAGACCTTTTTGCAGGGAAGTTCGAAGAATTCATGCAGGCAGAGGCCAAACGTGTTAAGGCGACCGAGAAGATCAACCTTAAGAAACCGGCTGCTTCTTCCACCAAGTCGCCACAAGCCAAGGGCAAGACACCTTTTGTCATCCCTCGGCGTAAACCTTTTAAGCCCGCACGCGGTGGATTTCGTAACCGGGCCGCAAGTTCGGCGGGCGCGCGCACTGCGCAGCCCCAACCATTCTCTGGCCAACAACGCCCAGCTGCTGGTCGTGGCTTCCGGGCCCCAGCCCCCCGTTACCCCGAGGGCTGGCGGAAGTGACTGGTTAGACTCGCGGCGGTCTCCCATCGTCGGACCCGTGGGGGGCCGCCTTCGAGACTTTGCGGGGTCCTGGGCTCGGGTGACGGCCGACCGATGGGTGCTCAGTACAGTCGCGGGCGGTTACGCGATCGAATTCACGAGCACCCCTCCGTCGGAAATGCTTGTTCGGCCGACACCGATCTCGACCGACCCGGTACAACGCCTATCCCTCGAGGGAGAGATCCAGTCCCTCATCGAAAAACGGGCGGTTCATGTACTTCCACCGGGAAAGACAGGGTCGGGGTTTATGTCGACCTTCTTCTTGGTTCCCAAGAAGGAGGCCGGCACTTGGCGTCCCATCCTGAACCTCAAACCTTTAAACAGGTTTATACGGCCCAGTCGTTTTCGGATGGATACTCTAAAAATCACTTTGGAGTCCATCCGGACGCCGGCGTGGGCGGCAAGCCTGGACCTCAAAGACGCTTACCTTCACGTCCCCGTCTGCCCGGAACACTGGGAATTCCTTCGGTTCCAATACAAGAACGTCCGATACGAGTTCTCAGTGCTCCCGTTCGGTCTCTCCACCTCCCCTCGGGTCTTTACCCGATTAGTGAAGGTGGTAGGGGCAGCACTACGACGGCGGGGGGTGTCGATTTTTACATATCTCGACGACTGGTTGATCGTGGGTCAGTCTCGGGCCTCCACGGCAGCGGCGCTCGCTCTAACATGGCGCCTCGCAGCCGAGCTGGGCTTTCTCATAAACACCGAGAAATCCCATCCGGTCCCCTCCCAGTACCCGCGGTTCCTGGGAGCGTCGCTCGATCTTCGGGTCGGACTGGCCCGCCCCACGGGGGAATGCAAGCAGAACCTAAAACAGTGTGTTTCCCTCTTCTTGACAGCGTCAGGGGCCCCGGCCCGGGCTTAGCTCCGGCTGTTGGGCCTAATGGCCAGCATGGTGGATGTCATCGAGTTTTGCAGGCTTCGTATGAGGCCGATACAACTCCACCTGCTTTCCTTTTACCGACCCAGTCGACACAGCATAGACCATCTGGTGCCGACCTCGGTCTGGCTGGTCCCACACCTCCAGTGGTGGCTCATCGACGCCAACCTGTCGGGGGGGCGGGTCTTCCGCAGGCCCCGACCATCGTTGACTGTCACGACAGATGCATCGCTGTCGGGCTGGGGGGCGACCCTGGGCCAACGCCAGGTCGCAGGTTGCTGGGGTCCCGAGCACAGCTCGACCCACATAAATGTCCTCGAACTGTTAGCAGTGTTCAATGCTCTCGAGCGGTTTCGGAGGACGGTGGCGGGCCAGGCGGTGCTGATCCAGTGCGACAACACCACCGTCGTGGCGTACATCAACCGCCAAGGGGGGACTCGGTCTTCCCAACTGTGCGCCCACACCTGGGAACTTCTTCATTGGTGTATGCGCAACGACATCTCCCTTACGGCAGTTCATCTCCCGGGCGAGGAGAATATCACAGCCGACGCTCTGTCCAGAGGGTGGATCCACCCGACGGAATGGACATTGCTCCCTCAAGTCGTGCAGTCGCTATTTCATCTGATCGACCGTCCACACGTCGATCTGTTCGCTTCAGGCAACAACCATCAACTTCCGCTGTACTGCACAAGGGGCCCCGACCCCAATGCATGGCGGAGGGACGCTCTGACTTTTCAATGGGACGGGCTCCTAGCGTATGCTTTTCCCCCAATCTCGCTTCTCGCCCGGGTCATCACCAAACTGGAGCAGGAGGACTGCAAAATTCTCCTCATAGCTCCTTTTTGGCCTCGCCAGCCGTGGTTCACCCGCCTGACCAGACTACTGGTTCACCGCCCGGTGGTCCTCCCCCAGAGGGCGGACATCCTCTTCCAACCCAGCTCGGGCCTCCAGCACCCAGCACCTCAGCATCTCAACTTGACGTGCTGGGTGCTGTCACGCAGTCACTCTGCGCAGCAGGCTTTTCACAACGAGCTGCGGTGATCGCAGCATGTAGCCGACGGGCATCCACCAGAAAGGTGTATGACAGCAGGCTACGACATTTTTACCGATGGTGCAAACAGCGTTCTCTACATCCCCCCGATACTAATGTAGGGGAGGTAGCAGATTTCTTAGTGTACCTTTTTGAGGATGACCTCCAGACCGGTACGATTAAAAACTATCGTTCAGCTATTGCGGCTATTCACAACGGGTTCCCGGACGGGTCATCCGTCTCTGACAACCGGGCACTCGGCCAACTGCTTAAGGGGATGTTTGTCTCCCGCCCCCCAGTGCGTAGGCTTGTGCCTGCATGGGACCTTTTCAGCGTCCTAACTACACTGTCAAAGCCACCATATGAACCAATGGGTAGCGCAACGCTGCTGCACCTATCCATTAAGTTGACCTTTCTGTTGGCTGTAGCTACGTCTAGGCGACGTAGTGAGCTGCACTCCCTGACTACTGAAGCAGGCCACATCCGGTGGGAACCGGGTGGAGTTCGACTGATACCCGCAACGGGTTTCTTGACCAAGAACCAGTCTGACACCTTCTCCCCACCAGACATCTTTGTGCCAAACATTAAGGCTCACTCGTCGGTCCGAGAGGACAAGCTTTGGTGCCCGGTCAGGGCACTGAAGTGGTATGTCAGCCGTACACAGTCGCTTCGTGACCACCCGCAATTGCTTGTCACTTCGACCCCACCGCATGGCCCGGCGTCCCGGGACACCATTACTCGGTGGCTTGTTGCGGCGATACGGGCGGACGCAAACGTGCCAACTTCGGGAGCGGTAAAGGCCCACGAGATCCGGGCAGCGTCCACTTCTTGGGCGTATTTTAAAGGTGTTTCTTTACAAGATATTACACAGGCGGCTTGCTGGAAGACCCCAAATACATTCACCGACTGTTACTTGAGGGACGTACTCCAGACGGAGGGCAGAGCGGGAAGGACGGTTCTGTCTGCAGCCAGCAGGACATCCTCATTGGCGCAGAACCCGCCCCAACCGGGGACGTCACAACAATAGGTGAGTCTCCATTTTGTATTGTTCTCTGATCATTGATTCTGTGTTTTTGTTTTAATGAATAATGTGATGGCAGATTTCGCTCCCGTCGTTGGCACGTATGCGCTGTCGGGTTCGTTTTTTCTGTAGTCAGGCGTTCAGGGGCGCCTTTTATTTTAATACCCTGACATCTCGCATACCCACCGCCAGTTCTCGGTGCGAGTCTATGCAAAAATAGTATTGAGCTCTACAGGTAAGTATGAGTGAAGTAGACTCCCCCCCCCACAGTAGTGTGGTTGGGGTCTACGAGCGAATACTTACCTGTAGAGCATCCCTCCCGCCGTCCCCACTAACCTCGATGTCTCAGGGTGCCTAATTGGGTGGTGCCTGAGAAAAGAGGAGGATCACTCGGTATACCGCGGGGCACTATGGGTAGGCCAATAGAAGCGCTATGTTAAATCTTAGCGGTATTACCTGCCGGTATAGGGAAATATGCAAAAATAGTATTGAGCTCTACAGGTAAGTATTCGCTCGTAGACCCCAACCACACTACTGTGGGGGGGGGAAATAACTATTTTGCTTATGGTTTTCAAGTCAATAGCAACATAATTTATTTACCAACAGTTTTCGGAAGAAAATGAGCAAGTACTCATGAATTCCTTTGAGTTTGGATGGAAGTATTTAATTGGTCATTCTGAATCGCTATTATCAAATAGCGCTGTCGAAAAAGCGAAGTATTTATAATACGAAAAAATAAAAACTTTTGAGGAAATAAAGTCTTCTTGAAAAATAATATTTTAAATCAATCTTGTAGTGTTATCCAACAGCAAGGCCACTACACTCCTGTAGTAATTTTTTGTCCACGCTCCAGTCACGCTTCTATTACATGGCAACACTGTTGCTAGGCAGTTCAATGGACTTTGTTAACGAAACTGCCTATCTCTGGTCCAACTGTGTGTCAGCACCGAACTCCAATTGACGGAAGATGGATCCACAGAGAGTGACCAATGGAGACCTCATTCACAAGAAATCGGATAATTTAATTGGCTAAGAAAATACAGCCGGCATGATAAAGGAAAAGTTACCCAAAGTTTATTATGAATTATACTGGAAATTGGCGGTTTTTTATTTGCCGCGTGAAATTAATTCGACATGGGTTCATATGTTTTCTGGGGTTGACGGGAAATGTGAAATTAAAATGAACTCGAGGAAAATACTACACAAGCTTACAGTCTGGAATTTGTTTCCCATGAAGAAAACAGATAGAAATACATTTTACGTATTGGTTTTTGTGGGTACAAGTTGGCGTACCTACGAGTTGGTTCATGTACGAGTCGAGTTGGTTTGTGTATTGTGTGCACTAGTTGACCTGAAATAGTGGCGTCTATTTCATTCACTTACCCAAATAGTTACTACTTATGCATATTTCATAGCCGGCAGGCTAATTCGCTAGAAAGATTTGACAACCATTAGGGCGCCCTCTCGTGCCCACCCAGCATGCTACGCAGTAGCTCCGCCATCTTACGTCCTTCTTTTTCTAGCGACGGTACGGTGTACACGTGAGTTTTCACGCTCTTGCTTGGAAACCTGAGAATTGTGCTTTCGCTTTTCCTGATAAAGGTTTTACTAAGATTTTTCAACCAGTTTGATTTGTAGAGTTCTTTAATTATATTTGAGTGATAATTTTGCGTTTTTGGAAGATTTCGAGACGATTTCTGTTGAGGCCAGTCGAGCGCGAGTAGCACTCGTTGGTCTCGGGGATCGAACGTATCCTCTTGCTGTATAATACAAGTGTATAATATTTATTGTTGTGTCTCCTGTGTCTTTCTTATTTTGAATTTAAAAATAAAATAAAAAATACACGTTATATATATTAACTAGTGTCTCACTTCCGTGAGACTCCCTACTCCGGGAGCAGTACTCCCGGCCGTTGTAGGAGGCTAGTTAGAGTCGGTGTTCCACTTGTTTACACTCGTGGGACTCCCTACTCCGGGAGAAGTACTCCCGGCCGTTGTAGGAGACTGACTCCGAGGGCTCAGTACCTTACGTTTCTTGTATATATATTAACTAGTGTCTCACTTCCGTGAGACTCCCTACTCCGGGAGCAGTACTCCCGGCCGTTGTAGGAGGCTAGTTAGAGTCGGTGTTCCACTTGTTTACACTCGTGGGACTCCCTACTCCGGGAGAAGTACTCCCGGCCGTTGTAGGAGACTGACTCCGAGGGCTCAGTACCTTACGTTTCTTGTATATATATTAACTAGTGTCTCACTTCCGTGAGACTCCCTACTCCGGGAGCAGTACTCCCGGCCGTTGTAGGAGGCTAGTTAGAGTCGGTGTTCCACTTGTTTACACTCGTGGGACTCCCTACTCCGGGAGAAGTACTCCCGGCCGTTGTAGGAGACTGACTCCGAGGGCTCAGTACCTTACGTTTCTTGCTAGTGTTCTTCTGGTCGCGACCAGTTGAACTCCCTGCCCCGGGAGAAGTACTCCCGGTCCGGTGCAGGAGGCTAGCGGAGAGAGAGCTTGGGTATACCGGTTAAATCCGTTCCCTTCCCCTGCTCGCTCCCCCCCCTCGCTCCAGCGGAGAGCGTGGGGACCAACGAAGCTATTATACGGGGTATACCGGCCTCTGGCCTCTCCCTTGCCCCGTCTGCTATCGTTACTGAGCCGGTCCCTGAACTTACGGGCTTGCCGTGGGTGATTTGCGCCGGTAAGGCCATTCAATTTCCCCGGTCAGTCTGTCTTCCCTCGCCACCGCGGTTGGCTTGGGTTGCGGGACCTTTTGAGAAAGCTGCTACGGGGAATATCGACCGTTCGGTCCTTCCCTTCCCCTACAGTTACGGCTAGATTAAAAATAACTAGCCATCACGTAGAGCGAATTTTTCGCGGGAATCAACGACTCCGATTTCCCGCGAATTTACGCTCGGAGTGAAGTACAGTACCGACCATAACGAAGTCCACACTGTACGTACCTGCCCTAGCGTTTTAGTGATTTATCGCGATTATCACGATTATCGCGATTTATCGCGTTTTAACACGATTTATCACGATATATAATTCGCAATGAAAAAGGGCACAGCTAAGGGTCCGAGTGGTACCAAGTGTAAACCCATGAAAGGTACAACACACTCGAAGTCATCATCAGTCCTTGGACTCGTGACTTCGCCCGGTCCTCAGGCGCGGGCTTCCTCAGGAAACTCAACGCCTCGACCAACCACTGGATTGCTAGCCCAGGCTACTCCAGGGAGTGAACGGGCGGGATCAGAGTTAGAGGCTTCACGGGATCCTCCTCCCCTGCTCCATAGGGTGAGAGAATCCCAGTCAACTTCATTCACTGATCGCTGCTCGGGAGTACCGATGATTGACCCTTTATCGGAGTTTTCCCGGGGTAGTGCGACTGACAGTCCTTCAGGCACGAAGGCTAAGCAGAAACGCCCAGTTTCCTCTTTTGATGATTCTTCAACAACACTGAAGATCAAGAAGAAAAAGAAAAAGGATATCATATCCTCTGCGGTTTTTATGAAGGCATTTGATTCCATCAGTACTTCATTGGCCGCGATCGCCCAACAACAGTGGAGGGCGGCACCCGATTCACAACGGGCTCCCCCGCCATCCACCTTCCCAGACCCAGACCCGGGGTTGATCATTCAGGGACCGATCATGGCAGCTCCATCCGAGGTAGGCGGTAGTGAGCCAGAGGTGCCCCTCACTCCAGAGCGTGCCCGTCGCCCACCAGGTTCACCGACGGCCATCTCACTACATCCCTCGACAACTTTTGGGGTCTCCGACAGTGAGGAACCCGAGGGGGAACTGAGCTCACGTGAGTCACGTGTATGCTCTGAGGAAGATGAGGCCGCGGACCCAAGCAGTTTTTCACCTTTTGAAACTCAGCTTCGGTTGATACAACGAGACATGGTACGTGTCCTCAAGCTACCGGCCGATGATAACCCAGAAGAGTCATCTGGACATCGTTCCTTTAAGACACGAACGGGAGGGGAGGAAACGCGTAGTACGCCGTTCCCGACCCTCCCGCTAGACCGACTTTGTGTGGATCGCATCAAGAGCACAGCCTCTCTGAAGAAATGGATCCCGCACACGAGAAGATCGAAAAATTATTTTCAATACCCACAAAAGGACTGTGAGGACTTTTTTACAGTTCCCACTATACCATCTACCGCTAAAGACAAGCTCTCGAGCGATGGAGGTAAGGCCTCGGCTAAGGCGATCTTCGCTGACAAGAGTAAAGCTCGACTGGAAGAGCAGATGAAGAAAATTGATGAGGCTGCTCGGTTTGGCGCCAAAGCTAACGCCTTTCTTCTACTGCTGTCAGAGTATATTGTCTGCGCCTGTGAGGAGGGCGCATCCACCCCAGCGGATATGCTTGCTGTAGCTTTTCGTTGTTTGGAGGAGGGCCTAAGGATGTCCCTAGAGCAGTTCACTCGGATCTCGCTCCAGGCTACACGATCCCGAAGGACAAACGTCCTGGAGACGTTGTACATCCCCTACGACGGAGCAAAGAAAAAGTTGGAAGACATTTCGCTCCTTGGGAATGACCTCTTTGGAGGACAATTTCAAGAGGTCCTTGAGGCAGAGGCCAAGCGTCTGAAGACAGCGGACAAACTGAACCTGCGGAAACCAGTGGCGCCGAAGGCTAGGTTTGGAGGGAAGAAGACCAACAAGGTCAGCTTTACGCCACGTCCGGCGTTCCGTAAGGCCCTCAAGTCCTCTCACCAGCAGGCCCCTAGGACATCTCCCGGCACTGCTCTGGCGACACCTCGCTACTCCCAGCCTGCCCGTCAGAACTTCCAGACGGGCGGCAGGGGCCGTGGCGGCGGTAGGCCCCCCTCCCCCTCCCCGCTACTCAGGGGGGTGGAGGAGGTGACGTCCTGCTCCCGACTCTGGCCCCCGACCTGGGACCCGTCGGGGGCCGCCTCAGAAATTTTGCAGGGTCTTGGGACGAGATCACGTCCGACGCATGGGTGCTCGCAACGGTAAAGCACGGCTACCGTTTGGAGTTCACGAGCACCCCTCCGTCGGACACCCTAGTTTGCGAAACGCCAGTTCCTGCAAACAGAGAAAAACGCCTGGCTCTAGAGAAAGAGATATCCTCCCTTTTAGAAAAACAGGCGGTGCGTCCGGTGGCGGAATCAGAACAGTTCCAAGGGTTCCTTTCGACGTTTTCTCTAACGCCCAAAAAGGGAACCGCAGAATGGCGACCAATCATAAATCTGAAACCGCTCAATCGGTTCGTCAGACCGAGGCGCTTCCGGATGGAAACACTCAAAGTGATCCTGGAGTCGCTACCCAAGGCAGTGTGGGCAGCATCGATCGACCTAAAAGATGTGTACCTCCACATACCCATCTTGTCGGAACACTCCCAATACCTACGATTCAGGTATCGAGGGCGCACATTGGAGTTCACGGCTCTCCCGTTCGGACTCTCAACGTCACCAAGGGTGTTCACAAGAGTCACGCGAACAATCGCAGCCTATCTACGCCGTCGGAATATCATGATTTATATGTATTTAGACGACTGGCTGGTTGTCGGCAGATCGGAAGAAGAAACGTCCCGAAATATACGGACTACCTGCGAGGTGACGAGGGCCGTAGGTTTCATCATAAACGAGGAGAAATCCCGTTTCATACCAACTCAGTCTCCGACATTCCTAGGCGCGGTTGTCGACCTTCAGAAAAGCGTGGTTTTTCCCACAAAGGGGCGCACCACAGCCCTGCTTCAGTGCGTGGACCTGTTCCTGTTCGGCACGACGGCCACAGCACGGGCTTGGTTAAAACTCCTGGGCCTCATGGCCAGTCTGGTAGACCTGGTTCCATGGTGCCGCCTTCGAATGCGACCACTTCAGTTACATCTCATCAGAACGGACAACACGACAGTCGTGTCCTATATAAACAGGCAGGGAGGCACGCGGTCACCGCAGCTATGCCTCCTCACCTGGGATATATTCCGGTGGCTCATCCAGAACGAAGTAGTCCTGCAGGCAAGCCACATTCCAGGAGTGGAAAACACGGTGGCGGATGCACTGTCATGGGGTACAGTGATCCCTACGGAGTGGACCCTGCACAACGGAGTATTCCAGCAGATCTTCGCGACAGCAGGTCGACCACACATAGACCTCTTTGCGACAGACATAAATGCAAAAACTCCCGGTATTCTGCGCAAGGTTTCATCATCCCATGGCTTGGGCCACCGACGCCCTGGCCATAGACTGGACAGACATGTTCGCATATGCGTGCCGAATTCTCCTGATCGCTCCCTTCTGGCCACGCCAGCCGTGGTTCCTGAGGCTAGTGAGACTCCTGATAGGGGATCCTCTAATCCTCCCGGATCGACACGATCTTCTATACCAACCACACTCCCGTCTACTGCACCCGGCGCCGGGAGACCTCCACTTGGCGTGTTGGCCACTGTCCAGCGATCCCTCATTGCAGCAGGCCTTTCTAAGGAAGCTGCGGCCCTGGCAGCGAAGGGGCGTCGCTTCTCCACACGAAAGGTTTACGACAGTCGACTTCGACATTTTAGTCGGTGGTGTGCCGACCGATCGGTGGATCCGGTCACAGCATCTCTAGCAATGGTGTCGGATTTTCTGGTCCACCTCTTCAAATCCCAACTGAAGGTGACAACGATAAAAAATTACAGATCGGCCATTGCTGCGGTCCACGCGAGGTTCCCTGATGATTCCACAATCTCATCGAACCCTGTATTAACACAATTACTTCGGGGCATGTTTAATGAAAGACCCCCAGGACAGAGGCTTGTCCCATCTTGGGACTTGGGGCGCGTGCTAGAGAACTTAGCAGCGCCTCCATATGAACCAGCGAACCTATCATCGCTGCTGCAACTTTCCACTAAGTTGGCCTTCCTTATAGCCGCAGCTTCGGCTAGACGGGGATGTGAAATCCAGGCACTAACAATCCACCCGGGACACATCCGGTGGGAACCGGGCGGGGTTCGTCTTGTCCCCAGGGCATCGTTCCTGACAAAGAATCAGACGGCAATCTTTACTCCGCCTGACATCTTCATTCCCGAAATTGCGTCGGTATCGTCGGTGCGATCAGACAGACTCTGGTGCCCCGTACGTTCCCTCAAATGGTACCTGGAACGTACCAAATCACTTAGGGGGAATTGCGATCAAATATTTATCTCGACTACTCCCCCACATGGTCCGGCCTCCAAAGATACAATCAAGCGATGGATTGTATCGGCGATAAAGTCGGCTAACCCCGACTGGCTGTCCGATAAGGACAAAGGCAGTCAGGGAACCATATGTGCACACGACGTTCGCGCCGTGTCCACATCCTGGGCGTTCTTCAGGGGGATTTCCTTTGCAGAGATCTCACAAGCAGCTTGCTGGAAAGGCCCATCAACCTTTACCACCTGCTATCTGCGTGATGTGCTTCAGAGCGAAGGTGCCTTTGGGAGAGCAGTGCTGTCAGCATCTCAACCCAGAAGGGAATCCCAGCCAAGTGATCCCCCCAGGTGACGCCAGGACAAAACTTAAAAAAAAAAAAATAATGTTAAGGGCGACTCGCCTACCCAACCTCCATGTTGCGGTGCTATTCTATGCATAAGCAGTAACTATTTGGGTAAGTGAATGAAATAGACTCCCCCACCACAGAAGTGTGGGATGAGTCTATGAATGATACTTACCCAAATAGCCTTCCCGCCCTCCTTCCCCACTCTTGGCTCGTAGTCAGGGTTACCTCTTAGACGAGAAAAAGAAGGACGTAAGATGGCGGAGCTACTGCGTAGCATGCTGGGTGGGCACGAGAGGGCGCCCTAATGGTTGTCAAATCTTTCTAGCGAATTAGCCTGCCGGCTATGAAATATGCATAAGTAGTAACTATTTGGGTAAGTATCATTCATAGACTCATCCCACACTTCTGTGGTGGGGGAATTCGAGTTGGCGAGCGTACGAGTTGGTGTGCGTACGAGTTGGTTCGAATACGAGTTTGTTTTCACACCAGTTGTGCAAATGGAATACGAGTTGGCGAGCTTACGAGATGGCCTTCTGTACGAGTTGGGTCTCGTGTTCAATTTGGAGTGCGTTCGAGTCGGTTCGTGTACAAGTTGCAAAATGCTAAATATTCAAAAATAATTGTAAAAATACTTCAAGGTCTCATAGCTTTTTACAGTAATTGGGAAATTATCCATTGACTCTTGAACTGTTATTCTCTGCTCAATTTTATATTGGGAATTCCCGGAGGCCCGTTGAGTTATTCTCCCTCCAAATAAAAACACCCCTACATGTACACCTGTGTAAATTTCCAAAAGTCCAAGCAGTTTTAAAGAGTTGTCCCTAGACCTCTCGGCAAATATAGGAATATTTTTATCAGGGCTCAAGTTAGAAGTCAACAACCCTGGGTCACAGTTGGGAAACAGTATTACACAGTAGGCCTACCTTCTTTATTTGGCCCACATATATGTTTTGGCCACAATAATATTTTAAAGGCATACACAATATTATTAATGAGGCTAGACAATACTTGCTAAGGATCCTCTTAATTACCAAACGTGAACAACTGAAGCCCCCTCAAGCAAAAATACGATTGACCCTTTTTAAAGCAGATTTTTTTAAAAACTTCAGCTGAATTAGGCCTATGCTTGCCAAGGATCAAAATAAGGTACACTTTCTGGAAGTTTAAGACTTCCGTTAGAGAAAAAGCCTTCAACAACAAGCTCTTCAGCACTGTATTCGCACCTTCGTTGTGGTTTAGCGGACTCTTCTTGCGTAATCTCTTGTTCTTAATTTCTGACCCTTTTTGAAAATATTCTCTAATATGCAAACGTTCATTCAACAACGGCAATGGTTCGGACATTCTTACCATTAAAATGATATTCTCCAAGATGCAATTGTTCCATATCGGCAATATTATTAATAAGATGTAGGCCCTGGGTCGGGCATTCTTATCCCTTTAAAAAAATATTCTCCAAGATGCAAACGTCCCACAACGGCAATATTAACAATAAGATGGGGTTCGGATATTCTTACCATTAAAATAATATTCTACAAAATGCAAACGTTCCACAACGGCAATATTTTTAATAAGACGGAAGTCAGACTTTCTTAACCTTTTTGAAAATATTATACTAAAGCAAATGTTCCACAACGGCAATTTTGTGAATCAGATGGAAGTCGGACATACTGACCACTAACGACAACAAATTCTCCAAGACTTTTCAATTGTTCCATATTATCGGCAATATTATTACTAATATGTAGGCCCTGGGTCGGACATTCTTTTCCCTTCTAAAAAATATTCTCCTATAGCTGCAAATGTTCCACAGCGGCAATTTTGTTAATCAGATGGAAGTCGGTTATTCTGACCACTAACAACAAACAAATTCTCCATGATGCAGTTGTTCCATATCGGCAATATTACTAAGTAATAAGATAAAGAACCCGAGTCGGACTTTCTTATCATTTTTAAAAATATTCTCCAAGATGCAAACGTCCCACAACGGCAATATTAACAATAAGATGGGGTTCGGATCTTACCATTAAAAAAATATTCTACAAAATGCAAACGTTCCACAACGGCAATATTTTTAATAAGACGGAAGTCAGACTTTCTTAACCTTTTTGAAAATATTATACTAAAAATTAATGTTCCACAACGGCAATTTTGTGAATCAGATGGAAGTCGGACATACTGACCAATAACGACAACAAATTCTCCAAGACTTTTCAGTTGTTCCATATTATCGGCAATATTATTACTAATATGTAGGCCCTGGGTCGGGGGTCAGTGCACATGTACATGAGGTGGAAACATTTTTGGGGTCCTGCCTTTTTGAAAAAAAGTAGGATTTTTTTATTTAAAAAAAATATATATAGGCCCCCTATTATATAAAAAAAAATTATAATGTTTGGCCGACTTTTTTTCCCGGGCGTTTTAAAAAGATGGTTGCCAGCCTCTTTTCTTGTGTGCTTTTTCGGTGTGCTAGATAAAGTCAAAAAATACGATCTTAAATTATTGTACATACAAAAAAACGAAAAATCGCCAGAGATCGTCAAAATAGCGCCCTTTATATGATGACATCGGACGTGGAAGCAAAAACATTTGAGATAATCCTTTTCAAAAAAAAAAAAAAATGTTATTAACCCCTGGGCCCCGACATGGGGGCCCAGTGGTTAATAACACTATATAAAGGAGAATGATTGACATCCATTTCGGTCAAAACAACCTTACTGTAAGCTAATTCAAAACCTATCATTTGCTTTGTGCGCCGCGCCAAAAACATCAGAGAGATGTGCTGCACAGTGTGGGGTTTTAGAAAGCTGGATATGCGTTGGTGATCGGATACACACGTGCACAAACTTTTCAAAACGCTAAAAAAAAACATTAAAAAAGAATGCATTTTTGACGATCTTATCTCCTAATTTCTGCCCTAAATAGTACCTCTTCCATCAACAACCATTTTCATGGATTCGTGATTAGAGGATCCGTTGTTTAGAACTTCGTTTGCAATAAAATCATCGAGATTCAACGATCGGCAACAACGCACATTGCAAATTCAATGAACAAATTCAATGAACTTTGCCCCGCATCACCCCTCCTCTATCGGCAAAAGTTGTCAATGTTTGAATATCCTTCACATCCAAGGCTGTATATTGTACCAATCTGCAGGCGCGCGTGTGGCACCACTGTACTCGGCTTGAACGTGTACTGCGCTGGAGTCTAGCCAAACTCTCTTATGAATATGGTAATTACAACGGCCATAAATGGCCAATTACAGCGTGCGGAATATTGATTAGCTTGGACTTTGGATGGACCTCGCTGTTCATGTGGTTCTGTGCATCATGTTTTGAAATGAACGATCGCTCTTCTAAGCTTCCAATGTTGCGGTTTGGAGGTCGGGCTTGGCTCATCGGCTACTCGTTTGATTGTGTTTAGTGCAGGCTAAAAATAGTCCGTTTGTATTTTTTGGCGGGGCGGCCAATTATCTAATCTTTAGCAGGGCCGGCGGCATTAAACAGACTTTTCTCACTGTCCCACTACACCGGGCTAACGTTTTGGGGGTAATCGGTGGCCTGGAGATAATTTCACTGGTCACGGGCCAGCGGGCCAGCGGTAATTTCGACCCCTGAATTTTGTTATTGTCATTAAGTACATGCACTTGAAGGCTTGTTTTTTCAGGTCTATTGATCTCATTCACACCTTTAGTCTATCGGCTGACAAAAACCACAGGTTCGCGTGAAACACGAACACGTTTACCGACAGTAAACAGCAAGATCGTAAACACGGTTGCTAATCCCCTCAATGTTGTAAAACACGAAGTTCGTTGGTATGAAACACGGAACAAGATGGGATGAACCTCATTATAATGTTTCGTGGTTTGCGAAGACCGTGTTCGTGTGCCAAATAATTGTTGGCAGTACTGTAGATGATGAAGAGTCAAAGAAAATGCTGAGGTTTCTCATTATGCGGGTAGCTGAAACTTTCATCGGGCCAATATTTAGTGTGAGAGTGTCTTCAAGTCGAGTTAGGACACGTGGAGAAGCTGCAACAAAGAACTCTGTTTTGTCACTGTTTAACTTGAGCATATTGCTAGCCATCCATTGTTGTATGTGGGAAATGCATGAGACAGGGTTTTAAGAGCAGTGACGGACTCACCAGGAACGGCAGGGTTGAAAAAAGTATAGACAGGAACGGCAGGGTTGAAAAAAGTATAGAGCTGTATGTCATCTGCGTATATATGAAGGGAAAGGTTGTACTGCTTAATGATATTAGCAACAGGTTTGATGTAGTATGTGAAGAGTGCAGGCCCAAGCACAGATCCTTGGGGAACTCCAAATTCAACCTGGGTTTCATCAGACAAGATTCCTTCAACACGGACACGATTCTTACGGTCACAGAAATAACTGGTGAACCAGGACAGTGGCGCATCACGGACTCCGTAAAGTTGACTCAACCTGTTCAGAAGTATTGTTTGATCCAACGTGTCAAAGGCCGATGACAGATCAAGCGTGACGAGCAATGTTGCCTTCTTGCAATCAATTAATTGTATATCATTCTGCACACGGAGCAGTGTCGTTTTCGTACTGTGATTGCGTTTGTATGCAGATTGGAGTGGACTATCAAGATTGTTAGAAGAAACGTGGTGAATGAGACGTTTGTACACAATTTTCTCCAGTAATTTCGACAACAAGGAGGTATTAGAAATGGGACGATAGTTCTTCAAATCATTGTGGTCAAATGATATTTTTTTTAGGATGGGTGTGACCAGGGCTTGTCGGAAACAATTAGGGAATATACCAGTGGAGAGAGAAGAATTGATGCTATGGACAAGAAATGGAGCAATGCAATTCACATTAGCTTTAAGCAACCAGGTCGGCAAGGTATCCAGGGCACAGGATTTGTTGGGAAAATCGTTTATGATTTCAGGGACTTCCTGAGTATCTGTGGGAAGAAAAACACGAAGCATGTTAACAATAACGGCCGGTTCTGGGACAGAATGAACTTGGACAGGTGAGGACGGGGCTATGCTGATTTTGATATTACCCCTGATGTCAGCAACCTTATCAACAAAATATTTGGCAAAATTGTTAGCAATGACTAAATTGTCACCAGAAGGAAATTTGCTTTTAGGTGTATTTAAACAATGTATGCATCGTTTTATACATATCCTTAACATTACAGTGAGAAAGTTCGTTACAGAAAAACACCCTTTTAGCGTCATTAATCAAGTCTTTAACAACAGTTATTTGTGTGTTGAAGGCGGTACGATCATCTGGTAGCTTGCTCTTCCACCATTTATGCTCTAGTCTTTTTTTAACATGCCTGGCTTTGTGGACTGCGTCATTGTACCAAGGCGTCCTATGTTGACAGACATGTGTGCGAGTACGAACAGGAGCAAAGTCATCAAGAATGTTAGTAACAGTGTCACCAAATAACTGGGCCTGGTCGTTGACATCTCGGAGGAGCAGGGGTTTGAGCTTATCACTGAAAGCAGCGGAAAGTGCTTCCATGTCGACATGTTGAAAGTTCCAGGTTTTAGAGAGTGACTTGGGAGGACAAGGCTTAGACCGGTTAAGTTTAAAGTGAACAGCATGGACTTTATCGCCAGAATTTGAAGGATTTCGAGTCTGTAGAATGTTGTTTTTATTTGTTCTCGATTTTATTTAAGTCATTATTTGAATCCATTATTTGAATTCTGATTTCTTTTTTCTATTCCGTGAAATTCTGTGCAATTGGATCGATTCCGTGTTCTACACCAATTTCCGCAATTCCGTCCGTGTTCACCGCGATGCGGAAAATTTTGAAGTCAGTTCATTGTGTCGTTATTTGTTGTTTTCTTTATGCCTTTGTTTTTTTATTGCTTGAAACTTATTGGTTGTACATGTAGTTAGGCGTACTACCACTATTATGCAGGTAATGACTATATTGCTTGTTTTGGTGAATTTTATGTTGTTATTTAGTCGATGAGTAACGTAAGCAATCAATTGATGAAAGAAAAAATTAAAGGGGACATAGGAGGTCACGTCAATTTAAAAAAAAATCACCTTGAAGAAGACAAAGCATTATTAGCAGAAAATATGCAGTATCCGTATAAATTAGGATTATTTTCCCCCTTTGAGCTGCATTTTGGTATCATCTCAGTAGTAGTATGTTAAACTTTTTAAAGGAGCGAAACATTGTTTATTATTGTACTGAGATTTCCAAGCAAGTTGACTAAGGGACAATACCAAGTCTCATACAATTAAAACATAACACACTGCTATTACACACTTATTTGATTGATTTGAGCGGTTTGGGAAACTACTAAGACATACCCGTATTATAATAGAGCGGTCCAATGTCATCACCTTGCCTACAACCGGGAGGTCAATGTGAAACAGTGGTGTCTGGTACCTTCCTTAACAAACTGGTCTAAATCAGAAGTTGTGAGCTCTTTACTGTTGATGAACAGTTGATAAACAAACCTCACTGGTCGGTATGGAAGCCCCGAATGTTGGGAAAAACATTCAATCGTGTTAACCTGTGTTTGTGACCAAATTCAATATTTCTGCAAACTGTCATGACAAAAAGTACATTAATCCATGATTTTGTGCTCTGTTTCATGCTATTTTTGAATAGGGCCTATTATTTTGTGTAACAAATAAATATCCCGTCAACCCAACCTCCCTTCTCCCAAAAAACCCATAAATAAAAACAAGGAAAAGAGATCCATCTGCGAAATAGATAATGAGTCCCCAATGACCCTTGAACACAGCAGTTCGTTAAATTTTCTGGAAGCCCTTGGCCACCATCCTATAGGGATCACTCAGCACCGTGGAAAAATTATTTAAAGGGAGCGGTCCGCGTGCAACCAGCCAGAACAACCAGAACAACCAGGAGGCCTGTCTCAATCAACCAACCAACCAGGCGACTCGCACCACGGCAGTGGGAATCACTCGGCATCCGACAAAATTATTTAAAGGGATCGCTCCTTGTGAACCAACCAGGAGGCCCGTCTCAACCAGCCAACCAGGCGACTCGCACCACGGCAGTTCGGGTGACGGTCTACAGCGTCTGGCCCCCTCCGTCACAGAAGTCAGGCCTCGAATAACACGGCGGCCACGACAGCCAGTGCCGTCGATGCCCTGGCCGTGGTGCCCCTCGAAAAAATACCCTTTTCACGGCCATTATGCTGTGCCCTTTTACCCCGTTGGCCGTCGTGACCTTTTCCCAGTTGGCCGTCGTGCCCTTTTAACGAAAATTAAATACTGTATTTACTTGTTTTAGTTTCAGCCGACAATTTATCTTGTTTAATGTATATCCAGCACAATCCGCTGAAGAGAGAAGTTAATTGTAGCGTAAGCTGTTTACGTTCACGCACGCTATCGCGACACTCAAACGGTTGTAAACACGCACCCGTTGTACACGAACATCCGACGTATTTAAACAAGGGACCAGTCTATAACAAAACCATTGACCAATAGAGGGCGCTCTGTTGTTTCTACCGCCCTCTTCTGGTGGAATTGTTGCACTGCATGGTGACATAAAAGGGCCGTTTAGTGAATGAATCGCGTCCAAAACTTTTCTGGTTAAACTGTATAATTTAATAATGCTGCGAAAAGAACGTTTTAAGCGGACTGTTAAGGTAAACTCGAACACTCTGCTACCAAATGCAAGAAATTTAACTTCTGAATAAGATATGATTTATCCATTTTCGTATTCATGTAAACTGTTTTATCGGGTTTACCACCCATAGGGGAGGGGAACCTCTGGTCAATTTTGTTAAATTTAAATTATTTATATTTATGTTTTTAGTTTTCTGGTGGGGAAACTTGCAACTTATTTAGATGCTTTTAATCTAGCCAGAGGTTTTCAAATCAGCAAATTGATATGACGTTCTTTTTTTCCCCGGATCAGGAAATATTATCTTGGACACTTTTTCAAAAATTAGGCATGTTTAATGAATCAATAAAAGTAGTTCGCCGTTGGTTATATTTTGTTTAATAACTTTAATAATTTAGTGGCCTTCGTGCCTTTTTTATTTTCACATTTTTTTCTTGGTGCCCTTTCTTCTGGCCTTGGTGCCCTCCAAAATTTTGAAAACTCCAAGGCCAAAGTGGCCTTGCCCTTAAAAAATTGTAATTCCAGGCCTGAGAAGTACAAAGAGACTCGAACCAATTAAAGAGGAAGGGAAATTACCATTTCAATTTTGTTATGTGCTCATTTTCCAATAGATAGAGTTCTCATGTGAGTAGGAAAACATTTACATGTAATTAAAATGATGTACATGTACATGTACATAGCCATTGCATTTGATACCCTCCCAGTGCAAAACTTGTCAACATCCAGAACATCTGATGACAATTTGAGAAATATTGGTCTCTACATTTTTGTACTGGGATGTTCTGGTTCATGTTTTAAACTTAAAACTTATCTCTTTCCTAAATAGTAGATTTAAGGTTTGTTCTTGCTTGTTTTAATTTATCCTTGCTTGTTTTAATTTATCCTTTTCTTTTGTTATGCGCTTTGATCATGTTTTGGAAAAGCGCAGTATAAATGCCTGTTATTATTATTATTATCTTCTGACTCTTTCAGAGCAAAATTTGAAACATTACGTCATTTGATTTCACCAACTGTCAAAATTTCAAATTCAAATGTACAGACCCAATTTTCTCAGAGTGATGTCATTGAATGTTTTGGATGTTGAACATTTTTGCTCTGGAAGGGTATCGAACACAATGGCAATTTGCACTGGGCCTTGATATCAAGACGACACACACTTGATGATGTCATGATGACGTCATGATGACGTCATCGGGTATCAAATTACATTAAATCAAAGTTGAATACTTGAAAAAATCATAACTCAAAAACCATAATTCGGATTTTGACAATCTACACATCATCGGATAGGTCGTTAAAAGTTTGACAAATGCTTCACAGAACCCGTACAATATTTTAACTTACTTCCGGTTCAAAACGGAAGTTGAAAATTTCATATCTTTTCTTATTCATAACTTTAAAACTAAAGATCATTTCAGCATAAGTTTTGTATCAGATTGTAGAACAGCAATCCCTCTTAAACTTTTGCACTGAGATAACAACATTTTAACCTTATACATCTGGTCAAAACCGGACAATGAAGCGCACCTACCCCCCCCCCCCCACTTTCATTGACAACGCATCATGTACACATAACGTTGAAACTGATGCAAGCCAGTTCACGCGCTGTGCCGTGCACTGTTGTCGTGTTTGATTGTTTTATCTTGCAGGAACCAAAAATTGCAACAGCGCCCTCTTTCGTTTGAAATTTAGAAAACAGCGCTGATAAATTAAAAACATTGTTTTCGGGCTTATCTACGGAATAACTCAAGATTGAAATTGAATTGAACATTGAAACTCATAAGATTGGTGAACCTCAGTATCAAGATGACACAAACTTAATGACGCCATGATAACCACATCGGGTATTAAATTACAATAAGGGAAAGTTTAATATTTGTAACATAACTCATGAACCATTTATTTGATTTTTACAATCTACACATCGGATAGGTAATTAAAAGTTCGACAAACGTTACACAAAAATTGACCCCATTTGACCTTGATAATTTAGTATCTGAAAAAATCATAAACAGACATTGGTTGTTTATTTTCTGTACGTCGGCAGATAAGGCTTTCAAAACCTGAAGTTTAAACTTTATATTTAAAAAAATAATAACTTCCGAACCACACATTTGATTGTTAGAATTTATTTATCATTAGAAAGGTCTTCAAAATCTCAACAAGCGCTACACAAAATGTAACCCCCATTTGCCCTTGACTTCCGGTTCATACCGGAACATGATGTTTAATTTTTACAAAACTCATAACACCTGAACCAGTCATTGGATTGATGAGTTAAATGTTGTCACCAATTCATTCAATCACTCAGCACGAACACCTTGTTTTTGTCACATGACAAAAACTGAAAGTCTAGTTTTCTTTTCTTCTCCATCTTCTTCTTCTTCCACAGAACTCTTCTCTAGAGCATAACTCAAGATTGAAATTGAATTGAACCTTAAAACTCATCAAACGATTGAACATCAATATGAAGACGGCACAGCTATGATGACGTCATGATGACGTCATCAGGTGTCGAATTACAAGGTTTTTAAAGTTGAAAAGAGACCATTTGTTTTTTGCTGTATCTCAATGAATTTGAAAGCTATGATGTTCATAGTTGGGCATGTGATAGATCAAGACTGGGGCAACATTTGAAAAGTTAACGCCAAAATCATACGATGTTAGGACCTTGATAAAACCTCCATGAAGTAGTTTTGACGTCATGATGACGTCATCAGGTGTCAAATTACAAGGTTTTTAAACATTAATAATTTTAATCTTTGAAAATTTATATCAAATCAAGACGAAGGGACCATCGGTTTGCTTTTTGCGGGATTATATAGAGGTAATATACATTGTAGGTTTTCATTTTTCATTGTGTGCGTGACATGACATGACCTCTTCCTTCGGTCGAAACCGGAAGTGCCTTGTAATTTAAAAGTGGCAAATTTTTTTTCAACGATGTTATAGACGTCTCAAAGCGCCCTCTAGCGGCAGGTTAAAAACATATCAAAATACACTTTTACTAGATGTCTGTGGCGAAGTTTATGACAATCGTTTCAAAATTGGTATACGTAATGAACTTTATGCAGACAACATATTTTTTTTTATGTGTGGTATTTCAGATTGATGACGTCATCGTGTGTCACGAGGTAATGCCTTTAAGTTTTACTTTTTGAAGCATTGCATCTCATAAACCAAAAGTTTGACAGAGTTGAAACTTGGCATATAGATAGACAATGATAATGACTATGAAATCTAAAGTGATGACAACATGATGACGTCATTAAATTTTTTTAAACAAATATTAGAAATTTTGACCAATTATTACGGGTATTTATTGACCCGCTGTCAAACCACGGGATACACACACAATACGCGATCTAAACCAGTTAAACGGTGAGCAAAACAACCGCAAGGTTCAAAGTCCATCAAACATGCTTGTGGTCTAGTCTCTGTTCAAGGTTCGTGCAACCTCCTTTTGACAATACGCTTTGTTAGTCTCTAAAACAACCGTCCATGCAAACCTCGTTAACAATAAAATGCTAGGCTTTTGATCGTGTGCTTTTAAAAACTTTTACTAAAGTGTGTAGTTTGTTACGCACCTCAAAACAGTAATAACACCAAAGTTCAACTTAATGAAATAGCTCACGCATTGACACAGCACTGACCCCAGTGAGACCCGAACACCTAGTGTTTGTTACAAACACTATAAGTCTAGTTAGATTTATTTTTTTTAATCTTTGAAATTCTTTAACAAATCACACTTAAGAGGCCGGCGGTTGCTTTATGCGAGATTATACCAAGTCTTTATTTTTTGTTATGCGTGTGACCTCACATGACCTCTACTTCCGGTCGAAACCGGAAGTGCCTTGTAATTTGAAAGTGGCAAGTTTTGTTGAGTTGTTTTTAACGATGATGTAATCTGGCAAGTGTCCGGTAAAAAAAATATATAGGACCAATGACGTCACATTAGCAAAAAGCGCCCTCTAGCGACAGGTTGAAAACAGTTCAAAACACACTTTTACTAGATGTCTTCGGCAAAGTTTATGAGAATCTCTTAAAAACTGGTAAATATGATGATCTTTATGCAGACAACATATTTGTATGGTCGTAGTACATGTATGATGAAGTCATCGTGTGTCACGTGGTAAGGCTCTAAAGGTGCACTTTTTGAAGCCGTGTATCTACTAAATTAAACAGCCGATTGAGTTGAAACTTGGTGTAATGTTGGACAACGACCATGACTTGTGAAATATGAAGTGACGTCATCAATTTATTGTTTACAATTTTTTATAAAATTAAAGCTTAGTATTTGAGAAAATCATAACTCCCAAACCAGACAATGGATTTTTAAAATTTACTTTTCATCAGAAAGGTATTTGAAAACTGAATAGACGATACACAAAATGTGACCCCATTTGACCTTGTCTTCCGGTTAAAACCGGAAGTTGAATTTTAGTAAGGGAAAAAATCAAAACTTTTGAACTTCATGTTTGATTTTGACAATCTACACATCATCGGACAGGTCGTGAAAAGATCAACAAAAGCTACACATAAACTGACCCCATTTGACCTTGACTTCGGGTTCAATCCGGAAGTTGAAGCTTAATAATTGAAAAATCGTAAGTCCTGAACCACACATTGGATTTTTGCAATCTATACTTCATTGTGGCTCCATTTGACCTTGAACTCTTACACAAACTGTGGCCCATGTGACCTTTCCTTCCAGTCAAAAACAGAAGTGGAAGTGAAAAGAAATATTCCCCGGCCTTGTTTTGCGATACGAAAACAATGATCTACAATTAGGACTAGGTCTCTTTGTATGAAAATTTGACCCCTTGGCCTTTCAATGGAAAGAGAAATGATAATAATTTCAACAGCGCCCTCTCGTGACAAGTTTTTAAAAAAAATAATATGAATTGCTGAAAACCTGTTGCATAAATCCAAAAAGATTCAAAGTTATGATCCGACAAGAAATAGGCTTTGGATACATCATAATAGCGTCATCAGCAAAACCATGTATTCACCTTTTCGACCACTTCTTACATTACTCCACCACAACCAGAGTAATATCGAAACTTGAACGAATGACTTATTGAACAAATGCCGAACACCCTGTTTTTGTTTTGAAACAAAAACTTAAGTCTAGTCTTCTTTATCTTCTTCTTCTCAACGAACTCTTCTCTACAAAATAACTCACGAACAAAATAGAATTGAATCTTGAAACTCATCAGACAATTTAACCTCAGTATGAAGATGCCAAGGACTTAATGACGTCATGATGAAGTCATCTGGTGTCAAATTACAATGTTTTTAAAATTGAAAAGGGACCATTTGCTTTTTGCTGTGTCTCATTCAATTTGAAAGCTATGATGTTCATAGTTGGGCATCTGATAGATCAAGACTTGGGCAACATTTGAAAAGTTAACGCCAAAATCATATGACCTGAACTTCCGGGTCGTTACCCTTGGTCGAAGTTCGCCTTCGTTGTTTTTCCTTAAAAAATCAACTTTGGGCTTATCTATGGAATAACTCAAGATTGAGATTGAATTGAGCATTGAAACTCATCAGACAACTAAAACTTGATATCAAGATGATACACACTTGATGATGTCATGGGGTATCAAATTACATGAAAATAAAGTTTAATACAAAATGGATTTTTACAATCTACACATCATCGGATTGGTTGTTAAAAGTTAGACAAAGGCTACAAAGAACAGAACTTTTTGACATTGACTTCCAGTTCAAATCAGAAGTTGAAAATTTCTTAATATCTTATCTTATTCATATCTTTAAATTACTGATAATTTCAGCATAATGTTTGTATCAGGTTGTAGAATGTTAAGCCTGCTCAAACTTTTGCACAGACATGACAACATTTTGCCTTTTACATCTGGTCGAAAAAGGTTAATGCTTTTATTTATAAATAAGTTTTGATAAGTTTGCCAAGTTACAACATCAGCTGTACAACATTGACCGATCCATCGAACCGCCTGGTTAAAACACTGCAAACGGTCATAGATAGAGCGCTATCTCACAACACAGACAATAGTCTAAAATAACACATAGTGCCCATAAAAGAAAAATCACGATGTCCACCTTCAAAGGTCGGAAGTCCTATCGCCATTGTGTGCACGTGAAGCCGCAACAAGTAGCTGTCTTTTCTCTGTGTGGGTGCAGACCGTATCATACCATGGAGGTACATGTAGAACTACCTCCATGATCATACATACCACGTACCACACGTGCAATGGCGAACTTCCGCTTCTTTCGCGATAAACTTATTGGTGTTTTTACACACGGAATACTGTGATTTGATAGGATTTTTTCAAAGGGTTTGAGGTACAGAAGTTATCTGTAGTGAGGAGTGAATGGCGCTATGTTTAATATTGTGTGAGTGCTAAAGGGTTAAGCCCCGCCCATCATAGCAACTGCAGAACTCGTGGAACAACACGTGTGTCTCGAGCGCTGCCGATCTATCACACAACCCCGGTAGGTACACGACATGTACATGTACATACACAACGCTTTTTACGATGACATACATGTATTTTGTAAACTTTTCTACTGCGTGGCGTTTCACCGCTAGTTTCTAAAGCCTTTGCGGTTCAAGCCTTCCCACTCGGGTGGGTGCACTGTCTGATGTGAAATTTGATCCCTTTGTCGGTAAACAATGAATGGGCGATCAGTATAAGATAAATTGGTTGTATCTTGCATAAAGTTACCTTCACTGCAGCTGGCAGATAGTAACAGTTTTGGATTTGCGTTCGTTTTGCTTACAATTTCAGGTATTCGGATGCAATATTTTTTTTTATGTACAAAAAACAGGGCGTCTTTAAGGGCGTCCGACATTTTTTTGGGGCGTCCAAAAATAAAATAGGGCGTCCAAAAGATGCCCGGATGCATTGCTGGCTAATACCTTGGCACCCCAGAGGATAATCCATCTAATATTTGAAAAATTCATAACTCCTGAACCACACATTTGATTTTAACAATTCATACATCATCTGAAAGGTAGTAATAAACTAATCACGGGCTACACATTATGTGACCACGTTTGACCTTGTCTTCCAGTTACAGTTTAAAGTTGATATTTAATGTTTCAAAAATCATAAATCCTGAACCACATATTTGATTTTTATCATCAGAAAGGAAACTGTATATTAAGTTGAAACTGTATATTAAAGAATATTGTAATCCCCTCTGCACCACCAGTGGATTTTTACAATTTATACATAATTTGAAAAGTATGCCACAACTTGAGGTCACAACAGAATGCGACCCCATTTGACCTTGACTTCCAGCTCAAACAGGAAGATGAAATTTAATATTTATCATAACTCCTGAACTACACTTTGGAATTTTGAAATCTCTACGTCATCAGAAAGGTCTTCAAATTTTCAACATGCGCTACACAAAATGTGACCCCCATTTCACCTTTACTTCTGGTTCATACTGGAAGTTGATGTTTATTGTTTGAAATACAACTCCTAAGCCAGACATTGGATTGATAAGGTAAAATGTTATCACCAATTCATTCAATCACTCACCACGAACACCTTGTTTTTGTAATTAACAAAAACTCAATCTCTAGTTTTTCATTATTATTTTTCCCATTTTCGTTTAAAAGATTTTTTCTAAAACCATAGCCTTATAACAGTTTTTCTTTTTACACAACGAACGCGCGCAGACACACCTTTTTTCAACGTTTCAAAATGAATGGGCTGCTAGTCTTTGCTATCTCGCGTTTTTGAATGCTACAAAACCAACGAACGCTAGAGGGAGCTTTCTTAATAATGCTTTCACAAATTATGTGAACGGAGTACATGTAGGTTTTATTTTAAGAAAAATGTGACATGTAGAATTACCCTGGACGAAATAAAAGAACTATTTTGCAGTATAAATGTAAGATTTTATATAGTAATCATCACAATGAACTCAATCAAAATCAGATAAGGCGCACCGGAAGATACATGTAAGACGCAGTGATTTTGTTTACCTTTGAAAGTCAGATAAGACGCGTCTTATACGCAGGAAGTTACGGTACATGTACACTATAGTCACGTGGTCTGCGTTTCGCGGCACTTTATCCGAGTGAATTTTTCGCAAGCAACCAGACTGTGTGTATGTATATATATGAATGCCTGACATGT
The DNA here is from genome assembly GCA_037783415.1 of Leptasterias polaris. Classification (NCBI taxonomy): domain Eukaryota; kingdom Metazoa; phylum Echinodermata; class Asteroidea; order Forcipulatida; family Asteriidae; genus Leptasterias; species Leptasterias polaris. Next base: position 341,441 of record JAZGTN010000131.1, read on the forward strand.
GAAACGATTTAGGCTACTAAAAATCAAGCCAAGTTGCGGAATCGTCTTGCCTACTCAAAAAACGAAATTTTGCAAATCACTAATCTGTTGTAAATTCTTGCTGATTTTTTTACCTGTTGGATAGTCCTATTATAGAGTCACATTAAGTATTGGTTGCAAATGTATTGATTACAAATTGACACCATTTGGCGGTGTGTCTCCATACATTCATACAGGCAGGTCAAAGCTAACTAGCAACCGATGACGCCACGAGTCCTTTTTTCACGTGGCTTGTTTGACCTCGCGTTTTCAAGATTTTGGGCTGTGAGTGTCTCGAGGAAAATACATTTTTACCCTGTTTTACCGTAAGGTAGAGTACTCATAATACTTGTTTCTATTTCTTGGGGACTCCATCTTTTGGAAAAATGTAAAAACTAAATATTTCAGAGCATCCTAGAACCGCTCTTTAAATCAAAAACACTTTGAATGTCCATAACTCCTTATTGCAATGATGTGATGACATGCAACTTGTATAAAACTTAACAGTTTTAGTGGCCATACATGTAACTCCTTCTTGCATTGATTTAGCAACGTGGAACTTAGATCAAATATTGCCACTGATATGCAGATTCATATCATGATTATGACACTGTTTTCAGTTGACCGAGTTGAAACAAAAACAATTATAGAAAGTTTTTAGAATATGGAAGTGGAAATAAATGTTTTATTGAATTGAACTGAAAATGTATTACTTTTTATAAATATTTAATAAACATATCTGTGATATTTTTTTCAGAGGAAATGGGCAGTTCTTTCTATCAACCAAGATATTGAAGGTAATTTTATTTTTGAGTTTCCCCTTGAATTAAAAGTGCTGTGTGAAGAAAAAAACCCAATAAAATAAAGACCCTCTCCATAAAAAACCCATTTCATATCTTACCCATCTTAACTACATGTACATACCCATACATTTGATTAATAATTATATTTTAGAATTTGTTTTACTGTAATGCATTTTAATAAAAAAAATCTTAGATATTAAAGAAAACAACTTATTTAAAATAATTTGATTTTAATTATGTTGTTGTTATTATTATTTTATTTTATCACAGCGTACAAAAGAAAGGTCGCATTTTCTTTTGTGATGGTAACTCCTCGAGTCGGGCTGTGATAAGAACCATATGTCATCAAGTCATATTTTGTTGTGCAATATTGTAGCTTATGCAGGCATGAGAATCTTCCGGTTTAAACCGGAATTCCGTTTTTTTTCCCTTTTAAATTTGTGGTCTTCGAGTTCAATGTGAATTTGATATAAAATTTGGGGGGGTGAGTTGTTGGGGTATACATTTGGATTGCACTAATCCCTCTTCTTGGTCGTATGAGAAATTGTAAGTTTACCCATTTACCTTTACACGCTTCTGTTCGTAATAAATTGCTGCCCGGCAGCGGCCGGCCCAATATGCGTTGATTTGTTTCTTCCATGTGCATGCAGCGCGTTCAATTGATATGTGTAGACTTCTTTCAGTGATTCCCCGCTTCATTCATGGTACGGTTTGACCGTAATACATGTACGTTTACAATTTGAACTTTCGTATGGTAAAAACAGGAAGTTCAATTTAAAAAAATACAACTTCTGAACCAGGCTTGTTGAGGGTGCAAATAAGGCTCCTATAACTTTTGGTTCAGTTAGAAAGAAGGTTAAAGTTAGGTTCAGTTTCACGGCCAGGCTAAAAATCAGTATCAGAATGAAGATCAGGTTTAGGTTTTTAGGCAAAATAAAGGCCTATCTCAAAGTCAGACTAATTTTAAAGGTCTAATTACTATTATTATAATTATTATTTCATTTTATAACCTCATGCAAAAGAAACATTTCCTTTTGCGCCGGTAGCTCCTCGAGTTTAGTTACGTCCCGTAGCCCTAGATCTCAAGGGTCTTTCTCAGGATCTTTGCTGTTCCCAAAAGCGCCACCGATCTACCCTTACATGTACATTTGTCCCTATTTCATCTAGATGTTTTCCCAATGCTTTGGGAATGGTGCCAAGTGCTCCAACCACCACAGGGACTACTTTTACTTTTACCTGCCAAATCTTACGAAGTTCCCTGGCCAGGTATTGGCACTTTTGGATCTTTTCTACCTCCTTCAAAGCTACCCTTATATCACCTGGCACAGCTATGTTAACCCTTTCAGCCCCAACGGCGACTATAGTCGCCCGTGCACTATACCCCACTCGAGCCCCAACGGCGACTATAGTCGCCCGTGCACTATACCCCGCTTGATCCCCAACGGCGACTATAGTCGCCGCGCGCATATCGTCTTTTTCGAGATGCAGTAATATTTTTATTTGTCGCCCTCTGTAGTTGAATTTAGTATAGCCAGAAAGTTCGTTGACTCCTCTTTCGACTGGTGCATTATTCAATAGGGGTTGCCATTGCTATTTTTCGAGAAAACGACGCGCGAAAAAAAATAAGCCTTCCGAACAAACCCAGATTTACTTCCGAAATTTCAGCAAAATGAGTGATCGAAATGCCGATTTACTTCGGGAGTTGTTTGCAGACAGTGATTCTGATATGGAATTATCTAGTTCTTCTGAAGAATCTGGTGTAAGTAGTGAGGATTCTTCAACTTCAGACGATGAAAATGCTGCTGGTCCGAGCGGCGTGACTGCTAATCATGGGCGCAGGCAGACCGGTCCGAGGGCTACCGTTGCCGGTGCTGCTCGTCGTGATTTGAGCTCTCGTGTAAAAACCAAAACTCAAATCAAGATATATTCGATATCATAAAAATCACCACATTGTAGCCATGAAATAGCATGCACAAAGTTTTTTGATGCAATAATTAGTTTGTGCAGAAAAACAAGTTTGAAAAACACGTTTAGTTCAAGCTGCAACTTTTCAGTCCTCTAGAAAAAAAACTTGGGCCACAGGAACTCCGTGTGCGTAAACAATGTGGTCACCACAGGATGCATGTAATAAACAATGTGGGGCTGAAAGGGTTAATGAGATGGCACTTCTTTTTTGTCTTATCTAAGACTACAACATCAGGACATCTGTTCTATAAAATGATCAGTCTGAATGTTAAAGGCTACTGGCCCTGATGGAATCCCTGTAATTGTTTTGAAAATGTGTTCCCCTGAACCTTCACCCATTCTTGCCAAGCTGTTCAATATGTGCTTGGCAGTCTCTGTGTTTCCTTCATCCTGGAAAGTGGCATCCGTTGTCCCTGTCTTTAAGGGTGCTGGTGAGCGTTCTGAAGCTACTAATTATCGTCCTATGTATTAGTCTGCTTCCCATAATAAGTAAGATCTTTGAATGCTTCGTCAATCAACAGCTCCTTGGATACCTGGAGGACAAGGTCATGACCTTCTAACTGACTGCCAGTTTGGGTTTCGCCATTTCCGCTCAACCGGTGACCTGCTTTCCCTAATTACCGATCATTTTAGTAGGGCTTTAGATCGCAGGGGTGAGGCTCGTGTTGTAGCATTGGACATCTCCGAGGCCTTCGACAATATATGGCATACTGGCCTGCTCCACAAGCTTCAGTCATATGGTGTGTCAGGAAGAATGCTATCTATAATCTCTGCTTTCCTTTCCAATCGCAAGTTGAAGGTTGCCCTTGAGGGTCAATCTTCTCCTACCTGTTCTATCAATTCCGGTGTTCCGCAAGGCTCAGTACTTGGTCCCACTCTCTTTCTTGTTTACATTAATGATCTGCCCGATGAAGTTTTGTCTCAGCTCGCCATGTATGCTGATGATTCAACTCTCTTCTGTGTTTCCCGTAACTCTTCCAACACTTCTCGCTGTGAGGTAGGTGTCTCACTAAACACTGACTTAGAGAATGTGCTAAAGTGGGGGAATGATTGGCTATAGTAACCTTCAATGCAAAGAAAACTAAACTTCTGTCTCTGTCTCGCTCAAGAGATGTTACATTTCCATCTATTCATATGGGTCCATTGACTTTGCCTGAGGTAGCAGATTTTCGCCTTCTTGGACTTGACATCTCCACCAACGCCAGTTGGGAAAGGTATATCTCAGGCATTGCAAAGAGTGCTTCCATGCGAGTTGGCTGTCTTTACCGAGCTCGGAAGTTCTTACCTCCTGATGCTACTCTCTACCTCCTGATGCTACTCTCTACCTGTATAAGACAACTATACGTCCCCTATTGGAGTACTGTTGTCACATCTGGGCCGGAGCTTCTGCCTGTTATTTATCTTTACTAGATGCATGTAGGGTGCAGAAGCGTATTGTTAATCTTGTTGGTGAAGTGTTGGGATCAACGTTACAACCTCTTTCCCACCGTAGGTCTGTAGCCAGCCTGTGTCTTTTCTACAGATATTTTCATGGTAAATGTGCCACCAGTGTGTCCGACCTAGTTCCTCCTGTCAGAGTGTTTGAGCGTGAAACTAGACTTTCTGCTTCTTCTCACCCATACACTCTTAATTTGCTGAGATGTAGAACAAAGAGCCATTCCAACAGCTTTATTCCACTTACTGCATCTCTTTGGAACTCCTTGCCTGGTGCAAGTCCCAGAGGATCTTGACCTAGTCGGTCTCTACAACTTTCTCCTGAATATGATCGTACCATTTCGCCGGCACTTAGGACACCATACTTCTTACACAGATCCCAGTGAATCCAATTATTTTATGAGTCTACTTCACTCATACATTACCTGTAGAGCACACTACTATTTGCATATTTACTCATACCGACAGGATATTTCGCTAAGAGTTTACATTATATAGCGCCCTCCATCGCCCTACCCATAGTGCCCTGCGGCGAGTAGCCTCGTGACTCCTCCTTTCTCTTAGCGGCAGGATCAGGGTGAGACGTGTTTATTTTAGCTCGTCAGTTTTTCCCTTTTAGCAAGAGTTAAAAAAAAAACATTAAAAGCAATAATAAGATAAGATTGTGTCCAATTTATTGGAGTTAACGAAGTTAACGAGTTAACGATTAACCAGAGTAGTAGTGTTAATAAGTGTTGATATTTGGAGATATGAAACGTTTGGAGAGAGCTCTTCCTGTCGTAACTGGGGGCGGTCAACCCCCGGGACAGGTCGAGCCCTCGGGAGGCTGCGCCGGCGACGGGTTGTTGCCGAACCAGTCTCCCGTCCAGCTCGTAAATTCGCACATCCTATAAAGCTGGATCTGGACATGGATATGAGGCTCTAAAGGGGGATGTTATTTAATGGACAGTACTCTACGTATCATCTGGGCTGTTCCAAGGAGTGCTACAATGTATCTTAGGGACTAGGTTAATGTTAATGTTGCCTAGGATACGGTCGATAAATTTATTCATTCCCTTCTTCACTAGTCCTAGAGCTCCGATGACCACCGATGACCACCGATATTGTCTCGGTCTTCATTCCCCACATCCCCACATGTTGATCTTGATTATTATTATTGTTGTTATTATTTCATTTTATCACAGCATACAAAAAAGATTGCATCTTCCTTTTTGTCGGTAACTCCTTAAGTCGTGCTAAACTCCATAGCCTTATATCTCAAGGGTCTTTTTTCAGGATCCTTGCTTTTCCCCAAAGCGCTGCCTTCTGTAACAGATCTTCCCTCACAGTTTGTCCGCAAGCAAACGCATACTTTCGAACCATTGATCAACTTGAAACTTCATGTGAACTTCACGATTACGTCATCGGGTGTCAAGTTACAAGTAATTTAAGTTCAAAAAGTGACCTCATGCCAATGCCTGTATGTCTCTGAATGTTAAAGCTACAGTATTCATATTTGGGCATATGATAGATGAAGACATGGCCAACATTTGAAAACTTAACGCCAAATTCACATGACCTTTACTTCCGGTCGTACCGGAAGGTCAAAGTTTGCCTTTGTGTAATTCTTTAAAAAAACAATTCCCGGCAAAAATTTTAACTTCTGTATATCTGATCAACTTCAAATTTAAACCATGCTAGGACCTTGATAAAACCTCCATTAAGTAGTTATGACGTCATGATGACGTCATCAGGTGTCAAATTACAAGGTTTTTAAACATTAACAATTTAAATCTTTGAAAATCTATATCAAATCAAGACGAAGAGACCGTCAGTTGCTTTTTACGGGTTTATATAGAGGTATTATACATTGTAGGTCTTCATTTTTCATTGTGTGCGTGACATGTCATGACCTCTACTTCCGGTCGAAACTGGAAGTGCATCAGCTCACCTCACTTCAAGAGTAAAGGCCGACCCAAAAGTAAACAATGCCCTTGATTGAAAACTTGAAAGACAGTCTGAGTGGTCTTGGAAGTTCTCGCTAACCAAATATTTCCAGCAATTGATCTTACAAGCATTTCTGTCGACCATGTTAGTTACAGCCAGAAAATTTTGGTCATTCAAAAGAGTGACTTGCCTGTGAATTTTTTTCCACAGAACTCAGGTAAAGTACTGAATATACAGTGCTTAACACACATCGGTGTAAGGGTAAAATACAAAATTATATTCTTTATTCTCGATGCATAATTCAACAACTATTAAATCGTTGCTGTACCTGCTGCTAAGGATTTGAACTGCTTTACATGTAGCTCGGTGGTCTAGTGGTAAGACATCTGCTCTAGCAATGCAAAGGTGGTGGGTTTGAGTGATTTGCTTGTGGCTTTTTTTCACAGAACTCGGGTAAAGAACTGAGTGTACAGTGCTTGGGTAAAAAAACAAATTAAATTCTTTTCCCTTGATTCTTTATCAAAAATTCAACATCTGTTAAAGCTTACTACCATGACTACTGTTTCCCTGCATGTCCTTTGTGCCTCTCACAGTGCAGATCGCTGCCTGTTATTTGAAATTTTTGCATTCACATGGATATCAATGTGTTCCTTAACGCACAAATGATGTATAATGGAGCGCTAAAGTGTATAGAAGAGAATGGACAATTTGTACAACAAATATTGATGCCAAGTGTTTCTGTATTACACTCTTAAAATTGACTTGATGCCAATTATATTAATTTCCTTTTCCTGCAGTGTCACCGTACGTTTTTGACAGAAATACTCAGCTTATTGGGAGCATTAAGTTTGAAGTGGATTTCTTGCAGAAAAAGAAGTAAGTTTTCATGATAAAGTGTTGAAGAACCATTTGGACTTTCCAGTTGGACCTTCTGATTACCCTCTCAATCTTTACTTTAATGACAGCTCATGAAAAGGTTATCAACAGATATCTGTTTAGGCATCCCTTCCATAAGGGGGCTTGTGTTGTAATCAGTTAAAACTTTTTAATGAATTGAATTCAGATAAACACATTTTAAACAAATGTTCAAGAATGTTTCTGGCAGACATGTAAATCTTCCTGGATATTCCATTGTTGTAGCTTTCACAGTACATGCACTGAGCCTTTTATGTTTCATTTGCTTGGCAACAAAGAGGGACAAAGGGTACTTGAATTAATGCTCAAATTCTTCCTTATTACCATTACAGGGATTATTGTGTAATTCCCAATTTCGGACCTTCCTTCTTTTGTTGAATAAACCAGGATTAGGAGAGATCTTTAGGCTTCTACCACTGTATTCAGCATGGGAGGTATGAGAGATTCTAGCATGCCATGCCTGATTATTGGCCTTGGCGAAGGTTTGGCTGATATAGTGGTGTTATTTGTTAGTATTTATAAGAAAAACAAATTCCTCTTAACATGTGTTTGCTTCTTATTACTGCACAATACAATGTACCTCAAAAGACTACATTTTCCCCCATGATTTTAGGCATGTATGCATTTAAATTAAAGATAACATGTAGCCTACCCCTTGTGGTTTATTACTTAGATGTCAAAGATTAAGGGACAACAACTGTTTTACTAAATCCATTCATACTTGCATACATGCATACATGTACTGCACACAGCAATGTAGCAATGTACAGCCCATAACCAAATGAAAAAGGCCAGTAAAATGTTGTGACACGCATCTCCAATGTTTTTTTGTTCAAACTACAGTATATATGTACATTGTAGCATTTTGCTGCCAACTGGAAAAGACCTGTAAAATCCATGGATTGTCATTTTGGGGGGGGGGGGGGCTCATATCATATGGTAGGGTCTATTGGCAATTTCAAGGATTTGTGCATAAAATAGGCTCTTAACGCATTTAAGGGTTAATTTTTGAGTGAAGTTGGACAAAAATTGTTTAAGAGGATAAAGTTTGTGTCTACTGATGAAGTTATGCTAACAAGACATACGTTTTCTAAACTTGAATAACCTTCAGACTTCACACATAGATCTGCAATAGTAGATGATGCCACTGTAATGACATAATAATGACGTCATCAGGTGTTGATTTACATTAATTCAAAGTTTAATATTTTGGAAAATCATATCTCCTTCAATCTATACGTCTACATTTAAGTTGCACTGATATGACCCCAATTTGAAGTGAAGAAAGTAATTATTCTTGTGCCTTTTTTGAGGTCTGCAAACAATATGAACTGGAACTTGTACCTTGTCTCTCTGTATGAAATAAAGGTCGACCCCAAGGCCTTCCAATTAAAAGAATAATGACTTCAATATTTTCAACAGTGTCCTCTCACATGCCACTTTTTGGTGTATTGATTCCCGGAGAATTAGCTATGACATCATTATGACGTCATCTGTTTTCAAACTAAACCTACTTTTTGTTAGTAACACACAGAAACACACAGCTGTTCCAATATTGGTTGTGTTCGTTTAATTTTGTTTTTACCGAAGTGCGTTAACTTTGCAGAGCCCTTGATATATTGGCTCGTCATCACCTATCAACATGTTTTGTTATTCCTTGTTTTAAACAACAAGACAACCATTGAGATGTTTTTGTTAAATCCATGTTGACAGGGGGGGGGGGGGGGAGGGCGATGATTCATGAACATATTATGCTTATCAATTTTGTTCACTGTCATAGCAGATCCAAGGTATAGTAAAGGGGGTGGATACTCATAATTCGCAGCCCCAACAGTAACACAAAAGAGTATAGTTGCAGTGCCCTGAGATTTTATAGAATAACAATACTCATTCTGTGTTACATGTATCTTTTGAGCAAAATAAGTATAAAGGTTTTGTAATTTGGTGTTAGGTTTTCATGCAGCTGCGCAAACACCTCTTGCTTTTGTTTTGTAGTTTGTTTAGGTGTTTGGAGCATACATGTAGCTCCAACACCTTTTTTTTCTTTGTTTTCTTTCTTAATTAGGTGTTTGGGCCTTTTGCCAGGAACCCTTCTTGTTTTTTGTTTTATTTAAGTTCTCGAGCACTCTGCTTGGAACACCGTCTTATTTTTGCTTCTTTTATTTCTTTGTATTACTTCTTCTTACATGTACCTGTGTTCGGAGCATAGCTTGGACACCTTTTTTTTTTTCATTTTTTAATATATTTTTTTCTTAATACTTTTTCTTCTCTCCGTCAATTTTCCGGTAACAAAGGCACATTTCCCAAGCTCATATAAAATTGAAACTTTACATAATATACATGTAGTTAAATAATCATTAGCAGATGAAATTGTTGCAGTAACCTCATGATGACATCATCAGGTGTCAAATTACATTAAATCAAACTTTAATATTAATAAATATGATAACTCTAGAACCATATTGATTTTAAGTTTAATCATTTGAAAAATCATATCTTATTAACCCTTTAGCACTTACGAGCAAATTCAACAAAATCATTTACTCACTGAGCAGGGCGGGGAAAAGTCATCGAATTAATGAATCTGGAAGTCGTATCATAACTTCCATTGTAATTATTTTTTTGTATTACAAGTTTGGTTTATTTTGTAGAGGATAAAATTATCTTTCGAATGATTCACACATATATGTATTTGCTTTTACTGAATTGAAGCTTTCAGATTGTAAATATGTTAACACACCAACGAAAATAGACAACTGTTAGTTTGCATTACGTTAGCGTCAGTGTTTCACGGAAAGTTGTGCACACAACTTTTTCAACTTTGCTATCGTTTCAAACAAGAACAAAATGTTGACAAAGTGATTGAAATATATCAAAACATACCTTTAGAAATGAACAATCTTGTCTTTATTACTTATGGATAACAATAAATTTCCTCTACAATGTAAACTCCTTTCAATAATGTGTGAAAAACATGGCGAAAGCCCAGCGAAACATCGTCGCTTTCGTAGTATACATTATAGTGCGTGTGTGCGCGTAATGCATTGTACATACGATACGGTACGCAAACACAGAGAAGGCATATTCTTCAAAATATGGACCATTTTACAACCTCAAATGTCATTTTTCAAATAATTGTATACATATTTAAGTTTACCAAAATGTTCATGTAAGGATAGTTCAGTTAGTTCTTGCAGTGGTCATTTTAAAAAGTAGAGTTTCCAGCAGTGAAACATGTGGTTATTTATATTTAGTTCAAAGATAGCACAAGTAAAGCATTCATTCTTTTCTATGGTGAGGCCCAACTGATGTAGTTTCAAATAAAAATTAAAAAAACTCAACAAAACATCACACACAGAAAATATAAGCCTGACAGAAGAGAGCATAACATTGACGGAAAAACTAAGCAAATATTGTCTGTTATTAATTTATTTCTGGCACAACACTATCGTAATTTCTCTTAAATATTTGCCGCCTCTCATACCTAAAATCTTTAAAAAAAAAAAAAAATTTCAAGCTTCCATAAAAAAAATTTTTGGCTAAAAACACGCAGTTTCGAACGTCATTTTTGACGGAAAAAATGACGTTTGAGAAAAAAAATGACGGAATTTGCATGACGTTCGAGAAAATTGACGGAATTTATTGCAAATGACGTTCGGGACTTTATTACCTTCGCGCAATCCACATCAAGCGTACTTGAACATAAGTTGATTTAGTTTCCAAAAACTAGCATTCGGAAGGAAGTATTTCCGTTGTTAATCATCTCAGATACATTTTGGTTTTTCATCTGGAGCTGTCCGATGGATTCTCGAATGTCAGTAAGTATGAGCGTGATTTAATTGACGGATTTATTTTGCACACGTATGAACAGAAAACAAAACATGTGTGAGTCGAACTTACCCCCTCTGTTGACTTAACTGGCCTAACTGCAATTGAGGACAATAGAGGGGGTAAGTCAAGTCAAGGGTTAATTTACAGGCCGATCGGTAAGTTCTCGAACATCACGTAAAAAAATTGACGGACGATGAAAAAATTTCGGCGCTGCAAATTTGAAAAAGGGATTACTCTTATTGTTGACCAGGTATCGTAGTAGTCATTGTTTCAAAATAATAATTATTTAAACGTGTTCTCATCATATTTGTTTCGAATTTATTGAATGTTTGAAACTTTGGTTAATTGACATGTTTTTTATTGTTGAAATTTGTGACGGAAAAAAATGACGTTCGGGAATTCGCGAAATTATGTGTTTTTTTGTTTTTTTCAATTGTAGGATTTTTTTTCTTCTCTTGCTGTTAAAGTATTTGGCATCAGCCCCCACAACCTGAGCATGCAAAAGAAAATATGTACCTCAGCAAATATAAAAATGTGATCATTTAAATACCTCTACATGTACATCTATAGTGGTAGTTGAAGTCCGTCAAAAATGCTGACGTTCGAGACTCCAAACCTTTTACCTCGATTTAGTTGAAAGACATCGGTTGTCAATATTGTGTATGATAAAATGTCAGGTACCTCCTAGTTAATTACACTATATAAAAATAAAAATTAGCTTTCACTTATGAAAATATCAGGGTCCAATTTTCAGGCTTGCAAATGGTGCATATTTTGAATAATATGCCAGAAGCATTGACACGTCGTGCTAGATTTCCGACCTTTGAACCTTTGGAAGGAGATTACTTGGTTTTTGTCAATGGTGACCACGGGATATTTTTAGACTGGCGCAATCTTTAGATCACGCTCTTTCGACGGCTGTTTGCTGCAACCCGCTAGCATGTGTAAAACCCAAGATACAAAGTGTTGTTTAATCTCGGGCGGTTTTGGGCGGTCCAGTGAGTAAATGGCTGGGCGGTTTGGGGCGGAACAGTGACTAAAGGATTAACTCCAAATACTATTTTGACAATCCATACCTCTGATGAAAAGGCTTAACCTATTAAATAAAGTTGCACTGACATGACCCAATTTGACCTTTGTGGAAGTTGAAGTGGAAAATATATTCCTAGGGCACGTTTTGATGTCTGCAAACTGTACAATCTTAAAGTTTGACTCCTATTCCTTCAATCAAATGTAAATAGTAATGACAGGGCTCGTTATCTTCATCAGCGCCTCTTTTGACAAGTTTGAAAATTTACTATTTACTAAAGGTTATTTTACAAATTCATATCTATTTTACAAATTCATAACGACAGTTGTTCAAAGTTCACACAGACGTCATCAGTTATCGAAAAACATTAAATCAAAGTTTAATGACTGACAAAAACATAACCCATGAACCAAACAGTAGATTTTTTAAATCTACGCATTATCGGAAAAACAAGTTTAACAAATTTTTTCTTCAGATTTCACCAACTCTGCTTACCGGTATTTGTGCGTGCCTACACTGAACACCTTGTTTTTGTTTAAACAAAAACTTATGCCTAGTTCTTCTTTTCCTCCGCGATTAGCCGCTAATAAAGACACACTTCTCAAGCACACACAACCTTTAATTTTCATGAATATGAGTTAGATCTTCACAAGTTGAAGACATCGCTATAGTGGCGTCATGATGACGTCATTAGGTGTCGAATTACATTAGATTAAAGTTTAATATTTGAAAAAATCATATTTCATTAATCACAATGGATTTTTACAATCTACATATCATCAGAGAGGTCTTTTAGAACCTAACAGTAACAAACACTCCAGAGAGTGTGATCCCATTTGACCTTGACTTTCAGTTCAAAACGGAAGTTGAACATTTCAAAAATTAAGTCAAAATGCTTACATCAGGTTGTACAGGTCCTTGAGCCTTCTCAAACTTTTGCACAAAGATACCAATTTGACCTTAGCATCTGGACAACATTGGTAATTGTCAAAGACCAGTATCTGCACTTGATGTGACCCAACATATATACATGAAATGACAAACCTGTGAAAGTTTAAGCTAAATTGTTTTTGGGGTCTTGAGGAAACAGTTGGAACCTTTTTTGTCCCTCAAAATATAATTAAAATTAAAGGGTATTGAAGGGGCGAGAAATTGCAATGACGTCATTATTAAGCAATTCCTGAAAAGATGATTTTTTAAAGTGACTTTTAAAGATTCCGTGTTAAGTGCTACATGTACACTACCGTGCAAAAGTCTGATCGCACTAAAGTGCAAAATTTCAAACAACTCAGTTACACAAAAATATCTGGAGTTATGAATAAATGATCAAACCTGTGTGATGTGTCATTATTTTAATCAAATAAATTCATGTTTCCAATGTTTCATAACGTCCCTGAACTTCCACAATGACGACGATCTCACAACGGTTTTTTTCTATGCGGTAAATTGCCATCTTGGATTGCCTCATTACGTATTCATGAGCTCATGAATATCATTATCTGGGCATTTAAACCAATGGCAACAAAGTTCGCGCAGCGGGAAATACTTTGTAATTAATATTTATGAGGGGGTATGGCCCCCCATTCTTGGAAATGGAAATTAGCATAGGTCAGGCTTTATAAAGGGGGGTCTGCTTTGCATTTGAATACTTTCTCTATGACCATTCGAGAACAAACAATGGCGACGAATACTCCACTAACTGACCATGAAAAAGGGATGATCGAAGCATGGCACCGGGAGGGGATTTCCAATCGGGAAATAGCTAGACGATTAGGAATCAGCGAATATGCCGTCAGGAGCAATCTCAGGAAGCTAGAGGAGTTTGGAACGATGGATGTCCGCCCAAGATCTGGTCGTCCACGGGCAACAACTGAGCGGGACGACAGGAACCTTGTGCGGTCATCGAGGCTCAACCGATTCAAGACCGCCCCCGAGCTAGCAATCGAGCTTGCCAACGTGGCCGGGGTCGATGTCCATCGAAGCACTGTCTCTCGCCGATTGGCTGCTGCGGGTCTCCATGGATGAGTGGCAAGGGACAAGCCCCGCCTCACTCCAGCACACAAGGCAAGAAGACTGGCCTGGGCCCGCGAGCATGTGGATTGGACGGCCGCCGACTGGGACCGCGTTCTTTGGAGCGATGAGTCCAGGTTTCAGCTCTTCCAGTCGGACGTTCGTGTTTACGTCAGACGAGCTGTTGGGGAGGAATTCAACGAAAATTGTGTGGTGCCCTCCGTTAAACACGGAGGCTCTGGCATCATGGTTTGGGGCTGTATGGGCTCTACCGGCCTCGGTGACTTGACATGGGTCAAGGAGAATATCAACGCCATTGTTTATGTTGATATTCTCCGTGACCACATGCTGCCATCTGCCCATCGTTTGATTGGCACTGAATTCCTGTTTCAGCATGACAATGCACCAGCCCACACGGCATTGGTGACACGGGAATTCATTGACAATATAACCCCAGATTTCATCCGAGATATGGGGGGCAGTTGGCAGTTTGAGGTGATGGTTTGGCCGGCCCAGAGCCCCGACCTGAACCCCATTGAGAATCTCTGGGACGAGTTGGAGCGTCGTCTTCAGCGTGAAGATCACCCTCAGCGTGAAGATCACCCTCAAAATAAGAACCAATTGTTCGAGATTCTCAGTGGGATTTGGGAGGGACTGGACCGCCAGACCATCACCAATCTTTTGGCTTCAATGCCAAGAAGATGTCAAGCCGTCATTGACGCTCGTGGGGCCTTTACGCGCTACTAAACCATGGGATATCCTTCGTGTTTTTTAGGGTACTGGGCGCCGCCATCTTGGATTTCACCAATAATCATATGTTAATGATGACGCCCTCCGTTAACTTTGTGCACACAGAACAGAAACGGCGCCACATTTTCTCTTTTTTCTGACTTTGAAGGATTAAATCATGAAATAAAACATGAATTTATTGGAATATGGAATATCACACAAACACAGGTATGGGTTTTGATTACCTTTTTATTAGTTTTCATGACCATTTAGAAAAAAATATTTTGCACAAATAGGTGCGATCAGACTTTTGCACGCCAGTGTACTTCTACCATTCTCACATCACCCTGGGTATAATCCTGGACCATTTGATTTCTTGACACACGATCTTTACCTTTCCAAACAAAATTAAAAAACAATGTGTTAATGATTGTACTGAGAGGGGAATTAGGAATAGACAAAATAATAAATGTAAGTTTAGATAAAAGCAGAGATTTAACCACTGTCACTCTTCCAAGCACAGTGACCCCGTTTACACTAGATCCCGAAAGGCGGATCAGACCCGGTTCAGATCCGGCAATGTGGATCAATGGCTAGTGTAAACGCAAAAATGCAGGATCAGACCCGGTTCAAGATCCGGCAATTTTAATCCACCTTTTGAGGAGGGTTGAATCCTGTAGTTGGTGGATCAGAACTGGCAAAGTGGATTACAAGTGTAAACGCAAAGGTGGATCAGACACCGCAATTCGATGTGGTCTAATTCCGGTTACGCTACGAATGACGCGCTTTTCGCTTGGGCTTTGCTGCGACATCCCTCGCTGTTTATATTTTTGTGCGTGTCTTCGTTGTTGTGTCGATGCACGGTGCACATGGACTGTGCTTGTGTGAAACGTTTTGTTGTTTTCCTTTATACAATCATCGTCACGTTCGGAGCTTGACTAAGTTGTTGCTGTATTTTGTTAATTTCCCATCTATTTATACCTCCATGGTCGTTGTTTATATCCGTATCATCTTTCCGACTCATTTAATTCATGGTTTCTACCTCCACGATTGAACGTTGCGATCTGTAAAAGCTGGTGCCTCAATTTTATATTCCGATACATTCCCGACCACGCAGGAATTTCCCTTGCACCTTCGCTCCCACTGCTACACGCCGTTCCTTCATCCCCTAACAATAAAGTATAGCACACAAGGAGCAAACACATCCGCAGGATCGAGGTGATGAATACTATGGGATGGCAGCACTGTGGAGGTACTCTTGCGTCATGTCGTCGCGAGGAAAATACATCGCTTTTTAGTGAGTTTTCTTGTAATTGTATATTCCTAAAACTGATTTTAATCTTTTTAATGTTTCAATTGAATTGAAAATATGGCGCGCTATAATTCTGACCTTTGATCTGTTCCACGTAACCCTTGAGCTCTACATCCGGTCCAAAAGTGGGATCGGAGCCGGATCAAGCACTAGTGTAAACGCGACACGGGGTCTTGATCTGCGGTCGTAAAAAAAATGCCGGATCTCAATCCACCTTTCTGGATCTAGTGTAAACGCGGTGAGTAAGATTACGCTTAGACCACATATCAATCTGCTTACGTAATAAAAAAATCACCTTATTGTAGTTAAGCGAAACCATTGAATCTAAGTTAGTAGAAAAATCAAGGCCCAGTACTTTGAAAGATCCTTTGTTGTCAACCCAGTTAACTTTTAACTCATTACAAAGCTTATAAACAATGTTCTTCTTCGAGCCAATCCACATAGCGTTCGTTTTTTCAACATTAACATACAAAACCAGAAATGTTGGCAAATGTATCCAAATTTGGAACAGTGTCGTCCGCATATTGCAAAAGACAATATTCGTTACCGCCCAACTCAATACCTATATCATCTTTATTATTACATAACATAATTGACAATACTTCTGCACAAATAAGAAAAAAGTAAGGACTTAAACCGTCTCCTTGTCTACAGCCTCTCTCGATGTTAAAAGAATCGGACAGAAATCCATTCAAAAGTACTGAGGAGGCCTGATTATAAAACAGTTTAAACCAGTTTATAATTGAGGGTCCGAAATTGAAGCATTTCAGCACTTTTAAAACGAAATCGTGAGCGACAGAATCGAAGGCCTTTTCAAAGTCAATAGAAACGAAAACACCTGGAATACTTTCAGAATCAGTAATATTAAGTAAATCATACATGAGGCGGATGTTCTTGCCAATAAAACGACCAGCCATAAAACCTGTCTGTCTCACATGAATGATATGGGGAAGGCAACCCTAAAGCCTCTCAGCAATTTTATACGAGGTGTTCAACAGTGAAATGGGGTGCCAAATTTTTAGGTACTGGGTGGGGTTTGTCCCCTTTAGGCAAAAGAGTAATGACCCAATACATTTGTGTTACCGAAAGTTTATCTGAAAAATATGCATAATTAAGCGACCTCAATAAACACCGGGCAAGCTCAGAGGAGAAATGTTTGTAAAACTCAAAGCTAAAACCATCTGAACCAGGCTATCAATAGCTAATCAAATGATAAAGGACCCTCGATGCTGTCCCTTATTGAATCGGAAAGAATAGGCTTGGAAGCTTTAGCAAAGATGGAATTTAGTGTAACAAACTTTCAGGCTAACAATTGCATTATGGTGTTATTTTGATTTACAACTAAAAGTTTATTAATGACCTTCGTGCCTTTTTTAAAATTGCATTTTTGGCTTTGTTGCCCAATCTACTGGCCTTAATGCCCTCCAAAATTTGGCTTGCTCCAAGGCCAAAGTGGCCTTGCCCTAAAAATGTTGAAATTTTGAGGCCTGTGATAGTAAGCTGAATACCTTTGGGGTGAATATTGCTGAGGTTAGATTGTAAATAAGGAGAGGTGACATATTCTCCCAACAGCTCACTAATAGTGTCCTCACTAAATGTTTCTTTTAGAAACACAAATATTGCAAACTCAGAAATTATACCTCGTCACTTTACACAATTTTAATTTAACTCATCATAGGGGAGTTCCATTCCGGAACATCAAGTGCGCTTCTGACTGCCATGTCTCACAGTTCAGTGCTTCTCTCATCACATCATAATCGACCAACGCCCTTCATGGTAGTCTCTACTCAAGAAGGGGTGGTGACTGAACCCACGGGCATATATTTACATTAACCCTTTCAGCCCCAAGGGCGACTTTAGTCAACTGTGCACTACAGTATACCCTGCTTGAGCCCCAATGGCAACTAAAGTCGCCCATAATAACAACAAAAAAGCACTCGAGCCTGAGCACAAAGGCCATTTGTCAAAAAACTGTAGTTTTGTCCATGTTCACCCTCCATACCCAAGCTTACTATCACTGGAAAGAGAAAGATTGGATCTTCGCAATGACGGTAAAATAAAATAGAGTTGCTATTTTGCAATCGCTTCATATTGGAGTGGAAAGATCCGAAACGTAAAACACCTACGGAGCGCCATATGGTTGTGTGCAAAAAAGTGTTTTGGTTTACAGAACACACTGGGGAAACAAAGACCAAGAACTTTAATATATATTGGCTGATTTCAATGATATTTAACTTAAATGAAAGGAAATTCAATAAGTAAGACAATTTTATGACTTATTATGCTCTAAACAAAATCTTCAAGATAATAATAGAGTTTGTAAAATCGAACTTTGAACACAAGCTTCCTGTTGTGTGAGAATGTGTGCATCCTGCTTGAGTGGTCAAACAATGTGGGCACCAGCGGTTGTTTATGTCAAAAGAACTTGGGGCTGAAAGACTAAATGATAGACCAAAACCCTAAACAGTTTTTTGCAAACAATACAAATTACTAGTAATGCTTTTCCTTTTCAGAGAACAAAAATATCTAGTGAATGACACATCAAAATCAATTCTCAGTTTAAGGTACATACATGTAATAGAAGCGTATGATTTCACTTAAGTAATTTATTTATCAATTATGCAACCATGGCAAAATTCACTGTGCTACTTTAAGTATGTTTTAAGTATGTTAAATCATTAAAATTTCAGTTGAATAAAATAGTACGACTAATACGGAGCGTTATAAAATACAAAAAATAAATACCAGTTGCATTACTGGTGTGAGACCTCATGACGGGCTGAGTGTTGTTTTCCAAAGTGACGGGAATTTGGAAAAGGCCAATTCTCGGGCTGTCACGTTTCTTGTTTTGTGGCAGATTCCACAAAAAGATCGGGAAAAAAACTTGCTGTTACACTTACAGGCTCTTTTGGTCAGTTGGTACCCTTCTCTCACACACACTCAGGTTTTAGATAAGTCTTTCTCTGTCAAGAGTTTTTCACTGCTGAATTCTCTCTCTCTCTCTCGCACTCTCTCTCACACCACATTCCAATACAAGATACCACAACAAAGTACAAAAGGCCTGGACAATGCAATTAATTACTGAACAATACACATGTTAAACAACAACACCCAGTAAAATGAAACTTGCAGGACTTTTCCTTATTATTTACTGGCTAAAACTTGTTGACGATACCACCCGAACGCGCAGGTAATTCTTCTGACCTTGTCAAGATGGGTTTACGCATGCAAAACAAATACTAGTGTTACAAAGACACCGCTTCAATTACGTAACAATGACGTCATCAGGTGTTGAATTACATTAAATTTAACTTTAATATTTGAAATAATCATGTCCACTTCACTCAACTTACCCGTAGAGCCACTACTAATGCATTTTCCCTAACCGACAGGTTTAAATCGCTAAGAGTTTTAATATATACGCAACAGCGCCCTCACTTGTCCCAGCCACGAAGCCTGCCGCCTGGCCGCCATCTTGTACTCCTCTTTTCTCTTAGCGCCGACCCGAAGTAGACGTGGTTATTTCCAGCTCTAAGAGTGTTGAGTATTTCGTAAAGAATAAACAGTATTCAGTGTAAAGTTACGTGTGTTTTTTTTTATAGTAGTAGCTGTTGTATGAGTGTTTTTTGGAAGCGTTTTTTGAGTATTTTTGAGTGATCTTTTGAAGCTTTTCTCTATGGAGAATCGTATGGCTTGGAAGGCATCGGCCAGTAACGGGGTAGCCGGAAACTCCCCGGGTTCGATACCGCTTCCTTCAGGGGTTCGAGCCGGAGGCATCATGTGCTTGCCTCCGGACTCGGACCCCGCCCTGGACACGCTGGGGGACACGGTAGTGTCCCCTTCAAGGCACGGTGTTCGCCCGGCACTGGTGAGTGCCGGGGGCCTTGCAGGTCGATCGGTAGGCTCGAGTGAGTCCTCCGTTACGACCACTAAACGCAAGGTGGGGATAAAAGCCAAGCTGGCCGGTAAGGGGAAGGTTCCCCGTGCCGGACCTGCTATGAAGGGTACGCTTGGCAGACGGGCTCATTCGAGCCCCGAACCCAGCGTAGCGGCTGCGGTGGTGACTTCTGGTTTTCTACCCCCCGAGCAACCCGAGCTCCTAATCTCAAGAGGCCCTGCACCCTTCTCGGCTGACAAAGCCCTTACCACGGTGAAGAAGAAGAAGAAGAAAACAAATACCTGTTCTTCTACGGGCTCTTCTTCGGGCTCTTCTTCGGGCTCTTCTTCGGGGAAATCACCCCGCTGTAGTGGGAAAACGAGCCGCCAAGACGACTCAGTATCCCAGGCCGACTTTATGGCAGCTTTCCGTTCCATCTCGGCCTCCCTAGCCGCTATGTCAGGCGGAGCCACCGGGGTGCCACCGCGACTCGCCCAGAGTCTCCCCGGTGTTGCACCTCCGGTAACAGGACCGGGCGCAGGCCAGGGCTGGCTACGGGATGAATAGCTCAATCTTCCCCAGACCCAGAGCAAACCGCCACCCACTGCACCGAGCATTAGCGTGCACCCTTCAGGCGGGTTTGGCGAGTCGGACGACGACTCGGTAGCCATGGTTACCCAAGTACTGTGCAGCCGACAAGTCAACCGCACCCCTCCTCGAGAGTATCCTGCAAATGCGTTATCGGACATCCGATATTCTGTGTGAAGAGACACGCGATGTTCCACGGGTCACCTCCCGCGCATCCCGCGCCAGTGAGGATCCTGGATCCCTATCGGATGACGAGTCGGAGGGAACACCGGACGTGCGCCGACTTTCGGTCTTTGAGACCCAGTTACGTCTGGTCCAGCGGGACATGGTCCGGGTCCTCCATCAACCGTCAGAGGAGAGCACACCGGCGGCGAATGATCCACCAGCACGCCAGTCTTTTAAAAGACGCAAGAGCCCCCCCGTTCAGTCTTCCCGATCCTACCTCTTGACTCGGTCTGTGCGGATGGGATCAAAGCCGTTGCTGAAACTACACCCTGGAAACCTGCTGTGGCAAGGGCCAGCTCATACTACTGTTTCCCGAAGTCGGACTTTGAATTTTTTTTCACAGTACCGACGATTTCGGACTCCGTCAAAGACAAGCTCGTGGCTGATGGAGCGGCCACTGCTCCGAAAGGCACCTTCGTTGACAAGGTTAGATCTAAGTCCGAGGAAACCTTACGCAAGGTCGACACGGCCTCCAGGCAGGGGATGCGGGGCACATCTTTCCTCCTTTTTCTGACGAAGTATCTGGTCAGCGGTTGCGAGGACTCGATTATACCCGCCGATATGCTGACGGCAGCCTTCAACTGCCTCGAGGAGGGCTTACGCTCACTTCTAAGCCAGTTCGCCCGCATTTTTGTGGTACATGTATCAACATCGTCCCGACGTAACAACATCCTTGGTGCTTTCTTCCTCCCGACCGAGGGAGCTCGAAAGCATCTAGCGGCGCTCCCTCTACTTGGTACCGACCTCGTTAGTGACAAGTTTCAGGAGGCAAAACGTCTGGACGCAACAGAAAAGATTAACCTCCGTAAACCAAAGGCACAACAGGGTGGTTACAAGAGTGGGCAGTTTTCCAAACAACAGCCCAGAACGGGGTTTCGTATCCCACAACGCCGCCCGTTCAAGGCTTTTTGCGGCCAACGAGGACGAGGTGCGGCCCAGACAACCCGTGGAGCACGAGCCCCCTTCCAGACCAGCAAGCCACAGCAGCCGATGTCACAGACGGCCAGACCGGCAACCTCCCGCTTCGGAGGTTGGCGTAAGTGACTTCGCACAGTTGAGGCGGCCCCCTCCCGTGGGACCCGTGGGGAGCCGCCTGCAACTCTTCCAGGGGTCCTGGACCAGACTTATCCCCGACGAGTGGGTGCTTCGAACAATCAGCGATGGCTACGTTCTCGAATTCGGAGCTGCACCTGACTTGTTGGACGTTGTCAAGAGATCTCTGTCAGCAGCAGGCCTTTGTGAAGACGCTGCAGCCATTGCAGCACACAGTCGGCGGGCATCTACCAGAGGAGTATATGCCAGCCGACTACGTCATTTTTACAAATGGTGCACGGGGCAGACTACTAATCACACCAGTGCGTCTGTAGGAGTGGTTGGGGATTTCCTGGTGTATCTGTTCCACAAACACCTTGCTTTTGGCACTATCCGCAACTACCGCTCAGCGATCGCTGCGGTCCATTCAGGATTTACGGATGGTTCCACGGTGTCGGACAACCGAGCCCTGTCCCAGCTGATCCAGGGCATGTTTGTCGAGCGCCCTCCGACCCAGAAGTTAGTTCCCTCCTGGGACCTATCGCAAGTTCTAGAGGCATTAACAAAACCTCCCTTCGAGCCTCTGGGTCAGGTTCCTCTAACCAAGGCATCAATCAAGGTAGCTTTTCTTCTAGCGTTAGCCACCGCTCGCCGACGGAGTGAGCTCCAGTCTCTGACGATAGCTCCCGGGCACATACATGTACGTTGGGAGCAGGGAGGGGTGCAACTGATTCCCAGGGTGGGTTTCCTAACAAAGAATCAGTCACCATCTTTTCACCCGCCAGACATTTTTGTGCCAGATATTAAGTCGGTGTCTGCCGTCCCGACAGATAAACTATGGTGCCCAGTATGGGTGCTAATTAAGTGGTACTTGAGCCGCACAAAACATCTGCGAGGAGAATGCAAGCAGCTTCTTATATACTTCCATTCCCCACATCGAGTGGCCTCCAAAGACACGATCGCCCGCTGGATAGTGCAGGCAATCAAGGCAGCTTCAACAGATGCTTGGCCTACCCCACTTGAAACCCCTGTCCATGCTCATGAAGTCCAGGGTATGGTAGCATCATGGGCATTCTTCAAGGGCGTGCCCATCAACGACATCATCCAGGCAGCATGCTGGAAGACGTCGAGCACTTTTACATCTTGCTATTTGAAGGATGTCCTCCAACAAGATGGAGCAATGGGGAGAGCGGCGTTGGCAGCACCAAGGCCCACCGCCAGCCGAGAGGACAAGCCGGCTGAGAGCCGATAGACCTGCAGGCCAGCTTTAGGCATACAGTGAGTACAATATTGTGTATTTTATGCTCTAGGCTTGTAAATTTTTTGCTACGACAAGATTTGTTTCTTCCATGTTATGGGTAGCTTAGTTCTTACGCAACAGCATCTCGCGTCCCTCCACCTTCTCACAGTGTGAGTCGATGCATTAGTAGTGGCTCTACGGGTAAGTTGAGTGAAGTAGACTTCCCCCCCACAGTAGTGTGGTAGGAGTCTACGAACGATACTTACCCGTAGAGCATCCGTCCCTCCTCCCCACGACAGCTCGATCCTCTGGAGGTACCTTTGGGTGGCCTTCGAGAAAAGAGGAATACAAGATGGCGGCCAGGCCGCAGGCTTCGTGGCTGGGACAAGTGAGGGCGCTGTTGCGTATATATTAAAACTCTTAGCGATTTAAACCTGTCCGTTAGGGAAAATGCATTAGTAGTGGCTCTACGGGTAAGTATCGTTCGTAGACTCCTACCACACTACTGTGGGGGGGGGGGAAACTCGTGAACCACACAATGGATATTTACAATCTATAATGTCATCGAACAAGTCTTCACAAACTTAACAAGCGCAAAACTTATTGTGATCCAATTTGACCTTGACTTCCTGCAAGACACACTTTACAAACTCGTACAACTGTCAAACTTTCAGCTCTGCAGTCAATATGGAATTGGGTTTCGATGACGACACTTGTAAATCTGTCTTATCTTTTCAATATCAATTTTTTTTACTGAATTCCAGAAACTGTTTTGACAATTTGTACATTTTATGGAAGGCTAAACATATTTCAATAAAGTTGCACTGACATAACCCCGGTTTGACCTTTTCTTCTTTAATCTATTAGCACTTACGCGCAAATTCAGCGTACATGTAGGTCATTTATACTCACTGAGCAGGGCAGGGAAAAGTCACCGAATTAATACTTTATCTGGAAGTTTTAACATAACTTTCATTGTAATTATTTTGTTGTGTTACAAGTTTGATTTATTTTGTAGAGGATACAATTATCTTTCGAATAATTCACACACATTTATTTATTTATTTGCTTTTACTGAATTGAAGCTTTAAGATTGTAAATATGATGACACATCAACTAAATTAGAAAACTTTTAGTTTGCATTTTGTTAGCGTTAGTGTTTCACGTAAAGTTGTGCACCCAACTTTTTCAACTATGCTGTCGTTTCAAACAAGAACAAAATGTTGACATAGTGATTGAAATATATCAAAACATACCTTTGGAAATGAACAATCTTGTCTATATTGATTATAAATGACAATTATTTTCCTCTGTAATGTAAATTCCTTTCAATAATGTGTGAAAAGCATGGGGAAATCCCAGCGAAACATCTTCGCTTTTGGAGTATACATTATAGTGCGTAAAGCATTGTACATATGATACGGTATGCACTACACAAACCAATACAAGTTGAATTAGATTTCCGACCTTTGAACCTTTGGAAGTAGAATACTCTTTTTTTCCAATGGTGACAATGTGATATTTTTAGACTGTCGCAGTCTTTAGATCACACTCTTTCAACGGCTGTTTGGTGCGACCCGCTAGCATGTGTAAACCCAAGATACGAAGTGTTGTTTAATCTCGGGCGGTTTCGGGCCGTCCAGTGAGTAAATGGCTGGGTAGTTTCGGGCGGTACAGTGACTAAAGGGTCGAGTGTTATCAAAGTAGGTCAAAACATACATAAGTGCGCTTTAACCCTTTAAACTCGACCCCTTTTTTGGAAATTTTGCATGTGCTCAGGTTTTTTATTAAAATGACTGGTTTACTTCTCAGAAACCCTCAGAAACCTGTTAACATTATACATATTTATAAAGCTTACATATAGGGCTACACTTTTACCAAGTTGTTGACCCCCCAGCAGGTTTTGAAAAAAAATTATGGCCATTTTAAAATTCATATTTTTATTTTGAAAACTCATATTTTTTCATATTTATGTAAATTTTGTAATTTCCAAATGTCTGAAATTGTTTTGGTGCCATTTTTTGAAATCTCCATCATCTGATCTCCCTATACAGATAAAGGAATATATTTTTTTCAAATCATTTTATGTGTTACAAATCATTTGCTAAAATAAAATTTACCAGCCGGCAGGGGTCTATGGTTGGATCAATGCCTTCGTTCAACATTTCTTCTTCGCCACTATCAAGATCGCCGTTCTCGTCGCTCTCATCAACAAAACCCAACAAATCAAAAAGTTCTTCCTCTATAAATTGTCTTCTGGAAGGTTGGATAACATTTGACTGCTTTTCAGGCTTCTTTTTAGTCATTTTGAAGCTGAAATATAGCGTTCTGTTCGAGATAGAGAGAACGGAATTTGCACAAAGTCGACATACACAACACGGGTGACGCGCGCATGGCCAGTTTTTTTGGCAAAGCAATAGTCTGGTTTCTTTTCGCTTCGTAACTTTATTTATAAAGGTCGCACACAGGGTACCATACCATCATTGGAAAGCTTATGTTTTCAGCTTTCTAATGATGCATGACTCGGCCAATAGAGGGGGCAGTTGGTGTTGGATGAGAAGTGATTTATTTTTCGGCCGCCGCCGGCCGATTTTACGAAGGATCGAGTTGAAAGGGTTAATGTCCGGTTTCTACCAGAAGTTAAAACTGGAAGTTTACAATTTCAAAATTTCACATCAGAAGAACCACTCTTAATTTTATCAACATATTTTCATCAGATTGTTTTTGTCCTTAAGCCTGCACAAACCTTTTGCACAAACATAACACCAGTTTGACCTTTAATTCTGGTCGAAACCTGACTTTAAAGCGCACTTATGTTTTGACCTTCTTTGATAACACTTAAAGAATGCAAAGTTAAAGAATGCAAACTTAAAGAATGTTTACATTACAGTTACACTACCATGCAAAATTTATCTTGCACCTTATATTTGTAGCCAATTTCATTCGATTTTTTATTAGAATATCTCCATTTCTCAATAAGGTGTATTGAGTAATTATTTTAATCAAAAGTATTTCATGTTTCAATTGTTCCATGATCATTTAATAACTCTCATAAAGGATATTTTGGCGAAGATGTTTTTGTAACACATTAAATCGGGACCTTGGATGACCTCATTATTTATTCATGACCTTATTAGTATCTTTATAGGGCATTTAAAATAAAGGCAACAAACATCTTGCATCTGGAAAAGCTAGTTAATGAATATTTAATATGTAAATCTGTCACCCCCATTCATCAAAATGAACTTTAGATAACCCATTGCCTATAAAAGGACCATGCTTTGCATGTGAATACTCTCTCTTTGTCCTTTGGAACGAGAACATTGGCAACGAAAACTCCTCTCAATGACCACAAAAAAGGGATGTTGGAAGCTTGGCACCAGGACGGGACATATCGAGCGGAGAGTTAGCGAGACTATCTCTGATAGTACCGTGAGGCAAAATCTTGAGAAGCTACATTTTGACAGGATTATGGAATCTCGGCCCTGATCTGGTCATCCAGGATTAACCAGCGAGTAAGACGACCGGTTCTTGGTGCGCATCTCAAGGCGCAATCGTCTCCTGACTGGCCCCGAGCTCTCTGTGGACTTGTTTGCCCTTCAGGGATGCAGTTCTGATCGACGGTCCCCTGTTGCCTGGCTGAGGTGGGTTTAAATGGATGTGTTGCTAGAAGGAACATGCCTCACTGATGCCTGCAAAGCCAGGCGATTGGACTGGGATCGCCAACATTTGGACTGGACAGCCAATGACTGGACGCTTGTGCGTTGGATTGACAATTAGACTTTCAACTGTACCAGAGTGACGGCCATGTGTTTGTTATTTTTTCGGGCGACCGAACATTGGGGGTCTGGTGCACGCGCAGTGGATACTCAGAAGTCAGCACTGTGTGGTTATGTGCATCGTGTTTTTAACGTTTGTATACTGAAATGAATGATCGCGATTCCGATTGCGGCCACATTAAATCTTCCAAATATCCAGACTTGTCAAACTATTTTACGAACTTTAAAATAAACTTTCTTTGGGATTTTATCAACAGTATCACCACAGAAGCTTTTGACACAGACAAGATGGCTGCAGAGTTCAGTATGATGTTTTCACAGCATGCATTCACCGTAGGACAGCAGGTAAGTGTTCCTTTTCAAGGTCATTTAACAAAAGTTTTAATAGCAATTTTTTCATCAAGTAGCAACACATTTTGAGGATTTGTTATCAAGTATAATTCCTCAGATTGTGGACTCTTCCTTTTTTGTTTTTTACAATTTGTATCAGTTTTTTAAATAATTAAATTGTGATAAAATAGGCCTAATGCGGAACAAAATTTAAGATAGTGTACTGTCAGACTTTATGGAGCTTAAAAATATTAACACAAAGGGTATTTACATGGAATTGTATGTAATTTTTTCCTTAAAAGAATGTTTCACTATTATCTACGCTTTTCAGTTAGTCTCATCTGCTTCTGAATTTGTAAATTACACTTTCCTGGAAAATTTGATGTAAGTCTGTCCATTAAAATCAATCAAAACATTAGGTGCCGCCATCAGGATCAAGAGTTTTGCATTTTGTTTGTGGCGCTAAACGGCAGATACATGTATGGCCACATTGCACATGTTTACCATGTGAGTGCTGTTGCTAGGTAGTTACAATGGTGGGAAGGGCTTAAAGGATCAGCTCGTAATATTTAAAGTTGCATTACCCTCAAGTTAACATCTCTTTTAAGAAATACAGAACATTGTATTAATACTAAAGGTGCACAACTTTCAAGAAATACATAAATGTTCCCTTTTCAGCTTGTTTTCAACTACAGTGGGAAAAAACTTCTCGGGCTGGTTTGTAAAGAAATGGAAGGTGAGATTATATAATATTTTTGTCTTGTTTTCATCCTCTTTGTCTTGTTCTCTATTACAATTCTGTTAAAAAATTACTATAAAAAGTTCAAAATATTTAGTTTGTTGGTATGCCAGCTATTAAATCTTTTTATCTGCTTAAAGTTGTCTTAATAGCCTACACAACTTGCCACTAGTGGTCCATTGCTTCATGTTCTTTGGCCCATAGTTTTTCCATTTGATGGCAAACAAAATGTGTGAACACTGTATTTGATCTGTTTGAAGAGGCATGGGAATTTGTGGTCTACAAAAAATCAACCAATGAAACAATTGAGGTCAGATCACAACACTAAAAGATCTCTAGCCTGGTAGTCAAAGCTGCAACTTAATTCCAACACAAGCTGGGCTCTTTAAAGTTTGTGAAAGTGCAGAATTATCTCCTAAGTCCAGGCTAAATAATCTCTTAAGTTCCAGTCAAGGTACAGTCTCAACTGTCAATGAGGTACGATGAGTCGCTGATGTGGGGAGACTCTCTAAAGTTTAAACAGACCATCGCTGTGTTTAATTGTTTTTGCATGCTCTTCTGTTAGTCTTTAACAAATTGAGAACCTTTAGCTTGATGCACTAACTCTTTGCGATCATTGCATAGGCCTAAATCCATTGCTAAATTTAGTGTTTTTTGCTAAACTTAGCCAAACGGGCTAAAATGTATCTTCTCATCCCGTTCCGTCCGACCCCCGTGGGTCTAACTCTGCAGTTTTATGTATTGTTGAAAGTAAATTTTCATGATGACATACCAGTTAACAGTATTAGATAATTAACTGATTTAGCAAATTAAAGATATGATTGGTCTGCCGTTGTAACAACATTCAGGGTACTGGAAAAAGTTACTTTGTTGCAACATTCTTTTGAAAACAATTATTTACACAATGGCAACGCTGTGTATACATGCCTACAATGTGGTAGTTTCGTTACAACATTACGTTCTAAAGACGTACAGGGGAGTTGACAAAGATTCGTTGCTACAACGTTACTTAGATAACGTTATAACAACCAAAAACACACACTCTGGCAACAGTGTTGTAACATTTATATAAGTTGTCATAAGGTCACTTGGAACATTTCTTAAACGTACCAACAACGTGGTTGTTACATTGCGTCCTTACGTTCGGAAGACGTATAGGGGAGTCGACAAAGTTTCGTTGTGACATTATGTTAATAACGTTACTTACACCAAAGTCTGACTTCATAACAACGTTGTGAGAACGTCAAATTGTTAGCTGGGGTCTCTGTACAGTGATGCTTTTTGGTTAGATAATTGGAAAACAGGAAAAATGCACTGCTTTTACTTGTGATGATAAAGTTGGTGACAGAATGACCTCACAGTTAATTTAGAAATAAATTGTAAGATTACTAGTTGGTCAGTAAATTTTCCATTTCATATTCAGGTTGTTCTTTATTACCCCTCAGCTCGTTGGGCTAAAAGGGGTATTGTAATAGCGTATGGCTGGCTGGGGATCATAACTTGATTAGAAGCGACCTTTGGACTTAGGTTGGGTAGACTTGATTCAAGTCCCTTTCTCGTGCGAGGTTCCTAACGTAACGCGCCAGCATGCAGCCACAGAATACCAGTGCGCCCTCACCGACAAAATGTAGTTATTTATGCGGTGGCGATCAAGGGACTTGACGGGGTCGTTTCCTACTCCACGCATTTGAATAGAAAAATCTCCCCAAATGGGGAGATGTACAAATCCAATGGGAGCGTGGAAGTGCCGCCCCTTTCATTTAGTATTCATCTTGCTCTGTGACGTTTGTATCATGTTCTATGGACGTAAGCATCTCCAGAATGGCTGCCGGGCGGAAGAGGGGGGTGGGTGTTTTAAGTCGCTGAATTGCATTTGTCAACAATTCAAAGTATGCATTTGCAAACAATACCAATCCCAATGTATACGTAATATTAACTTGAATTCAAATAAATTTGTAGTTTTTATATATATTCATGCATTTCGATCCTCGACAAAGTACTTTACCACCCCCGCAAATAAAAAATCAACGAGTCTTCTTTTTGAACGCGTTTGATTGGACAACAAGTAATGCGCCATAACTTTGCATATTCGTAAGTGAATAAATTTACATATCAGGCAACTGCGGGTTCGTCAAGTCCCTGTCCCGCGCGCGGAACAGGTTGGGGAATGCAGAGCGCAAAATAATAGTTTTCTGACGATGAGGCAAGGAAGGGCCTTGCACGGGATTGGGACTTGAGTCAAGTCTATAGGTTGGGTGGAAAGGAAAATTGTGATTTTGGGGGATGAAAAGGTCAAAAGTCAAGGTCATACTGGTGATTTGTAGGTAAATGGTTTCTGGAATATACATGTAGTGTCTATATGTAGTTACATGTACATGTACAAGTGATATTTGGACTTGTAAGACATTTGGAATTGTAACTTGGTGGGGGGGGGGGGGGGGGGGTTACCCTTAAGAAAAGGAAAGTTGGAATTGCTTTGGTGGTGAAAAGTTCAAAGTTTAAGATCACAGTAGTGAGTTACAGGTAAATGGTGTTCGGACTGTAAGGCCATATTCACCTTGGCGGCTACGACTGTTGCTAAGGGTGTTGCTAAGGACTTACCAGACTTTAATGCATGATGACAGTTAGAAATTACACTTGGACTTTTAACTGGGTGAGGTTTTCCCTTGGGCATGTTGGGGAAAGGAAAGTTTGGATTGTTTTTTGGGGTTAAAAGGTCAAGGTCATGGATGTGAGTTATAGCCACATTGTTTCTGGATCGTAACTCCAGTTGCCAGTCAAAGAAAATGTCCTGTGCTTGGGCCATATCCAAGAAATGGGGATCAATCAAGCCTGTGAATTTCGGTATGGAGCTCACTGTGCCCTTCCTAAGCCTGTCCAGGGGGCAGCTGCAGTCGAATGTTTCTCCCTAAAAAAAGTCAGTGCACCTTGGGCTCTCTCAATACTATGGTGGAAACCATGTTCGCCAGCATTACGGGAAAGCTCCATTAAAAGAAAGAGGCTAAAATGAAACATCCTTTTCATTTGAAAACTTATGTTTTCTCCATGTAATTCCTTTTCCAAACAAGCCAAACAGTTGACTGCCCCAGGCAGATTAACTGCTCATTCATTAAGTTTAATGACCCAAGCAATTAAATGAATTGAATTGAATTGATTTTCACCTGATGGGTGAAAAGGATGTATTCTCGCTTTTTCTTCTCAATTTAACCCTCGGGAGGTTACGGTTTAAAACCCTTTTTCTAGAAACCTAAGCCCTGCAAGCCATTTTCAGAAATTTTCACATTTGACAAAACTTGTCTCTGTTAATAATGTTTTGTTTAAATTTGTAGCTGCCGATGTTTCCATGCTGAAAGGAGAAAAACCATCACAAAAAGCATTAAAGGTAATTTTTGTTTCATTTTCAGCCATATGAAAACAGTTTAACAACGGAATACACAGAAAAGAAATAATAGAAAAATAACAACTTGAAAAACAAAGCCACTTGTAACTTACCGACAAAGTTTTTTGTTTTTTGTTTTGTTTTCTTTCTTTGGTTCTCTCTTAATTCTTTTTTGCACATCTAGAACCATGCAGTTACTGTTTGAATATGTAGAAATAAATCATAACGGTTAACAAGGGATTGCGAGACCAGAGTCTTTTTTTATGGGGATTTAGGATTTATGTATTTGAGGACTGGCATTAGTATTTATTTATTACACACTTGGGGCCATGCACAGTAAGCCTAATCGATGTTAAAAACGTTGATCTTTTTTCGAAATTGTTTTGACCCATCCGCCCCCCCCCCAATTTCGATGTTTACATATTGACAAACTATTTAATATACCCTATACACTGAAGAACAAAGTAATGTCTCAAATGAAGCAGATATTTTAGATCAATGCTCTCACAGCTCAAGAGTTTTCAATGGCTTTTCCTCATGTACTTACGATAAATGCAACGGCACCCAGCACGTCGTGTAGCTTCATGTGACACTACCGTACCGTATTTAACGTGGCAGACTGTGGCAGAATGGGGCGCGCGCGGGCGATGAGTCATCATACAATTTGCGGACGTGATTTACCGTACTCTGAAGACGTTGGTAAAAATAACACTGTCCATTGCAAAGGTACAACAAATATGTGTAAACAGAAAAATAGTTTGAAACATTGAGTTATACGCCACCAGTGCTCCATAAAAGTTTATAAAACTTAACATTTTACATTCTGGTAATTATAGTCTCAAAGGTTCAGATTTCAAATGGGGGGGGGCACTGACATCAATTGGGGGGCACGTGGCCCCCCCCCCCCCCCGCCCCCTTATTTACCCCACTGGTAGGGGGGGCTAAGTTGTTTTTCAATAAATTATTGTATGCATGAAAACATCTTTATATTTTAAATTAGATTAACATTGGTGTTAGCATGGCAAATACGCAAGTACTGTTTGAAAAGGCAGAGTCATCAGTCATCAATCTTATTGGCAAGTCTATGGGGTAAGTGGCAATTTTTTTGTACGGAAAATTCTTTATACAATGTGTTTGTTACTGTTACTTATGTAGCTTTGTGTTGGAGCAAGATTAATTGGTTTAAAAATGTTGCATCCACTTGAGGTGATGCCTCTTCTTTCGCTTCCCAGGTTGTATCGTCAATTGGAGTGTGTTCCCTGGTTGTATGGCTTCTAACTGGTACCCCTGAACAAGGATATTGACAAAACAGGCTTTCATTAAAAAAGATGTAAAGCTGTTAAAGTTGTGGGTTTGCCCTGCCTTGAATAAGGGAATAAAAGAGTGGTGACGAGTTCTTAAACAGCCGTTTAAAACCGGCTGGGTCGTGGCCGTGCGATAAAGGCCCGAGCCGAAGGCTCGGGTCTTTATCGCACGGCCACGACCCTGCAAGGTTTTAAACGACCGTTTAAGAACGAGTCACTACTCTTTTATTCCCATTCATAAATGTCAATTTGTTAAAAA
Source organism: Leptasterias polaris (assembly GCA_037783415.1). Classification (NCBI taxonomy): domain Eukaryota; kingdom Metazoa; phylum Echinodermata; class Asteroidea; order Forcipulatida; family Asteriidae; genus Leptasterias; species Leptasterias polaris. The sequence goes on from JAZGTN010000131.1 coordinate 374,166, forward strand.
GTGAAAGAATAAGGAAAATCGGTGGTAAAAAAGAAAATCTGTTAAAGACAATCTGTTTGTTAAGCGAATTTTCGAAGTTTTTACATTCTCAAAAACTGTTGTAACATTCTGTTTTGAGCGCGTTGGGTTGTGTGCACGCGCGCACGCGCGTGTCGACGCGCTGGTATACTAATAGCTGTATATTGCGTTCCGCGTAAGTAAATTGGCGTAAACAAGCTTGCGCGCCCAACACGCGAAGCCAGCCGTGTTTAAACACTTCTAGCCGTGTTTATATCACACGTTTAAACACCCCCACGTGGCGTGCTCTCCACCAATCAGAATGGATAAACTGTCCAAGGTATTTATGAATATTTACTACATAATAGTCTGACTCCAGCTTGTTCTGATAACATTCACAATCGGATTACAATTTACTACATAATAGTCTGACTCCAGCTTGTTCTGATAACAATCACAATCGGATTACAATTTACTTCATAATAGTCTGACTCCAGCTTAATATAATATAATAATAATGGCTTCTTATATAGCGCTCATATCCGTCACTCAGTGACGCTCAAGGCGCTTCAACAGTCAATATTTTCCTGCAAGGTATATATGTGGAGCTACTTTTTGAATTTTGAGGCCTATTTCTTTACATAGCACCATGTAATGGTTTACAAGGTGCTGTGGCGCAATATGCAGCCGATCAAACCAGGAACACCGGGGCAAACCCCTTCTCTTTTCGATAAGTGCACTGGGTTCTTTACGTGCATTACACAACACACGGGACCAACGGCTTTACGTCCCATCCGAAGGACGAAGCAATAATGGTTAAGTGTCTTGCTTAATAAGGACACAAGTGTCACGACCGGGACTCGAACCCACACTCTGCTGAACAGAAACACCAGAGCTTGAGTCCGGTGCTCTTATCCGCTCGGCCACGAGTCATTCTCACCTTTGATAACAATCACAATCGGATTACTATTTACCATCGCAATTGAAATTGACCGAATATATCGCCCTATTTGATACTTCTTGATAAAACAGTGTTTCAATGAGTTATGCTGAGTTAATGAACTGCTCATGTAGCTAAATGTTGCATTTGGACAGTCATTGAATTGAATTATGTGTTTCAGGGCAAAAAGGAAACTCCAAAATTTATGTTCTTCCCCAGAGGGATTATGATATTTTCTGGTGGACTTGCCGATCTGCCAATGGCGAGCTAGAGCAAGTTTGTTATTCCTAATGAATTTTCCTTTTTGCTGTCAAATTGGTATTCTACACAGAGCGTTAATGAATTTTCCTATTGATTGTCGGATTCGTACTTGTGCTGTTTAACAAGTTTTTTTGATTAGTAAAAGATGCCCTGCGCCCTGGGCTGAGTTCTGACAGTCAAAATATTGCTTGCTTATATTTAGTTGCAGTTTTGTTCTAAAAGGGTAGCCTCTGCATTTTTGTGTAACTGCTTGAATTCTTTAGGTGTTTGACCACAGTAATCAATAGACCTATTCGCTCATGGATTTTTTTTCAACTGCTCTTTGGCACTATTTGGCATGGTGTTTTAGCTGGTTCTCCCTGGGGTCACATGAAAAAGTACATAATTACAGAGTAAAATAGGCCAAAACCATTTTTAAAATATTCAAGAGTAAAAGGGTAAACAGATAAAATACACCAAAACAACCAGGATAAAAAGGCACCAAGCAATTTAACCAGAGTGGGCGGAGCTCGTACCCCCTCTCGCCTCTCCCCAGTACAAACTTTTAAAAGTGTGTATGCTGCTTGCCATTTTCACATTATGTTTAAGGTCATTCCATGCCTTTACTCCTGAAAAATGGAAGGTCGAGGCAGACACACATTTTTGCTTTTTGAAGTACGCGTATTTTAACCATGTGCCTGACTAGAAAGAGTAAATTGGTTCGTTAAATAATCCGAAGCACTCCCATTTACAACCTTAAACATAAGAGAACACAAATGATAATTCCATCTAGTTGTTATCGGAAACCACTTAAGTCGCTTGTTCAGTTCTACAGTAGGAGTGGTGCTCTCACTTTCGGTACCTTCTGGAGACCAAGGACAAAACAAAAAAGGGAAAACAAAAGGACTCCACATGGAATTTCTAAAGACCGGGGTGCTCCACAAGGAAATTTGTGTACAAAGTCTATGGGAAACTGTTAAGTGCAGGGACAAAGGAAAGAACAAAAGAGTGCTCCACAAGGATGCATTTTTCCGTCTACGTGTAGTCTACACCGAGTGCTATTTTAGCAAGCTGTTTATGTTGTCTGATAAGAATATTGTTAACCTTCTGAGTACATCCAGGGATCCATGATGGGCTACAATACTCAAAGTGGGCTAAAACCAAAGAATTACAAAGAAGTTTTAAAGAATTATTATCTAAAAATTGACCAAGTCGCCTGAGCAGAGCTAACCTACTGGATATCTTATTGGCAGTTTTCTGAATGTGTTGATGCCAGTTAAGATTTTCATCAATCCATACCCCCAAATGTTTAAAAGTACTAACATTGTCTAAAGCCACTCCTTTAATATTTAACCGGAGGCCATTTTGCTGAGAAAGTTTACGAGAAGTACCAACCAACATACAATGCGTTTTAGATATATTCAAAGTAAGCTTATTCAAACTAAGCCATTCATCAATATAGTTCAGTTCAAAGTTCAAAGTAGTTTCAATTTCAATATTGTCGTTCCCACTGTACATTACGACTGGACTGTGTCGTCAGCATATAAAATAATCGAAGCCTTGGACACAGAATTTGGCAAGTCATTAATATACATCGTAAACAATAGGGGACCTAATAAAGATCCTTGGCGGACACCGACCGTTATGTTGTCCAATTCTGAAATTTCACCTTTAAAAACTGTGGCCTGTTGATGGTGGGTAAGGTAAGATTTAAACCATGCTTAGTATGGTCAATATACAGTTTGACCCCAAAAAAATTGTAACAAAAGGTTTTCCAACGGTTTCAGGTACTATTGGACATCAAAAATAACATATTAAAAATCTAAGAAAATCAGAGTACCGGAAAGCCGTTTTTTCAAAATGGCGTCCAAGATGGCCGCTATACTATCCTAAAATGACTATAAGTCAATCATTATTAACCCTACAGATGTAATGTTGGTGCCTATCCCCAGGTTTTAGGGGTCAGAGAACTCATTGAGACCAACAAAAGAAGCATTGAGTAATGAGGTAACATAAAATTCCAAGATGGCGTCCAAAATGGCCGCCAATACACTAAAAAGGCTATAAGTCATTTAATATTCACATTGGGAGTTTAATTTTTGGTGTCTACATCTATCTTGTATGGATCAAGAAACCCACTAAGACCAATAACAATTTAGTGAGAATCAGGTAACCTAAAAATCCAAGATGGCGTCCAAAATGGCTGTCTAATTTGCTAAAAGCTATTTGCTGAGAGTTTATTTTGTTGTGTCTAATCCTGTGTTATAGATGCCCGGGAGAGGGTTGGGGGGGAAGTTCTTGCATCGCGGTTCAACCTGGGCGCTGCGAATGTGTCTGCGGACTCCGGCACGGTTGTTTGTTTATGTGCTTACGACCCTCCGGCGGACAAGGCCCGGGCCACGTGCGACCCGGGCCGCAATGTGCGTTCGAAAGGCCGATGATCAGTCTGCAATTCACACTGATTCATGCAGCTGGCTGCCTTCTTCATCGAGTGATCCACCGCCAAGAAATATGTTGGATTTCACTCTCGGTTACCGTCGGTTCCATCACCAATGATGGGCTCTGCCGTGGTCTCGGGCGCAGATGATTTGGGTCAAGATCTTGCGGGGCATTCGAGATATCTGCGGCTGCTGGCACCAGACTTGCACTCCAATAGATCCTCGTTAAAGGATTTAAAGTGTGCCCATATATTCCAATGGGCCTCGAAAGAGTCCTGTATTGCTAATAGACCTTATGCATATGACGTCATTTGAGTATGACGTCATTTGCCGTTGGGTTCGGGATCCGCCCCCGCCCCGGGGCGAGACGGCACTGCCACTCCCGCTGCAGGAAGAGGCAGCACGGTCCAACACCCCTCTCACTGCGTCGGACCAGTCCGGTCGTGCCATCAGGGCCCCTCGGGGGTCACTTAAGAAGCCAGGCCCGCTACCCACTGCCATGCACGGGGAGAGGGGCATCCACCGGACCGGCAGCCTCACGGAGAAGTAACTGGTTGTTTTGGACGCCATCTTGGATTTTCAGGACCTGATTACTCAATGAATTTTTCATTGGTCTTAATGTGTTTCTTGACCCATAAAACATAGATGTAGACACCTAAATTGAAATTCTAAGGTGAAAAGTAAAAGACTTATAGTATTGTAACGGACATTGCAACCGCCGGACAAACCGCCGGCGTGAGAACGCTCTCTCTCCAGAGATTGGACCGGAAGTATGGACTATAAATAGACAGTTGTGTTCGCGCCGGCGGGAAAACGTTGGCCAGGAGCCAAGATAACTGACTCTTTGCATTGTGTAATTGTGCATGATAAGTTGTGTTAGACAGACCAGATGTTGAGTTCAGTGAGTGAGCATGAACAAGTTGTCGTTCTTGGAAGATAAATAAATTGGTGTGTTTCACATTTAACCGAATTTGAGTTTCCGTTTGTTTTCTGTCTGCGTTTGGCTGCAGAGCAAACAAGGACCCGTTGGCAGTACGTTACAGTATTTTTAGTGTATTTTAGTGTATTGGCGGCCGTCTTTGACGCCATCTTGGATTTTTAGGTTACCTGATTACACAATGACATTTTTATTGGTCTAAATGGGATTCTTGACCCCCAAAACATGGATGTAGACACCAAAATGATGACTCTAGGGTAAATAATGAATGACTTATTGCCATTTTATTGTAATGGCGGCCATCTTGGACGCCATTTTGAAAATAACAGCTTTTCTTTGCTCGGAATTTCTTAGATTTTTAATATGTTATTCTTGATGGTCAATACTACCATAATCCGTTAAAAAACCTTTTGTTACAATTTGTTTGGGGTCAAGGTGTATTTTTTCATAAATTGACCCTACTAGCTAGTTCATTATCATTGATACCATAGGATTGCAATTTCAACAGTAAAAGCTCATGGTCCACTGTATCAAAAGCTTTCTTTAAATCAAGGAAAACCATACCTGTTAACTTGCCCTTGTCCATTTGTTTATACAAATAATCAGTAACATAAGTCAATGAAGTACAGGTTGAGTAACCAGGACGAAAACCCGATTGCTGAGAACACAAAAGGCCAGTGGTATACAAAAAATTGTAAACTTGCGAATGAACTGCCTTCTCAAAGATCTTCATTGCAATTAGGAGCACAGAAATCAGGCGATAATTACTTAACTCATCAAGATTGCTGTCTTTATAGAGGGGAGTAATCCTCGCCCATTTCCATTCATCAGGTACCACAGACTCCAAAATAGATCTGTTATATAACTTGCATATGACCCAGCCACAACAGGTGCGGCAATCTTGAGAAGTCTTGCACTAATCCTGTCAAGACCAGTAGCCTTGGTAGCGTTGAGATTGTTAAGTTGTTTCAGAACAAAACTAACAGGAATCTCAGAGAATATGAAATTATGTTCAGGAGTAGCAACATTATCAAAAACCGGATTCCGATTGTTTTGGAACTTACTAGCTAATCTAACTCCAATAAACACAAAGAACCTATTAAAGGCTTGAGCTATTTCTTTAGGTTTGACTAGCATTGAATCATTCACATTGAGACTGTTGGGAACCTTGCAAAGTTTCGCTGGCATATCTTTTCTTAGAATAGACCAAAGTTTGGAGGGATTTTGTTTGTTGTTCATAATTTGAGACCGAAAGTAGTCTTTTTTAAGAGTTCTGCTAAAATTATTAACAAAGTTTTCCTACAGTCTCGATACAGATTTCAGTCCAGGGGGTTACCAGAATGCTCAGCCCTTTCCTTAAGTTTGTCCCTTTCATGAGAGGTAACCACAAACTCATCCGTAATCCAAGGCGTTTTAACACCCTTACACCTAATATTGATATAAGGCGCATGTTTGTTACATACTTCAATAAACTTGGATTTCCATATACACTAAGCATCATTTATTGACTTTGCATGATCAACAAAATCAGCCCAATTAATGTCATTAAGATCCTTAAAAAAGAGTTTTTATTCAGTTTGTTATATGACCTTCCTTTAATGGTACGGGGAGGAGCTTTTGGCCTCTGAAAACGACGTACAACATAAATTAGCCTATGGTCGCTCAGCCCATGTGAAACAACTCCTTTTCTAATGACATACATGTACTCTGGTTTGCTGGTGAAGATAAGATCGATTACAGATTTACTGTTTATCGTGACCCTGGTTGGGTTGTCAATCACCGGAGTCGTATTAAATTGAGTACAAATGTTTTTTAATTTTTTGTTGTCACATTTGGAGAGTACATTCAGGTTGAAATCACCCATGATGACTGTTTCATGTCCACCTGACGAGGCGTTTCCAATTGATAACTCAAGATTGTTCAAGTATGTCACATCAGCATTTGGAGGACGATACACTGATCCAATCAGCAGTGGCTTAGACTTTGAAAAAAAAAGCTCAATCCAAATAATTTCTAAGTCCAGATTTTCAGGGTTTTCAAGGTCATTTCTTCTCCGGAAAGTAAAGTTATTAGATACACTGTACATAGACTGCTACCCCTCTACCTCTTCTGAAACGGTCCTTACGAAGTAAAGTGTAGCTATCAAGATGTAATTCACTATCTATTACCGTTTGGTCAAGATGAGTTTCCGAAAAGGACAGGACATCAAACTTATTTTGATTGTAGCCAAGTTTAAGTTTTAGGTGATCAAGCTTGCCGAGAAGACTGCAAATGTTTAGATGAGCGAGTTTAAGTCCTCGAGTGTTGATGTTCAAAAAATTTGTCGAGTCAGGACCAAAGTCGCCATCACTTGGTGATTCCCAGAATATCTCGGGTGCACTGTTAGAGTTTGAAGCAGTAGGGTTGGATGATAGGCCAGGATTTATGGAGATGTCCCCGGCAAGGAGTATGTCAGTACAAGGAAATTTTTATAGCCAAGATTACCGAAAAGATTGTCCCAGAAGACAACATTTTTGTTTTTGTTACATTTTACTTGATATGTAAAAGCAGCTTAGTTGTTATTTTTTTAACGCTTTTAATTTTAATTGTTTATTATCATTTTTTTCTTCAGAAAATCTGGGGCAAGACAATCCATCATCAACCCTGATTGGGATTTTAAACAAATGGGAATCGGCGGCTTAGACAAGGTATAGTAGAATGGAATTATTACCTTGTACTCCTTTTTGTTGCTAGTAATTAACTGCATTGGGTTTCATTCAATTTTCTCTAGTTTTTTTTCATTTATTTTTCGAAAGCTCAGCTGGTTTGTTTTAATCAAAGACTAAGAGTATTTTTTTTTTTCACTTAATAGCAGGACAGGTACCATCATGAATTTTCAAGCTCTTGATTTTCAATTTTTTTTATATTTTCCCTGACACCTGATTGCTCTGTGAAGTGTTATTTTAGGAGACCGCCAACATAGGGCTAGATAGCTCAGTTGGTAGAGCGCCGGCAAGTTAAACCGGAGGTCGTTGGTTCAAATCCCGCTCCAGTCAATTTTTCTTTGTTCAACCCAAAATCATTTAAAAATTTACCTAGTCAGTTTCCCTTGTGGTTTATTATTTGATAAGTGTTATTTTATAAAGATGAAGTAGTTGTAGAGTTAATTGTTTATTTGAGTGAATTTGTGCTAGAAATGAATAATTCTGGGAAGTTAGGGAGGACAGGGTGTGTGGAAATGGAGGGACCGACATCCCTCCAAGACAGCCCGAGTCCTCTGGGGACTGCACCAGTGACACTTTGTCCCCGCGGTAGCATGCAGCCACTGCTGGCTGCCTGAGCTGACAGACTTGCTGACAGAGCAAGGGAACCTACAGTCCCTTCGTCTCCGGTCAGTGGTTACCGAAGGGGAAACACCCTTGCAAGACAAAGAAATTGTCCGATGCCTGGGCTGTACTGAACAAAACAACTGCCAAGCGTGGCTCTGCTATTGAGTGCACTGTGAGTGCACCGTGCTTGCCCCGGGCCTGTCTATGGGGCATCTGCAGCCGGAGGGTTTACCCCACCACAGTTTAGTGCACCTACATGTAGGCCCTCCCAGCTCTGTAGTGGATACCACGGTGCCTAGGGATGGGTTTTTATAGAGCTGTTTTGATCATGCAGCAGTCGATCTGGAACAATTTACGAGAGATGTGATCTTGGTGACAACAACTTGCCCAGCCAAAGTGCTTGATGCGCTTCCCCTCCATCAGCAGTGTGCGTAAGCGCTTAGACAATCTCCAGCTTTCAGGCTAGAACTTGTTTATGGGAAAAATGCAAGAGTTCATGGAGAATGAAGCAAAGCGCCTGAAAGCTACGGGTTAGTAGCTTTTTGTTATCCCTTGGTGCCATCCACAAAAATCTGCTTGTGGCATTTTTCGTGGTTACGCTAATAAAACGGCCTGCTCACGCTATTTTCAAGCCCAATCTTGACAACAACGGTCTCAGCTAGGCCATGGTTTTTGTGCCTCCATCCTCCAGTATCCTGGGGCGTTTCGCAAGTGACTTGCTGTTCTCGGGGCAGTCTCCCGCCGACGGACCCGTGGGAGGCCACCTTCGGGACTTTTTGGGGTCTTGGGTTCAGGTCTTAAGTTTACGAGGACCCCCCCCCCCCCTCATTCGACCAACACCTTTACCGTCTCACATGTCAAACCAATACTTTAAGATAATTGATAATGTCAAATAGAGGCTACCAACTACTGAATGATGAGTGCAGAAAACACGTCGTTTTGGTTTTATGAATATTGCAGTCACCAGTCCAGACTCCAGTATTGGGGTAATCTTGTCCAGAAAACCACAAACAGGTGACCTTACATGGTGGTAACCACAAACTGGGCTTCCAGTAGATGACTATGGGTATGTTCACACGAGTAGCTAACTTCTCTGCTAAATTTGCTGCTAAATATTCTCAGCGGGGTTCGCTTGACAAAACGACTTGGCTAAAATGTACCTTGCGTTCACATGGGGCATGGTTGCCGTAAGCCAGCGCAGAGTGTTTTGGCTTCTGGTAGTTTTCTTTGCCACTGTGGTAGTTTTGTTGAAGAAATTTACATGTTGGCTTGAAGAACAGCTAATAATATAGTACACATGTAAAGTTTCATAAAGTTCACAGCGATTCTATTATTTATATTTGCAGCCTTTCGGAATGAGAAAACGATTTTGTTTTGGTCTGTTCAAAAGAGCAGTATTGTCTGTTCTTGTCACCAAATACATTGCGTCTTAAGCTAAGTTGAGTGCTACAATTTCGTCCCCAATGGTGCGAGATTTCAACGTGCCACAGCACGTGCGTTGCCTTTCTATGGGAATAAAGTTTATCACTTCACGTGACCAGCTGTAGAAACATTTTTGGATCGTTCAGATAATGTTTACAAAAATGGATTCTAACAATGGCCTATTTTTTCGTCTTTTATTTTCTTTCTTTGTTATGAGTATGATTTAGCTGTCATAAGGAATATAGATGATGTCAACTTATTGTAAAACTTAAAGAGTTTCGGCGAAAACTGAGAAGAAAAATGTATAGGCCTAAGTGCAACTCAACCAGTAGAAACAAAAATCACGGCGTTGTAACAGAGAGTTGAAATCTTGTTTACTATAGTCTAGACAGCTAAGGTCAGTTCTGTTTACTTGAGAAAAAAACACTGCTAAATTCCTTTCTCAGCAGTTGAAGTATCAATTTCACTGCTAAGTTGAGTTAGCAGCGGAAATTTTCACTGCTAACTTTTGGAGTTAGCAGCGAAGTTACCATCGAAGTTAGCAGTGAAGTTAGCAGGGAAGCTACTTTTTGCATTCACACGGTCAAAATATTTGCTGAACGTACCCTATCTAAGTGCTTTTGTCTAATCTTCTTGAATGTAAACAGCTGTCAGTTAACTGTCCAGGAACAATCCAAGAGTGAATTTGGAAAGCAAAACAATTTGAATTGGGATGGAAAACGCCCCGGGTTGAAACCGTCTCGGAAGTTACCCTAGAAAAGTTTTGATAAGGTGCCTAAAGGGCCGGTCCCACTACGGCAATAACGACAACGGAAACGAGAACGGGAACGACAAATCGTTTGGGTCTTGTTCTGACTGTACACGATAAAATGAAATCCGATACGATTTTCTTTCCCCAAGACCCTGTTACAACCATAGCAACAAATACCCGGAAGACAAAATGGCCGCTAAAAATGATGCTCTGTTGCTTCTACTGGTAAATAGAAGACGCAGGAAAAGAACCCCCAGAAGCGTGTGGGTTCATGATATTTTGAAGAATAAAGAAATTGGAGAATACAATGTCCTAGTTAGGGAGCTTTCTTCTTAAGAAGATAAATTTTTCCAATACTTCCGGATGTCCGAATGCCAATTTGAGACTATTCTAGCACTGTGACCTGACAAAGATTACAACACAACTCCGGTCCCCAATTGGAGCAAGGGAGAGGCTAGCTTTGTGTTTGAGGTGAGTTTACTAATAATTTAATATTCATTAGCATGGAAGTCGCTCATTGGTTGAACATCTCATCAATCAGATAGCATGTTTAGCACCCTCTTTCTCCCGTTCACATAAATAGTTAATCTGCAACCAAACCGCTATATTATTGGGAACGTGGGGTTGATGTCGACGTTCAGCCGCCCATGGGATGGAAGGGATGGACTTAGTGTTTGGAGGGAGGGTGGACATGGTGAATATTGTCTACAAGAGAGCATTGACCTAATAAGGAGTCTGATGATACAAATAGAAATTGAGGGGCATAATGTTAAAGTTAATTATTGAGAGGTCGGGGAAGTAGAGAATATTTAGTCTAATTTAACTATATCTCTAACAACTAAAAGAGCAATGATGAGTTTATCTCAGGGTTAGGGTTGATTTCAGTTGACCCCCCACCCCCCCCCCCCCCACATTTTTTCGCTGCTCTACAGTATTACACCTTTTTCGCTGCTCTACAGTATTACACCTTTTTCGCTGCTCTACAGTATTCAGCGGCGGATACAGTGGGGGGCGCACGCCCCCCCCTTTTGCTTGAGAAAAAAAAGAAAAAAAGAGACACCATCAAGGAGAAAAGTGAGGGAGAGACAAAATTAATGACTAAGGCCTTACTACCTAGTATTTTGTTTCAAAAAAGCTACTAAAAATCCGTACCTCGTACACTTTGTTTCATTTGTGGACCACTATTAGTATTATTTCACTGACAGACATTGTCTCACGTGAATCTTGTGTACTGTGTGGAAAGCGTGTTTTTCTCACACACTGAACATGCCTGGTGCGGGGATCCGGGGGCGTGAAGATCATTGGCCCGCAGCTTGAGTACCTGTGTTGTACATTGTGCAAAGAAGTTTCTGGATGGAAAATCCAGCACTCGCGCGCGCTAAATACAAATGTGACTTTTACAATACGAACTTCGGAAACTAGTGAAGACATAGCCCCATGAATAGGGATAATCTACTTCGTATCCTTGGCCCAGTGCATCCTTTTTTTCTGTGGCCGATTTAATTTTTAATCCGGGTTATGAAACGTACCGATCGAATGCTACTGTACTTGTAGAAGGCCCTAATGCTGAATTGTGTTTTTTTAAAACATCACAGATCTTTTGGGAAAATTGTTTGCTTTTCGAGTCGCGAGTGTGATTTTTTCCCCACATTATTATTAACTTGCGGGAAAACCATTGTCAGGTTCCCTCAACAATCCACAACTGATTTAGTCAGCGCGCCGAGCGCAATCAAGGTTTTGTGAAATACGTGTAATGTGTAATGTTGTGACCAAATTCAACATTTTCTGTAAAGATTCATGAACGGAAATACCTTCCATGATTGGTTGATTTATTTCCAACAAATTCAACACTATTTTTGAATATTTGTGTAACACTGCTACAAACTGTGGCAATCTGTTTTTGATTTGCAGTTATGGCTTTCCATAGTTTTTCGACCTGGGCTGGCAAAAACTCTGGCTGTGACGTTGCAAAAGAAAGGTCTATACTATGCTCAGCGCGTTATGTAAATCAGTCTGGTCCCCATAGATAGTTTAAATGTTGTGAAATTTTTAATGGAACCCAACTAAGTTCTCGCACAAGTTGTTAATACATGTACGTGTTATCAAAAAATTCACTCTCGCGACTAGAAAGTCAATAAATTTTCCCTCAAAATCTGTGATGTTTTTTTTTTTTTTTTTGCATTTGGGCTTTCTGTAAGTAGGCCTACAGTAGCATTCGATCGGTAAGTTTCATAACCCGGATTAAAAACTACATCGGGCACAAAAATAGGATTGCAATGGTGCTTAGGCCCAATTGACAAGGATACGAACGAAGTGGATTGGCCCTACTCATGGGGCTAGTGAAGATATAGCATCGTATAATCATGGTGTCTCACTCTGTTTAGAAAATCACAGATTTGTTTCGTATTCAAGAAAGAGGGTAAATATCCGTTGTGTTTCTTTCAAACTAGTCATTATCAATTGTGCAGATAGTACAACGATGTAGGGCTGGGGGAGGGGGCTAGGCCTCTAGTAGGCCTACCCTCACCTTGTCGTACATTAATGTTATTGTTGCTCGATCGCGCTGTCACTGAAGACAAGCACAACTTGTTCTTATCAATATCAGTAGTAACATATTTGGTGTCACATTTTAATCCTCAAGTATGTGAAAACTAAATGACAAAGAGACCCTATTTGGTTATTTATATTAAAAATTGCACTATCGTTTAACTCGCCAACAGTTTTGCCCCCTGAATAAGTATAAGTTGTAGCCTGCATTTTGATTTTATAACTCAGGATGGCCGATTCAAATCGATGACTCTCAACTCGAAAATAATATTTTAATAATGATCTTGCAAAAACAAAATTGGTTTAAGTGGTCAGATATTGCATGAGATCGTACCACAGAGCATCTAAAATTCTGTTTTGTAGCATTTAAGCGGGCCCCGGAACCGGCCCATGCCGTAATTACTCGTTAGGGGTTCGCATTATGCGCTCGTAGGCGCCACAAATTGCATTCACCATTTGCTGCTTGGTAAATTTTCACGCCCCCCCGTTTGGAAAATCCTGGATCCGCCCCTGGTATTACACCTTTGCAAAACAATTTTTTAATAAGGGGAAAAAGAAACATACTGATCTGATTGACCTCAACAAATACTTTATTGAATGGATGAATCAAAATTTAATCAATTGTTCACACAGATAAAATAAAGAAGACTTCCATATAATGAATATTTATTGTTACATATTTATAAACATTAATACATGTACTTGAAGTATAATAAGTAAACAATAAATAATCAATATGGGATTTGAGGCATTGCATGGTGACTCAATGTATATTTGGTTTGCGGTAACATTTATAACATGAAAAGAAAACACAACTATAATAGGAAAAAAAGGATTTTGAAATTTTGGACTCATGTCACACTATTGGACCCTTGATTACTGGAAACACCCATATATCTACTTGCTAGGTAAGTTTAGTTCTTTGAGAACTTGTCTTGCTATTTATTCTACTCCGCGGCAGTTGAATAAATAGCAAGACAAGTTCTAAAAGAACAAAATCTACCTAGCAAGTACATATATACACATGGTGTTACCGCAAACCAAATATACAATAAGTAATCAAGTTATACATCACAAGGGAAACTGACTGGGTAAATGTTTAAATGATTAGGGGATAAACAAAGAAAAACTTACTAGAGTGGGATTTGAACCCACGACCTCCAGTCTAACAGACCTGGGGCCTTTTTCAAACCTCGGCTTGGGCTCCGGCTCCGGCTCCGGCTCCAGGCTCCGTCTGATGTTCGAACCACCGCGTGCAAATACACGCTGCACTGAATTTGATAACGGAGCCCAAGCCGGAGACGGAGCCCAAGCCGAGGTTTGAGAAAGGCCCCAGGGCTCAACCAACCTAGCCATTTCACCCTATGTTGACAGTCTCCAAGACAGTCTTTAGATGGAGACCGTCAACATAGGGCTAAAAAGCTAGTTTGGTAGAGCTTTGGCACGCTAAACTTTGTCATCCCAAAATCATTTAAACATTAAATTGCATAATGTACACTGAAAGTATTTACAAATTACTAATAAATAAAGTCTAGCAAACATCAAACACAGCACAAGAAAAACAAAAGCAAATGGTGATGATTTTCAGACAGACCTTGTATAAAAACTCACACATTAAACTGATGGTCCCCGACCACAGCTTCAAAATTTGCATATTTCTTTAAAATAAAACAACACCTGGTGAAACGATTTCACTGGCATTGAGCGGTTGGATGCTAAAGAAGCAAATACATGCAATAGAAGATGGATCCAAATCTGCCAAAGTTATTACCTACAACAACTAAACCTTCATTACCCATAGCCTCATCAATGTCTTCATTTCAAGTCACATGTACCCCACCCAGCCAATAAGTTACGATTTTATTAATTTAATTTAATATTTGCATTCACTTTTGCTGAGGTTGGAGTGTCTGGAAAAGAACTTCCAGTTCAGCACCATGCACAATCTGATGTATTTGAAATTTAACTTCTCCCCTTTGAATAGGGGGAGGTTGCCTGACGGTGTGGGCCATAGAATTGTAGAAGAGGTCGATGTCATCCTCTGTCTTTTGTGACTTATTTAAGTAATTTATTATGGACTGATCGACCTCTTCCTGGGTGTAGCAGTGAAGTACTTGGCCGAGCCACTACATGTGGCTTGAAATGAAGACATTGAAGACCATGATGGTAATGAGGCAGCTTGGAAACCATCGTCACTGCATACACTTCCTTCCTCAGCATCAACCTGCTCACTCTCTTCCGGTAGATTACTAGTTGTTCTAGAGAGAAAAAAAAGTCAATAAAAGAAGACATAAAATTAAAGATGAAGCTTAAGTAAATAAAAACAAATAGTAAAAACAACCCACACACTGAACCATTGAAAAATTTACATTTACTTTCTCTTTTTTTTTGGGGGGGGGGCCGAGTGTTTTGCGACTTCCACAAAATTATACTGAACTTACTCTCTGTGTTTAAGATGAGGGATTAAAAAGCCAAGTATGTCCGCATATTTGTATTTTGTCACCGACGATGCACAGTCTCCACTCATTTTGGCAGCCTTTTTACTTCCTATATGTGTGGAATGCATCCCTGATGTTTGTCCATCGCTTACGTGCTGCCTCCCCTACAAATTTGACAGAACAAAAAATGATTTAATAATATGATTTGATTTATGTCAGGTTCCTTGCAACTGGCGACTCCTTCAAGACAATCTCCTTCAATTACAGAGTTGGAAAGTCAACTATCGTGAGTATAGTACCAGAGGTCTGTGATTCTATCTGGCAACATCTACAACCCCTGCATATGCCAGTTCCACAGGAGGCAGACTGGATAGCAATAGCCAAAGGCTTCCAAGATCAGTGGCAATTCCCAAACTGCATCGGTGCAATAGACGGAAAGCATGTTGTCATCCAGGCACCTCCAAATTCCGGTTCAAGCTTCTTTAATTAAAAAGGGACATTTTCCGTCGTCTTAATGGCACTTGTTGATGCCGACTATTGCTTCACCTTGGTTGATGTTGGAGCATATGTTTCACAGAGTGATGGAGGCATATTTGCCCTATCTGCAATGGGGAAGGCCCTGCACAGAGGAAACCTATCCATCCCACCTCCAAAACCCCTCCCTGGTGCCCCTGAGCTTGGCAGTATGCCTCATGTGATAGTTGGAGATGAAGCATTCCCACTGAAACAATACCTCATGCGACCATTCCCTGGCCAAGAGTTGGACGACAACAAGCGTATCTTCAACTACCGGCTTTCAAGAGCGCGTCGAGTAGTCGAAAATGCATTTGGCATTTTGGCAGCAAAGTGGCGCATTTACCAGAGAAGGGTTCAACTTTGTCCATTAATTGTGGATAAAGTTGTTAAGGCTATGTGCATTCTACATAACTTCATCAAGCACACCTCTGCCAATGCATCAAGCAACACAACCAATCATCCTCCAGAAGTGGGAAGAGATCACCATGGGCCTATTTGTGACCTTCAGAGTACAGGGAACCATGCCTCCCAAGAAGCATATGATGTGAGGAACACCTTCACTAAGTATGTGATGTTGCCAGCTTGTGGGGTAACATGGCAGAGAAACGCCTGTTTTGGCCATGCGAAGTAGATCATGTATCCTGTCAGCTTAATGCTAGCAATATTATTCTAATGACTCGCTGTGATAACTGCAGCTCCATTGAGGATTTGTCCCTCGACCTAGTAGTACTAGTGTAGTAGCTACAAACAATACAAAGGCCTGTTGAAAATTCAAGTGTCACACATTTTCCAAAGTTCATTTTTAATACGACAAGAGTGGCCCTTGAGCCTTGAAACAAAAATGTAATGGTGGTTCCGAATCCCCTCAAAATGAAGTAAAAGGTTTTTAAAAAATTACTTGTAATTTGTAAATAAAATTTAATTGCACATTAGTGTCATTACTCCATCTTAAAGTTGACGCCCAGGTAGCACACTATTTGGTTGTTTTTATACAGGTCAATAACCATTTTATGAGTACTCTATTTTAATGCTCAATATCATTGGTGGAATTCATTGGTGGCAAATTTAATTTTAATTTGCTTTACATTTTGAGGGGATTATTGTACTTTATTCCAAGAACGTGACTCCACCAGGGCGTGTTATGTAGTATCTATGTAGATCTAGATCCAAAGGAAACTACAGTAATCCCTGTAGCCGTATGGCTCCAGCCAGCCAGCCATGTTTTTTTATTTTGCAATGTAATGTAATTGTATGTATGAATGACGTACGATTTACATTTTATTAATAGTCCTTTCTCTTTGGTTTTAATTAGTTTGTAAAGTGGTTACACTTACCAGAGTTTCCCTCCACCAACAGTTCCAGACATTACGTGAACTTGAGCCACACTTTGTATTTACAACTTGTACAAGTTGTGTACAAAATATGGATCAAGTTCACGTAACTTCTGAGAAGAAAGTACCAACCCTGTAGAGTGCTGCCATCTTTGTTTTGAGCCACCAAGCGGCGGCCGTGGCCAACATTATAATATTTTTTGCTCCACATTATTTTTGCTATTTCTTTTGTCACTTTATGCTTTCCAGTGCTATTAAGTAGAACCTTATTTTAAGAAATTAAAATTATGGAAAATTTCATGACTTGTATTAATGTATCTACTTACTGTAGGCCTAAGATAATGGGAAAAATAAAACGCACGTTGGCTCGCAGGAGGCGAGACTGCACTCCTGCTGTTGGAGTGACCTGGGCTATGCCTAAAAACTGTGTTCGATGCTTTGGCATCGTCACCTGAACTGCTAAATAAAAGCTTATAAAATGTTAACCAAACATGCTTACCGCTACATTGAATTCTTTCCCCTATCTCCTTCCAAATGTCCAGCTTCTTTCGCACGTCTTTGAAGGCTTCGCTTGACTTATCATACAGAATTTCGTTCTTATCTACCTCTAAAATAAGTTTTTCGTCGTCCATTTTGTTTTATTTTTGGGGAGGTAAAAAAGTTGCCGGCCGCGTGACGTAATACCAAAGTTTGACTTTGATTGGTCAAAGGTAAAAATCGGACCTACCATGCCTTAAAAAAATCGCACAAGGATTGATCGGAACGATACGTATCGTTTTGCTCCTTGTTTCCGTTCACATTATAGCATGCTGTGTGACTTGTAGCAGTACTTGATAACGGGGAGCGATTTATTTTCTCGTTCTCGTTCTCGTTCTCGTTCTCGTTTTCGTTATCATTCTCGTTATCGAGGCCTGTGTGACTGGGCCTTTAGTCTGTAATAATCAACAATTCCTTCCGTAATTTGATTCTTAAGGATCCAACAATATTTTTTCAAGAATTTATTAAATCTCAAAAATTCACTGTTCGAATGTGCCACTACCAAAATTTTGAGTAATGACAATTTGCTGTGTCTTAAACTTGACAAATCATCTATTTGATCACACTTTGACCAAATCAAGAACCACAATCAATTCAATGTTGAACGGAGTCTGCAATTTCTCAGTTCAATGTTCAAGAAATGTTCATGGACATTACTCTTTGCTTAAAGGCTATAACAGTTAAGTTTTCCAACCAGGGATTATCCAGCACACTTAACTCATAAAAACTTGTCATCAGTCTATCATCAACTCTAGGCCCATTGAGGAAAATATCACATCTCTATAAGCTTCAAAGCTGAGGTTCACATCAGCTCATTGTTGGCGTGATGTTCCACTACTCACATTAGGAGTGTCCAATCCTTTAAACTCTGAATTAGTATTTGGGGGTAGGGCCATCTATGACTGAAAATAATACAAAAATGTACAGTATATGGTCTTAAAAGTGAATACCTCTGCAGTACACTTGCCAGTAATTCAAGGAAAATTATTAAAGTTGCAATATCTGCTTTTAGATCAACAATTCCTTTTAACTAAAAATGCTTTTGACCAAGTACCCTATAATTAAATTAAAACACTACATCAATACACATGGTTTTCTCCATTAAAATAATGAAACAAGCTTACGCTTTGCTAAGCTCCGCTCTCCTCCATGCCTCACCAGATCTAGTATAACTGTGCCATGGCATGCATGGGAGAACTCTGGCTGCATGTATCAAACTTCCCACACTTCACACACTGGACTTCAAACTGGTACTCTGACTTTCAATTTCTCCACTTTATATCTCACACTACCGCTTTGTTCACTCACGCACACCAGTGACATTTCCAAGACATTCTTGAGGGACTACGCCCGCAGAACAAAGTAACAGACTCTAGGGATGCCTTTGTATTACAAGTACTGCTGCTGCACAGTAGCTACTGCTGCTGCACAGTAGCACTTGCTCACCTGCCAAAACTATTTACAACAAAGCAGCTGCTGCACAGTAGCAACTCGCACTGGAAATTGCACTGTAGCAAATCATGGCCCTTCAGTTTAGTGGACAAAGAAGATACAAAATAACCATCTCAATTAACTTCTATGGATTTAGCTGTGACAAATACTTTCTCTGCAAGCTATCTGAAGGATGTCCTTCAGGCAGATGGCAAGGCTGGAAGAGATGGGAGTGATGGCGGCCAGTCATGTCTCGAAACATCGAAGGGACACTCCCCAGCAAGGGTCTTACTAATTGGCGAGTCTGCTATCTTTTTGACTTTTCTCGCATATATATTGTTCATGTACATGAAAAGTCTTCTAAGTCCCATAAAACTTATCTATTATGTCTTTTCCCATACTGGTGATACCTTTCTGACATTTGTGCATGAGCCTATGGGTTCCCAGGTGGCTTTTTTATTCTCTCTCATGCTGCGGTGCGTGCATTTGGGTTGGATGTTTAGTAGCGCAGTCTTCCATTGTGAAGCCTGCTACTTACATGTAGCCTGTCTGGATTCCACTTACAGTAGGGAATCCTATGCCTCAAGGGTTTTTTCTTTTGGTCACGCCTTTTTCCCTATACCCCTGTAGACATACAATACAATATTTGTTTGTATACCAACCGCCTTACTCGGTGCGAGTCTATGCAAAGGTAGTATTCCCTCTTCAGGTAAGTAGAGTGATGTAGACTCCCTCCCCACATTAATGTGGGTAGGGTCTACGAACGAATATTTACCTACATGTTGTTCTTCCCCTCAATACTCGATACTTTGAGTGCCTACTTGGTTAATGAGAAAAAGTGGCACTACTGTAATGTACGTTGTCACAGGGCATCAAAGATAGGACACTTGAGGGCGCTATTGTTTGTAAAGTTCTTAGCAAATTGCCTAATAGGGAAAAATGTAAATGTACAGGTAAGTACTCCTTCGTGGGGTGGGGGATTTTCTAAAACAAAATGCATGCAACCTGGGATTGCATCAACTTAATCAACTACATACATAGATGGGGGAAAAAATGAAGTAATATCAGCTGGGAAAAAGTGCGTCCAGTTGCTTGACAGTAATAAATCTGTTGATGCTATAAAACCTTTCATGAATGCAGACTCGTTAGTAAATTCAAAGTTAAAGCAAGCGTGTATCTCAAAGAAGGTGCTAAACCAACCATAGATGCACCGAGAATTTGCAGTGTGCATTTCAAACCAAAGCTTAAAACCACAAGATGGAAGAACTTTAGATAATCAGGAAGGCTACACAACTCTCAAACTGGTGCAGTTCCAAACACTACTAGCTCGCAGCAAGATGGCTCCATCTGGGTGTGCTTAGAACCAGAATGCCTGTTTCAGGTCAGACACTGGTGTCAATTTTACCATAAAAAGATCTGTGGAAAAGACAGAGGCTCGCTACAGACCTACGGTGGAAAAGAGGTTGTAACGTTGATCCCAACCCTTTACCAACAAGATTAACAATTCGATGGACCCACATGATTGGATGGAAATGTGTCATCTGTATAGCCAGACAAAGACATTACCTAGTTTAGTTTTCTTTGCATTAAAGGTTACTAGCCAATCCTTCCCCCCTTCAGCACGCTCTCTAAATCATTATTCACAACAAAAAGTGTTGGAAGAGTTAAGGGAATGTAGTAGTGGGTTTGAATCATCAGCATACATGGCGAGCTGAGTCAAAACTTCATTATGCAAATCATTTATGTAAACAAGAAAGAGAGTAGAACCAAGTACGGAGCCCTGTGGTACACCATTATTGATAGAACGGGAGAAGATTAACCCTCAAGAACAACCATCAAATTTTGGTTGGAAAGGAAAGCAAATATTATAGATAACATTTTGCCGGGCAAACAATATGACTGAAGATTGTGAAGCAGGCCAGTATGCCACACTTTGTTGAAGGCCTTGGAGATGTCTTATGCTACAACACGAGCCTCACCCTGCATTATAAATCCCTTTTTAAATGATCAGTAATTAGGGAAAGCAGATCACAAGTTGAGCAGAAATGACAAAATCGGAACTGGCAGTCTAACTTGGCGAGAATATGGGAAAGTTCTGAGAACACATTTTCAAAACAATTGCAGGGATTCCGTCCTCTATAACTTTCTTACATCGATTTCAAGCTTCATGAAAAAGATGCTTACTATCCGAGTTCCTGAAGAATGATACTTGTTAAAAAAATTGTTTCGATGGGTTATTGTTGCTGCACAGGTTGGAGTGTACCATGGTTGAGAATGGGCCTTGATCTGGTAGGTACGTGAGAGGATGTAAATCTTCATCAATTGGGATATCTCATCTGCTGCCAAATCAGGACCAAGACTTGGAATCAATGACCAGGGAACATCCCAGTCATCTTTTCAAAACTGTATAAACAGTTAGGTTGGAATGTAGTTGTGGGAGAAGATATGACACAGAAACAGAGACAATTGAGTGATCCGAGTTACTAATTGGAGGCAAGACCTTGGTAACACACTCATCTAGGTTGGAACACAAGAAGAGGTAGAGCTGGTACCTTTCACCGAAAGCAACATCCCGAATATGAGTAGGGAAAGAAAGGAATTGAGTAAGAACTTGGTAGATTGAAAAGTTATATTTTGCCCCAGCAGGAATGCCATTATTACAAGAATGGGTCAGCCAGTCCTTGCAGTGAACATTGAAGTCACCAAATACCATGACTTTTGCATAATGGTGCTGAGAATTAGCAGAATCAATGCTATCACAGATGGTATTAGCATTACGCAGGATGATGATGATTAAGGTGAACGATACAGAGTAGGTTGTGGAACAGAGAAGCGAAAGGCAAAAGCGCATGTATTGATGATGGTTGTCACAATCCAAAGTGCTTTCACAGGCTAAATGGGAAAGTTTCTTTGACATAGACACTCAGCCCATGTGATGGAGGGTGACTTGAAAGAGTCAGAAGAAATGTCACATTTCTGTCTGCTCTCAGATAGAGCTAGCCAATCATGAGAGTTGTTAGGAAGAAAAACTACCTTAAGCCGCCCGCTGTATAAGCCGCAATGCACAGAATTTGTCAAAACAAGATTTTCACGTCGGTGTATAAGCCGCCCGGTGTATAAGCCGCAGTGGTGACCGCACACACAGAGGGGTCGTGCGTGTTTGCGGTCCTCTGTGGTGATGTACAGTGACTAGCGGGCAGCACGACAGTCATTGTACATCGCCACAAAGTGCGTCTTGCGTTGAATTAAAGTAAAAATGTACTGAAGTCAACACCATCTATCGTTATTGAAATCATTTATTAGAATGGTCTGCAGTCAAGTGGGACTATTTACTTTTCGTAAATTTTGAATGGCGATATATCGTCGGGTAAATATCGCCGATATTTCGATATTCGTGAAGTTTTTTTCGCAGGGAGTTTTATCGCAGGGAGGAAGTGAGCAATTATAAACAAACAAGACTTGACTGTATTGATAAACTGCTGAGGTAAAATCACTGAATTTAATATCCATATTCCATGAAAACAGAACGTCTTACATTTTTATCGCTAGTTCCGACTCAATTAATTAATGGTTTCTACCTCCAGGCAGGGTTGTGACCAGAGGTTTTTAAAAACCGTTTAATTTTCACAGACGAGCGTAGAGTTAAACATAGAGCTATATGTTTCCAAAAATTTATTGGATTGTGCACTGCTCGGAGATGTGTGCATCGCCGTGTGAACGAACGACATGTGTGTCGGCTCACAACTTGGTGAGTTAGATACAAAATAAAACACATGCATTAAATTGAGGAAGTCTGGCTACATGATACACTACATGTACATACATAAACCATTTAGACACAGACTCGATGCATAACGTAGAGCTATACGTTCTACTAATAGTCTGGCTCCTAGGTTTTTCTAATGCTTTACTCAACGAATGTGGCAGCAAACAGACGCTGTGAGAATTCTTTTTTTGCTAGCATGGAAAGGGGAAACATCGCTGCATCAAACAGTCAACTTGAAATAAAAATGACACCAACAAGAAATGATCAATCGCGATCGTCGAGGCCAAGATTTAACAACACTTTTAATTTTGATAGTTTTCAGTTACGTAAGAAGAATTCCTTAGTACTATTTTAATCTTATTTAGTAGTAAAAAATACCGGTCGGCAATGTCGTAACATTGCTTGAGAGCAGATCGGGATTTTTTAGAACTGGTTAGTGCCAACCAGCCCCGATCGTTGCGCCTGATCTCTGAAGCTGGTGCCTCGATTTTTATTCTTATACGAAGGCTCGTGGAAAAGCTTGTCGGTTTAGCCAAATATTTTCTGCAAAATCGACCGTAAACTGTCGGTATTTTAATTCACAATAATGCTAAAAAGTAACGTTTCCCGTGATTTCTCACTAAGGGAATTTCCATTGCACCTTCGCTCCCACGGCTACCAGCCGTTTCTTCATTCCCTGGCAATAAAGTATAGCAACTAGGAGCAAGCACATCCGCGGGATCGAGGTGATGAATACTATGGGATGGCAGTGCTGTGAGAAGCATTACGTCATAATTATTCACAATCGGTAAGCGGCCTGTGCCAAGCACGTTTTTGCTGCTTCCTCGATATGAAGAAAGACAACCATGGCTAGAACAACTGAACAACTCACGTTAGTTAGAACGGAGATTCATAATCAACTCACACGTTCATGTGTATACATTGACATTTATGGAAAACGTTTTAACAACGTTAATAAACAAAACCAGAGTTGTGCTATGGAAATACAGCACAAGAACCCCCAATAGGTACATAAAGGGGTGAGTGGTTGACCCCTTAAAAATGACAATTATGTTGTAATATAAACCAAAGACAATTAAGCAACAATAATCAAGAATACTTCTAAAGATTATTGTGTGTATATTGTGGGTTGGTTTCATGGACATCCTGTAAAAACGCCACATGTGCATAGCAATACATGCAACAAAGTCCGATAGCAGCCGGTTAGTACCCTCAACACTAAGATGAATCTCATCATATAAAAACAGAGCATGATTTTGCCACTAAAAACACGAAATGAGTGAGGTTTGAAATTTAGTTCCCCCATCCCTTAATGCTATGCGAATAATTTGAGGGGGCCCCAATTGATTCAATTTACTACATTGGGAACTAATTTCCACAGAATGCCTATGTTGCTGTGAATGACAAAAACGCACTTCCCCAACCTGAAGGGCGGATGGTTGCATCTAAGTTTGGAATAAGCAGTGAATTCTCACACCTGCATATAACCAAAGACTGCACAGAGTAAAGTGGCCCTGAACATTGTAACCTCATACTGTGTGGTACAGACTAGAGGCAAGGCACCCAGAATATCCTGCAAAATTGAAGACTTGGGAGCAGCACAACGGGTGCCCTCAAGCAGTTTCGTTATTATGAAAGCTTTATAGTTTGATCCTGGAAACCATTAGTTTTGTGAAAATGACTTACCCCGGCAACATATGACAGCCAAGCCACAAAATCCCAAACCACACGTACTGTAACTGGAAAAACAAGGGCATGTAAAAATTGGGAAAATGCCTGCCAACCTGTGGCAGAAGTTTTCAGAGTGTTTGGCGACCAAGTCATAGCTAGTAACTGATTCATCTCTGATGCTACCATACTTGGGGAAGAAGTGGTAATGGGGTCATGTGACGTACTGCCTGTGGTTTTTATCGCACGCGATAATAAACTCGATGTTTGAAAAACAGAAAACACATCAGGTCTCTTTTCACTATTTTCTCGTGACCTCGATGACCAATTGAGCTCAAACTTTCACAGGTTTGTTTGTTCATGCATATGTTGAATCACACAAAATGTGGACAATGATTTTGAGCTGTTACCAAAAGTATACAATACCTTTAAAGACAAAGAGTTAGTATTGTCTTAACTATTAATTTGTTACCACCAGTTCCATTCTTCACTCCAGTGTTGGAGTCAAGACCTCAAAGTCCGAGACCGAGACCGAGACCTTGCAGTCCGAGACCGAGACCGAGACCGAGACCGAGACCTTGCAGTCCGAGACCGAGACCGAGACCGAGACCGAGACCTTACTGTTCGAGACCGAGACCGAGACCTCATTAAAATTGTCAACACTTTGTAAAATAATTTTTCAATAAAAATTGACTTGCGAGGGGGCCCTCAATTCAAGAGGGATTTACCTATGTACTGTTGAACCTTTGACAATACCAAAATAAAACTAGAAATTCAGTTTTTCTTACGTTAAAATACAAGTAGTTCTTGAATGATGTAAATGATGACATCATTTAACCTTTCAACATGAAACTATGCCTTTTTTAATAGTTTTTTGTTTCAACTTCTGGTTTGAACTGAAAGACAAGGTCAAAACAGGGGTCTTATCAGTGAAACATTTATTTAGTTTGTACTTTCGAATGATGTGTATAAAAAAAAATCTAATTTGTGATTCAGGAGTTATGATATTTGTGAATATTGAACTTTGATTTAATGTAATTGGATACCTGATGACTTCATCAATAGTTCAGGTGCCGTCTTAATGTTGAGGTTCAAATGTCTGATGAGTTTCAAGGTTCAATTCAGTTTCACTTTTGAGTTATGTTTTAGAGAAGAGTTGAGTGGAAGAAGAAGATAAGGAAGAAGGAAGAGAAGAAAAAAACAAACCAGAACAATAACAAGAGGTGTTTGCACTACTGCATGAACACCTAAATATTCCTCAGCTTTAGTCCTACTCATACTAGCTGATTCCTTTTTTAACATGGACAAAAACACGTCCCAAAATTTGTTTTGTTTCATCCATTTCAGCAAGGTACTAATTGTTCAAATCATGTAAGTAAAATACTGCGAACATGACTAAAACATGACAAACATTCATTTCACTTAGTAAGTAAAGTTGCCTGTATAATATACTTTTTGTTGTGATCACAACTCACAAATCTGATGAAGGCTGAACTGGTCCCTGTTTGTTCAGTGATGGATTTGATCGAAAACAAAACTTTGGAACCGAATGCTTTACACTCTCCTGTTGTGTTGTCCACAAACTCTATGCTCCTTAAAAAGCAAATTTAATGATCATTAAAGGAGTTGCGTGACATTACATATGTCTAAGTGTCAACAAGACTGCAATGTGTAATCAAAGTTAAAAATTCAAAAGCAAACTTGTTTTCTTAAAATTGTATAATTTATAAACTCTTTTCAAGGTTTTGAGCGATCCGGTTCAATGTACATCCTGTAGTTGGCTCTGTCAAACCATGGTCAAACATCGTTGCCGGTCAGTGGATGCACACACATTGCATGACATGCGGTTTGTTAATGAATAAGGACACACAGTTCATGCTGCTGGTTTTGAACTGCCTAGAGTGATACAGGCAATAAACCATAAACCAAAAACGGTTAATAGAACAACCAACTTTAAACATTCTCGGCAAGGTCTCGGACCGAGACTATCCGAGACCTGTGCCCGAGACCGAGACCGAGACCGAGACATTCGAGACCGAGACCGAGACCGAGACCGAGACCGAGACCGAGACCGAGACCCCCAAAATATGGTCTCGAGACCGAGACCGAGACCTCGGCCGAGACCACCAACACTGCTTCACTCGTTAGGTAACTTTTTTATTTTAGTAATGGCAGAGTCCCGCTGTCTGATATGCACTGCCTCGACGGCACGGCTTCGACATCGCTCCCCTCTGCAGAGTCATCGGGGGAGATTTTTCAGTTTCCTTTATCGGGGAAATGCTTTCCAGAACTCTGGCCCCCTATAACGTGTCAGATTCCAACCCTAGGGCTGTGCCTCTCGGGCTTCTGGTCCCTATAATGCCTGTTGATAATAATGTCCTTGCTTGGAACACACTTTCCAGGCCTCTGACCCCCAGCATTTCAGATCTGATTGTTAAGGCTGACCCTCCGGGGCCTCCAGTCCCTAATCCAAGTGTAAAGAAGTCCAAGAAGGACAAATTTA
Organism: Leptasterias polaris; assembly: GCA_037783415.1. Classification (NCBI taxonomy): domain Eukaryota; kingdom Metazoa; phylum Echinodermata; class Asteroidea; order Forcipulatida; family Asteriidae; genus Leptasterias; species Leptasterias polaris. The sequence goes on from JAZGTN010000131.1 coordinate 400,936, forward strand.
CACCTTGTAAGTGTTTTGGAGCTGCACCTTCGAGGCCTCTAGCCTCCGGTTTCTGGAGCGAGACCTAAAGGTATGTAGTCTCTCTCTTCCTCTCCGATGAGTTTTCAGATAATTCTGACTCCTGCCTACCACGACCATTGGCGAGTTTGTCCTCACCCTCCCGTGGAACAGAGCCTATTCCAGGTGGGATAAAGAGACTACTGTTCTCTTACCCCCAGGGACAGAGAGTCTTGTCATCCAGATCCACTTGCCTTTTATTCTTCAGGCCTATTATTCTTTGTGGACTCTGTAATGCTTTCCACAGCCGACAATAGGCTGCGCCGGGTTATTCAGGATATTGTATGTGTCCTGCATATCTCAAAGGTTGAGGACCCGGCACTCTATCAAGAGGCCTGCCAGTTGTTCAAGAATTGCACTAGTCTAGCTGAGTCTAGGGCCCAGTCTTTCGCGATCCTCCCTGTGAACTGCCTCTGTGCCGACCGTATTGAGGTTATCACAGCGGTTAAGAAATGGTGTTCTGTGGCTGAACGTGATGTTCGTCATTTCTGGTTCCAAAAAATCTTCTCGCAGTCCTTACCTGTCGTAGCACCAGAAAAATTTGCTGCTGACTCTGGTGAACGTTCCTTTCTAAGGTCTCCATTCTTAACTAAGAAATGCAATACTCTAGATGACACCCTGGTCAAGCTAGACATGGCCTCCCCAGAGTTGGTCTTCTTTTTCTTGCTTTCTGCAACTGCTCTCTGAGTACTTGGTGTGCTCCATCTGATCAGAGATTCTTGCCCCACTTTAAAACCAGTAAATTTACCGTGTCTCCAAGGGTTCGTCTCTTCCTTCTTTGTCACTCTTCAAAATTTTGAAAGATGACGCCTAATCCTGAACCCAATGCCATTAAACAAGTTCATTAAACATGGTCCTAAATTGCCTCACAGTCCCGGCTTGGGCGGCAACTTTGGACCTGAAGGATGCTTCATGTCATGTTTCAGAACATCACTGCCATTTCCTCGGCTTCCAATACAGGGGATTAACACTTGTGCTCATAAGTCTGTAAGTCAAGGTTAGAGCATCTTGACATTTTACCACTGTCTTTTTTATTTTACCACTGTTTTTTTTAAAAATGTACTGTTAGTCAAATAGACATGAATATTGATAGTTACACATGTATATATATTTTAATGTGACTCATGTTATCTGTTCCTCAATGTAAATAGAGGAACATTTTCTATTTTCATCGTAAATTCCCAACCTAGAATCAGTTCCTCTGATAGCCAAGTTTGATGTTTATTAATCATCATTCATAAATACCTTGGACAGTTTATCCATTCTGATTGGTGGAGAGCACGTCACGTGGGGGTGTTTAAACGTGTGATATAAACACGGCAAGAATTGTGTTTAAACACGCCTGGCTTCGCGTGTTGGGCGCGCAAGCTTGTTTACGCCAATTTACTTACGTGGAACGCAATATACAGCGCGTAATCTTATCGACACGCGCGTGCACACAACCCAATGCGCTCAAAACAAAATTTTACAAAAGTTTTTGAAAATGTACGAACTTCGAAAATTCGCTAAACAAACAGATTGTCTTTTTTACCACCGATTTTCCTTATTCTTTCACTTTTTAACAAATTGGCATTTATGAATGGGAATAAAAGAGTAGTGACTCGTTCTTAAACGGTCGTTTAAAACCTTGCAGGGTCGTGGCCGTGCGATAAAGGCTTGCACGGCCACGACCCTGCGGCTCGGGCCTTTATTGCACGGCCACGACCCTGCTGTTTTAAACGGCCGTTTAAGAACTCGTCACCACTCTTTTATTCCCTTATTTAACTCTCATCTGTTTCATTTCTATAAAAAGAAAATTTTGCCTGTGGTTTCAGAGCTGATGATTTGTGTACCTGGGTGTCTTACTGCTGTTGCCCCTGTTGTCTGTACCACCTTAACGCGCCTATGTTTTTTTGTTTTGAATTTTGTTTTTGAGGGGCAAGGTAATATTGTTCACATTTTTTGTGGTATTTTCAGCTTTGTAAAGGTGCTTAGGTCACCTGTTCCTCCTCGCCACTCACTGGCTTGCTTTTTTTGTTCGTAAATTTGTATATCTATATACTTTTATTTTCTCAGTCGCAGTTTTATTTTGTGGAATGTAGCTTTTAAAGACGTGTAGTGGTTTCGCCAGTGTAAAGTGTAATAAAGTAAATAATTAGATAAAAAGTGTTTGACTGCTGGAAAACTGACCTGAAACTATTTGATCCCATAGCATTACACACACTGCAGTCAGGACTTCATAATATCCCTTTTTACAACCAAAATCTCTTGCTGCTCTAGTAATAACGAGAGTTAACAGTTTTCTCTTTTCGGGTGTCTGGTTGCTCTTAAAACGGTTGGTGTTGATTGATGCTGCTGGAAAAATGATCTCTTGTAATTTTCTCTCTCTCTGGCTTTAGTTTAACTGCAAACACACATGCATTTGGAAGTCATGATTGTTTTTAAAACTGCATGAGATGTCCTAAATGTTAGCCATCATATTGAAGTAATTGCAAAGTGAAGATACGTATGGGCATTGCTGAACAACATTATCACAGTCAAACTCTTTTTATGAAGCATCCTACTACTTTAGTCTAATTTCTGATTTTTTAGACTTGATCCAATTATAGATGCATGTGGAATCCCCATGTTATAGACCAGTTCTCACTGGATGATGGGCAAACATGTATGTGCACTGGTCTAAAGAATAAAGTCAGGATTACGCAAATTCTCAATTGTTGTTAAATGACACAATCATTGTACCAGCAATAACGATTTCAAAGTAATATCGAATATTCAAGAAGTGTTGATATATCAATGCAAGTGCAGATTTAGAAAGGAATAACTTGCCTTCTATTAAGCACACCTAACCACTAAGTAATTAGCTACATGTGTTAGAGAGAGTTTCTTTTAAATCAATTTCCTTCTTACCAAATTGCAATCAGGGTTGTTTAATTTTATTTTATGTGTCCAAGAAGCAAACATGTAATTTTTTAATTTAATCACCAGACAATCAGTTAGCAATCAGGCATACATTTGTTTAAAGAAATACTAATTTTGCTCTGTTGACTATATAACTCTTGACAGGAATTTTCTGATATCTTCAGGAGAGCCTTTGCTTCAAGAGTTTTCCCTTCAGAATTTGTTGAACAAATTGGTAAGTCAATTGTATGTATATATGTTCTAACCCTTCAAATGTGTTATAATTTCACTTTGCTTTACACAAAAAACAACTAATTTGAGAGAACAATCTGCTACAAGCAGCTTATGAGCAGCTATGTCAAAGCGCATATTAACATTTTTACTTTGAGTGCTAATGGGCATATCTATATTTGATGAAACATACTTTTAAAATATTTGGGCAATTGCCCGAACACCTGTTGGTGTTATTTTTGTGTGTTTGTAGGTGTCATTGATTGTCTGGTAAAAAAGACAACCTTGAAAAGCTCATACAACCTTCAAACTTCACACATAAACATACCATAACTACTAGATGAAAACATTGTGACGTCACAGTTACCTGTTGTTGAATTACCGTAATTTGAATTTTAACCTTTCAACAAATCAACCCCCTGAACTGCACAATGGATTTCCACAATAACTTTTTGTATGGAAATGCTCAATAGATGAGGCCAGATTTTATGTAAAGTAACATCAAGCGGCATTTTTGAGTAAAAGATGGTTTCCCATCCAACTAACCTAGTTGTTGGGTGCTGAATCCCAAAATTTAGGATACCTAGCAGAAATTTGAGATTAATAATAAAAATAATAAAAATAAATAAAAACAATTAGATAACACAAATTATGCAAAACACATCTTTATTTGTAAATCAATACCACTGGAGAAAGATCATTTAGCATTATTTGACCATTATAATGGGAGTACTTGATCCAAACATTCAGTTTAATGTCACAAAATAATTCCAATAAATTAACTACATTTTTAGCAAAACAATTAATATGAAGTTATTAAGCTCTTTACCTGTTCTTACAGAGACATTACCAATAAGGAAACAATCAAATAGCGCATACAACACGTTGCACTTCTCTTGAATAATGACTTCAATAGCAACGACCACCCTCTAATGTCAGGTTTTTTGTAAAAAATATTATTATGCAGTATCGCTGACAGGAAAACAATGAACCAAACAATCAAATAAACATTTCCCTAGAATGTTATTAGGATGTGAAATTTGTTTGGGTGAGACTCGGTTACGACATTTCAAATATGCCCCAAAAGTGATCGACATCGGGATCACATCACTTTAAAAGTGATGTTTCCCAAAATCGAATTAATTGTGTTGTCCCCTTTAATCTGCTCATACATGTGATATTAGAAGTATACCCAGGACATTTTGTTCACTAGTACTAAGCACGCTACTGTATAAAAAACTGCACTTATATATTTGTTAATTCGTCTTAAAAAATAACCCAAAACATACGTCTATATTAAATTCCCGTAGTCTGATGATGTTGGATTTTGTAGTCATCTTTGCTTAAAAGTTAAATGGAAGGTATGCGTTTGGTAATCACTCTTAAAAGTAATGGCAATTAAAACCTATTGGTCAGAAGCCTACAGCAGCTTTCGACAGTATAAAGCATTTTGAGAAACATTTCACTTTGAAGTTTTGTGGTGATGTAAAAAATATCAGTTTTAATGCCCCCAAACTTGAATCTGTGAAGAGTTTCTGTCAGAAACGCTTCTCAGATTATGTATTCCTATTCGGGATTGTTCTTCCTGCGTGGATATTTTCGCTCCAGATTTTCGGCGATATCTCAAAAACGGCACCACCTTTTGAAATGAAATGTTCACAGGTTAGTTTTATTGTATTTATCTACATTTATATAGAATTAAAACAATTGAATGCTTCCAAAAAACAAAGGTATACTTTGCCTTTAAACAGCCACCTGTGTCTGTACTGTGGTGGCATCCGACAGTGTAGTGCAAGGAGGCTTCGCTTTCTGGCATCTGCATCTGAGGGTATGTTATCCTTTGCAGCATCTACATGACGAAACTTCAAGACAGGATTCTGAGATGAGAATCATCATAACTGGATGAAGACCACTGTCATCATGTTTCCACCCCATCTCACTGATATCCGGGAGAAGAGAGTCTGGACAGTGGGCTTGCTTCCATATCATGGTCTGATAAGGAACTTGTTTGATGTGTAGCCGAGTTAAAAGATGCGGACTTCAGATTTCTTGTCTGCTCTTGTCTTCATTACCCGTTGAGACACCTTCAGTGTTCTTGTGCCACAGAACATGCCTTCGACAACCTCTCTTTCAAGTTCGACGCATAGTCAAGCAGATTGGTCTCATCATCCTCCAACAAAAACCCCCTTCGAAAAAACCTCTCCTTAATAAGTTTCAAAGACCCCTCACCTCATGACCGTAGACCAACTCAAACGGAGTAAAACCAGTTGACTCGTTTGGCGAGTCCCTGGTGGCAAACAAGAGAAAAGGAATTCCTTTGCCCCAATCTTCTGGGAAATCCTCGCAGTACGCCCTTATTATATTCTTGAGGGTTTGGTGGTACCTCTCCAGAGCTCCTTGAGACTGCGGGTGATATGCAGATGATTTTAACTGCTGGATTCCCAGCTCACGCAGAACTTCCTGAAACACACCCGACATGAAGTTAGACCCCTGATTGGACTGCACTTCTTTCGGGAAACCATATCCTGTGAAAACTGCATAAGAGCCTCAACAACAACTTTGGCTGTTATCTTCCTCAGTGGTATGGCCTCTGAAAATCTGGTTGACAAATCCATGATGTCATCAAATACTGATGCCCGGACTTCTTCCGCGGTAGAGGACACACACAATCCACCAGGACTCTCGTAACGGCTCATCAAAAGCAGGGATCGGTATCATCGGTGCAGGCTTGATTGATGGCTGTGGGTTTCCCACCATCTAACACGTATGGCACATCTTGCAGAATTCCACCACACCTTGATGTAGCTTAGGCCAATAAAAATGAGCCATGACTCTACCAGAATCTCGTGAGCAATTCTTAAGTGGTAACAAGGAGGAATAATAATTTGATAAACAATACTCCCTTTGTCATCAGCTGGTCTCAGGGTATAGGTCTCCATTTTCTCATTAACATGCCAGACTTGACGTAGTAGATTACGCTGTCTAGGCAAGCTTCCTCAAATCTTGGTCCACTTCCTGCTGCTCTATCAGCGTGGATCGGCTAAACTTCGAATCTTAAGACACTCCCTCGTTTTCTTCTAAATCATTGAAAAAGTTTCAGCCAGCCAAACACCAGAGTCCTCCTCTATAGGCACTGACTCTGCTACCTCCGTTTCCGTCTGTTTCATCTGAGATCTCGTCACTGCACATTCGGGGAAGATTTCTGGAAATTCTTCCTCCAAAGCATGAATTTCAGGCTCATCCACAGGTTCAGAGACAATAGGGGATGCCGACACTTACATTGTAACCTCCTACATGTACAACGTCATTACCTAGCAAAAATCTGACACCTTTAATCGGTAGACTAGGAACAACTCTAACAACCACAGGGCCAGTGAACAAGTCACATTTCAAAGTTACTCTGTGCATTGGGACAGGCATAAAATACGAACATCATCAATGGAATTGCAAATATAAAACCCATACATCTTGCATGATGGTTTCAGAAGACTTGAGTAAGTTCTCATTCAATGCTTCAACTCCTAACTCCTGTAGAAGCTGGTGATGTTGAAGTAGCACAAGCCATGCCGATCGCTTGGTGTGACCAAACAAGTATGACGTCATGTCACAGCCAGTTAGGGCATGATGGATCCATTGATACATATTTCCACTTCTCTGATGTACTAACCATCATCCACAGGTGACACAAGTGGAACGGTTTACTCATGCAATGATTACCACTGTTTTGCAGTTAACATTATGGGCTTGGAGAATAACTGTTGACAAATAACCTGATAACAATGGAAGGTGATTTTTGCTATTGAAGTCTATTGATTTCAATATTCATTAATAAATAGAGCTCTTTGGTACACTTCTGACCTTGTTTAGAAAAGTTATACAAACATTACTCCAATTTGACCTTTTCTTCCTGTCTTAACCAGAAGTTGAAGTTAATTTTTGTTCCTCCTTTTTTGGAGCTCTGGAGCAAAAGTGGTAGGAATTTGAAAGTTGTTTCAGTGGATGAAATATTCTTTGAAGTATAAAGATATCAAAACTTTGATCAATGACATCACTATGTCGTAGGAAGTTATTACTGGTCATATAGCAATTGTTTTCTATGATCTCAAAAAGTTTATGTTTCTGACTGGCACCCTTGAAAATATTGACAAAGTAGGGAAAAATAATCGGTGTCAATAAAAACATAGCAGGAAAGTTTCATGTGTGTCACATAATTATGTTTGCTTGTTGAAGGACATTGATGGCACGGTTATGAGTTCTTGAACTGTAAGTGTTGATATCTGTTTAAAACCTGTATCTTGAGATTTTTCCTTTTTGAGGTTCCTTGTTTGATCCCGCACCATTAATGCAGGCCTGAAATATTACGTCATGTGCACAATAGAACTGTCAACTGATCAATATACCACACAACAGAATCAACCCCCAGAATGCACTTGTTCCTGTCGTCATGGCTGTTGATAGCCATCATCAGTGTGTATTCACCTTCTTCTTGGACCATCTTTGCCGACACCGCAAACCCAGCCACCCAAAGCAAACAAGGGTTTGTCATCTGTACAATAAATTTATATCAAGCTCTAATCAAATTATAAATTGAAATCAGCACAACTAATACCGGCTGAATTTGTTTCAATCCCTTCAAATGCGATAATTATTCTTAAGTCGACAATGATATACGCGCATAAATTTAAATACGTTTGAACATTTTTGTTTAACTCTTGTGACGTCACAACCCAGAATCTAATCAAACCCAAAGGTAAGTCTCCATTCAGTTGTCTGGCATCTTGCCTCCATTTCAACTCCAACTCAAAAAGTAATTGCACAAATATTACGTGAATAAAATTAGCCCACCGTGAAATGTTCGAAGGTTAAACCTGTCCTTCCGGTGCAACTTGTGGCGTCTACTGCATCTTGCTTTTGTTACCTTTTCACTACGGCTTTAATGTACACATCAAATTCTCCAGCCTTCCTCATTTGTCTCGGAATGTTAACAATGAGGGTTAGCACCTCGTACTACTAGGAGGGGGATAGATATTCGCATCATGGCATTAGAACAAATACAATAATGCCTGATGCTCTCCATGATTGCTTAAATACATACTTCTCAAATCATTTCTTTATCTGATATCTTATTTCCAAAAATGGTGGACTACAAATTCAGAGTATTCATACTACAAGGCTCTTGGAATCTAATGCTTCAAAATACAACATGAAATACACACTCTCATGAACAATTCAGTTTTAGGAATTCTGCTTAATCAGAATAATCAATATCCTTCAAATACAACAAGCAAATTCAACTTACAATTTTCCTCCTCTTTCCTTGCCAATCAATTGCTCAAAAAACAGCCTTACTAATCTGCTTCTGGTTTGGCAATAAAATTGCAGCACAGCAACCTCAAAGTTTTTTTTACTTTTAGCGCAAGACTGTTGAGATATGGGCATTTCACTGAACTCAAAATTCTCTGTCGCTCTTATAAAATTATGTGAGACTGCTGGCACTCCTTAAAATCTTGGCATTCCACAAATATCATGCGAAATAGCTCAAATCTTTCATTGCACACTTTGCATATTCACGCACACCCTGTGTGAGCACACAAACACAAAGGAAAGTGAAGGAGGTGGCTCCAGCACCTCTATTCATAAGCGAAATTACAAAATTAGCATATGAAAAAGAGTTCACAACTTTTGACAGGAGAAATACATATTCATTAGTATATCTGCCCCTGTAAAATAAACATCACACTCATTAGAATGGGACTAATTCTGACAGAGACACTGTTGCCAAGTACGCCATTGTGGTGGTATTTTAGCAACTGTGAAAATGTCACTGTCACCTATCACACTCTATACCCATGAGCATGATATCCTTGAGCTTCTTTGGGTATCATTGAAACTGGGCACCGAATCTTGGCTCCTCGGACTTCTTTACCGCCCACCATCTTCCTCATCAACCTTCTGGACCAAGTTCAAGGATGCCATTGAATCCCTCAACGTTGACGACTATGATGGATGCTTCATCGTTGGTGATTTTAACGTTGACCTCTCCGCCTGCCATACTTCATCTCCTCATCTGACTCGACTTCTTGACATTGCTGCTGATTTCAACGTAGATCAGCTAGTGACGTCAGTAACGACACCCAACTCAATAGTCCCAACCAAGGTTCGATCATTGATCTACTTTTCACCAACCGTCCTGACCATGTCTTGTCTGTTTCTACCGTTCCCAATCCCGTTAACTCTGATCATTTTGCAGTTGAGGTTTTATTTCGTTCAACTAAACCTCCCCCTCGTCCAGCAGTATTACGATCGTTCCTACAAACACGACATGGTGACTTTCCCCATCTCCGGCATTTAATTCATCTTACTCCCTGGTCTGCCTTCATCGTCTCCAGTGACATCAACCAGTCAGCTGACAACTTTCTGGACTTGATTTGTGCTGCGATCATAGATCTCCACTGTTACAAAATGTAGATTTTGGTGTTCGCCCTGGATCACTCGGGATAAAAAAAAAACTCATTAATTAGAAACATAAACTCTTCATCTTTGCTCATACATGTAGATCTTGCCTCTTAGCTGATTGGATTGTTTACAAATCAGTTCGTAACAATATTCGCAGGGCCTTTTTGTTGTATGTTAATTCATTATTTGAATCTGATGAAAAAAAACGCAATTTTTGGTCATTTGTTAGAAGCCGTAAACATTCACCTCCTCCATCATCATTTAATCATAACAAATGTAAATTTACCCAACCTGGTACAACTACTTCAGCTTTCTGTGTTTATTTTTCCTCTGTATCTAAACCTGCCGTTCCAGTTCCCAGCAACCCTCCTTGCTTGCTTCCCATTCCTTGCTATTGCATATTGATGTTACTGCAGGTCGGTTTGCTGCTTTGCTTTGTAAGCTCCTTCCAATAAATCTCCTGGACCTGATGGTATGTCATCCGTTATTCTTAATAAAATTGTTCCAGAAATATCTCATCCTCTCAGTTTGTTGTTCGGTGCATCGCTGAGTGAGGAGTACTACCGGACACCTGGCGTTGTGCTAATACAACACCTGTTTACAAAAATGGGGACAAATCTTTGTTAACCAATTATAGGCCTGTTGCTCTGACGTCTGTATTGTGTAAAGTTCTTAAGCGGACAATCTCTGTAGCCATTAATGACTATTTAACCACTTTTAATCTCCTCAACCCCAAACAAAACCGTAGAAGTTGTGTTACACAGCTGGTTAACATTATCCACTCGTGGTCATCCACTCTAGACAGATGCCTCCTCCCAGAATCGATTACATTTTCCATTGACGTGTCAAAGGCCTTTGACACAATGCCTCACATCATTCTATCGTTCTTGAGAAGCTGGCTATAAAATTTAATTTGCTTGATGATTTGTGGCATTGGATTCAATCATTTTAGACTGGTCGTAGTCGGGGTGCAGTCTCCTCATGGGTTGATGTTACCTCTGACGTTCCAAAGGGTAGTGTACTTGATCCACTTCTGTTTAACCGCCTTCAACTTCCTTCAATTGTGTTTATTTGCTGATGATAACCTCTCATATCGTGCCATACAATGTCCCGATGATGAATTTGAGCTCCAGACTGATCTAAATGGGTAAACACTGGTGTGACGTTATCGATAAGAACTTCAATGCTGGTAAACCAAAGTCATGCATACCCGTCAAAGTCGTAATATCACCCCCCCCCCCCCCCAGTCTGCAATCTAGGAAACTTTCCTCTGAACACCACCAACTCTTTTCAATATCTGGGTCTCGTAATAGATGCTTAACTCAGTTGGGCAGCACACACTGACTATTGAAGCCAGAGCCAATCGTCTCTTAGGTTTCATCAGAATGGTTGCCCGAGGCTCCTCCCCAGTTGCAACTTTTACATTGTACAAGTCATTAGTACTCCCTGTTCTTGAGTATGGTTTACCTGCATGGCATCCCTACACCTCAGCTCAGCAACAGCTCGAGCGGGTCCAATGAACAGCTTACTTGTCTTGCTGTGGGACAAAGACGAGGAGATATGTCGTACGGGGACAAATTACAGCAGCTCAACTGGCACATCATCATCACACGGACGTTGCTCAGTGGCTACATATTAATTGTTTTTTTCCATTGGTCCGCATTCTGAGTGGCTTGATTAAGCTCTTTCAATCCAATACCAACCATCCTTAGGTCATCAGAAAGTTGCTTTTGGTATGTTTGCATAAGTGTTTCACCTCTGCAACACGGTTCTGTAGGTTGGGTGTTCTGGTCCAGGAGTATTGAGAGTGGAGTGTCACGCCTAGTTGCGTGTCCAATCAGTTGTAGACGCTGCTTCTGTTGTGTTGTTGATGCTGGTGTGACATTGCTTTGGTGATAAAGTTCAGCATTAGTTATTCGTTCCGGGTATCTGATATTGAGTGCATATCATAGCAAAGCTCAATGGGACGCGTCAATAGTTCCCTTGAGCGTTTCTGTTAGGTCCAGCTTGCCCCGCTATAGAAGAGCACATACTCTATGCACACATTGAACAGTTTGACCTTCAGGAGATCGCTTGTGGAACAGGTCTATACTATGTTGAGTTTTCGGCCTGCCACCCATGCCAGATTTCGTCCGCATTGAAAAGCGGATCAACTATTGCTGACATTACATTACAGCAGAACTCTGTGCATGTGGTGAGCGGATCACCTGATAGTGTACAGATCGGTGTGTTTGGATCATCGCTGACGCACAGAACCTCAGTTTTCTGCGGGTTTATACGCAGACCCACTTGTGCTGAAGCTTGGGATCTCTTTAATGTTCTATCCACGCTAACAGAACTCCCCTTCGAGCCGCTCGGCAGTACCTCCCTGTTGCATTTGTCCATCAAAGCTACCTTTTTACTAGCGGTCGCTACAACGCGCCGATGTAGCTAACTACACTCTTTGACAATTGACTCGGGCCACATCACGTTGGAACCGCACAGGGGTTTTTGATGAAAAATCAGCCAAGTACATTTACCCCTCCAGACATTTTCATCCCCAACATTAAATCGTACTCGTCAGTGGCTCACAACAAATTTTGGTGCTCGGTCCGGGCGCTAAAGTGGTATGTCGGTCGTACGAAATCACTTCGTTCGACCCACACCCAGTTATTTATAACCACGACTCCACCAAATCGCCCGGCATCGTGCAATACTATCATGCGCTGGCTGGTTGAGGCAATTCGGGCGGACACGAGTGTCCCGTCCTCGGAGTCAATTTGAGCCCACGAAATTCGTGTGGCTTCTACCTCGTGGGCATTTTTTAAGGGCCTATCTTTAGGAGATATCACACAGGCGGCCTGCTGGAGTACCCGAATTCTTTCACTGAATGTTACCTCAGAGATGTTCTTCAGACAGAAGGCAGGGCGGGAAGGACAGTTCTGACGGCAGCCAGCCATGCCCCTCCCCGACGGCAGGACACTTCACTGCCAGGAACCTCCACCCAATAGGTGAGTTCCCCCTGTCATGTCATTTTTCACTTAACCTGTGTATATTTCATAATGTATTATTGATATAACCCCAGTATGTTTTTGTTCCCTGTTGCTTACGCTCCGGCGGGATTTGCTTTCGTAAATCGCGCGATCTCGTGGCGGGGTCTGCGTTACGCATGCTTGTTTTGATCAGACATCTCGAACCTATTGGTCTGGTCTGCTGGGGTATCCTTCTTAGGTACCCTTAATTATCATATGACATCTCGCATTCCCTCTGCCTTTTGTCTCGGTGTGAGTCTATGCAAATGTAGTAATTCGCTCTACAGGTAATGTATGAGTGAAGTAGACTCTCCCACCACAGTAGTGTGGTTGGGGTCTACGATCGAATAATTATCTGTAGAGCGTCCCCCCCTCCATCCCCACTATCCTCAATGTCTTGGGCGTCCTATACTAATGCTTGAGAAAAGAGGAAGGTCATGGGGCGGGGGGAGGGCCAGAGGGCGCTGTTTGGTAAAACTCTTAGCATTAATGCATACCGGCCTAGGAAATATGCAAATGTAGTAATTCGCTCTACAGGTAAGTATTCGCTCGTAGACCCCAACCACACTACTGTGGTGGGGGAAATCTCACCGTTTGTACACCGTTTGTACCTTTTGGATGAGCCGTGCTTTGCTTTGGCTGATGAATACGTATTCCAGGCGGGCTTTTCGGTTACGTGGTCCATAGAATGTCAAAATTTTTGATTGTTTTTGTCTCATGAAACCATTGATAGCAATGAGTTTGTTGGATGAGACAAAGTTAGCCACTTCATCAATGTGTGGTGAGGTTGTTTGTCGATAGCCATGATGGTTTTTGATGGTAGTACCATCAGCAGGTAAGTCGATGTTCATATTGCCTGCAACCACAATTATATCGCGTGTGGATCTGGAAGCAAGGTATGAATTCATAATGTCAATGCAGTCGACAGTTTCTTGCAGGTTGCCACATGATATTGGCATTTATGCATTCAGGGCACTCAGTTTCATATCGTGCAGTTGTATAGTTATTGTAGAGATTCGGTCATGTAGTTTTTCAACAGAAATGATACACCTCCGTGGCCTCCAGTTCGAGCTGAGACCAGGTAGACGGTCCAGCCCTTGCCGACTTCAATTACAGATGTTTCATCAGTTAGGACTCGTCGATGCTCCTGGATAAATAATATGTCAATATTTTGTTGTTTGCAGAAATGTGTCGGCTCACTTAAGCGACAGTCTTTGGTGAGGGTGCGAACATTATACTTTATAGCCACTGATACAGATGCGGGGGCTTATAGTGTGGCCTCACGGCCCTACCGGGCAAGGCGTGGGTCCGGTTGTGTAAGCACTGCAGAAGATGTAGTATAATGCAATTGTCTGTAAGGGAACAGTATAATGTCTGTATTTGATGTTGACGTCTTGATCGTTGTCCCCGGTGGGTAGGTTTGTCAGAGGAAATACCACAGTCCTGCAGTATATGCTTAATGGCAATCTAGCTCCAGCACAATTTGTTTGAATTGACAATCAATCTTCTCTTGAGTAGGAGTGCATACCAGTGGGCATTGTTGTAATTGTTGAGTGTCAGATCCAAAGACTAACAATAGAGACAGTAGCAATGCTGACCATAATTCAGTCAAGTGGATAAGACACAATAGCCGTACAGTAGAATCCCACAAACGTACCGCTGTACATGTATTATCTGTGAATGTAGGCTGCAGATATTTGATGAAAATGTTCGGAAGTTTACTGTCTTCTGTAAGGTTTTCTGATGATCATGAAAACAGTCTAGTAGGATGCTGAAGTAATACTTGACAGGTTGCTGACAAGATCAGAATGACTGGTAACACAGAAACAGACTTAACATTGCAATATTGCAGAGCTCATAACATAGTGCAACCCAAGAGGCGCCACCTATTTACTGGCACACCCTAACCAATAGGTGTAAATATTTGTTATGTTCTTTTGCTTTTGAGGTTTTTCACAGAATTTCAGTCTGCGAATCCTTTAGAATCAACATCGCCATCAACCCTCGCCATCTTGAAACGCTCACTTTCTGCCATCTTCCAGCTCGTACTGACTTACTACTTCACTTTCTGTCCTGGCATTTCCCAAGACTGTGGGATACCATTCCACAACACACGGGATGCTGCTGCAGACATTTCTTTGACAACTGAAAGCCATCTGTTTAAATCCTGTCTGATATCTGGCAGCATGAATGTATGGGAACTTGATCTTTCTTCCTTTCCCTCATTTTTTCATGTCAATTTTCTTTCCAGTTTTCCTGTTTTACTATGTGTGGGACAACATGCTTCCGAGCAACAGTGATTGAGTTTACTTTTGTTGTCCTTAACCCGCATAGTATAGGTTGGTCCTTTTGTTGAGTAGTTTTCTTGTGTCCTTCCCGAGATTGACTTCTGGTACTTGCATGCTCCCTTTTTCATTTTCCCCATGACAATAACTCTGCTGTTCTCTCTAGTTGCCCTCATGTCATCATCATTTTTGTACCTTTCTATTCTGTATGTTTCTAGGGTTGGGCTTTAATTTGTTGCTTTGTTGTTTCTGTTTTGGTTTCATAGTTCTTTGATTTGCCTTGTATTGTATTTAATAATGACCCGGACATTTTGATATGGCAATATGAGAGAATTTTCTATAAATTTGAAGGCACGTAACATGTAAATACTAACATATATATACACACTAATCAATTACTAGTCAATTATTCGAACACATTAGATAATTCATTTGTTGACTATTAATATTTGTAATGCTATTAATGCCGTTTCATTTGAGTAATTTGGACATGCCTTCGCAAAGTCAAAAATCCCCCAAACCATGGTAGTTATAGCCCATTAGCTGTGTGTACTCTGCGGCAAGGACAAACTCAATGTGGCTGGTGGTACAGCTGAATGCATTCTTGTACATAGTCTCTATGCAATCTCCTTGCAGCCGTTTACGTAAAACATCATCAACAGTTAAATTTACAGTGAGCATTATTATTTGACTCTTCCATATTGAATACAATGCACCACAGGTGTCAAATTACAATAATTTGACTTTTATTATTACAACAAATTATACTCCTGAACAATACAATGGATATTGCATAATGTTTCCAAAACAACCTTACAAACATTGGAGAATGGTTGTGTATAGCCGTAAAACTTAAATTTACCCACGACTCTTGTAGAAAACTTCATACTCCAGAAAAGTTGTTTTATAATAGTACGATAAAATTAATCACTATATCTAAAATAATGATTTGTCTTCAAGTACAAAATCATCTCTTATTTACCTTCTCCATATAAAATAACTCGCCAACTCATACAGCTGATTTTTGTTGTAACAAAATGTAATGTCACATTTTGTTTACACTCTTTCCTCTGTTATACTTTCCTCTTTCCTCTTTGTAACTGGACAATAGTCCAGTTACAAAGGCACACCCATAGGAATCTCCTGCTATCTTCAAATTTCACACAGGAACAGATCCTAACAAATAGAAGAAACCGCTTTTGGTGTCTGAATTACATTCATTCAAAGTTAAATATTAAAAATAATAATAACTCCTAAACTAAACTATGGATTTTTAAATTCAATATTTCATATCAAAGGGCTCACAAATTAATGAAGTTTACACTGGCATAACCCCATGTGTTATTTTGGGGTATACAGCCAATATGAAATGAAATATGGGCAGGGTTGTTGTGTTTGAAATGACAGCTTTTGTGTGGCCTTTCCATACTCTGAACAATGACGTCATATTATTTGATAGTGAAGTCTCGGGACAAGTTTAAAAATGCATTGTTTCGCTAAAAACCTATCAGAAGCTCAAAGAATAATTAGCAATGACATATTATCAGGTGTCAAATTACTCAAAATCAAAAATCACTAATTTTTTCACAAATTAATATGCTCAAAAGCACAGCTAGTATTATTTAAATTTTTGAAGGGGGGGTGTCCCAATTTGATCTAGGTCACTGTTTACCTGAATTTCAACTAAAATATATATTGTGAAGCTTTTTTATGATTTTGATGGTCATAATGACTGCAAATCTAGTGTTTGTTGGCTAATAAACACTAAATACACTAATTTTACTTCTTTTTCTGATGGGCGATTGTTCAACATACTTGAAACTTCACAGATAGTTGATGAAATGATAACGACGCCATCAGGTGTTGTTTTGTTTTATGTTAAACAGGTAGTTCAAAGTGTACTATTGCAAAAATTCATGTTTCCTGAACTACATTATTTAGTTTAACAATCTTGGCATCAAATTAACGGCCTTCTGGAAAAGTAATCAAATTGTGCCTTTGATTAGCCTCCCTGGGTCAACCTAAGTCTGACCCCAGTGCGTTTGAGTAGCTTTGAAGTTGTTGTGGTGGCTCACCCGTGTCAGACCCAAGTGACCTGCTTGTGGAGTGGCTTACTTTGTACTTACCCATGTGCATAATGTCACAACGAAAAGCCTTCTCATTGGCTGAAATTTTGAGTTATTCAGTGTGACACTTTCAGGAAGTTTGACGCACATTTTCACCATTAAAAGAGCAATTTTGTGAGTATTTAATATATTTTATTGGAGGACATGTTTTAATGCACAACTTGGGCTTGTAAAGAAATTTAACTTTGCTGTTTTACATTGAGAATAATTATTTTACGATCTTTTCGTTTGAAAGTAGTCCCAGTCGGCTGCCCCAAGATGCATTGGTATGAATGCAAAGGGAAGTTGGCATTCAATTAACTGTTGTCAGGGGCTAATCCCCAGATTATTACACTTGGGTCGACCAGGCATGGTAGTCGAACACACCCACTAGCTACATTGACAAGACCCACATTTGACCTTGTTTTCTGGTCCAAACTGGAAGGCCTCATTTTGTGGTCTGCAGCCAATATGAATGGAAATTATTACATGGTTCCTGTGTATGAAATGATATTTGACCCATGGTCTCTTCAAATATAAAGCTGATGATGCTCAAAATAGTTTAAAATTGAGCATATACTGGAACCTTAATGATCAATTCAGGAATTAGCAATGATATATGCAATATTATTACATTTATAATTTACAGTGATGACCTGATTTGACCCTACTTCCTGTCCAAACCAAAATATTTTTTGAAACTCTATGTTAATGGGGGGTTGTTTTTTTTTCGGGGGGGGGGGTGTTCCTAATGATTTGATTAGAGTTTGGTGCAAATTATTGTTCAATTACACACTTATTGAGATACTTTGATAGTTAATTGCAAACATTTATTTTCTTTAGCTAGAAGATTTTACAAAGTTTGTAGTAGCAAAATATTCGTTGGTTGTAAGGTCTAAAACTTTGATCATGTGTGTTGAACTTTGTTTACAATTTTCAGGTGCCCAACATGTGAAAGGAATTCTTCTATTTGGACCACCAGGTAAAACCATTTTCTACTATATTGGTTAACTTTTTGACAATAAGGTTAAACATGGATGCTTATTTAATTATTTTTTGGGGGTGTTTGTTCTTACAATACAATTTTCTTGTGGGATATTGCAATAATTAAGAACAGTAATTGTTTTAACTTTCTTACTGTCTGCCTCTTCAATAGACCTTGCAAGTCTCATGCGAACAAACAATTTTTTAAACCTTGGATTCCATCCCTTTCTGCAATGTGTAAAGGAAACACAACTTCACATGTTAGCACTTAGTATACAGATAGTTCTGAACACAGTTGTTTTACCATAAACATCCAGTGCTCTTTAATGGTTGTCAACTTCCTGGCAAATGTATAGTCTTGGTGCAAGGCGTTATTATGTGAATTCTATTTCGTTGACACCAAACCGTGCTTATATTATTTGCCAATACTAGGTGCTAGCAGGCATTATCAACTTTCCAGTCTGTGCCACTAATAACATTTAATTTGATTTGCATATTCCGCACAGAAACAATTCTGAGCAAATTTTGAGAATACTGCTGTGAACACATGTATCACTATAATGTGGTCGAGTTAGCTTCTCTTAGCGGTGGTTGTCTATACATGCATTTTGAGATTGTTCTGTCTTTTTTGTGTGCTTCACCCTGCAACATTAAAGTTTTCATTTAAAAAGTATATTCTTCGTTGTAGAGTTGTGTTCTTCGAATTTTAAAATTTTTAATAACTGTATTGATAATACTATGGGGGGAATTAGGGGGACTACACTGGTAACAATGTCTCATCACCAGGTCAGCGGTCACAGCTGGCACACTCAGCTGGCACTCTCAGCTACTAGAGGCTCCGGGCACTGCTCATGGTATGAGACATTGTTAAGGTTCAAAATTGCGAGGTAAAATAAAAAACATCCTCCTCTGTGAGGGTGTGCTCCTACTATACCGTCAATGGTGTCGGAGTTTGCTCCATGCTCGAGCATGCCGGTCCTGCAGACCTCAGAGTTTTCTTCAGATTCCTCCTGGGTCCGTTCCTGGAAGAAATCTAAGAATGGTAAGCGGGCCGACACCCTTCCTCAACGAGCTCCATTACCTTTTCTGAGGACTCGCTTTCAGGATATTTAACAAAATTTACTTTTAAAATAGTGTTGCCTAATACCCTGAACTCTTGTGCCTCAATACCAATTGCTTTAACGTGAAGGAAAGGAATTTGTTGGACAATTCTTCCTTACTATATGTTTTATTTGTATTCAGTTATTCACTGTCTCGCAGCATGCTTATAATTGTTTACAGACCTTCTTAATTTTTAATTTATTGGCTCATTCATTTTAAGTCATCATGGTATGGTATGTACAATTACAATAATTATTATTTGCAGTCTTCAATGCAGTTCAGTGGCCAACAGTAACAGTACTTAAGCCACACAGTTGCTATATACAACAATATTCTTGATATTCACCGGGTCTTTGGTGGTGGTTCTGGATGGGTTGGTGGTCGTTGAGGAATTTTTAATCCCAAAGTGAGCTGGTTAAGCATGAATGTTTGATGTGGTTTGTATTTTTGAATAGATTCATAAGATCATAGATCAATGATTTCTGTGTTTAAATAGCTTTGAAGATTTAACTTTTTCAGCATTTAAAGACCACTTTTTTCTCTCATTCATTTCGTCTAGGCACAGGAAAAACATTGATGGCAAGAACAATCGGCAGAATGTTGAATTCAAGAGAACCACAGATTGTTAATGGCCCTGAAATTCTCAACAAGTTTGTTGGTGAATCTGAGGCAAATATACGCAAACTGTTTTCTGCTGCAGAAGATGAACAAAAAAAGGCAAGCATTTTTTATCCTTCATAAAGTTTTTCTGTCCCGCACTTACATGGTAGTAGCAGGGAAACATTGCTTGATAATTACTTATTTTTTAACATTTTGCTTCTCTTTTAGCTCATTGAACAGTAAAATAAATTTTGAAACACAAATGACAATTCTTTTTTCTTGAGAGGATATAAGGAACAAAGTATTTTAGTCATTAGTCATTAGTCATACTTGTAACTTACAAATGTTAGTGAACAAATTTTGTGTTAACTCGGCGTACAGTGGACACTCCAGTGTTCTTCACAGACTGTTTTTGTTGGGAGGGTGATATGATGTCATCGGTTGGATGCATGTCGGTATGACATCATCGGACGGTCCGTCAGTCTGAACAGTCACAATGATTGTGAGGGGGTTTTGGGGAAGTCCCGCTAAAAAGACGCTCTGTTGATTTGGTATGGCGATGAGGTGAGAAGTCTCTTTTAAAAAAATTTGTTGAAGTAAAGAGATGATTTTTTAAAAATGGCAAACTTAGATGAAAACAGAGATGAAGAGTTATATAGCCTGTGAAGAAAATAGTCTGTGTTGAAGGTAGCTTACAACCACTGTTCCGCGCTGGGTTTTGAAGACGTGTTTGTCCATGATTTGTCAATTTTTGGCAAGGTCAATTCTTTGGCAGGGCCGCCCTTCCAAACCCACATGTGGAAAACACTGCACTAAAAGTGTATTTCACTAAAAGTGTAATACCCTGTTTTTGGTGCAATGCTATACCTTTATATCTACCACCTTCAATTTGGATTTTATGTGATGAACAATCTAAATGAGACCTGTGTTTAACATTTATTAAATAACTTAAACTTGGCTCAAACTCATGTTTACCTTAAAAATGTGATAAGTTATCAGTTAACGCTGGATGATATCGAAAATTTTGACTGACGATATGTCGTCGGGTAAATATCGCCAATGTCGGGTAAATATCGCCGATATGACAACATATCGTAAAGATTGAAAATTGAAAGTACCATCGAATTGGATAATAATGACTCAATCAAACGCAGAATGAACAGTTTACCGCAGCTAGGAAATGAGCAATTGTAAACAAACAAGACATATGGCTGTAAATGGATATAAACTGCCAAGATAAAATCACTGAATTAACATGCATATTCCTTGAAAACAGAACACCTTACATTTTTTGTGTGCTTATTATCACTGGTTCGGACTCAACTAAATCATGGTTTGTAGTCAACATGGTTTCTACCTCCACGACAATAATAATAATAATAATGATAATGATAATAATAATAATAATAGTAATAATACCAAACATTTATGAAGTGCATAAAACAAGATCTCTATGGTCTTTACAAATTATTGGAGAAATCAGAGGTAATAAAATAAATACAAGAGGGTTTGTATTTTGTTTGGTCTTTAAGCTCCTGTGAGTGGTGGATAAAATCAAAATCATTAGAACAGATTCGACGGAGTCTGAGGGCCTGACTATAGGCTATGCTGGTTTTGCAGTGTCGGGGATGACAGCTGGTTGAGTGGAGGTGTTGGTGTTTATCTGTGGGTTTAACAAAGAGATCTGTAATTAAGCCATCATCCGTCTTTATAACCTTGACATTCAGAAAGTGGGTACATGTATCTTTGGTTGAGTATTCAGTTGTGAATTGATGGTCCTGTGGAAGGAATTTATGTGGTTAATAAACGCTGTGCTATATGCAATTTTTCTTCCTTCTCCTGGGGCCTGCAAGCGTTTTGAGTCACTCATTATCTGTTGGTGACCTTTTCAACAAGAAGTATGAGGAGCTCATGCAGGCGGAAGCTAAACGATTGAAGGCAACAAAGAAGACCAACTTAACAAACCTGCCTACTCTCGCTGCCAAAACACCGCCAGCCAAGGGTAAACTGACATGCACCATACCTAAAAGCAAACCTCTGAGGTCCAATCGCAGTAGTTTTCGCAACCACACAGACAAAACAGCAGGTGCAAGCTCCATGCCACCACAGCAGTTCTTTGGTCAGCATCGCCCTGAGTCCGGGCGTGGCTTCCAGGCACCAGCCCCCACTACACCAGGGACTGGTGCAGATGACTTCACGACTCCTGGTGATCTTCCATTGAGGGACCCGTGGGTGCCGCCTGCAAGACTATGTAGGGTTTTGGGCTATAGTCAAGTCCGACCGGTGAAATCTCGATACCATCAATAGCAGTTACTCACTAGAGTTTACTTTATCCCCTCAGCGGACAGGTCTCCAAATCCTGATCCCGTCTAACCCAGCAAAGGGCCAGGCCCTCGAAGGGAAAATCAAATCCCTCCTCGGAAGTGGGCGGTGCGCATACTCCGTGCCGGGGAACACAATCAGGTTTCATGTCGACCTTCTTGCAGGACTGTGAAGTAGGCGCTTACCCAAACTTAGCACCTTGCATCCTCCTTTGGCTTCTATCCAAACCCAGTTTCCAACTTTTCTAGGAGCGTCCCTCAATCTTCGGTTGGGACTGGCCCACCCCACAGAGGATCGATTGCTAAATCTTCTGCAATGTGTGTCTCTCTTTCTCCCCACAACAGTGCCCCCGGCACAGGCCTGGCTTCACCTACTGGGTCTCGTTGCCAGCCTTGTAGATGTTGTCAATTTCTGCAGACTGTACATGCAACCCGCTCCTTCCAATTGCGCCTGCTGTCCTCTTTACCGGCCCAGTTGGCACAGCATCACCCATCCTGTGCCTTCCACAGCCTGGCTGGTTCCCCACCTTCAATAGTGGCTCGACCATGCCAATCTGACAGGTTGGGGGGGGGGGGGGGGGGGTGGGGGTGTCTTCCACATTCCCCAGCCATCAGTCACAGTCACAGTCACAGCGAATGCCTTTGTATCGGGCTGGGGGTCACCCTTCATCCCTGTCTAGAGGCGGGCTGTTTGGGCCCCGAACAACAATCGTACCACATCAATGTCCTGGAACTGCTAGCAGTGTCCAGTGCACTCAAGCACTTCCGGGCTTTGGTGTTGGGCAAAGCAGTATTGATTTGGAGCAACAGTGGTGGCCTTCTTCAACCATCAAGGGGGCACCCGGTCAGCCCAGTTGTGCACTCACACATGGGAGCTCCTCCACTGATGTATACACAACGGAGTCACTCTTTCAGCTGACGCCCTGTCCTGAGATTGGATCTGTCCGACGGAGTGGATGCTCCGCCCGCAAGTCGCTCAGTCCCTATTCTGACTTATAGATTGTCCTTACATCAATCTGTTCTATTACAGAAAATACGTCACCTCCGATACCTACATATGCATTTCTTATGCGCATGCGCAAGCATTTCGCTGACACAAAACAAAAGGCTATTACGTCACCCACACACTGCACCTCCCAGTAGCCCATACGAATCGTCCTTCTTATTTCAGCATGCGTGAAGTGTACACGCGTTTTTAGGTTAGCTCCTAGCGATACACTCTACAAGCGTAAAGGATCTTATTTCCGACACGACATGGCTGAACCAAAATCTAAAAAGACAGCGAATCGCAAAAATGTTTGCCGTTCCTGTGGTAGTTCATCGTCACCTTTGGTCTTTGATATACATCCTTCCTGCTTCCGTTGTCGTCTTTGTGCACAGGATAACCCTTGCGGAATATGTTCAAACTGGACGACTGTACAGTGGAAATCTTTCACTTCGTGGCAAGATAAATTCACGTCAGTTCCTTCACTTGGACGGGAAACTACAACCCCTCTCCTTGTGAATACTACATCGTCACAGGTTCAAAGCAGTATTCCTTCAGAAAATATCGTTGTTTCATCCTATAGTCGCCCTATTCCCGCCTCATCGGAGAGACGAAACGACACTTCTTTTCGGACTGAACCGGAAATTCACATACATCGACCCGGCCCGGATGCCCCGGCTTGGGCGTACTTCCCTAACGATCCCCGTCTGTACGGGCCGCAGTTATATCATTCTCGTCCGCCTTTGAACAATTCTCCTACGTGCTACACTCCGAAGATGGCTTTTTACGGCGAACGGGGCCCTGCTACCGACCATTTACCACGCCCGAGGGATCGCTATGCTGATGCTGATTCCATCCAGTACGATACTCGCAACTATTCCAGAGACCACGCTACATTTTCTTCGTCTCGTGATAGTACCTCACGCTCTCATCGTTACGACAGAGATCATTTCCCGGAGGGAACTTCCCGTCTCCGTTCTAGGGGTTTTTCCCGTTACCGCTCCCGTTCCCGATCACCTATCAGGTCGTCTCCACGTACATGTAGCCGCTCCGACTCTCCGTCTTACCCATACACACACGGCCGTCCTTCGTCTTTTTCAACGACTTCCAGTGACTCAGAGGTAGACAGTCGGGAGCCCGAATTTAGTTCGATGTTCCATCGGGGCAAGGTGATCATCCCAGAAGTGAGTAAAATTTTACAATTTCCACCCCCTTCTCCTGTAGAAGTCTCCCGCTCCTCCTTCCGGAGAGAGTCAGCTAGACCCATTCCTCCTCCGAATTTTGGGCTTCCTGTTGACAGTTTTTCGGCAGACATCATGGATACAGCTTTTTCTAATGTTCAGAAGAAAAAATATCCCAAACCCTTCTCCAGAGAACATTCACTTTTTAAAACAAAAGAGGATGACTCCAACCAGTTTTTTACTGTACCAACCATTCCTTCAGCTGTCAAAGACAAATTGCGTTCTTCCAACCCTTCCAAGAAAAATATTTTCCCAGACAAACGCACCAAGGATCTTAATTCTAACTTGGAAAAATTAGATCGTCAACTGCGTCTTGGGGCTCAAGTTTCAAATTTCTCCATATTACTCTCGGATTGCCTAGCTCGTGCTTCTGATGACCCGTCACTGGTTGACCCCGACCTTCTCCCAGTCATGTTCAAGTTTATGGATGATTGCTTAGCCTCTTGCTTACGAGCCTTTGCCACTAGTTCAGCTATTTCCTGTTCTCTTCGTAGATCACTGATACTTGATCAAATGTTCTGGCCCTCTCAAGGCTCCAGAGAGCGCTTGGAAGATCTTCCTCTCCTCGGGAACGACCTGTTTAACAACAAATTCGAGGAAGTTATGCTCAAAGAGGCTAAACGACTAAAGACAGAGGAAAGAATCAACTTACGACGCCCTTCCTCTAGTAAGCCTTCCTCATCTGTTACTCGGTCAACAGATAAGGGAAACCAGGGTCACCGTAGTTCTTTTCGCCACTCATATTCTAACCAACATCGACAAACCAAAGTCTCCTTCGCCCGGACTCCAAACAAACCAAGTTCTCGTCGACAGCCCTCGTATAACACATCTTCATATAAACCATCTCGCTCCTTCAAACCACAAGGGTCAAGAGGAGCCAAAGGCCAATGACGACATAATTCCCGCCATACTCATTCCATCAGCCTCGGGACCCGTAGGGGGTCGACTACGGGAGTTCTCCCACAACTGGTTCCATATCACCACAGACACTTGGGTTCTTCAGACCGTGTCCTCGGGTTATCTCCTGGAATTTACGAACTCCCCTCCACAGCCACTAAACTGTCTCCGTCGACCCACTACGGTTCCCTCCGATCTGTCTCGCCGTTGCTCCCTAGAAGAAGAGATTGTGTCTCTCAAGGAAAAGAAAGCCATAATCTCTCTTCCTCACAAATCAACGACGGGCTTTACTTCAATTTTCTTTCTCACTCCAAAGAAATCCGGCGGGTGGCGCCCTATCATCAATCTCCGGCCACTCAATGCCTTCATCAGACCGAAACACTTTCGGATGGAAACTCTGGCCACTGTCCTGCAATCCCTACCTCAAGACTGGTGGGCTACGACACTAGATCTGAAGGATGCTTATTTACATATCCCCATCCACAGAGACCATCAGAAGTTCTTACAATTCACGTATCGGAACATCACTTACCAGTTCCAGTGTCTTCCCTTCGGCCTATCTACCGCACCACGGGTTTTCACCAGGATCACCAAGGTGATAGCAGCAGCGTTACGCCAACAACATATACGCCTTTATATGTATCTGGACGACTGGCTCATCGTGGGTCCTTCACGAACAGCTACTCTTCAAGCCTTGTCAAAGACTGCCCAACTTACCCAGAAATTGGGCTTCATCATCAACCAGGACAAATCTTCCCTGGTCCCTACTCAAAATCCGAGGTTCCTCGGTGCCTCCCTCAATATGACAACAGGCAGAGCATCTCCTTCACCGGAGCGTTGCAGAGTACTGAAGGATTGTATTCAGATCTTCCTCTCATCAACAACCTTGCCAGCACGAGCATGTCTTCGTCTCTTGGGGTTCATGGCAAGCCTCGTGGATCTTGTGCCATGGTGCAGAATGCACATGCGACCTCTTCAACTGCATCTACTTTACCATTACCGCCCACGAAGGGATCACATTTCAACTCTGGTTCCTATGGACTTCAATATACGTTCCCATCTCAAGTGGTGGCTCTCTCACCGGAACCTCCTGTGCGGAACAGTTTTTCCCCGCCCCTTTCCTTCAGTAACATTGACCACAGACGCTTCAAAGTCAGGCTGGGGAGCCCACCTAGACGACCTTTCCCTAGCGGGACATTGGTCTCCTTCAGAACAGAATCTTCATATCAATCTACTGGAACTCCTGGCTGTTCAAAAGGCCCTCCAGTCAGCTACAGACAGGGTGAAGAATCACTTGGTCCTCGTGAAAACGGACAACTCCACCGTAGTGTCTTACATAAACCGTCAGGGAGGGACCCACTCCTCTTCCCTATGCATGCTGACTTGGAGCCTACTCACTTGGTGCATTCCCCGTCAAATCTCTCTACAAGCGAGCCACCTCTCCGGGAAGGAGAACATCATAGCGGATGCCCTTTCACGAGGGAGAGCTATCCCCACGGAATGGTCCCTTCATCGACCGGTGGTCAAACAGATCTTCAACGTCCTAGACACCCCACACATAGATCTCTTTGCCTCTCATCTCAACAATCAACTTCCAGTCTTTTGCTCTCGGCATGCTCACCCACAGGCTTGGGCCACAGACGCTCTGAGCATCAACTGGTCGGGCTACCTGGGATATGCCTTCCCCCCAATCTCCCTTCTACACAGAGTCCTATCAAAGATCAACCAAGAGAGGTGCAAGATAATCTTAATAGCCCCCCTCTGGCCAAGACAACCATGGTTCCCTCAACTTCTGGATCTCCTCATTCGACCTCCCATTATTCTACCAAAACGACCAGACCTTCTCATACAACCTGTGTCCAAGATGTTACATCCAGATCCGGACAGTCTTCATCTTTGTGCCTGGATGCTATCAAGTCTTCCCTTCGAACGGCTGGACTTTCTAAAGACGCTGCTTCCCTTGCAGCAGAATGTAGACGACCGTCCACTAGACGAACGTATGACAATCGCTTACAACACTTCTTCAGATGGTGTGCCAAAGAAGGTTTCAATCCCTATTCTGCATCTATAACTGTCATAGGGGATTTTCTACTTCATATCTTTAATACTGGACTCCAGATTAACACCATTCGAGGCTACAGATCAGCCATAGCAGTAATACATCATGGATTCGACGATGGCTCTACTCTGTCCAATAATACTGCTATATCTCAACTGGTAAAAGGCATGTTTGTAGAGAGACCACCTATTAAGAAGCTCACTCCTTCTTGGGACCTCGGCACTGTCCTTCACAGGCTAACGAAGCCTCCCTTTGAACCGGCTGGGTCTTCTTCTCTACACAACCTCACGATCAAGACAGTCTTCCTCTTAGCAGCCTCTACAGCTCGCCGCAGAAGTGAAATCCATGCTCTTTCAATAGAACCTGGACACTTGCGATGGGAACACGGAGGAGTTCGTCTCGTCCCACGTATCAACTTCCTAACCAAGAACCAATCACCAAGTTTTTCCCCTCCAGACATATTCATTCCGAGTTTGACTTCATTTTCAAGTGTCACAGAAGATAAACTCTGGTGTCCCGTTAGGATCCTAAAATTTTACATAGCACGTACCAAGGAGCTCCGTGGGAACACTACACAACTTTTCATCACAACAGTTCGTCCGTTCAACCCAGCCTCCACTGCTACTCTTTCTAGGTGGATCGTTGAAGCCATACTACCAACCACAAACTCTCCACCAGCTACTGCCCAGCCCCGGGGGTCTATGCCTGGTCCTACAGTTCAACCAGATTTACCAGGCGAACCGTTGACGGGCGCACTTAATAGCCCCTAGGTTCACATTCAGCCATACCACAGGTGCGCAAAGTACCTATTCTGGCACGGAACACACCCCCTCGACCAGTTGCTGCTCCGGTCAAAGCTCACCAAACGAGGAGCATGACTACCTCATGGGCTCATTTCCAAGGTGTTCCGATTGCAGATATTATGCAGGCAGCGTGTTGGAAGAACTCCTCAACGTTTACTTCCTGCTACCTTCGAGATGTTCTCCAATCCGAGGGGCACATGGGCAGACAAGTTTTACAAACAGCAGCACGCTCTTCAGCCCAGAAACACCGTAGGACTGTCAACTCATCCTCATAAGAGCTTTTGAGTACAGCTAACCGGTATGTCTTAACTCCTTCATTTACCTCTATTTTAGATGTGTATCAGGCTCAGTTAAGACATCTTTTCTAGTGCTCCACACTGCACTTCCCCCCCCCCCCCCCTTCTGTTCAGTCTCGGTGCTACTCTGCATATGTAGGTATCGGAGGTGACGTATTTTCTGTAATAGAATCTCCCTAAATCTGTAGGGATTTCCTATTCTATCTAAGAAAATACTCACCTCCGATACCATCCCGCCCAGTTAAGTATCCTAAAAATAAACCATAAGGTGAAATAAGAAGGACGATTCGTATGGGCTACTGGGAGGTGCAGTGTGTGGGTGACGTAATAGGTATCGGAGGTGAGTATTTTCTTAGATAGAATAGGAAATCCCTACAGATTTAGGGAGATTCTCTTTGTGGATCAGCCATCAGCTCCCCATCTTTTTTTTTTTTTTTTTTTTTTTTTTTTATTCAGTCAAGCAGTTACACCAGATTACAATAATTCATTTTCAGAGATGGAATAAAAATCAATTTAAAATCACTGCCTGTTTAAGCAAACATAAAGATAAAACGAAATAGGTCGTTAAATATCTCTGAGGCTTTGCCACTTACAATTGTGGATGTCTAACTTATCTTTCTTTTGGGCAATCTTGTATTCAATACTCTCAATTAACATAACACTTCTTTTGAAGGAATTAAAAACAGGAGCTTTTTCTTCATATTTACATTTATAAATATGTTGTTTACCTAAAATAATTAAATGATTAATCAATAAAATGGGGTCATAAATGTTATAACCGAACATAATAGAGAACTCTGTTAAATTTATGTTAATCCTAAGCATAGAAGCCATCCAAGCTTGAATGCAACTCCAAAAGGATTTTACATAGGGGCACTTAACAAATAAATGAGAAAGCGTCTCTTCCTTGACCTTACAAAAGGTACATTTTGAGCTATTTACTAGCCCAATCTTATGCAAAAAGACGTTGTTCACTTTTAGTCTATGCAGAAACATAAACTGAAACATCCTAGATTTAATATCTATAGCACATTTGTAAGGCAAAGAGAAAATAAACTTCCAATCCTCCTGGTCGATTTCATATGAGACTTTCCATTTTGCCTGAATCTTCACTGGTTTATCTCTAACTTTTTCCATCAGTTTGTCATAAGCATATTTAACAAAATGCTTCCTCTGAAGAAAAGAATTAATGACAATGTTATCCTGAGTCTGCAGATTTTTACTAATCCATTTATCTTTCCAGTTAGAGGGAATAGCTTTTAACAGGCCAAAATACTGGATGAAGTTGGTTTCTAGTTTATATTTAAAATGAAGATCCTTATAAGAAAGGAAACAACCAGTCGGACCAATGATATGATTAATCTTAGATACTCCAGCTTCGAACCATTTCACATAAAATAGAGGCTGACCTTGAATTGAAATAAAATAATTTCCCCAGAGGCTTTGCTTCAAAAATTCTTCAGATGAAGCAGGGGATTTAAAAGTAAGAGAGCTCCAAGCTGTCAAAATGTCCCTTAACATGGGGGATGACAAGTGGAGTGATTTAACAAAACCGTTAGAGAAATTCCCTTCAAACAATTCATGCCCTCCAAACTGACGGATGTGCCTGTAAATGAACATTTTCCAGTTGCCCTTGTTTGTATGATCTAAGAACCTTTTAACCCAAGCAACTTTTAAGGCCTGAACATGCTGTTCGTAGTTTATCATGTTCAAGCCTCCCATATCAATTTTATTGTAAAGAACAGAACGTTTAATTTTATCAGGTTTGTTATGCCATAAAAACGAAAAAAATAAAGAATTAATCTTCTTAAAATATTTTTTTACTAGGATTAGGCAACACAGAAGACACAAAGGTTAACTTGGGCATTATTAATGATTTGAGGATGGTTATTTTACCCTGCAAGGTCAAGTTTCTCATACCCCAAAGTTTAAGAGAATTTTCAACTCCCCATCTACTGCACGAGGGACCCAGGCCCCAATGCGTGGCAGAGGTACAATCAATCCAGTGGGACGGTCTGTTAGCATATGTCTTTCCCCCCATTTTTTACTGATTCTGCGAGTCACTGATCCTGCGAGTCCTTACCACGTTGAAACAGGAGGACTGTCAGGTCCTCCTCATAGCCCCTTTTTTGCCTCGTCAACCGTGGTTTCCATGGTTTATCCGGCTGCTGGTCCATCGATTGGTGATCCTCTCGCGCCGGACGGACATTTTTATTCCAACCCAGCTTGGGCTTTATTCACCCAGCACCTCAGGATCTCCACCTGACGTGCTGAGTGTTCTCACGCAGTCCGTCCGCTCAGCAGGACTTTCACAACACGCTGCGTCCATTGCAGCATGTAGCCGAAGGGCATGTACCCGTAGGGTGCATGATAGCAGACTACGTTGTTTCTACAAATTGTGTAAGACACAGTCTTTGCATCCCCCAAATACTACTATAGGGGAGGTTGCAGACTTTTTTGTATATCTGTTTGAGGATATTCTTTCTGCGGGGACCACTAGGAATTACCTATCAGCCATTGCGGCTGTTCAGGGTGCAGTCAGTCCGCAGCACACACGAAATCCGTTCCTTTTCTTTGCACTGTATGCATGGCCTGGACTTACGTGACCTCTCTTTGAGTATTTAATGAGCTGGAACCGTTCGTGGAATTCGTGTAGTTTCTCAGTTTTTAGTTGCTAATTCACCCAATTATTCTCACAATTGCTAAGATTAGGAGTATGTCATCCATTTTGCTTTAAAAATATGTGACTTTACTGATATTCTAGTGGTGTTTTTTGATCGGCAAATTTTGTTTCAAAACAAAAACGAAACGAACATAATTATTTCACAATATTTCTCTCTTACACATTCTCCCACAAGCCAATACTTTCATTGATGGATAGAAAATGTCATACTCTGTCAAAAAATAGTTGTTTTTCGGGCTTAATTTTGTGTAGTCCAGTCATGGCGCAACAAATGACGACGGTAGTCCAAAACTTCTTTACGTAAAAAGCCGCCATGATCGCACATGTAATTCCTGCATTCTGATTGGTCAAGACGGGCTGTGTGAACTTTCCAGGATGTACAATCATAATACATGTGTTGCATTAACCGCCATCTAAACAGTAAATACACATGTTTATATGCTACATTGGGTAATCTATATGCAACAAATCAATTGTTCCACTGTGTTTCAGCAACTTTCACATTTTAACAACTCTCAGGTAAATCAGATAAGTGTCATTGTTTTTTCTTAGGCCTAAGTGTTTTTTTGCATGTCTTATTTGACCAACGTAACTAGGAATACTACACTATGTGCATACTTTGAATTTAAATGGCATATATTTGAAATATCAAAATAATAAAGGTTTCAGCATTTGTGAACACCCATCATATTTATCTGTTTTTTGTAATACATAACTTCCTTCATGGCAAATAAGGCAAAGCAAAAACAATTGGTACAAACAGAGCCTGACTAGTATGGGTTGCAAAGTACCAACAGTAAGAGAGAGAGTGTGTAATTCCGTAATCTGGCTGGAATTGGCAGAGCTAATGAGGGGCCTGTGGAGTCGGTTGCCATGACTGGGTTGGCTGTTGAAACCTGCAAAAAAGAAATAGCACAGGAGCGATTGTAAAAAAAAAACATTCAGAACGTGTTTCCATTTTAGTTGCGATAATTGTAACCCTCCATCCTTTCGACGGCAGACCGTCGGGAGGATGGAGGGTTACGACTATTGCAACTAGAAAAATTTGAAAACTAAAATTGATGATTAATTTGTGTTGGGGTACTCGATTTGAATTAGAAACAAATGTATGTTTTTCATCGAAAGCTATTTTCGCAGAATCCAAACGACATGTTTCAATTTCATACAATGCATGGAAAACAAACAATTTTCTGAATCAATGTAAAAACGGCACTACTTTACGGTGTTGTTTTTGTTTTTGAAATCAAATGGCGAGGGTAATCAATCATGTCAATAATGATCATAGTTTCTTATGAAGAACAAAAAACTATTGAATATTTAATACTTTAAAAAAAAGCCTGTTGCTATCAAAATTTGTGGTTATTATGAATTTACTTTAATTTTTCCATTAATTGTTTAGTGTAGTTGTACTTATATTTTCTTTAAAAAAAACTAAAATGATAAAAAATAAATTAAAAAAACCCCTGTTGTGTGTATACTAAAAATAAAATGCTAGTACTACAGACTAGTTGCAACTTTTTTGCTTTTATTTTGGCCCTGTCGTTGTATCACATGGTTCTACAACGCACACACAACCCCCATGACATCGTAAACACGACCAACAAAATCTAAAAAAATTTGAAATCGTGCACATTACTTTCCCTGCCAGAGACATGCACGATGTCTCCCACAATGTAAAAGACATACCAAACGACAGCATGTGCCTTCATCTACCCGAATCTTTAAGTTTTCCCCGAAAATTTTGTGTAGTCCAGTCAGGGTGCAAAAAGTTAAATACCACCTGAAAATAATCCTGAGAAATTACCCTTTGTTTGACAGTGATTAAAGTTTAGTTAGGTAAATTCCATCAAAAATGGCAAAAACTTACATCATTAGAAAGGAGACTTCACGACACAGACTCTCATCACGCCATCTTGGACATCAACAACATGTGCAGTGCGTCATGGTACGATTAATAAAGGCCGGTCGAAGTCTCGTTCTTTCACGAACGCTTCTCGCACGCTCGCTGTGGCTTTCTCTGTGCAAAGAAAATCTGGGATTTGACCTCATTAACGCGGGCGCTGCGGACTGACTGGGTGCTTATAGTTTTTGGATGGGTCCTCAATATCAGACAATCATACCCTCAGACAACTTACCAAGGGCATGTTTGTTTCCCGCCCTCTGGTTTGTAAGCTGGTGCTAGCTTGGGATCTCTTTAGTGTCTATCCATGCTAACGATGTCTCCTTTTGAGCTGCTCGGCAGTGCCTCCTATTGCACTTGTCCATTAGAGTTACTTTTTTACTAGCTCTTGCGACATCACGATGAAGTAGCGAGCTACATTCTTTAACAATTGACTCAGGCCACATCCGGTGAGAACCGCATGGCATCTTTTTGGACGAAAAATCAGTCAAGTACATTGACCCCTCCAGACAGTTTCATCCCTGACATTAAGTCATATTCGTCCATGGTAAACGATAAACTTTGGTGCCCTGGCCGGGCACTAAAGTGGTATGTCAGTCGCACTACTATACTACTTATAGTAATGCTCGAGAAAAGAGGAAGGTCATGTGGTGGGTATGCCGCAGGGCATTGTCAGGGGGGGCGCCAGAGGGCGCTTTTCGGCCTAGGGAAATATGCAAATGTAGTAATTCCCTCTACAGGTGATGTATTTGCTTGTAGACCCCAACCACACTACTGTGGTGGGGGACTTTCTGTTAAAAAGTACAGATTTTATCTCATCAACATTCCATCAATGAATACATTTTCGGGCACCGTCATTAGTATACAAAATGTCAATGGTCAGTTTTGTAAAATACATCATCTTAACAGTTTTAAAGAATATGTTTTGTTCATCCCTTCATTGCCCATCAACCATCTCCTCCCTAGTGGCAAATTTAAGTGCGCCAATACACTATGTCTTTAGTGCCCAACCACTTAAAGATTTACTTCTTTTTGGACACTGATCGATAATTACTTTATGAAAAGACAAGATAAAAAGACATGGTGAGAAAGGATTGTTGATCAGGCTCCCTCCAGACCCTTCAGATCTAGGTACAGACAAAGAAAGAGCTCTGTAATCAATTACATTCAACATGTGCACAGCCATATTTTTGCAATTATGTGGGGATGGTGCAACTTTGCTGGGGATGTGAAATTTATGATAAGTTGTTTTGTACAATTGAAAATCATACAGCACAAGTGGATGGGTTTCTTCAGTCTTCCGGATTTGTGATGCTTTGTTAACAGTGGGAACCACACTCTTGCACTTTTACATAATGCTTCACAAAAATCAATCTCATATAAGCTTGGATGGAAGGCAAAAATGTGCATTTGATAAATAAGCTTTTGTTAATTATTTGTACTTGCAGTGTGGCGTTAACAGTGGACTCCATATTGTTATTTTTGATGAAATTGACGCAATATGCAAGCAACGTGGAACAATGGTAAATACAATTGTTTAAGGCTTGTGCCACAAGTGAAAAGTTCTTTTGAGAAAGAAACTTGTGGTTTATTTTGATTTTTCTTTTGCTAACTTTTGCCCACAAAACATATTCTTCTAAAAGAGTTTGTGGCACAATGAAAAGTATCTGGAATCAATTCAAATAAATAGGCTGTTTCAATCTGTAAATTGAATTGAATCTAAGCCTTATAATCCCCTGTATATTTCCTTAGTAAAGGAATGTGTTTGGAAAGGTGTTAGGTATTGATTCAATAATCTTTTGCAAATTGTTATCTGTAGTAAAGTAACCTCAAATGTACTTCCTATAAAACCAATGTCAACTGATTACGGGAATGCTATATTTAAGAGATAGTTAAAGAAACAAAGAATTACATGTTATTGTTTAACAATTCACACCTCTTTTTACTTGAAAAAGCATGGTGATTGACCCTTCAGCACTCGGTAGTGTAGCTAGTGGTTGATAGGGATTTGCTTTACTAGTCCAAGTCCAATTAATTTGGCTACACAGCTGACCACAATGTAAATATATTCTCATTTTGGGGCCTCAAGCTTGGAAATGTTTTAACGTAGCTTTCCCCTAATGCATTAAGTG
The DNA here is from genome assembly GCA_037783415.1 of Leptasterias polaris. Classification (NCBI taxonomy): domain Eukaryota; kingdom Metazoa; phylum Echinodermata; class Asteroidea; order Forcipulatida; family Asteriidae; genus Leptasterias; species Leptasterias polaris. The sequence continues at coordinate 435,963 of JAZGTN010000131.1, forward strand.
TATTTATTAAACTAATACAGTTTGCCAGTGGAAAAACCCCAAACTATGACATCAAATTTTTGCATATAACTTTTTGTGTATGTTCATATGTATTGTTTAGAGTGGAAGTACAGGAGTCCATGATACAGTTGTCAACCAGCTGCTTGCCAAAATTGATGGAGTAGAACAGCTGAACAACATTCTCGTTATTGGTAAATTTCTACTTAAGCTATATTTTAAGAACAATTACATGTCTTTATTAATTCTGTTTTAACCTACACCAATTTGAGATAAGCACAGTATACTTAATAACTTCCTGAGTTGAGTAGTTTACATATTTTTTTAAATAAATTGTAAATGGTTGTGTTATTTTGATTTCATGCAGGTATGACCAATAGACGTGATTTAATTGATGAAGCATTGCTGCGACCAGGGCGCTTGGAGGTCCAAATGGAAATCGGTACAGCAACAATTTCAATTGAAAGTTAAACTTTTAATGTTTTTTAAGTTTATTTTCAAATAAAACATGGTCTGATCATCTAGCTTTTTTTAATTATTATAATTTGGTCGGCACATTTGTTTGACTGATTTTAACATTATATCTCCTGATATAGTAATAGTGTGCATTTATTGTCAAATGTGAAATTGCAGTTAATGGTGGCAAGTTGCTAAGTTAATTGGAAATAGTTTATATTTTAAAGACTTAATCAAATAAAGAGCACCTCATGAAAACAAACAGAATATTCAAAGCTAATTGAGCTTGTTTCAAACTTTCCAACTCCACAACAAAACAAGAAACAAAAGAAAAGACACATGGGTTGTTGGACTATGTCTCACTCATCAAAAAGATAGATCTTTTCGCTCATCATAAGCATCTTTAAAAAAGAAAGAAAAGGAAGTCCACTTCAGGGACTCCCTTACGAATGCACAATTCCCTAGCTGAAGGCTTTTCTCGCTAGAATTTTGTTTACCACACCGCCCGCAATAGCGCCCTCAAGCGTCCAACCCTTCCACCATGCCGCCGCATGTGAGACAACTTGTCCTCTTTTTCTCTGGCGTCCGTGAAGTCAAGACGCATTTCCGAAAAGCTCCGTTCAGGTTTTTATGAAACCGTTCCTTGCTATACTGTTTTTCAGTTGAGTTTTTACTCTGGTAAAGTTTCTGGTAAGTTTCTTTACGCTTTATTTACCACCTTTTCCAGTGTTTTATTGGTGTTTTTCTTTGGGTTTTTTTACCAGAAATAAAAATAATTTTCCTCTGGAAAAAAAATAAAATAAAAATTATAGTAATATGGCGGAGCCGCGAGGTAACGTGGCGCTCGGCCGTGGTCCCTGTTTCCCAGTGCTGCGGATACTACTGATCTTTTCACTGACTACCGAAGGGATAATGCCTCGTCCTGAAAGGGCTGGACCCACCGGGACTCCAGACCCTTCTTCATCTGCTACTACCAGGAAAAAGGAGGCTAAAGGGACGCAACCCGGTGGTTCCGGTGGCTCTACTCATCCTTAGCCAGCCATGGCTACTAAAACCGGCAAGAAGAAAATGCTGATACTGAAATCCGGGGCTTCCAGGGTTTCTCGAGCAAACGCCTTCCGGCTCATCGGAATTCCAACTTCCGGTATCGCAGCCTTTATCGAGCCCTCAAGGCGATCATCGCAGCAGAGCTGATTCCAGCGGAGATGATACTTGTCGTAGCCGTCAGAAGAAGCGACGTTACTACACCTCAGGCTCATCTTCCGGCGATGACTGTTCACGAGACTGCCGTAGACACCACAGATCACCAGACCATTCCACGGCGCTTCTCTTGCAGGGGTTCCGCGACCTTTCAGCTAGATCTTTTCGCTCATCCCAAAGCCAGCCATGCCGGCGCCGCCAGATCCAACACCCCCTCTGGAACCGATGGTTCAGTCATCAGATTCGGGGTCAGAAGCTGCGGTTTCTGTTTTTGTTTCGGATGAGTTTTCCAATGACGAACATACCCCCGCTGGGGACCCGCCATCTGCCAGTCAGGCCCCGACTGACGTTTCCAGATCAAGACTGACCAGATCAAGACACTCTCCTGCGACCATTCAAAGTCCCTCAGGCAGACTATGAAAAGTTCTTATCCATCCCTGTGCTGCCCTCTGCTTCCAGAGATAAGATTGCAGCCGATATGCCGGAACCAGCACGCCCGTCAAGGCTCCTTCCCCAGGGAAAGAAAAGAACACATTGGAGGATGTCCTGTTCAAGGTAGACATGGCCTCACGCGCAGGTCCTCGTGTCTCCTGTTTCCTTCAACTGTTGTCAGAGTATTTGGTATGTTCTTGTGAGACGGATTCTCCGGTCTCAGCTGAAGCCACCGAGATGGCATTTCGCTGTCTGGATGACTGTCTCCGGATCTGTATGGATCAGTTCAAAAGGGTGTCCATGATTGTCACAGCTGCCTATAGGACCAATTTAATTGATTCCATCTTCCTCCCTTCCAATGGTGTCAAGACTAGTCTGGAAGGTCTCTCACGGTTGGGTCCTGATCTCTTTGCAGGAAAGTTCCAGGAGGTCATGGAATTGGAGGCCAAGCGAATTAAGGCTACAGATAAAATCAACCTTCGCATGGCCTCGGGTCAGGGTGCTCCTAGTTCGTCCAGGGTGGAGGCTCGAGGCAGAGGTCAGCGCTTTCCCTGGAAACCTCTGAAGCCTTTTCGACCTGTCACTGTAACCTTCCCGACCTTTTCCGCAACACCCCAGCAGTCGCCGATGTGGCCGCGGCTCCAAGCCTGGATTTACTCCTCGGCCTAAGTCTTCTTTCGGGTCGTACCGGAGTGGACCGTGGCGCAGGTGACGGTCTCACCCTTTTGGCCCCTCCCCTAGGGCTCGTGGGGGGCCGACTTTCCAATTTCGCAAAGACTTGGGCTCTTTTCACCTACGACAGGTGGGTACTTGGTACCGTCAGGCCTGATTACGTTCTCGAATTCACAAGTATCCCCCCCCTCGCCTCTTCTCAGGATAGCCCCAGTCCCGTCTGATCCGGACAAGCGTCTGGCACTGGAGTCAGAAATCCAAGCTCTCCTCTTCAAAAGAGCAATCACCAGGGTTCCAACCAGTCAGGAAAGTCTTGGTTTTTATTCAACATTCTTCCTTACACCCAAGAAGTCAGGGGAATGGCGCCCCATCCTAAATCTGCGTCTCTTGAATCTTTACATTTGACCAAGACTCTTCCGGATGGAAACTTTGCACATAGTCCTCGAGTCGTTACCTCTTCCAGCTTGGGCAGCCTCCCTCCACTTGAAGGATGCTTACTTGCATGTACCCATTGCAAAACACCACCTTCTTGCGGTTCCGTTACTTAAACGTAACTTCCAATTTCGATAGCTTTCCTTCGGACTATCAACAGCTCCAAGAGTGTTCACTCGACTGGTGAAAGTCGTAGCTGCTACTCTGCGAAAACGCCATGTCCGTCTGTTCGTCTATCTAGATGATTGGCTGATCATAGGAAACACAAGAGCGGAAACGCTGGCCGCAGTGGTCCTCATCTGCCAGATTGCCACGGACCTGGGCTTCCTCTTCAACGAGGAGAAATGCATGCCGGTTCCTTTGCAAAAACCAACTTTTCTCGGTGCCGTATTAGATCTCCAACAGGGACTTTTCACCCCCACCCGCGAACGGATCGAGAATCTTCAGGCGTGTGCGACTTTGTTCTTGTCCGCCCAGTCTGCACCAGCAGCCAATATCCCTCCTTCCGAGGGTCTTGGCGAAGATCGAGGCCACTCACTGTTGGGTCTTTCTCATGGCCCTGTTTTGGCCACGTCAACCATGGTTTCAGAACCTAATCCGTCTTCTCATATATCCTCTGGTGGTTCTCCCTCAACGGGAAGATCTGCTCACTCAACCTCACTCCCGCATCCGTCATGCTCAGTCGGGGACACTGCATTTAACGTGCTGGTTGCTGTCGAGAGATCTCTCTGCTTAGCTGGCTCTTCAACAGACGCTGCAGCCTTGGCAGCCAGGGGTCGGCGATCGTCAACCCGGCGAACGTACGACAGCCGCTTACGACATTATCACAAGTGGTGCCGGGACAGATCTATTGATCCCTGCTCAGCATCTGTTTGCCATATAGTTGATTTTCTCCTCTAACTGTTCCAACAAGGCCTCTCTGTGGCTACCGTTCGGGGATATCGAGCAGCTTTGTGGGCCGTTCATGATGGTTTCCAGGACGGGTCAACCATTTCTAACAGTAAGGCCTTGGCCCTGCTACTGCGAGGTATGTTCATAGAACGTCCCCCCCCCCCCCCCCCCCACAGGAAACTCCTTCCCTCGTGGGATCTTGGTCAAGTCTTACAATCACTTTCCCAAGCGCCCTTTGAGCCTGTGGCTCACAGTTCTTTGCTTAACCTTTCTATTAAGACAGTTTTTCTGGTGGCCATAGCTACAGCAAGACGTCGTAGCGAGCTCAGGGCATTAACTCTTGACCAAGGTCACATCAGTTAGGAACCGGATGGGGTACGTCTGATCCCTTATATTTCCTTTCTTACGAAAAATCAATCACCATCATATTAGCCACTAGATATCTTTATCCCCGACATCAAATCAGTTTCTACAGTGGCGGAGGATAAATTGTGGTATCCAGTTCGGGCACTCAATTGGTATCTGGCTCTCACAAAGTCACTCCGGGGGTAGGTTTTTCAGATTTTCATAACGACTACAAGCCTCCATGGTGCAGTCTCTCCAGACACCATCTCGCGCTGGATTGTTAAAGCAATCCAGTCATCTAACACTGAGTGGCCCACCACTACTGGCGGCAGTATCCATGCCCATGAGACTAGGGCTGTGTCAACCTCTTGGGCCTTCATGAAAGGAGTCCCAATACTCCCTCAACCTTCACGTCTTGCTATCTGCGAAATGTAATGCGAACACATGGGCGGGTTGCTCAGGCCTCCCTAAGCTCAGTTACGCCTTCTGGTTCTACCCCTCTGTAGGGATAAGATGTCCTACCTCAAGGCCCTTGGAACTCTGCCCTTCGGGTGAGTACCCATTTTTTGTTCCTTGTGATTTTCATTTTTCATGCTATGGGAGGGCGCGAAGGGACGAACTTGTCGGGTACGTCAGTTTGATCCCATTAGTGTCTTATCCTTAGCTTGCCCTGCCCTCCTCCGTTGTTCGGTGCTAATCTGTGCATTCGTAGGTTTAACAGTTAAGGGAGTCCCTGAAGTGGACTCCTCCAAATCAAGGGTGATTTGGGAGTCCGTGAAGGGATGAAACTTACCTGTTAAACCTCCCGCCCTCCTTCCCCACTTCCTCCTTCCTCCTCGGTTTCTCTCCTTTTTTACTCACACTCGAGAAAAAAAGGACAAGTTTTCTCCCATGCGGCGGCATGGTGAAAGGGTCAGACGCTTAAGGGCACTATTGCATTGCGGGGCGGTGTGGTAAAAAAAAAATCTAGCGAGGAAAGCCTTCGGCTAGGGAATTGTGCATTCGTAAGTCTAACAAGTAAGTATCGTCCCTTCGTGGACTCCCAAATCACCCTTGATTTGGAAGATTCAGCCTGACAAAGTGTTTTTTGAAACCTTTTGTGTCATTGATCCCTGGTTAAAATTCTGCCAAATAAAATTCAGTATTGCAAATGAAAAAGACAGCAGGGACAATGCTAACTTTGAAAGATCTGACAATTTCAAACCCTTTTCACAATTATTTAAAATAACATTTTCAGAGCTTTCCTGATATCACCATTGCACTTAAAGTGGTTAAGTTAGTTAAAGTGGTTAAGTTTGTCATATGAAGCCTAAAAGGCAAAATTGCATGCGTACACAACATGTACTGAAAAAGGTGAACTACAAAACCTGGAACCAAGAACAAGGTCTTTGCAAAAACATGTTGCTCCCATAACCCTGAACAAAAGATTGCCTTCAAGTTTAATTAGATTGAATATCTTGATAGTGTTTGATCCCCTATAAATGGCGTGTCGTGGCCAAGCGGATAAGAGCATCGGACTCAAGCTCTGGTGTTTCAGATCAGCAGAGTGTGGGTTCCAGTCCCGGTCGTGACACTTGTGTCCTTAGGCAAGACACTTAAACATTATTGCTTCGTCCTTCGGATGGGACGTAAAGCCGTTGGTCCCGTGTGTTGTGTAATGCACGTAAAAGAACCCAGTGCACTTATCGAAAAGAGAAGGGGTTCGCCCCGGTGTTCCTGGTTTGATTGGCTGCATATTGTACCACAGCACCTTGTAAACCATTACATGGTGCTATAAAGGAATAGGTCTCATACTTGAAAAACGTAGCTCCAGGAAAATACTGACTGTAAAAGCGCCTTGAATTGCAAAATCATCTTCAGTGCCTATCTGTGACAACAACATACACTACATACACTACAACAATGTAGTGCCATGTTCACTAACCTTTTAGACCTCTGCAACAAAACTCTGATCATTCTTCAAATACAATCAGGGCCCAATTTCATTGCACTACTTAAGGCTAGAAGTAAACCACATAATTCTATGTGCCATAAGTGCAGATTTTCTTGGTAAGCAGCGCCATGAAATTGGCCTTGATGTTTCTCTATGAACAGAAGCCCAATCCTACATTTTTGAACTTCTCCGACAGTACCGAGAACTAAATCATATGACTCCAAAGCTTTAAAAGTACAGGCATTATTGGTTTTAAAATTTTCTAAACTAGATATCAATATCCAAGTTATCAAGCAAGTCAATCGCCTTTCTACCTTCAACTCACCTTATGTTTGTATCCTAGGTCTGCCAAATGAAGAGGGAAGAGTGCAGATTTTTGACATTTATGTGTCTAAAATGCGAGAGAACAAGAAACTTGCTCCTGATGTAAACATTTATGAACTCGCTTCTTTAACAAAGAACTTCAGTGGAGCAGAAATTGCAGGCCTAGTCAGGGCAGCTCAATCTCTTGCTATGAACAGAATGATTAAGGTACGGCACTTTTATTTTGTGTGTATCGCATTGTATTGTAATGCAATATTTGACAAGATATCACACAGATGCATTTTTATTGACTTCTATACAAGTTTACCTGGTTTTTTTATATAACAAATTTATGGGAGTTTAAGATAAGGCTGAGATAATCATGGTAATGTTGAGTCTTAGCACTTGAGGCATTAGGTCCAGGAGCTCGCCTCAGGGCCCCTGGTGGGGTCCAGGGGCGAAGCCCTTGGCAGGGGTTGAGGGTGCGGATCCCCCTGAAGGTTTTAAATTATGGCATGTCTGAATGTCCTAGAAAAGCTCTCCTTGCTATAAGTATTTGGTTAAGTTTGTTATCAAACTTAGACTTGGTTCAGTTTCTGGAAGGAAGTTGGATTTTGGCATATTGTAAGACCAGGGAGGACTCTTCATGTTGATTAAATATGCCAAAATTACACAAGTTTTTTATATCATAATGTACACTTTCAAAGAACTCTTCAAACAAAAGTCAAAAAAACTTTGAACTACATGTAGTCTACGCTAGGCACTTGATACATGGCGTCATTGGGCGTATATTTGTGGTACTTTAAATAGTCTTGTGTCCATAGTACAGTGCTACAACCGGCGGGGATTTTTTTAAGCTGGGGTCACACCTTAAGTTAACTGCATGCAGTAACACCGATTGTACATGTAGATCATTGTATGACCGGAGAGGGTGGTGGTCCAAACATGACCGTGCTTCACACCCCTTTACCATGCATGTGGGGCATTTCTACGAGAGGAACGAGCAAGCGAAATGCAAAACCCGCTTTAGGGCCCCAGAACTTTCTTTTAAACACTAGGTGCTCTCTAGGACACTTCAGAAGCGTTTCACACATTGTTTTTACCCTTTTGAACTTTGCTTTATTTGCCTTTTAACAATTATTTTGTTAAATTCTTGGGGGGAACCGGTCGGCTATAAGGGGCCACAGGACACGTTCAAACATAAACAACATTCTAGCCAGGATGTAATTAGTAGAACGATGAGTAAATGCGAAGCCTTATGGTGTGGGGAAAGTTGTTTAACATCAGATGCTCTCTGGTGCAATCTACGACTTTTCACAGGCAATTAACACAAAATATATAAACCCAGTTTTTAAATGTTATTTGCCTTTTAGCAATTTATGTTTTGCTATTTTAAGGGTGGAGGATTGGTTGGCTAATACAAGGGGGACACAATGTAAAAAACAGCATTCTAGCTAGGATGTATTGCATGTATAGCATAAGGCATTTTACTTTACGAAAAGAATTAGCAAACGCAAAGCCTTTACAGCCTTGGGGTCCAGGCCAGCCTTAGGGCACTGGTGAAAAAAGAAAAAAAATTTAGATGCTCTCTGATGCAACCTAGAATACTTCAGAGGCATTTTACTCGCTACTTTTTGCCTGGTTTATTGAGGTCTACTTCACTCATACATTACCTGTAGGGCGAATTACTACATTTGCATATTTTCTAGGCCGGTAGGCATAAATGCTTCGAGTTTTACCGAACAGCGCCCTCTAGCGCCTCCCACAATGCCCTGCGGCATTCCCGCCCCATGACCTTTCTCTTTTCTCTTAGCACGTTACTGGTAAGACGTGTTTTTTATCGGATTTAATTTAATTGGATTAAAGAACGACTTTACCGTTGTTTTGCTATTAAAAAGAAGTTTAGTAGTTTTGTAGAGTTTGTGAAGTTTGAAATGAGTATTATGAAGTGTTTGCCGAGGGCTTCACCTGTCAATACCGAGGGTATGAATCACCCCCCAGGACAGTCAGAGCCCTCGGGGGACTGTGCAGGGAAAATGTCCTTCCCCAACCAGTCCCCTGCCCGACAGCCACTGACGGCTGCGGGTGCTGACAACCAGCGGCTGGGGTAGCTGGCTTGAACCAGTCTCCTACCCTGGCCACTAGCGGGACTTCAAAACGTAAGGCGGGCTCCGGCAAGGGTCACATGAACCAGGCCTCTACTGCCGGAGCGAAGACTAAAAAGGGCCCGCCAGGGACAGGGGAAACGAGGTCCCAAGTCGAGCCTCGGTTTACCCTCCCCCTCACCACCGAACACGGGATGACTTGACATGGCGAGTCTCCAAGGCTCGTTGTGCTCGTTGAACCCACTCCCCCTGGAATAGTGGAATTCTCCACAGGATGCAGGACGGACTATTGTCACAGGGATTATCCACAACCTCGGAGTTCTGTTGCTCTGGTATTCCCGGGCCCCAAGTGCAATCTGAAATGTCATCAGATTATTCACGAGGGCGCCCTTAGGAGAAAGGCAAGAAGAAGTCGCGATGTGCACGACAGAATTTGTACAAATTGTTCCGTACTTAGTGTACTTTTTGAGTGAAGTTTTTATATGCACATGCGCCAAATGCATTGTTAGCAATAAAATGTCAAGCATGATTGAGTTTGACGCGCAAATTCAAAACTCGAATAGGCATATCAGGCAACAAATTTTCCGCGCATGTTAAATTTCCGCGCTGTAAAAGCATGCGCAAAGTAATATATGAGCATGGCTGCTACGTGAACCAGACCGCGCCCACTTTTGTTGTTGCTCTGTGCATCATATTCCTTGCGTGTGTGTAGTTCATTTCAACTGGAGTAAGTAAGGCACCTTATCAAAACTATTACGGGTATTTTCCGGGAACTTTGTCCCGGTCGTGGTTATCTTGTCGGGATGGATTGTTATTTAGTTTCTTTCCTGGTTGGCTTCATCCTGGTATTTGACCACACTGTCCCGTAAGGAGTTTGTTTACACTACCCGCTGTGAGCTCTGTTGTTTGGCACTGATAAGTTCTCACAACCCTGGCAGGCTTTCTATAAACAACAGAGTGCTTGAAATCTATTCAACTATAATTTATTTGACTTTTTTGTTGGAAGGCCAGTTGCCCATTAACCTTTGCCAAAACAGTATTAAAATGTTGTAAACATTTGTGTCCTTTTTTTGTTGAAGACATTGATGTTATTTTTGGGATGGAATAATGGTGTTTAAAACTTGTAATACAATTGATCCCCTATTGGGAACATCAATCTCATCGTGCTTACAGTTGTTTGAGTAGGCATGTTTAATGCAATTCTACATCATGGCATATAAATTACCTGATTTATTATTATTTTTTTTTTTTTTTAAGCACAGGTTTTAATAATGTCAACAGAATTTACCAACTGCTGAATAATATTGCATAAAACACTTATAAGTACTACAGTCCCCAGTCTATACTCTAGTGTTGGCTTAATCTTGTCCAGAAAACCACAAACAGGTGACCTTGCATGGGGGTAACCACAAACCAGGCTTCCAGTAGATAACAATCTAAGTGCTTGCCTTCTAATCTTATAGAATGTAATCATACAGCCAAGCTGTCAGTTAACTGTCCCAGAACAATCCTGCAGTGAATTTGTAAAACAATTTGAAGAGCTGTCCCAGAACCCACCAGGGAATAGTTTTGATGAGGTGCCTAACTAAAGTTTTCACCAATTTCTGTTGCTGGAGTATTTTTGATTTTATTTATGTAAAAAATGCATGCTCAAAACTTTTTAGAGATTTGTCTGCAAGTATGGAACTTAAGGAACATGTGAAAAAAGTTTCAGTTAATTTAATCAGGTGAAACAATTTGTTATAAAATTGTTCGCTATTTTGCGACCCCTTTATACTGGGGACATCAGTGGCAGTTCAACCGAGTTTGACATCCTACTAGTGTTTACTGGACTCCCTGATTTACTATTCATATTGGCCTCTTACCAACCTCTATAGACTGTGCAAGTCTCTCGCATATCCGAACGAGAAAACATGTCAAACGAAGAACATTTTTATTTCTGAAATTAAATCTTTGTTTTAAAATATATCTCATGACAAAATCTGAACAACAAAAATAAATCATTTCAATTTTATGAAAAGTTTTAGCTTTTGAAAAAAAAATCACAATAGTGTGTATATTATTATTGAAAAAAAATTAAAACTCTGGGACAAGGATGCCTATTTGATGTTAACTTTTTAGAAACCCCTTACGCGGATTCGTGAAGGTCAAACGGGTCTTAAATGGACCCGTATCGCAGTTTAAAGAGGATGCTGACGCCTCAACAACCATAGACTGCAATGAAAAGGGTTTGCTTTGCAATTACAGCATCTGGCGATTATAATTGTGCATCCAAAACAAGCGTTTACGTAAGTTCTATGATCGGAGGCGAGCACAAAATTCTTAATTTTTTGCAATAACCGGAAGCTGAGGTCAAGTTTAATTCTTGGGTTTTCTTCGTTATATTGTTGAATTGGTTTTACTTTCATATTTTGTTATCACTTAGTATTACATTCCCAACAACATGTATACTTTTCTAGGTCATAACCTACGTTAAACTAAAATAATTGACGAAACAAAATCTTGCCCACGTAAAACTCCATATGGTTGGGACCACTATGGTCCCGGAAGTTCGAATGCGCGCGAGACTTGCACAGTCTATATAGAATTCAATTGTTAATTTGAAATGCCCCCACAAGTTACACTAATAAAGAGCTCCTGATCAAATATTTGTTCATTGGTTAACATATTTTTTTCCATGCAGGCTTCTTCTAAAGTTGAGGTAGATTATGAAGCAGCTGAGAAAATGCAAGTTCAGAAATCTGATTTTATGGTTGCACTTGACACTGATATCAAGCCGGTAAGTGTACAAATGAAGAATTGTTAAACGTTTTGGTTAGCAACCGGATAAATTGCTCTGTCAAATTAATTTTCTTGTATGTTTTTATATTTCTCTACTCAGAGGGCATTGATCAGTCATCAAATATTACTTTGCTTTCATGCTGTACAAATGTACAGTCTACTCTTGTTCAGATAAGTTAAGAAGTTACAAGATTCTGGTTTGTAAAATTTTCTTGGTACATTTATAGTGATGAAACAGATAACACAAGCTCATTCTGTTAGCAATGCATTTGCTTCAGTCCTTTTGTTGTGAGACAAATAATATTTGTTGTGAGACAAAGTAATTTTTGTAGTTTGACAGCTAAACAAGATTCATAAAATTGGGATAAACGCTAATGACTGTTGTTTCTTTTGTAAGGATGTTTCTGAATGGCCTCTTGGATTTGTTCTGGGAATAGTAAATAAATTTTGGAGAAATATTTTGGAGTGGTTAAATAAATAACAAAGTGCAGAAGAAACCTATTACTCTTTAGTTTTACTCTTAGTTTGCAGAAGACCTAAGCAGGCTTGTCACACTTATCATTATTCTTGCTAAGAAATTCATATTTGAAAAAATTTTACCAAGAAGACCCTAAATTTATTGGTGTTAAAGTGTATAAGCAAGCTTCCTGCTAATAGCATACCTATCGTTTTTATGAAGAGTTATTCTTTCACCGGTAATCAGTTAACTTTCTTTTTTATGTTATGTTTTTTGGGTCTTCTCTGTGATTAGTGTGACGGATGTGTTGTTGTTTAGCGTCCTGTTTTTGTTTCTACAAAAAAGTAGCTACTTTATGTACTAGAAAATTGGTGTTTGCTTGGTGCTGAATTTGGAAAAAAAGAAAAGATTCCAGCGACACCCGAGTCGGCATTTCACAGTAGGTGCAAGTAGGTTTTTTAATCCCAAATGGTGCTCAATAGCAAATTCTAAGAAACGGGGTTGCTGGAAGCTCCCATGGCCACCCAGAATGCCTACCTGTCATGTTCAGATATCTTGATGACTACTTAGGGTCCTCTCGTCGCACCTTTACCACCAGTTCTGCTATAGCATTGGCTTTGCACCAATCTCTTTTTCCTCGATCAGCTCTTCTGGCACTCACAGGGTTCCAGATATCGTATGTATGAATTACCCCTTTCTCAGAGCACCCTTTTCGTTAATAAGTTTGATGGAGTTACTCTTCAAGAAGCAAAGCATCTGAAGACAGATCAGAACATTAATCTACATCGCCAACCCTAAAGTAAATCTTTTTTGTTGCTCTCTCATTTTACTGAAAAAATTAGGAAAAGCAACTAAGGGTCTTTTCATGGCTCCTAGCCTTCCCAATTTCTTTGACCTAAGGTCACCTTACTTGCTCAATGGCCAAAGCAAGTTATTAGGAGACAATGTCTACACAGACCATGTACTTCAAATTCCACCTGCTTCGGGAGTGGTAGACTGCCGTTTGCTAAACTTCTCTCAAACATTGACTTTAACCACAACAGACAGACAGACAGACAGGCCTTCAGACCCTGTCCTCGGAGTTTACAAGCCCTCCTCTCAGTTTTCCTAACTGACTCCGTGCGTGTCATAGTGCTTTGGGAAAAGGGAGTACTTCCTTTTTTAAAGAAAGTCATAATTCCTCTTCTTCACAAAACTGGATCAACCTTTTCCCTATCTCTTAAGAAATCCAACTAGTGGCGACTAATCATCAACCTTTGGCACCTTAACACCTTCATTCGGCTCATCTCACAAACTCTCTCTCTGGGCTGATTGACTACATCCCCAGACTTGAGAGATGCAGATCACCAGAGTTTCCTGCAGTTCATTTACCGACACAGTACTTACCAGTTTCGATGTCTCCTGTTTGGCCTTTCAACTCAGTAACAGATTTCACAGACTTCACCGGGTGGGTTAAAGTTGTAGTTAACATTCATACATTTTACTATAGACAGGTCGCTTATGTACATGGTTAACAGAAAATGACATTTCCGCATGAATGTTCTTGTTTTTCAAGAACTGTGGCTTTGAACATGATGACACTATTGGATGGATTGCCCCATAAAGATGAACTTTTGCAGGGTTGATGAGAAGAGCTGATGCAAAAAAACATCACAAGTTTCACAGTTCCAGAATGCATCCAAGTCCTTAATGGCAATGTCAAGTACCTTCGCTTATTTGTTTCTGTTTTCCTGGATGGTGAGCTTGCTCAGTGTACTTGGTGACCTGATCTTTCCATCAAGAGTGCTTCTGGATGTTAGCATCTTGCTCAATGGGGACAAGCCATGCTCAATCTGATACAGTGCTTCTTTCTTGGGCACATACTTTGTCATGCAGAGAAAAGCCAGGTTGGTCTTACGAAGTATGCGGGAGAGGAAGAAGAGAACTGTCCACGGTGCATCCCTCCAGTCTTGACCATCATCCACAATCAGAACAATGCTTGTTTTTCCCTTCGCTCTTAATTTTTCCTCAGTAATAGGGATATCATTTACCTGCTCCTGGATGGTCATCTTATAAAACTTCTTTGCACAGTTTATTGGTCCAGTTCTTGGAATTTTGAGTTGGCTTCAGCCCAGCTCGGTTGAAACCTCCACACAGAAAGAAAATGTTGTCAACTACTATTCCACCAACCTCCAAAGCCGTGAGTGTTAGAGGCCTGTACCACTATCTAAGGCTGCTGCTTTATTGTTTTTGAGACTATCAATAGCCTTTTGGGTTTTTGCTCATGTAGGGGGTTTGACATTTACTGGTACTAGGTCAGTTTGGGCTTGGTTTGGTAGAGAGGGAGATATGTCACCAGTATTTGTTCAGTAGGGATTTAAAGTGGGTCTTCCATTCTGAAAGAAGCGATTTTGTCCTGTGCTGGGATCGTCTGTCTTTCATTTTAAACCTTAGTGTTGGGTGTTTTTTTATGTCACACCATGCATGGTTTCTAGATTGTGCTAATCTCAACCTTTTTCTATCATTGATAATATTGGTGAGTTGTTACTTGAGTTTTTCAGACTAGTCCTATTTGTACGACTCAAGATAGCTTAGAGGCAAGTTCTCGCCACCTTTTCTTGCTTTGGGAAGATTTACACTTCTTCTTAGCTTTGTCTCTTTTTTCCCTAAGTTCTTCCATCCAGGGAGAATCCCAGTTAAGGAGACTTCTCTTTGCTTTGAGATTGATATCTTCCGTTGCTATTTTACTGATGTTTTTTCTCAAACTCTTCATACCGTGTCAAGATTGGGTGATCACAGTTCAGAGTATCAAACAATGTGGTGAATCTTTTTAGAAAGATTGTGTTGGAATTAATTTTTAATGTCGTGACTCTAAAGATTCTTCCAATTTAATTGGTTTTGATTTTTGTACGGACTGTTTTTGTTAGATCTGAGGCTAGTAATATGTTGACAATTCTATGATGAGAAATGATTTTGATGGACTCATATTTTCTACAGTTCCACTTTTTGTTGATTGTGATGTGGTCAGGCTGTTGTAGGGAGCCTCTTGGGTGAGTCCATGTCTACTGGCAGGATTTGGGGTGGGGAACTGTGTTTGGGATGGGTTGAATATGTGTTCTCCACTTTTCTTCTCAATAATATTATGTTCAACCACTCGGTCAACCCATTCAGAATCACAACGTGGGCTGTCACTCAGACACTGATGACATTCAATTATATCTCTCCTTCCAACCCACCGACGATGACCTAACTTGTTGTGATCTTTGTCTCGTCATAGACTCAAATTTGAACTTCAATCAACACATATCTACACTATCAAGATCTATCAGATATCAGCTTCGTAATGCTGGACTATCTTTTTGGATTGCTCTTCAACTGAACCTAAGACTAGTAGTGTTATGGAGTGGTGGTTTAGAATCGGAGTTATTCCTTCTCTTAGGCGGGCTGCCTCCAATGGCTGATGAGCCCTACCTGCCCAGAGCAGTCTAGTGTTAAGGCACCTTAACACCTCTGTCATCGGTTTTAAACAGGATTTGGCACAGGAAGCCAAGCAGTAGGAATTTATTTTATATGGGGCTATTGGAGATGCTGACTCAATTCTCCTCTCATTTCTCCTCTCCAGTTCCGGTCAATTCCAAACCCTTTGAACCCCAAAGGGAGTAAAAAGCATGTGATCGTTTTTGTTTTTTGTTTTTTTTGTTTTTTGTAAAATGAAGTATTACAGTTGTGTATGTTGACAGTGTTTTCTCACAGTTGCCAATTGACTATAATGTTATCAAATTTGCCATGACTGCAGCTTACATTGAGAGTCCGCCAGAAGACTGGAATTTTTAGTAAATAAAGTTATTATATTGTATTTGTCATATATTTGTCTATTGATTCTTGGCGAATAAATAATAAACAAAGGCAGATAATATTGTCTACTCTCCCTCATTATTGCTCAATCATCACTAGAAATATCTATTGCAAAAATTTTGAAAAAAAAGATCAATTGGTGGAAAGGTAATTTGTAGAAAATGTAGAAATTGAGCTTTACTTTGTCAACTTTGCAACATGAAAATAAGCGCATTATAAATTTGTACCAAAACCCTGAGTATTTTTGGGGCCTTTTAAAAAAAAATACATGAACACAAATTTTGATATTTTTACAGGTCAGTTTTGTATATGATCAGTGTTTAACTAAACATTTAAGAAAATTAATGCTGATATGTTTTTCTATGCCTGCTTTTTATTGAATTATATGCAGCAAATAAGTTCATTTGTAGTTATGATGAATGTTTGATTCTTTTGAAATTTGTGATTAGGCATTTGGAGTAAGTGACGAAAGTTTCAGTAATTATGTCCTAAATGGTATCATCAACTTCGGTGAGCCAGTAGGCAGAGTGTTGGCTGATGGAGAGCTTGTTGTGCAGCAGACAAAAGTCAGTGAGCGAACACCACTTGTCAGTTTACTTCTGGAAGGTAATTGATATACTGTTTTATTTTTAGGGTAGTTTCCTTAGTTGAAAACTGTTTTCCTTGAGGACCCTGTATTTGTTTACCATTTGCTAGCCAGATGCATACTATTTGAAGTGACGTATTTATTGCATTGAGAAAATAGAATGTTACTTTGATTTAACCCTGACACTGATGTAAGGACCCTTGATGTATCGATATTACTCAAAGGCCATGTTCAGACAGCGTACTAAAGTTAGACCCCAACTGGTTTTACTTTACGATAGCGTGGGGCGGTTGTAAAAATAAAACCTTGTGTTCAAACAGCTCAAAGTTCAAATACGGTTTATCTTCGGTTTTAAGAGGTCATACAGCACTTTGACTAGACTTGGTTCCAAGTCTGTGATCGTGGTTTTTAGTCTACCTGATAGCCGATACATTATTGCCTGAAATAGCGCCCTCTTGTGGATTAACCTGCGTCTTTAACCTACGATCACAGACTTGGGAACATTGTTCATCGGTTTGTACACACCCTATGGCGAATAAGTCCAATAGTGGACGGAACACTCTGATTGGTCAGAATGCATATTCAAACTTAACCGTTTATACCACGGGATATAGTACAGAAATACAACATTGATGCACATGTAACTAATCTACCTCTGCTCAGTGATTCAACTTGCAGTTTGGAAACAAAAAACCCAAAGTGATTCTAGTTTTAAATTCAAAATAAATAAAAAACGTTGGGAAAATCATTAGACGATTCTATTCAAATCATAGGTAACACAGTTTTTCGTCTAGTAAGGATCAGGTTATTTGTCATGTTTATTTTTCAACATTTTAAGAATACATCTTGTATTATTTTATGTATAAATTATAAATAGCATACGTACAAAGCACTATAAAAGTAAAAACAATGACTCAATTTTATAGAAAAAGCTGAAGTGATTATAACCTGTTGGGAATAGACGCAGCCAACAGGAGTTTTGTGGCCGCCTGATTGGTCATCTCTCTGGCATATTGTTGTTATGTAAATGTCAGTTGTGAATAAATGAATATCCCGTATACACAAGAGGGTCAAGTCTGAGATTGCGAGTTAGAGCGTGTGATAGCCAATCTGCGGGGGAATTTTGCGTGGCTGATGCAGATAAATAACCGCGATCTCAGACTTGAAATCAAGTCTACACATTGACCCAACACAACAACATCCGGTTTATTCACAAAAGCACACGCACAGCCGTGTCTAAATAGTGTACAATGTATACTGCCAGTGCTGTCAACATTCAAATTTTGCAATCAGTTTTATTATTTTTAACAGCAATTTTAAAACAGCAGGTGTTAGATACCTCGCATTTTTAGATTACATTTTGTCCAATGTCCTGATGCCATCCAATCGTCCCGAAGTGTCGCAATGCGTTGTTTCGTCCCCCATCCATTCGTTTTTTTTGTTTTTCACAAGATATCGGCACTGCAAACACTGCAAAATGCGCAATAATTCCCCTGTTTGAACTCCTTTATATACAGCCATTTTGCATGATATTTTTTTTCTTTGTATTTCTGCTGGTATTTCAAAGTCTTTGTGGTCATAACTTTCAACGTTTGTTTTTACAATCAACTTTGTTGTGGATCGATGTACTCAGCATGTACTGACTGCATGTACACAGAGCACATGCATGAAGCTATTTCTGCCAAGCACCCAATAACAATTTTTTTCTATTGGTTGATGTGTAGGACATGGTTTTTTATCAGCCAATAGGAAAACCCGGTCATTTTTTTTATTGACGTGTTGATTTTCAAGCAGGAATCAACTGACATGGCTGAAAATGTAGTGTTATTACAAATTTCTTCTGGTCTAAACAGGAAGTTCAAATTAAAAATTTCACATTTCCTGAACCGTATGTCATAAAGTCATAATTATTTGTGCCATTCAAAATACCTTAACCCAATTTGACCTTTCTTACGGTCCAAACAGGAAGCTCAAAAAACAACCCCCCACAATTCCTGAACTACGTCGGGTGAGGGTACTTATTAGGTTCCTATAGTACATGGTTCAGTTAGAATGAAGGTCAAAGTTAGTGTCGATTTCAGGGTCAGGTTCAAAATCTTTTTGCTTGTTTTTTTAGGTGTTCGGGTTTTTTAGGTGTACCTAAAGCTAGAGTGACGACATGATGACGTCATCACAATAATTTTTACTAATTTTTGAAATTTTGACAAATTATTACATATCTTGAGAACAGAGCAAGCTACAGTCAAATTTTGTTTTGCATCAGACTTGCAAGGTCATATAAGGATAAAATGCAGACCTTCGTTTTTGAGGAGCGCGATCGCGCTCGCGCTCCTACCGTGCTCCTACCACGCTCCTGAGTCTGTCTTCACGTGCGCGATCGACAGCGCTCCTCGATCATTATGGTGTATTTTATTTATAATTCTACCGTAACAAGGCAGATAAATAACATTGGTTATGTAAACGTTGGCACAGCCCGCACATAAGCAAACATTTTTTGTTTGGGGTTTATTTTTTACGTCCGTGAAAAACACGAAACGCTTTTGCCTCCATTGTACACAATGCACTGGCCCATTTGAACATAACTCATGACGACTGGACTCTAGGACGACTGTGATGTAGGAATACTTTGCTTGTCACTAGTATTGAGAATTTTGTAACAAAAACATGTTGCGCACAGTGCGATTGTGGTCAAATTCTCCCTACCCTGTGACACTTATTTTTGGGATCGCAGAATGCACGTGTGCACCTCTCGGTGGCCGAGCGCCTAGGATTTAATGTCGCCCATAGTTATCACGGAAATTTGGCCAGCGGTTAAAAAATGTCGCGTGCGATATGCGCAAAGGACTATGGGGCGATTTTATGCACAAAATAATGTGTGTACATCACACACACGTTGACTTCATGTAAACACAGTCACATCGTCACAACGTGCGTTTGTAAGTAGGGCATGATTCAACTCACGAATGCATCGACTCATCTTTATTGAGGGATTATAGTAAGTTACGTAGTAGGTGGAAACTGTGATTGAAATTGTCATTAATTGTGGGCTGCTTTTAGAGTTATCCTTTGTTTTTTATCAATGATTTCTCTTGACAAAATTATTGTATATTTTAGTAATCATAAACTGAATATATGCTGTTACACAAGTCAAACAAATTGAGCTCCTGGACAATAAGAAGATTGATTTGAGGAGCTCAAATTGAGCTCCTGAGTATTCTCAGGAGAGCGATTAAAAGAGCTCCTTGTATTTCTATAAACGAAGGTCTGAAAATGTGGAGTGACGTTTTCATGACGTCATCAATTGTCACGTTATGTCACCACCAAGGTTGTGTTTTACAAGATCTATACGTAAAGAACAACTTTGGCGATCAAGCTGAAACCTTGCAAGTATTGTAGGGATGTGTTACATCCAAAAGTTTGGGTCTAGTCACGGTGACGTCATGCTTTCAATATAAATAATTTTGTATAGTGTACAACTTTACGTTTTATATGTTTTAAAAAGATATTTAACTAAAGGTTCACAACTACTGACATGGTTTTTGATAAAAATAAGTGAAACTCTTCATGATACCCCTGTTTATTAAAAAATGGCTCATAATTTCCCTCCCAGAACCGAACACCTTGAGTTTGTGGTAAGACAAACTCTAAATTGCTAGTTATTATTATTATTTTTGCCATCTTTCAAAATCCCATAGGATTTGTACACGCATTTTGTTATTTTCTAAAGTCATACTTAGCTTAATATGAAAGGGTCAGATCCTGTATCATATCAAAGCTTAGGTCATTAAGTTATTGAAGAGCATATTTAGCTTAACATTGTTAATTACTTGACTTAGTTATAATGGCACAAATATTTAATTAGCCAATCTTAAGACCACCATATCTCAAAAAGTATACCTCCGATCAGCAAACTTTTTCCGATTATAATTTATATACATGTACTTGTGGGATATTGTTGAACTATTTGCATGCCTAAAATGCTGGACGACGTCACCATGACATCATTTATTTAACCTTTTGTATGTGTGTACAAAACCTATGGCTCCGAAAAGTTTGAGTATTTGGTTGTTCCAAAAACACAACTTTTCAAAATAAGTTCAAGTTTAGTTACCTATAATTCGCAAATCATTTTGAAAACACAAATGCTTTTACAAGTAGTTATTCCAGGCCATTAAAACTAATAAAAGTATAATTTATTTCCTTGATATTTAACGATTAAGTTACAAATTGGACACCATTGCTTGCTTGCTGATTGCACCATGATTACGCAATTACGGCAATGCCTCAGAGATTACCTTGATATTTGCAATTTTGACGTACATTCTAAAGGGTTTTCATTAAAAGGCATTAAATGGGGATAAGTTACATACTATATTGTACCTTATCAAATTTGTAAGTATGAAAAACTATTTTTTTTCATCGTGACATCATCAGATGTCAAGTTATGGTAATTCAGTGCTTATTACTTTAAAAAATCATATCTCCTAAACCAAATGTCATTGAGTCGTTATGTTTGTTCTGTCTTGTAGCTTATATAGAATACTTGCAACATTTTGTTCAAAAAAATTACCTCACTTTGACCTTTACTTCCGGTCCAAACAGGAAGCTCTAATATTCAAAAAATCATATCTCTAGAACCAGTTGTCGTACAGTCGTAATGTTTGTGCCGTATTGTAGCTTAGAACACTTGTGACATTTTGTTTTAAAAAATGACCCGACTTTGACCTTTACTTCCGGTCCAAATAGGAAGCTCTAAATAAAAAAAATTAAAATCATATCTCCTGAACCAGATATCATAAATTTGTAATGTCTACGTCATTCTACTTACCTGTAGAGCAACTTCATTTGCATATTTCCTAAGCCGCCCAAACGCTAAGATTTTGACACACAATAGCGCCCCCTGTTGACTCCCCCAGGTCGCCCGCGGCATAGGCGCCACATGAGCTTCCTCTTTTCTCTTAGCGCCCACAGTCACCGGACGTGTTTCTGTGAGCTTCGTCAAAGATTTTTTTAGCGCTAGTAAGAGAGTATTTTATAGTTATTCATCTCCTCGGGGGCCCGTACCGGTGACAACATCCTGTCGCCGGCTCCACGGGCCCCCACCCAGCACTCGGGGCCGATGGAGGCCCCGGGCGCTGGCATTCCCGTTGACCGGGCCTTGGATGCTATCCAGTCCTCGACCCCGGTCAAGGCTCCCGGGACAAGCCAACGCAAGGTCTGCAGCTCTGGCAAGGTTAAATCTAAAACATCCTCCTCTACTGGAGCGGGCCCAGGCAATAAGGGCAGTCAAGCAAAACGGGCCTTCATACCCGCTTCCCCGAGCTCAGGCTTACTGGCCAGTAGTCACGGCCCAGTGAGCATCGTTCTCTACGATCTCTGGCCGCTGTGGCCATGTCCTCGGGGCCGCGAGACGGCTTGCTATGGTAGTAGGACCAGGCACCTCTGCTGTCTGATACTGCCTGTGAACAGCGGCCAGCGGGACAATGGGCCCTCACTCACTCCCGTGCTAGAAAGTGCCCATGCCTTATATTACATCTGTTTTTCTTGGGACTATTGCATTCGTGCCCGAAGAAAGGGAAAGGGAAACACTGAACTCGATCCCCATCTACATCAAGTTCGAGCTCTTCCTCGGGGCATTCACACCGGGGCATTCACACCGGGGCAAACGGCACCTCCATCACGACTTCGTTTCAGCAGCCGACTTTATGCCAGCGTCCAACTGCCCCAGCACCCACCGCCAGACCCTGCTCAGAGTCGGCTGTGGATGGTACCTGGCAGCCACGAGCTACCGCATATGGTCAGCTGTGCTCCGCCAGCCCCGTCTGGATTAAGCATTCATCCTTTAATGGCCTTTTCCTCTGAGGTGGATGCACAGTTGGCCACGGGCCAATCGCCCGTCTCATTCCAACCCTTGGTTACTCTGATACTCACATTCATCCCTCCAGTCGGTCTGGGGAGACTCGGTCGGGGATGGGTACAAGGTGGCCCAGCTGCAGCTGCTTTCTATTTCAGAAACCGAGCTGTGGCTGGTGCTGCTAGGCATGATCCGAGTCCTTCAACTGCCCCAGCCAGACGATCCAGCCGGACCGGATGTGTACCGACAGGATCATTGCTATAGCCGGGGAGGCAACCTGGAAACCATACCGGAAAGGGGACTTATCATATTACCGTTTCCGGTAGCAGACTTCGAGTCTTTTTTCTCCCCGCATGCCCTACTGGACTCAACCAAGGACAAATTGGCGACCGACTGTGGTGCTTCATCTGCCAAGTCAGCCTTTGCAGATCAGACCCGAAACAAGTCCGAGGAAAACTTCACCAGACTGATTCGGCCTCCCTTTTTGCGATGCGGACATTGTCCTTTCTCCTCCTCCTGACCGATTATTTGGTGTCGGGTTGTGAGGAAGATTCCTGATGGACTAATTGCCAGCGGATTTTCATTATCTAGACCTCGGTCTCCGCACGGTGCGAGAGCAGTTCACCCGTGTGTCGACTTTGGCCACTGCTTCCCGACGAGCTAATGTTTTGGACGCGGTCTTCCTCTCAATGGTTGGTGTGTGCCAGACTGATCAGACTTCTGCGCCAGTTCTGCACATACCAGATTGTCAACGCCCTTTCTTACTCCGTACTGATGCTTCTGATATTGGTATTGGGGCTGTTCTTTTACAACGAAAACAAGAAACAGGTTTTCCAGTGGCCTATGCCAGTAGAAAACTACTTCCACGAGAGTGTTCTTACTCCACAATAGAGCGCGAGTGTTTGGCTATTGTGTGGGCTATTCAGAAATTCCAGTCATATCTCTATGGTCGTGAATTCGTTTTAGAGACAGATCATCAACCAATTGTTTACCTTCAGCGAGCCAAAGTTACCAACAGTTATCAAATTCTTCGTTGGGCTCTATCTTTACAGCCATACAGATTCAGGATTGAATGTATTAAGGGCAGTGAAAATGTTGAAGCAGATTATCTTAGCTGAAGTTTACATTGAATTTGTACATTAACAATGATGGTATTTGTTGTTGAGTTTTTTTCAGGTCAATTAAATAACCAATGATTTTGTTTGTTTGTATATACAGCAATGATTGTGGAAGTTTCTTTTTCAGAAGGATGTTTTGAAGTACTGTTGACCCGAAGCCAAAAGATCTCCTGTTGTATTCCAATTACAGTGCACACCCAACATATTCTAGTCTTTGTATGTACATGTAGGTTCCTACAGGTTTTTATGAATGAAGTAAGGTTTGGCATACCAATATTTGTTTTGCATGAAAAAGGATTGTTGCCAGGTATAAGAGTGTTTTTGGGGTGTGCCAGAGTAGAGCATTTTTGATCATGGTCGGGATGACATGACAGAGAGAGAAAGCCACCAGTATATATATATATAATATATATATTTCAAGGCTGCCACTTTTGCTGCACCAGAAGCAGATTATTACAGACTGCTTGTGGGCGATTGGGTTGAGCAAACGGAGAGCGGTTGGATCGGCAATCCAAGATTTGAAATGGCAAGAGAAACCATGGCCCTAGCCATATCTTATACACAGAGTGTTTGACGCTTGAGGGTGATGCCGTTTCTAAAGGCTATATTTGTACTTGGTGTGTGAGTTCGTCATTCCTTGTGAGGCCAAGCTGAATCCTTGGCCACACGTCAGGGCCCATTTTTTGTGAAGCTAAGCGATAACAAATTAAAAGCGCATTCCCTACGGGCGGGTCGGCGGTTTATACCATCTAAATGTGTTCACCTACCTCTTACATGTAGCTTGCCCTGGGTGTTTAAACAAATAACCTTTTAAAAAGATATTTCAAACAATAATTGTGCGACTTCCTCCGCATTACTTTCCTTGATGTGTACTGAGGGCGGCCATTTTGGAATCAGCCGGCCAGGCTGTGGGCGAAGCGGATACGTAAAGCAACCATTGAAATGTTAGCACCCTCGCTCCGCCCACAGCCCGGCCGGCTGATGATGTCGTGATTTGATTGGCATGATGGGGATCAATCCAAAATGGCCGTGCTCAGGCAAACTGCGCCCTCAATCGTTACAAGAAAAACATCGGACGAAATAGTGATTTTGCTCGTTATCATGAAATATTATTTCACAGTAAAATAAGGTCTCTACGGAACATCCAGTAAGAAAATAAACGTTAGTAAAGTAGTAAGTGTAAATCTCCTGTTGTTTGCAGCAGCAGTTGGTCAATAATCCTTTAACAATAGCAAGTAATCAGACTTCATCAAAAAGGCATTGAAAATACAAGAATAAGGCAACTAATCTTTGGTTTTATCTAGAGACAATGTCATATGATGACTGACAATTATAATTGTGTAATCATTGTCACAAATCATTGTTATGGATGGTACAAAATAGATCAAGCAAAATGGGCAAAGGGTTTGGTGAGTTTTCCTTCCTCATACCTCTTATTTATAATTATTATCATAGACCATGGAACTATCATATACCCCACGCACACATGCAGTGTACCAAGCTAGCAATGTAATAAAACTAACTCCCACACACGCATGCGATGTACAGGTATGCCTAAATGCCTTCTTAGTTTATCTCATTTAAAATGTACGACCTCTGCAGAAACAGACCAATCAGAACATTTTACTGTGGCCCCATAGTTACTGTGTGGTATGAAAAAAAATATCGCGGGCAGGGGACAGGATCCCACTCAACACCTTTTGCATGTTCAAAATTTTGTCATAAGACAAACCCATTGCATAGCGAAAAAAGTTGACTAATCTGTAACATGTTTGTGAAGTGTTCGAAGACCTTATTGATGACATGTAGATTTTAGAAAATAATTTTGGGTTGAACGGAGACAAATTTACTAGGGCTGGCGCTTCCCTGGGTGTATTTTAAACTTGGGTGTGATCCTTGGTTACACGGCAGCTAACTGTTGTATGGCTTCTGACTGTCACCCCCGAACAAAGATATTGACAAAATAGGGAGACCGCCAACATAGGGCTTTATACCTCAGTTGGTAGAGCGCTGGCATGTTAATCCGGAGGTTGTTGGTTCTCGTCATTTCTTTTTGGTTCAACCCCAAATTGTTTAATTTACCCAGTCAGTTTCCCTATTGTTTAATTTACCCAGTCAGTTTCCCTATTGTTTAATTTACCCAGTCAGTTTCCCTATTGTTTAATTTACCCAGTCAGTTTCCCTATTGTTTAATTTACCCAGTCAGTTTCCCTATTGTTTAATTTACCCAGTCAGTTTCCCTATTGTTTAATTTACCCAGTCAGTTTCCCTATTGTTTAATTTACCCAGTCAGTTTCCCTATTGTTTAATTTACCCAGTCAGTTTCCCTATTGTTTAATTTACCCAGTCAGTTTCCCTATTGTTTAATTTACCCAGTCAGTTTCCCTATTGGTTTATTACTTGATATTTTTTGTTATGTTAAACTTTCAATCAATTTTATTTAACACCTGATGATGTCATGGTGGGACGCCTTTGTTCGGGTTCTGTCTTCGTTTTAAAGTTCAATTGTCTGATAAGTTTGAAGGTTCAGTAAAGTTTAATTTTAAAATTATGAGATTGTGAATAATTGAGGAGGGTGTTTGGTTTACGTTTGACAATTTTTGGCTGGTCAATATGCAATGTAACAGTGATGTTGAATACACACATTGAATGTACATTTTACAGTACACTTTCATGTTGACATATTCAGTGCAGTTTATCTGTTATCAGTTTAGACAGGTACTTGTGCTTTAACGTCCAGCTTTGACCAGAAGTAAAAATCAAACTGTTGACATTTCTGTGTAAAAGCAGTACTAGTTGCTGCATATCATCATCAGTCAGGCCTAAAGGAATAGAATGGAGTGCAAGAAGCTTTTTGACAAATTATTTTATCTTGTATTTTTTGCAGGTCCTCCATCAAGTGGAAAAACTGCTCTTGCTGCAACTCTTGCAATGAAATCAGGATTTCCTTTTGTTAAAATATGTTCCCCAGAAAACATGGTTGGGTTCTCTGAAAGTGCTAAATGTCAGGCTATTAAAAAGGTGAGTATCATTTAGAAATGAACACTGAATATAATGTTGGTTAAAATATTAACTTTTCACTGAAATGGACAATTTACCAACATATTTTGGATCCAAATTTCAATAATGGGGTTCGACTGCCAATTACAATTAGTTTGTTATCATATTTACTCACCAGATTATCTTGCTTTGATGTTTTGTCACATTGCACTAAAAGTAAAAAAATATAAAAATAAAAAAACCCACTAAAAACCAGTTGAATCGTTGGACATTGGATGGTGTGGCTGAGCAGATAAGAGTACCAAACTACTCAAGCTCTGGTGTTTCTGTTCAGCAGAGTGTGGGTCGTGACATTTGTGTTCTTAAGCAAGACACTTAACCATTATTGCTTCTCTCCACCCAGGGGTAAAATGTGTACCTGTGAGGGCAGAGATGGTTCTTGTGATTGATTTAGCCTAGTAGCGCATATATTGCAGCACAGGCTGTATACTCCCCAGGGAGCTGAGATGGTTTAAGGAATGAAATAAATGGCCCAGTGACCAGGGGTAATAATGTTCGAAGCGCTTTGAGACGCCCTTGGGTGTGATAAAGCGCGATATAAATCCATATTATTATTATTATTATTATTAACTGGGGCATTGTGATTTTTTGACATTTTGTGCGGTTCTGGCATTGTCTGACCTTGACCCACAATGTGACCAAGGTGCTCGCCTTTGTGCTTTCCTATCTGTAAATTCAATTGTGCAGCCTTCTACTGTCTGCAGTTTCTCAGCATAAGAAGTAATGTTCCTCCATTTGTGGACAAATTTGCTCAACCTACCAGCATAAAATGTAGTGGATTTGTCCTCAGATTCAATGAGTGTTATAATATCTGGCTAATTACAAATTTTTACATTTGTGTTTGAGCCTACCTCACCTTTGTTGAAAGGTGCAGGACATGTACTTTGAGCTTGCATCCCTCCAGATCTGTTCGTGCCATAATTATACATACCCTGAGAAAGGATTATGAACACCTGTTAGATGTTGATACTGTCCTTGTGGAAAATACTCTCCTCTAGTAAGCTCCCAATCCCCTGGTGTAGAAAGTTGATTTACCTGGCCATAGTTGGCGGGCTGTGTTGTGGGATTCTCAAAATCTTGTTTGTTTCCCCCACTTGTTTGGTTGCCGTAGTACAATAAGTAAGCATTGTGCTCAACATCAGCTGAGAAAAGATTCTCATAATGCTAAGCTAGTGCTGGTTTTCTGAGCTCTCGGCTACGCAGGCAGATGTTGTGGAAACCATGACCCAACATGGCAAGACCTGTCATGTCAACTTCTGTCAACTCATTTGTAACATCAACACTTCAAACTGCACTGTTGTCGTTGGTCACTTGCTTTTAAATGCTATGCACAATTTGGGTGAGAGAACAACCAACTTTAGACACTGCTGTTTGATTGACTTTTTGGTTTGATGTTTAAGTAGTTTCAATACCAGTTTATTAGTCTCAACTTGACTGTGAAGCTCTCTGCAATTATCAGGGGGCTTTATCTCTGTGACTTCTTCCGAAATATCTTTGGCAATTGAGGGGATACAGCTGCACAGCTTCTTTAGGAGTTATAAACGCCAGAAGATATTTGTCAAATTTGCTATTGAATTGGTCATCATCGCTGGTGTCCTTGTCTTTGACTTGATCATCATCGACCATGTTTATGGTCTCGGTCAATGCAGCTGTGTTTGTGCACTTGAGTTCTTGTCTTTGTGTGATTGGGAACCAATTCAACAGAGTACCATAATTTCCTGCGTATAAGACGCGTCTTATCTGACTTTCAAAGGTAAACAAAAATCACTGCATCTTATCTTCCGGCGCGCCTTATCTGATTTTGATTGAGTTCATTGTGATGATTACAATGTGAAACCTTACATTTATACTGCAAAATAGTTCCTTTATTTCGTACATGTCACATTTTTCTTAAAATAAAACCTACACCGTTCACATGTTGACGAAACTTACCAAAGAATGAAGTCACTGGCCATGCTGCTGCCCACAATAATAATAACAATATCGTCACGAATGAGCGACGATCCAGGCTGCACACAGTACACTGCTATAGCACATGACAGGTACTAGTCTTTCTTAGACAAGTCGTTTTTGTATGTTATCGTGAAATGCGCTGTTAAATTTTGCCAACAGAGGGCGTACGTTCTTATTGTGAAAGCATTATTAAGAAAGCGCCCTCTTGCGTTCGTTGGTTCTTGCATGTATTGTAGCATTCAAAAAAAGCGAGATAACAAAGACTAGCAGCCCATTCATTGGGAAACGTTGGGAAAACATATTTCTGCGCGCACTCGTTTTGTGAAAAGATAAATCGTAAAGTTATGGTTTTAGAATCAATCTTTATAGCGAAAATGAAAAAAATAATAATGAAAAAATGATGTTTTACTCGTCTTCAAGAATAAAATATTACGATCCCTTTGCGCTATGGTAAGTGTGCTTATACCATCACAATGACCCCTGTATCTGTTGATGTACCAGCAGTATGGGACTTGGTGAGCGTGTATAACGTGAAAGATATGTTGCGCCTTATTGACGGTGCGCCTTATCTGTTATCCCTTGAATCTTTTTCTTTTGGTAATTTGAGGGTACTGCGCATTATACGCCGAGCGCTTTATACGCAGGAAATTACGGTACTGATCACTGTCATCTTAGTAGTCATCTCATTTGGTATCATTATACAGGTCAACATTTTCTGAGGGAAGGGAAGCAGCCTGGAGAAAGTTTGTCGATTTTGCTTTATTTTTCACACTTTTTATCAAAAAGGGTATTTATTAATGAGAGTAAAAGAGTGTGACTCGGGTTTTAAACATTGTTGCCATGCCATAAAGGACCTCACCTTCAGCTGAGTCTCATGGTCACAACCCTGCTGGTCTTAAACTGCTATGTAAGACCTCATCATCACTCTTTTATTTCCTTACAAAATCATTACCATGTTCAGGGGTCCGATTACATAAACAAAACAAAATTTAAATAAAATAACTATGAACAAGGCATTAATGATAAACATATTGCAGGGAATAGGTACTAGAGCACTTTCATCAAATAATTAATTCCACTTTGCTTGGTTATGGTTTCTATTTTGCCCCTGGATGTAAGATTTGTTACGATCCAAAAATCTCCAAACTATCCGTGAATATAAATCACTCAAAAAGCCTGAATTTTCTCAGATGCAACGAAGAAATCAAACAAGGTGACACTGATTTAAAGAAAACAGAATCAAAGTGACTTAATGATAAAACTATTAACCACTTAAAATACCGATTGGGCTTAACAAACATACAATTATTAAGTTAAGCAAATGTACATTTAGACAATCTTATCCAAAATAAGAATATCTTACGGGCGAATACTTCAACAGGGTTGAGATACGGGCGAAGACTTCAGCAACAGAAGATACAGCAGCGTGGATCAGACACACTTTGGCAAATGGTCAACTCCAGGGGCGAAAACAGTTCTCTGCTGATGTTACTATGAGCTATCACAGGGTGAACTCACTCCGACAAATGTCCAGAAAAAGACGAAGCAACAACGGGTACACAATCTGACACCCGTCACAAAATATGGGGAAGAAGACCCCCCAAAATACCAACTGTAGATTTAGTTCGAAAATGTCCTTTCCGGATTTAAATTCAGCTCTCCACTGCACTCTTGGTCAAAATGAACGCTTTCAAAATGCTCCTTCAAACGAGTCGCATAAAAACACAGAAGTCGTAACTTCCACCAGTCTTGAGTATTTGTGTCCTGTCTAAAATCTCTCCTTGCCCGTATATAAAGGATTTGTAGTATTTTCTAGAAAGTACTAAAACTAACTTTTAATTTCTAGCCATTTCCAAACAAAGTTCTAGAACAATCATAACGGATTAGCGCCGCCCTCTAGGGTCAACGGACTTACACACAGAGATTGCACAGAGAATGCACAGAGAATGATCACAAGAACTATATCATCTGGGGTGTGTTCCACTCATTAGACTTTGCACTGCCATTTATAAAAAAGTTCCTCATGCTGACTGTCTGGACTGGACCAGACTGTATTCAAAAGCTATGCACATGTTCACTTTAATCTGTCAGACCAATCATTTTGCGGTATCCATTATGATTGTTATGTGTTTTGGACATTAAAATAAAACAAATAATTTTCTTTACTACTTCGTTCACTCCATTTGTAAACAAGTTCAATACAACAACAAATTAAAACACTCAACTGCAAACAAATTGATTTGTTTGGGGTAAGGTTTAGTTCAGATTAGTCTAGTTTTCATGGACTTGTTAAAGTTTCCGTTCCCACTTGCGGTTTTTATTATTTTGAACTTTTTTGAGCTTCTTGAGAAATTGTTTTCCTTTGAAAATATATTTGCCACAATGAAACCCTGATTTGACAAAGGAAAGTCAACAAAGGTTTTTGCTCAACGTACTGTTTTGTTCATGGGTCCACAAATTTGGAATAACCTCCCTCCAAACATCACTAGCATTGCCTCTCTTCATATCTTTAAGCATTCTGTCAAAAAATTCCTCATTGGCAAATATAAATGATTGTCGTGTCTCTAGGTGTTTAATCCCAGTAATCTTTAAGAATGGAACCCGCCTTTAGTATGTCTCCAGACACCCTCGATCCCAATTATTAAATGAAGGTTAATTCGTATGCTCTCTCCCCATTCCAGTCCAGACAAAGTTACATTGTTTTTGTTCCGTGAATTTGTCCTAAGTCCTGTGTTTTCTTTTGTGTGCTTAAATGTAAATTGTTTGTAACTTTACCCTGTATTTGCCAATGGTTGAGTGGGGGTCGTCGGCCCAGTGTTCTTCATGTTCATCCCATGTATCTTTTTCACTGTTTTTCTTTTCGCTTTCTTCGAAAAGCAATCAACAAATAAATAAATAATTCAAAATTCCACTTATAAATAATTCAAAATTCCACTTATTTCTAGTCCGTTTGCATGAATACACCCACTTTCCCATTGGCACTTACATAGGGTCATCGATACAAGCCCTATGGGTTTCTAGATGGCCCCCCGCTCAATATGTATTATTTTCTTCAAAGCCGTTGATTTATGACTTATTGTTTACTTGAGTGGAAATTAATAAACAAACAAACAAACAAACAAATTATTAGCTCCAGGATTTGATGTTGTCAAGTGAGTAAATTTAGTAGGCACTCACCGTGATTCTTAGAACCTAGGTTGTGAATCACACCTGAAAATCTGCCAAGGTATGCTGAAATCTCAGACTTACCTTCCATTGAGCCAAATAAAATGACAAACAATGGTGGCAGTCTGCCCACTCTTGTATGCCTCATTTGTAAAAAAATAAATAAATAATAAACCCCCGGAAAGGGATTTTACAATGCATGTTTCCAGAACCTGCTGTGGCTCTTTGTAAGGATGAAAGGAAGCGATCACAGTAGGTGCCTGCCTGTGCTAGTTACACACAGGAAAGTCAGCAAAAAAAGGAGAAAATCTAAAGATGTTTCAGGTGTAAAAAGCTCTCCGCCAGAAGTCTGTAAAAAAAAAAATGGTGTGTGTGACTGTTTAATTCTGTTGTTTTTATTGTTTGATTCTTCTTTTTGAATTATCAGATCTTTGAAGATGCATACAAGTCGCAAGTGAGTTGCATCGTTGTAGATGACATTGAAAGACTTCTTGGTGAGTACCGTAATTTTCGGATTATAAACCGCGGTTTATACGTTGATTTTGACTTTTTTTTGAACTCCTGCGGTTTATTCTCCGGGCGGCTTATACGCCGACGTATAAATATGGAAGAGAAAAAAACAGCATTTTTATAAAGAAAGATCGTTTGTAAAATGTTCTAAATAAAAACAATGTTCTTAAACGAAAAAAAATCCTGCAAAACATGCCTGTGTGATGACAAAATCCTGTTGAAAATGCCTGTTGAAAATCCCGCCTCATTTGTATTCCGTGTTGCCTTTATAAAACGTTTATCAACCGCCCTATTGTTAGAGTTCCGTCCCCCCTCAGAGATGAACAATCAGCGAAACTCGAGTTAGACTAGACTGGTCCCCTGTCTATTTATCCCAGCGATCTCCATATGCTGATATATCTCCGATGCTCCATATGCGATCTCCATATGCTAAGCTTGGGCGATATACCACGATATTATCGAAAATCGCGATACAATTTTGTAAACGATTACGATATCGTGTCTGTTTTTTTAAATCGCAATATTGGCAAATCGCGGTTTTGATGAATGATCGCGATGCATTTCCTAATCGAGATGATATGATCTGTTTAAAAACATAAAAAGGCACCGACCGCAACCGCAAGATTCCCTACTATTGATCCCCGACTGGGATTCTTCGAAAAGACCGACATCAAACAGACGGTCTCATACAGACCAACATCAAACAAACGAAAACTGTGCGGTATTGCTCACGCACGTACATGTATAAAAACGTTCCTCCGACCACGAGGTGATTTCTCACAAAGGGAATTTCCCTTGCCTTTTCGTTCCCACAGCTACACGCCGCCATTCCTTCACCCCCTAACTATAAAGTTTACCACGTTAGGAGCATGCAAGCACATCTGCGGGATCGAGGTGATGAATACTATGGCAGTGCTGTGAGAAGCACTACGTCATAATTATTCACGCGATCGGCCAATCGGAAAACTGTGAGAAGCACTACGTCATAATTATTCACGCGATCGGCCAATTGGAAAGCTGTGAGAAGCACTACGTCATAATTATTCACGCGATCGGCCAATCGGAAAGCGGCCGGTCAGGAATCAGCCAATCAGCCTGTGCCAATTGCGCTCGTGGTGCTTCGGGTAACATGAAGAATAAAACCATGGCTAGAATGGAGAGCCTTACAGCCTTTATCAAATTTCCTTACATCAATAACCAATTCGCGGCACTTCAGTTTTAACACTATTTTTAAATCTGAAGTGGGTTCCCTCATCAACTCACGTCACAAATTAACCGCGATATCATCGAATATCGCGATATATTTTTGACGATGTATCGTGAATGAAAAAAAGCAATATCGCCCAAGCTTACCATACGCAGTTTTGCGAACTTCACATCCGTGTTTTGAGGTTAGTTTTTTTTTACATTTTGGCCGCGGTTTATACGCCCGCGCGGTTTATACGCCCGCGCGGTTTATACGCTGACACCTAAATATTTTTTCCATATTTTGGAGCATTGCGGTTTATACATGTGTACGCTGGGCGGTTTATAATCCGAAAATTACGGATGCATCTGATTAGCAATATTTTAATTCAATTTTTGGGGGGTCATGGTTTCTGTGTTTGAGGCAAAATTTTGATTTAGTTAAGAGTTAAAAGGACTTAGTTTATTGTTGTTTTCTGTAACTAGGTTTGGCTGTTTATCTTTATCAAGCACACTGGACTCAAGCTCATTGCCCAATTTCATTGAGCTGCTTAACAGCCCATTTTGTGCTTACTGTACGAGTTCCATTTCATAGCGCGAGTTCCATTTCATAGCGCTGACAGCTAGTGTTAGGGCAGACAGCTAGTGTTAGGGCAGACAGCTAGTGTTTGAGCTGACAGCAAGTGTTTGGGCTGACAGCTAGTGTTTGGGCTGTCAGCTAGTGTTTGGGCTGACAGCTAGTGTTAGGGCAGACAGCTAGTGTTTGGGCTGTCAGCTAGTGTTTGGGCTGACAGCTAGTGTTAGGGCAGACAGCTAGTGTTTGAGCTGACAGCAAGTGTTTGGGCTGACAGCTAGTGTTAGGGCAGACAGCTAGTGTTTGAGCTGACAGCAAGTGTTTGGGCTGACAGCTAGTGTTTAGGCTGACAGCTAGTGTTTGGGCTGACAGCTGACAGCTAGTGTTTGGGCTGACAGCTGACAGCTAGTGTTTGGGCTGACAGCTGACAGCTAGTGTTTGGGCTGACAGCTGACAGCTAGTGTTTGGGCTGACAGCTAGTGTTTGGGCTGACAGCTAGTGTTCGGGCTGACAGCTAGTGTTTGGGCTGACAGCTAGTGTTTATGCTGACAGCTAGTGTTTGGGCTGACAGCTACATGTAGTGTTTTGGCTGACAGCTAGTGTTTGGGCTGACAGCTAGTGTTTATGCTGACAGCTAGTTTTTGGGCTGACAGCTACATGTAGTGTTTGGGCTGACAGCTAGGGTTTGGGCTGACAGCTAGTGTTTGGGCTGACAGCTAGTGTTTGGGCTGACAGCTAGTGTTTGGGCTGACAGCTAGTGTTTGGGCTGACAGCTAGTATTTGGGCTGACAGCTAGTATTTGGGCTGACAGCTAGTGTTAGGTCTGACAGCTAGTGTTTGGGCTGACAGCTAGTGTTTGGGCTGACAGCTAG
The DNA here is from genome assembly GCA_037783415.1 of Leptasterias polaris. Classification (NCBI taxonomy): domain Eukaryota; kingdom Metazoa; phylum Echinodermata; class Asteroidea; order Forcipulatida; family Asteriidae; genus Leptasterias; species Leptasterias polaris. The sequence goes on from JAZGTN010000131.1 coordinate 470,678, forward strand.
TGTTTGGGCTGACAGCTAGTGTTTATGCTGACAGCTAGTGTTTATGCTGACAGCTAGTGTTTGGGCTGACAGCTGTGTTTGGGCTGACAGCTAGTGTTTGGATGACAGCTAGTGTTTGGGCTGACAGCTAGTATTTGGGCTGACAGCTAGTATTTGGGCTGACAGCTAGTGTTTGGGCTGACAGCTAGTGTTTGGGCTGTCAGCTAGTGTTTGGGCTGTCAGCTAGTGTTTGGGCTGACAGCTAGTGTTTGGGCTGACAGCTAGTGTTTGGACTGACAGTTAGTGTTTGGGCTGACAGCTAGTGTTTGGGCTGACAGCTAGTGTTTGGGCTGACAGCTAGTGTTTGGGCTGACAGCTAGTATTTGGGCTGACAGCTAGTGTTAGGTCTGACAGCTAGTGTTTGGGCTGACAGCTAGTGTTTGGGTTGTCAGCTAGTGTTTGGGCTGACAGTTAGTGTTTGGGCTGACAGTTAGTGTTTGGGCTGACAGCTAGTGTTTGGGCTGACAGCTAGTGTTTGGGCTGACAGCTAGTGTTTGGGCTGACAGCTAGTGTTTGGGCTGACAGCTAGTGTTTGGGCTGACAGCTAGTGTTTGGGCTGACAGTTAGTGTTTTGGCTGACAGCTAGTGTTTTGGCTGACAGCTAGTGTTTGGGCTGACAGCTAGTGTTTGGGCTGACAGCTAGTGTTTGGGCTGACAGCTACATGTAGTGTTGGGCTGACAGCTAGTGTTTGGGCTGACAGCTAGTATTTGGGCTGACAGCTAGTGTTTGGGCTGACAGCTAGTGTTTGGGCTGACAGCTACATGTAGTGTTTGGGCTGACAGCTAGTGTTTGGGCTGACAGCTAGTGTTTGGGCTGACAGCTAGTGTTTGGGCTGACAGTTAGTGTTTTGGCTGACAGCTAGTGTTTTGGCTGACAGCTAGTGTTTGGGCTGACAGCTAGTGTTTGGGCTGACAGCTACATGTAGTGTTTGGGCTGACAGCTAGTGTTTGGGCTGACAGCTAGTGTTTGGGCTGACAGCTAGTGTTTGGGCTGACAGCTAGTGTTTGGGCTGACAGCTAGTGTTTATGCTGACAGCTAGTTTTTGGGCTGACAGCTACATGTAGTGTTTGGGCTGACAGCTAGGGTTTTGGGCTGACAGCTAGGGTTTTGGGCTGACAGCTAGGGTTTGGGCTGACAGCTAGTGTTTGGGCTGACAGCTAGTGTTTGGGCTGACAGCTAGTGTTTGGGCTGACAGCTAGTGTTTGGGCTGACAGCTAGTGTTTGGATGACAGCTAGTGTTTGGGCTGACAGCTAGTGTTTGGGCTGACAGCTAGTGTTTGGGCTGACAGCTAGTGTTTGGGCTGACAGCTGACAGCTAGTGTTTGGGCTGACAGCTACATGTAGTGTTTGGGCTGACAGCTAGTGTTTGGGCTGACAGCTAGTGTTTGGGCTGACAGCTAGTGTTTGGGCTGACAGCTAGTGTTTATGCTGACAGCTAGTTTTTGGGCTGACAGCTACATGTAGTGTTTGGGCTGACAGCTAGTGTTTGGGCTGACAGCTAGTGTTTGGGCTGACAGCTAGTGTTTAGGCTGACAGCTAGTGTTTGGGCTGACAGCTAGTGTTTGGGCTGACAGCTAGTGTTTGGGCTGACAGCTAGTGTTTGGGTGACAGCTAGTGTTTGGGTGACAGCTAGTGTTTGGGCTGACAGCTAGTGTTTGGGCTGTCAGCTAGTGTTTATGCTGACAGCTAGTGTTTGGGCTGACAGCTAGTATTTGGGCTGACAGCTAGGGTTTGGGCTGACAGCTAGTGTTTAGGCTGACAGCTTTGTGGTTACCGGTTAGACTGGTAACCACAAGGTAACTCAAACTTAAAACTTTCTTGAACATGTAAACTTTAGACCTTACTAGCACCAAAACTCTGACCTTACAATTGCATAATCACATATTAAGTTACACTAAATCAAATTTAACGTGTGGAAATATCATATCTTCTTAACTACAACAGATAGATTTACAATTGTTGCCACATTTTAAAGAGCTTGACTCATTAAACAACTTTGTCACAGAGTGTGACAAATTTTATTTTTCCTTCCAGTTGTAGTGAACAAAGTTAAAGCACTATAATGGGATGTGGAGTCTAAATAAAAAGGAATTTGAAGATGGTTCAGTTGATAACATCTTCTTTGACATCTAGATTTTTCCTGAAAAGCCTTGTTTCATAATAGTGATTTCACAGGGAACTATTCTCGATAATTTGTCTAAATAAAGAACATTGATTAACAATATGAAGCCCAGTATAAATTCAAAGTTGCATTGCAATGGCATATAACTGCATACATGTACCAAATTACACTAAATTAAAGTTTAAAGGGACACATTGCCTTGGATTGGGCGCTTTTGTTATGAAATGAATATGGTTTAAAAGATATTTTAAAAGTAGATACAATGATTCACACACACAATCCCTCGAAATTGTGTGGTTTTACTTTTACTATGTGAACTAACAATGGTCTGCCATTTTATGAAATAAACAATTTGGTTGTACTACAATAGCAGACCATGTTAGTTCACGAAGTCACACCCTGGACGAAGCAGTGAGTTTTGGGGAACTTTGAAAAACAGATAAGCCGCACCTTGTACGAAGGAAATTACAGTATGTGTGAGGTATATAAAACAATGTAGGATGTATTTTATTAACACAATATAGCAGAATATCATCACTCGTCATATCATCAATCTAGACTGTTCAATTTCACTCGGCTTTGCCTTGTGAAATAAAACAGTCCAGATTTCACCTCATGATTATATTGTGCCCTGTTGTACTTATACGCATCCAATATTTGTATGATATAATATTTCAACAATAAATAATACAAAGTTTGAACAATGTATATTTTATTTCATCAATAAGGTATTAAACAGCTGACAAAGACATAGCTGGAGCTGTTTAAGAACGGTTGGCTGAAGTGCATTCGGCATTCATAGCTTATAGGCATGCGCAATACTGCGTTATGCAATCAAAAATTTATTAGCAATCAAAATGTATTAGTACACGCAAAGTGTAGCAGCTGTGCATCCTATATTTATCAACATGTGACTACTTTATTAAACTGTTTAGTGTACATGGCAACATGAAGTATGACATTAGTGATGTGTGTTAATCAAATGAACAGGATGTATAATTTTACAGTACATAGTATCAGTTATTTTTCAGTTTATGACTATTTACATAACAATTGTCTTAGATGTTCAATTAATACACTTTCTAGAGCCTCAATGCAGTCTCTGTAAAAAACATTAATTTCCCATCTAAACTAAAGGTAGTTTAATAGATTTCCTCATTACTTTCTTTGACATTTTGAAATTACGAAATAGTTCACACATTAACACAACACTGACCCGAACACCTAGTGTTTGTTTTGACAAACTCTAAATCCTTTTTATTTATTTATTTGTTCATTGTTACAGGGATTGTTTGATTGTGTATACATATACTAACCTGTGCTACAAGTGATGTTGATAACCTGGATAGTGATAGTAGCCTGGCTTCAGAGTTAATTAATGGTTGTTATTTTATCATTATTTTTTCACAGATTATGTACCACTTGGGCCCAGATTCTCTAACTTGGTGTTGCAAGCACTGCTAGTGTTGTTGAAGAAAATTCCTCCTAAGGTAAAAATAGTGTTGCTAAAAATAATGTTTAATTATTTAAAGTACAACAAATTTGGTCTTCGATGAGGGGTTGATACAAGTACCGTAATTCTCTGCGTAAAAGGCGCTCGGCGTATAAGATTTACCAAAATAAGATTCATGTGTTAAAGTACAAGGCACACTGCCGCATAAGACACAACACGACTTTCACACACAGGCTCGCCAGGTCCCATTCACTGCTGATACATCAACACATACAGGGGTCATTGTGATGGTATAAGAACACTTACCAAAACGTAAAGGGATCAATAATATTTTAATCATGAAGAATGAGTAAAACATCGCTTCTGTTTTTTCATTACTATACTTTTTATTTTTATTGTTTTAAAGATTTTTTCCCCAAAACATAGCTTCATGGTTTTCCTTATCTGTTCGAATGAAATAATAATCCGTTCACACACTTTAATAATCCGTTTGAACGAATTAGAAATCTGTTCGCACAGTTTAGCCAAGGCATGAAATAGCGCTGCACGCATGAGTACGATCCACTCACAACAACACTTTGCTTCAAGATGGCGGAGGGCCAGTACGACGGTAGTTCTGACATATCTGATGATGACCGTGTTGGTAGGCTTCCAATCATACTGATATAGACTGACAAACTTACCAACACGGTCATCATCAGATACTTCCGTCACGGCCCTCCGCCATCTTGAAGCAGTGTTGTTGCATGCAGCATCATTTTATGCCTTTGCCATCCGTGCGAACGGATTCCTAATTCGTTCGAACGGATTATTAAACTGTGCAAACGGATTATTAATTCGTTCGGACAGATTACTAAACCGTGGAAACGGATTACTAAGCTGTGGGAACGGATTATTAATTCGTACAAACAGATTACTAAACCGTGCAAACGAATTAGTGCCCGCATATTTTTTTCTTACCACTGTCCCTTCCCAGGCTTCGTACTTATGGATTAACTTACTAATCCAATTAGTTTATTGACTAGGTAGCTGGAATGTATACACAATGGGATGTGCTACTTTCCGAGTTTGGGGCCTCAAACTCGGAAAGTCTTGAATGGGACATTCCCGTAATGCATAAAAAATGGGACCAAACCAAAAGCCAGCACTTGTAGTATTTTAACTATTTGGAAAAATTCCATATTAATAACTATATTTACTTTGATGTAGTTCTAAATGCTTGGCCTGAGCAGTAAACAAAGCTATTTGACTGTTTAATTAGTGCTATTGTGACACGCTCAATGTCCTCCTCTCTACCCTCTTAATGATTGTGACTTGCAAGCAGCATCAACATTGGCTGTGTTGGTCATCGTATCTTGTGATGCATGTGTGCCTTGTCATTGGTGAAATTTTATCTCAAAATAACACAAGATTTAATGTGCAACTCTCAAGCCTAGTCCACATCATTTGCAAACTAAGAACCAGTAGCAGAATACCCACTCTTGATTTGACATTTGGATGGCTTACATTAGTGATCTAGAAGTGGTATTGTTGCTTGAGTCATTCTTAGATTTAATTTAAAATAATTTGATTAGTTTGTGGTTGAACAAAGAAAAGTTGACTGTAATATGTTTGTTTGGGGGCAACCTGTAACTGCCGTGTGGCCAGGGATCTTTGTTTAACCCAAAATTATTTTTAAAATTACCCAGTCAGTTTCCCTTGTGGTTTGTTACTTGATATTTAAATTTAAAAATGTTACATATTGTCACAGCTGCACCTCTACATACTGAACAAGCTAAGTATGGCACCCCAGAACCCCTTAGCACACCAGACCTAGCCAAAAATGGACACACCAGACCAAATCATTGACCGGATGGGCCAACCAGCCTAATTCATTCACCAGAAAATGAACCATGTTGAGCAATCAAATTTAAAAGTGTGTTTTTTGGGGCAAAGTAGCTGTAAATGTTTGTAGAACAACTGAGTAACTGCATGTGTATGTGAACGATGGTAAATACCACAGGAGGGAAGTTTTTAACAGCTATGAAATTTAAAAATCAAACAGTTCAGATGGAGAATCCCATGTGGCCTATACTTGAGGGATGAAGGGATTAAAACAAAACATAAAAAATACTTCACAATTTATTTATAAGATATTTTGTAAGGCAACTTTTTCATAATCTCTTCAAAGAATGTTCCGGGGACAAGAGTTTTGTGTCGGCATCATTCCCCAATTTTGACATACAAGTTTCCCAGTCAGCCCTCAAAGCCGATGGCTCCTAGGATCAAGGCATGGGCTCAGGGGAACTCTTCTACTGGGGAGGAGTTTTGAGTCAGAGCTAAGGCAAGGCCAAAACTAGCCCCACGTCGGTCCAAGCTCAAAGGTCCTTTGCTGGAAAAGAGTTCTGGAGAGCATCAGATCCCAACTGGTGCCCTCGCCTTGAGGACCGAGCGAGCTGCTCTGGAGACATACATGTACTAGACACTTTTGTGCTACCCTTTGGCCCATGAGCCCATGTCTGGTGACTGTTACACTTGACTTTACGAGCTGTTTGTGTCTCTTGCCCCAAAAGTCTGTCATGCCAAGCCCTCTGTAGTGCTAATTTCAGACTGGTAGGTTAGAAGCCCACTGGGAAAAACTAGCTGTCATCCTGGCTACAGTCTCAAAAGGCCAGCTCTATGCAAGCAAAATACTTCCTAGAATTCCATTTTTGAGGAAAACTGGAATGAGCTATCTTTCTGATAAACCCATAATCATATCTACCTGGTGAGATTTTGCAATAACTTCATTTAAAATTATCGCTCCTCTTCAGGGGAGAAAACTCTTGATTATTGGAACAACAAGTCAAAAGGAAGTTCTGCAGCAAATGGACATGGTGGCAACATTTAATGCACATATCCATGTATCCAATCTCTCAACGGGTGAACAACTGTGTGCTGTTGTTGAGGTATGGTTAGTTAATATATTGTACATGTGAGAGTGTATGTGTGTCTTAAAAGACTATGCAAAGTTTCAAATCCGAATTCAAAGTCATTACTAAAAACATTGTTTAGACCCAACGAGCATGATTTTAATTTGTTTCTTACATACGTTGGCGTTTTCAAATGTTTGAGTTTTTGCACTCTGACAGAGAGAAAAATTGTTAAGACAGGCAGCAGGGTTGCCAAGTGACAAATACAACAGCTTTTTGAGTATGCACAACTCAAATATTCACTCTCTGTGTAAATAGAAAATTTCCATGGATCTGGGGAGTACTTTGACTATGATTAAACTGAAATGTTGTCTGATCCCAATGTATTTACCAACAATTACAAAAAATCTGGGGAAAAAACACTAAAATTCCCATTTCGGGTCTGTTCTTGGCTTTGCAACACATCAATGTGTAGAGTGCTACTGCTATGACTTACGATATTATGATCAAGCACTAGCGTTATTGCAAGCTCTACTTAGTGGTCTTGTTCCATACACATTTGAACATACATGTGTAGCACCTGTCTTCTAAATGAAGGGATGCATAAATGCATTCATCAATACCATTTGTAAACTTGAAATCTTTAATCTCATTGTCTTTTCTAAATTGTTTTTGTTTTAATGGATCAGGACCTAGACTGCTTCACATCTGTGGAACGCACAACTTTGGAAAACAAACTCAAAGGGAAAAGGTATTTCTGTTCTCTGTTCCTATGCCCACAAACCTTGTCTGTCTGTTAATTTGTTTTGTTGGTGTGTTAATTCCTATGCATAGGTCGATGTTTTTTTAACAAGTTAACAAAGCTACCCCACAAGGTTTTTCTTTTCAACTGTGGCCCACAGGAAAATTCCTTAAAAAGGGAAACAATGGAGCAGCAATCAATGTCAGGACTCATCAAACTGCATCTGTATCTTTGTGTATGGAGTGCTACTTTTCAGTTGTGTAGAGGACTAACAAGTGCTTGTTAGCTGTTCCGAACTTTCAGTCGGAACAGCTTTTGAAATCGTCCAGATTTTTATTAGCTGTTCCGACCTTTCAGTCGGAACAGCTTTTGTTTTCGTCCAGATTTTTATTTTTTTTAATTATTATTCTTTCTTTCCCTAAAATCATATTGACTTAACATGTGACTTTTCAAAAGCCATTATGTCCCTCTTAGAATTATTAAAAATTAACAAATCATATACCATATTAAAGATTATGCCCTGACTTAAATTTGAGATGTAATTAGATTAAAATTCTTAATTAATTATTCACGTGACAGCTGCGTGAATATTTAATTAGGTAATATTGTTCTAATCATATCTCAAGAAGTATCCATCCAATCTTCAAACTTTTTTCAGTTATGGATTTGTCTTGTATTGTAGAATTGCCTGGTGGCCTAATTTTTTCCCGCACGTCATCATGATGTCATTTGTAGGCGTTTTTTCTTTTTGTGTACACAAAAATCGTTTTAGATATGTTTAGGTGGTTCAAAACACAAACCGTGGCTACAACGCTGTGCTTATTGATTAGGTCCAGTCACCTACAATTAATCAGTTAGCCTGGAATATGGTTCGCTAATTGTGAAAGCCTGTCAAGAATGGGACTTATCTCAGTTCGCCGAGAAGTAATCCTTAGATATTATTGACAAACAATCTTAATTAATTATTCACTTGACAGCGGTATGAATATTTAATTAGCCAAACTCGTTTCTGTCATATCTCAAGAAGTTTACAACCGATTTTCAAACTTTTTCAGTTATAGACTCCTTTGGCGATTGAGATTAACAATGGGTAACCGTGACCCCATGTTGACCTTTACTTCCGGGTCAACCGGAAGTGGGACCATATCTCAAGAACTACACAACCGATTTTCAAACTTTTTTCAGTTATAGACTCCTTGGGCATTGGAGATTAGCCTTGAGTAACCGTGACCCCATGGTGACCTTTACCGATGGGTCAACTGGAAGTGGGATTATATCTTAAGAATTACACAGCTGTTTTTAAAACTTATTTCAGCTATAGACTCCTTGGGCATTGGAGATTAGCCTTGGGTAACCGTGACCCCATGATGACCTTTACCGATGGGTCAACCGGAAGTGGGACCATATCTTTAGAACTACACAACCGATTTTCAAACTTTTTTCAGTTAAAGACTCCTTGGGCATTGGAAATTAGCCTTGTCTAACCGTGATCCCATGTTGACCTTTACTTCTGGGTCAACCGGAAGTGGGACCATATCTTTAGAACTACACAACCGATTTTCAAACTTTTTCAGTTATAGACTCCTTGGGCATTGGAAATTAGCCTTGACTAACCGTGACCCCATGTTGACCTTTTCTGGGTCAACCGGAAGTGGGACCATATCTCAAGAACTACACACCCGATTTTCTATTTCTTTTCATTTATAAACCCTTTGACCATTAAATGTTAGACAAGGGTTACCATGACCCCATGTTGACCTTTATTTCTGGTTTAAACGCTCCTTTCGATTCAGTATCAGAATGAAGACCAGGTTTATTTTTGACCTTAACTTCCGGTCCAAAAAAAAGAGCTCATAACTTGAGATAATCATATCTCCTGAACCACATGTAATGTTTGTGATTTCTTGTAGCTATGAAAGCTAGAAATTAAAAACATTACCGGAACAGCTCTGTGATTGTTAGTTACAATCACTATCTCTAGTTTATTATTATTATTCTTTCTTTCCCTAAAATCGTATTGACTTAACATGTGACTTTTCAAAAGCCATTATGTCCCTCTTAGAATTATTAAAAATTAACAAATCATATACCATATTAAAGATTATGCCCTGACTTAAATTTGAGATGTAATTAGATTAAAATTCTTAATTAATTATTCATGTGACAGCTGCGTGAATATTTAATTAGGTAATATTGTTCTAATCATATCTCAAGAAGTATACATCCAATCTTCAAACTTTTTTTCAGTTATGGACTTGTCTTGTATTGTAGATTTGCCTGGTGGCCTAACATTTTCCGTCACGTCATCATGACGTCATTTGTAGGCGTTTTTTCTTTTCGTGTACAAAATATTCGTTTTAGTAACGTTTAGGTGGTTCAAAACACAAACCATGGCTACAACGCTGTGCTTATTTGATTAGGTCCAGTCACCTACAATTGATCAGTTAGCCTGGAATATGGTTCGCAAATTGTGAAAACCTGTGAAGAATGGGACTTATCTCAGTTCGCCGAGAACTAATCCTTAGATATATTATTGACAAACAATCTTAATTAATTATTCACGTGACAGCGGTATGAATATTTAATTAGCCAAACTTGTTTCTGTCATATCTCAAGAAGTTTACAACCGATTTTCAAACTTTTTTCAGTTATAGACTCCTTTGGCAATTGAGATTAACAATGGGTAACCGTGACCCCATGTTGACCTTTACTTCCGGGTCAACCGGAAGTGGGACCATATCTCAAGAACCACACAACCGATTTTCAAACTTTTTTCAGTTATAGACTCCTTGGGCATTGGAGATTAGTAAATAGTAATCTGCCTGGGCGGATTACTATTTCACCAGGGCGGATTACTATTTCGCGCAGCGGATTACTATTTCGCCTGGGCAGATAACTAATTCGCCTGGGCGAACAGCAGGGTAGCACAATATCATCACGTCTTACTATGGATTACATATGATAGGACACAGCGAATTTCAGTCTGATTTGTTGTCAATATCATACGAAGACCCTCAAAACCACTGTCTCATAAAGAGGGCTTTTTGTAAAGGTAACAAAGTTGACCTAAATTACTAGATATAAAACAACTCTTGCTCAACCACATAATGAAAATTTCCCGCTGTTTCTTAATTTTTTTTGGGGGGGGGACAGTTTCAGTTGATTTGATTTGTGAAAAAGAAACAATTAAATACAGGTTATTTCTAGAAAAATGGGAAATGTACGATAGTCACATAAAAAGTTTAGATTTTTTCCATAATTAAGACAAATTAATGGAGGTCGTTGTTCCAATTAAAATAGTTCATGTCAAACCACATAATGACCCAAATATGTGGTTTACCCCCCCCCCCCCCAAAAGAAAAAAAAAGCTCAACCACATAATGAACCTGATAGTTAAGGACCATGTAGACTGAGGAATCCTCCAGGTGAAAAGTAATCCGCCCGGGCAGAAAAGTAATCCGCCCGGGCGAAATGGCCTTTTTTGTACCATGTCCTTTATACACTTCCGTAGGTAGCCGTTCAAACAGACACTGTTTTTCTGCTGATTTCCTTAGTAAATCAGTCTAAATTTTTGTTGGTGATTCGGATTCTTTCCCATAGCAGATCCCTCTGAGCTTTCCTGACAATCTCATGACCATTGATATGGCATTTTAAACGCAGACTGGGAGGAAAGAGACTTTCCACATGACATCATAGATTGAAAATTATGTGGTTACAATGTCTCACTGCTTTCATGATTTTCCAACACAGTGTGTTGTCCGTAACTTTGACGAAAATATTAACATGTATCTTACAAAATGTCATTACAAATGCATACAAATGTGTTGATGTTTTATTTGTTTACTTTTTGCAGGCTGTGCATTGGAATAAAAAAGCTTCTGGTTTTGCTTGAGTTGGTGAGACAGACTGACAAGGGATTTCGAGTTCCAAAGCTTCTTTGTTTGTTGGAAGAAGAAGCTGGGTGAGAAACATTTTAGTGAACGTACACAACGATTGTAAAACTATTTATATTTTTTATGATTTTCTGTCAATGCAGAGGTTCATTCTCAATGTTTCGACTTAAGTCAAAAGTTTGTTGCACACACACAGCCCCCACACAAAGCGAATGCGTTTAATTGGTCTTGGGATTCTGGTAATTGAATACGTTGATGGAGTTGACGCCACATTCGATCTATCATTATGCCGTATGAGGGACTAACCATGGGGCAAGTATCCCAGACAATGATGGCCAACATCTTGGAGGATAAATATCGCAGCGCCAAATATACTTGAAGGAGTAGTGGTACGGAGTGATTACTCTCTGTTGAGTGCTCAAACTCGGCCGTCAACATGTCAACCAACCTTATGATTGTTTGCAGCCGAAATCTATATACAAATGCAATCACATACAAACGCAATCTGCATACAAATGCAATCGCAGTACGGAAACAGCACTGCTCCGTGTGCAGAATGATATACTCCGGGCTATTGATTGCAAGAAGGCGGCATTGCTCGTCACGCTTGATCTGTCATCGGCCTTTGACACGTTGGATCAAACAATACTTTTGAACAGGTAATTGAGTCAACTTTACGGAGTCCATGATGCGCCACTGTCCTGGTTCACCAGTTATTTCTGTGACTGTAAGAATCGTGTCCGTGCTGAAGGAATCTTGTCTGATGAAACCCAGGTTGAATTTGGAGTTCCCCAAGGATCTGTGCTTGGGCCTGCACTCTTCACATACTACATCAAACCTGTTGCTAATATTATTAAGCAGTACAACCTTTCCTTTCATATATACGCAGATGACATACAGCTCTATACTTTTTTCAACCCTGCCGTTCCTGGTGAGTCCGTCACTGCTCTTAAAACCCTGTCTCAATGCATTTCCCACATACAACAATGGATGGCTCGCAATATGCTCAAGCTAAACAGTGACAAAACAGAGTTCTTTGTTGCAGCTTCTCCACGTTTCCTAACTCGACTTGAAGACACTCTCACACTAAATATTGGCCCGATGAAAGTTTCAGCTACCCGCATGATGAGAAACCTCTGCGTTTTCTTTGACTCTTCATTATCTATGTCCAATCATGTGTCTTCCATCTGTAAGTCTGTTAATTTCCACCTGCGTAACCTTTGGCGTATTCGTAAATACATTGACCACGACACATGTCATCATGTTGTCCGTTCCGTTATAACATCCCGGCTGGACTATTGCAACTCTCTTCTATTTGGAATAACTCAAGGTGAAATATATAGACTACAAAAACGTGCTGCAAGACTCATTTTCTCTGTCAACTGTTCTGCGGATGCCACTTCCTTAATTTCCAAACTTAACTGGTTACCCATCAAGGAGCGTCTACCTTTCAAACTTCTCATTGTTTACAAGTGCCTGCATGGTATTTCTCCTCCTTACTTGTCTGATTTACTCACTTTGTATCAACCAGGCAGAGTGGGACTACGATCCTCTGATGATAAACTGCTTCTGTCTATTCATACAGGTTCAAAATCTCTCGGAGATTGATCATTTTCTATCGCTGGCCCCAAACTGTGGAACTCTATCCCAACCAACATCAGGAATGCTCCTATCGCCATTTTCAGAAAACGTCTTAAAACATTTTTGTTCTCATAACCCCGTCTTTTTTCTTTTTGTTTCTCGTCTTTTTTGTACAGCGCTTTGATCTTTTGTAAAGGCGCTTTATAAATACCTATTATTATAATTATTATATCATGCCCTTACTTAATTTTGAGGGAATATCTGGAGGGGATTTTCCCTTGCCTCTACCTTTGTACTGGTGCTGCTATTTTGACTTAATTCATAACCAAACCATGCAGCAGGCTTAAGAAGAATGTTTATGCAAAAATTGGGGTATTAAGGCTCCCTTTTGCTTGCTTACCACTTTAAAAGCAAAAATCTTGCTTTATGGAGGCCAGGAAGTGGAAAACTTGCTAGGCGCGCCCGTTAAGTACAAAATCGACCGTTAAGCAGCTCTGATGAAATTGGGCCCTGGCCTGACTGGTGGGTACTTCTAAAACCCCTCAAGGGTAGACCTACTGTCCATGTGGACACATTGGTCCCCCAAAATACTTGTTTAAAACAATTAAAAAGGTGAAGTATTATTGTTCAGGGACCATTCTCCTATGTTGAGTTTGTGTTTAGCAATTTGCGCTTAGAGTATTTGAGCTTGTCCTAATTTTCCTCTTTTGGGGTGTTTGATGGGTTGCATGTCTGAACCAGTTGACGCAAGTGGTCTTCCAACTGTACCACCTAGGTTGTTATGCAATGCCTCAATTCACAGTATTATTTTGTTATATCAAGTAATAAACCACAATTTTTTTAATTTTTTTATTTTAATATATTTTTGTTGTTTCAATTTGCAACAAAGAACATCCATAGAAAAAAATTGAAAAATTAGTTACTGCAGTACTAAGCAAGTAGAACCTAAAAGGCAACATAAGGACAAAGAATTAGACAAAACCAACCGAATACCTAAAAAGTATAAACAAGGGGAAAAAAACAAACATATTAAAAAAGATTCATCCACATCTTTTGTAGGTCATCAAGTGGACCTTTTCTTGTAGCATTTGCCCGTTTCTGACTTTGAAGGCAGTTATGGACAAAAGAGGCAAATCTTGACACTTGTTTTTAAAAATGTGTTTTTGTGTTTGCCAAAATAATACTGGGGAGATAAGATCTTTTTCTGGAAATAAATCAAAGCAAATACCTCCACAGCTTAAAGTCAATGGATAATGAGATGTAGATTTAAGCCAAATTTTGATATCGTTTAAAAAAGCTTAACTTTTTTGCAGTCCCAGAAGAGGTGCAGTAACTTCTCACGCTCCTCATTACAAAAGAAACAAATGTCAGAGTCCTTTTAAATTTTTGTCAGAATGAGAAAGTGAATTAATTCATATTGAAAATGTTACAGCTTAGAATCAAGTAAAGTGATCCACTTCATTTGGCATTTAGTAGGCTCTTGATCAAGTTACAATTTGGAAAAATTGAGTTGTAAACAAACTTAGAAGGCTTTATCTGATTACAAAGCTCATGAATCAACAATGAATTACACTCAATCTCTTCTGTCAAGTCACAGCCTAACAATTGTTTCCAGGCCCTTGTTAATGCTTGATTAAAGTACATTTGATGTAGCTATATTTCAGTCAAAAATCTTGAAAAGTTAGAATATTCCCATCTTCTGAGAAAAATATACATAACTTTTAAAACCCCTTCATCCTTCCAAGGACAGTAAAAAATACATTTGTTATTGGGTTAAACATTGAAATTAAACCAAACTATTTCTAACAAAAAATGAGTAGAGCGATTCGATTTTTGCAATTCTAGCCAAGCCTTGACAATATCTTTAAAGAAACTACCTTTTAACCCTCTTGCTGTCTAACCATTCAATACCATTCACTGTGGTTTTGAATGGTAGATAAGCTATGCCAGCCTTGCAATATGATACCATGAGGGAATGCATGTACACAGTACACAGTACACAGTTAGTTCCACCATACACAACTTTGGCAGTTGTGCCACCATACACAACTTTGGCAGTTGAATGGTTTCAAATGGTTGGTCAACTCACTTGAAAATGTTGCGAACAGTAGGAGGGTTAAAACATAGACTGGGAAATCAGGGGTAGAAATATTTAACTTCCAAATAATATCCTGAATACCAACTTGCTTTAAAACGCCTTTGACAAAAAGCTTCCATTTTGCATATTTTGAGCTATCTTGATCCGAGTACCTTTAAGATCCTTTTAAAAAGATTCCAAATCAAACATTTTCAAACCAACATGCATGTAATCATTATTAATAACTTTCCTACTACTCAGTCAGGTTGTTCCACCTGTGAGATCAATTCCTGAAGAGGATTGGGTAACACTCTCCACACAAAAAAGTAAATTGTGACAAGGCTTATCTCTTAACAATTGTGACATGACCATTATTAATAATACAACTAGAGATATTACAATAACGAGTAGAGATCCACTGTGTGAAGTCTTTACCAAAATTAAAGTGCTTCAGGCTTTTTTCTACGAAGGACCATTTTTAGTCTATTGAACGCTTTTTGAAAATCATTGGTAAAAAATTAAAAAATCATACCCGGAGTAACACTCTCAGAGGGAAATATAAATGTGTCATCAAGCACCAGACGAATATTCTCACACAAAAACAAATAAAATTGATCTTCATTAATAAGTTTAGGGAGAACTGTTTTCAGTCTGTTCGCTAGAGCTTTGGCTTGTAGTCAACATTTAGGAGAGAGATAGGATGCCAATTCTTCAAATCACTAGGAGAGAGATAGGATGCCAATTCTTCAAATCACTAGGAGAGAGATAGGATGCCAATTCTTCAAATCACTAGGAGAGAGATAGGATGCCAATTCTTCAAATCACTAGGAGAGAGATAGGATGCCAATTCTTCAAATCACTAGGAGAGAGATAGGATGCCAATTCTTCAAATCACTAGGAGAGAGATAGGATGCCAATTCTTCAAATCACTAGGAGAGAGATAGGATGCCAATTCTTCAAATCACTAGGAGAGAGATAGGATGCCAATTCTTCAAATCACTAGGAGAGAGATAGGATGCCAATTCTTCAAATCACTAGGAGAGAGATAGGATGCCAATTCTTCAAATCACTAGGAGAGAGATAGGATGCCAATTCTTCAAATCACTAGGAGAGAGATAGGATGCCAATTCTTCAAATCACTAGGTTTTTTACCAGGTTTAGGATTTAAATTAATTATCCCTCTCCTCTGATCTACAGACATTTGACCACAGTTGAAAGACAAATTTAAAGATGCAGTCATGTAATGGTTGATGTCGGACCAAAAGAAATGTATAAAATTTAGCTGGGATGCCATCACAACCAGGGGTCTTATTATTACTCATTTCTTTAAGAGTAGCTAGACACTCTTTTTCTTCCAGAGAACCATCACAGAGAGATTGGTCATCTTCTAGTAATTGTTGTCAACATTGTTGGGAATGAACTCATCAAATTAATAATAATAACAGAACATTTATATGGCGCACAGTATCTGGAGGACCATTCAAAGGCGCCGGTCGCTAGCAAATCACTCTGATTCAAACGAAAGATTGAAAAGATGAGTCTTAAGATGGCGTTTGAATGATGACAGGTCAGTTGTGTCCCTTAACTCGTCTGGCAAGGAATTCCAGAGACGCGGTGCACAGCTGGAAAAGGCCCGGTCCCCGTAGCTTGCCAGGCGAGTTCTGGGAACAGATAATATCTGTGATGAGGAAGATCTGAGGCCTGGTCGCAGGTTGCGAAGTTGTAACAGTTCTTGTATGTATGATGGAGCTAATCCATAGAGGGTTTTGAATGTAAGGAGCATAATTTTGAATTTTATTCTGTATTTAACAGGAAGCAATTAGCCTTTTTGAGATATGGTGGACACTATAGGAGTACACTGTTTAGTTTGGGTGTATACAGACAAATTTACCCAAACCTTATAGTGTTGTAGCATAGTGTCCGCCATATCTCAAAAAGGCTTATGAAGATTGTGTAATATAGGTGTAATGTGCTCAGATGATCTTGTTCTAGTGAGTAGGCGGGCAGACGCATTTTGGACTTTCTGAAGGCGCATTATTGATTGCTGAGATAGTCCTGTAAGTAAACTGTTGCAGAAGTCTAGTCTAGATGAGATGAAAGCGTGGATGAGTTGTTCAGCTGTATGGAGTGTCTTACCTGAGTGCACCCCTCGCGGGACCAATCCAGTCGAACAGCAAATTTGGCGACCAAAATTTACGCGCCAGCACGCCGATTATTTCACTGTCTCTATCTGAGCTTCCTTACAGTTGGACTACTCAACTAATAATGAACAGCCCCTAGTCAGCCTCTATGGTCAACTGTCTAGTGGTTAATCTCTGTGATCGACCCACTGTGCCATTCAAGTTCTCTGTGAACTCGACTACTAGCCGCCACTTCGTCACAACTATTCTGAAAGGCTACTCAAATCACTGTAACACAATCGTTAAGCAACAATTTACACAGTTACAAAGTTACACAGTCTACGGGATTCAGAAGTAGGGTTGGAGACAGCAATGTGCATCCGACTGAACAGCATCGGTAAACCACACTCACCTGGTGTTCGTCTTTTTCTAGCTGCGGTGCACCAAGGACTCAACACGTCCGTATCATTTGCTTTCCAAAATCGCACTGCCTAGCCAGCCTGGGCGCACCCGGACAAGCCACGCCGCAGCACTTGGATTGGACACACCCAGGCATCATCACCCGACCATCACATAATTGGACGATGCCTGCCTGTCTCCATGTCGGCAGCTCGCTCTCGGTAGCTCGCTCAACCTGGATTGGTCACAGAGACCTGCCACTCACACTGCGATCTCCTCCGACCTACTTCCGGACTAGAAGTTCAAGAACCTTCTCGAAGAAGGGCAGATTAGACTTGTGTCGGTCCACCCAATCTTAGCTTAGCTTGGACTGTCCCCAGTCCAAACCAGCTAAAACCCACAACAAACGAGATGTGTGACCGGCACAAGTCTACTCGGAAAAGTAAACTTTAAGCTCAATAAATATTCACAATTTTACAAATGTACTTTTACACATAAAAAGTACTCTTTACAAAAATATATCTCTTAACTTAACTCTGATACAAAACGGCATACTAACTTTTGAACTTTACTTGGCAAGAAAATGTTGTCTTCCTTTTTCCCCCTTTTTTTTCCTTCTTTGCAAGGCACTTAGTCTCCATTCTCTTTCTATTATATAACTCCTTGGCTCTTTACTGGTTTCATTATGAACTTTACACAAACTTAAATGTTTCTTTATACAAAATCAAGCTGAATCAAACTTTATACACATTCTAACTTTGGAATTACTCAGATTAAATATTTACAGATTGCACAAGCGGTGATTTAAGAAAAATATACTTCTATAAAACTTTTTCAACTTTAACTTAAGACAAAAATGATATTTAACAAGTTGCCAGCTCCGTTTCCTCCTCCTGTGGGCCGTCTACAGCGGCCTCCAGTACCGCCATCTCCAACGCTCCTCCACTTCCAACGCTCCTCCACTTCCAACACTCCTCCACCTCCTCACGGCGCTTCACCACGCGGTTCTTGTAGATGGTCTCGGTTGTGACCAGGACTCGCACAGTGACCATCCTTCTCATCCTAGCAGGGGGTGGGGATGGATCAACCTCTGGGGAGGGAGATGCTGTAATTGTCTCCAATGACGGCATAGATGAGTGGGAAGGGGCTGGGGAAGGGGTTCTAGCTGCCATCATAGCCATCATACCATGGGGATTTCCTCGGCTGGGTGTGACCAAGTGCACAGGTGAGGTTGGCCATCAGGGGTGAGATCGGGCATGACGAAAGGGACAGGACTGTCACATCCCCTTCTTCCTCTGTTGACTCTCGGGGTGTGCCGTTGACACACCATCATCGCTGGGGGCCACCCAGGGTATTTACCTGAACCAACCAGACCTTCGGCCCCTCTGGTGCCGAGTCCACTCTTGTTGTCTTGATTCTTTCTCTTCCTCCTTCTCAGCGGGGTGGAACTTTCAGTAGTGCCTCTCTATGGTGGAGCGTGCTGTGGCTCGTTACCGGCATTGCTTGCAGAACAAGTACTCCACTGGACCATGTGTTGCCTTGATGTGTCTCCACAGCACGTTCGCTCGTTCTTCTTGTAAAATGCCTTATGCTATGCAATTACATCCCTGATGGAATACTGTTTCTAAATAAAAAGCAAGTGTAATATTAGCCGACCAATTTCCCCCCCAAAAAACAAAACAAACACAACAACAAAAATTGTTTAAAGGCAAATAAAGCAAACTTGTTTATAGATTAAAATTAATGTGTAAAACACCTCAAAGTTTCCTATATTGCACCAGAGAGCACCTAATGTTAAACATTTTCCCAGGGCACTAAAGCGGGCCCTGGACCCCACCGTAAAGCTCTCAACTGTACTCATTTTTGCAAGTGTCTCTCTTCTCGTTAAGGGTTATGTCACACAGCTTTGAAATGGCGACTTCGTATGTGGAGAACCAAAATCAGTCAGTTCTCATTGATAGTGTGAAATCTGACTGTCAATGCCTGTGGTGCGGTGTACCACAAGGTTCTGCAGCTGGACCCCTAATATTTATGTTTGTTTAGTCCATTGCTGCAAGATCTCATAGCTGATCATGGAATGAAAAGTATTGTTTATGCAGATGATACTCAGTTTTATCTTACCTATAATCTGGTGGATCGTGACTTAGCCTTGGCAAAAATTAAGGCTTGCATTGACGACCTAAAATCTTGAGTCATTATCAAAAAAACTTGCCCTAAACGATGCTAAAACTTAAATCATCATTTTCAACTCCTGTTTGACTAAGGACATGCCTCCTGCTTAAATTAACATTGGGCAGTCCATTATTCAATCATCTCGTGGTGTCAGAAACCATGGTGTTCTTATGGATTCTTTCTTATGAGTATGATTGACCAAATAAGAAAAAATGGTCGAATCTGACACTAGTTTGATGATGATTCCACTCTTCTACTTTGTCACTTCTAGACTTGACTTATGCAATCCTCTTCTCACTGGACTTTCAAATAGAAAACCCAAAACACAGCTGCTCGCCTCATTCTAAACATATATAACACTTAACTAAAGAACTCCAAATCAAATTGCATATCGCTTATAAGTTAAATCGCTTCACTTTCAAAGCTTTTTATGGCCCATCTCCTGATTATATATCTGATCTACTGCATAAATATATTCCTCTTCATTCTGCTGGCCGATCTCTTTTGATGCAAACTACTTTTTCCTGTAAATTCTATGGTCAAAGAGCCCTTAACTTCATTGCACCTTTGTTATTGAACAACTTACCTCTTCATATTTACCAAGCTGACCCTCTTCTGATTTTCAAGGAACTTTTAAAGAATTTGTTGGAATTTATCTTTGTAACAAGTTGCTTTATATATTTATTTTCATTGTTTTATGTTTTGTGTTGCGCAATGAGGCTCCTGCATTATGCGCTATTATAAATGTTTTGTATTATTATTATTATCTTGGCGCGAACGTTATTTCTACAGCAAGGGGGTGGGACACAGTCACATTCACAGGTAGTTACTTGAACCACCATCCTCACCAGTCAGAAAAGGACTCTAGGCAATCTCTGTAGAATTGATGGTACTGCAGTAAACTTATGCATCGACAAGGATCAAACTTGGTCACGTACAGTAGTCGTATGTACATAAACCAATGGAATATGGGGGTCTTGGCACGGACTAGACAAAAACATGTGACAAAATTTGGCACATCCCCAGCTTCAAAAAAGCTCCTGGTTCCGTGCCTGCTGGTTTTTCAATGTCGGGGGTGACAGCTGGAGTGGAGGTATTGATGTTTATATGTGGGTTTCGATACCAAGGTATGAGTTTACAAGGTGATGCCGCACAATCTGTTGCCAAACAAGGGTGGACGCAGGATTGCGCAATCTTGATGGCTGTTAATATTGGAAACCGTTCATTTCAGTACAGGGTTGTTTTTTTCTCCAATAACTTTAGATCACAAAAGAAAGTCTGAAATTACACGTTTGAGGTTCTTTCAACATGAGTTAATGAAAATTCATGCTTTTTTCAAATTGAGTCCATAGACTACTAAATTCATCTTCAAAGAAAAAGAAGAGAAAAGCAAAACAAAAAGCAGTTGCTATATTATGTGGCTGTGGCGGTGCAAACCCTGTGTGATACTAAGTAGACACCCCTAATAAACACTGTGATCATCCTACCTGGCTTGTCGTGGCCAAGCTGATAACAGCACCGGACTCGAGCTCTGGTGTTTCGAGTCCCGGTCTTGACACTTGTGTCCTTAAGCAAGACACTTAACCATTATTGCTGTGTCCTTCGGATGGAACGTAAAGCCGTTGGTCTCGTGTATTGTGTAATGCACTAAAAGAACCCAGTGCACTTATCGAAAAGAGAAGGGGTTCGCCATGGTGTTCCTGGTTTGATTGGCTGCATATTGCACCACAGCACCTTGTAAAACCATTACATGGCGCTATGTAAAGGAACAGTTCTCATACTTGAAAAACGTAGCTCTGCATACTTTGCAGGAAAATATTGAATGTTGAAGCGCCATGAGTGTCACTGAGTGACAGATATGAGCGCTATATAAGAAGCCACTATTATTATAATTTTTAGTAGGGGTTTTGACGTGGTAGCCAAAACGCCTATTGTTTACGTCAAAGATTTTGACTTTGTTTCTCCTTATTATTTTTCTTAACGGCCCTATTCCTATAGGGTTTGTACACAGATATTTTATCAGATAATCTTATACTTTCCAAACTGTAAAATTGGCCTAAAGTTCATGTAATACTAATTTAAAAATCAATGGGTCTACAAAAAGTCTATCACCAAGTATTGAAATTAAGCTTTTTCCTTTTCAGGCTTGAGTGAACTTTAAGTGCTGCGAACCCTGCTATCGACCACAGCTGAATATTCAACAGGGGAGTATTGGCATGAATTGGTTACAGAAATGTCTGTTGAAATGCTTAGATATGTAATCTTCTCATTAATCAATCCTGGTTTATTTCCGTATAGATGTGTAGGCCATGTTACTGGTATATAATTGATATTTGGATGTGAGAGTCAAGAATAATTAAAACTTATTTCTTTGCTTCATTCTGTGTCCACAAATAAAGATTTTAAAAAGTATTTCTGCAAGTAATAGGTTCAACCATACAGTTATAACGGTCCATCATGTTTGTACAACATTTTAAGAAACTAAGGTAGGGATACACCAGCTAGTTGTATTTCCCCAAATTCAAAATTATAATGAGTTATTTTCATCTTATAGCTCCTTACAAAGAGTGAACTTTCATAAAAAAGTAAACAAACAAAATTATGAGAAATGAGAGAAATGAGAGAAATGAAATAGGCTTGCTTGGTGTAATCAGCTCAGCATCACTGTAGTCTCAGTCTTACTGGCCGTTGCAATGCATAAGGCTCTTACTGAGCTTGCACTTACAACTAAATGGTGAAAATATTCCAAATGTAGCGTTGCTGCTTTTGTTGTGTTAAGTTCTTCATAATCATGATTCAAAAGAGACAACAAACCACGCCAATTATTATTTTCAATCATTCTCCTGTCAAGATCCTACTCTACTATGGAAAGGGACAATTTTATGCCATTTTGACTGTGACGTATGTAGCTGTCTTCCCTTTAATTATTATCTTCTTTAGAAAGGGATGATTTCTATTCCATTTTTTCTCTGATGTCTCTGGAGAAAAAAAGTGTTAAAATTCATGTTTGTCTCTAAGGACTTACAAAACAAAAGCAATAAACTAAAAACATATTTGCTATAACCACAGTAATATTTTTTTCTTTTGATGCAAAATTTAGTTAGATTGTGCAAAAGAATGATTGCGTTTAAAAGTTATTCAAATTTGAATTAAAACGCACCCTCTGTTGTCAAATTCACCTTACAAATCCAAAACAAAGTGGAGATTTACGCCCACATTTTGTGCACAATGTAATTACCCTTTGAAGGATAGTCTCGTTCAATCTTTACCTAAATCAATTCACCAATCCTTTATTTTTTAAACAAACAAGTAAAAGCAAATATTAATTTAAAATTTAACTTTATACCAGTTTCAAAAATCTTTAATTCATTTTGTTGTTGTTGAGTAACGACATTTTTGATTGTTGTAATCACTATTTTTTTCAAAGTAATAAATTACTGTTTGTATTTTTCAACTGTCAATTAAGTGATTTAGGTACATATATCTACAAAGTTGTGGTAATAATCTGATACGGTAATGTTTAATGTCAGTAATGATGAAATCAGTTCAACAGTTCTTTAAAACTCATAGCCTTTCACATAGCTTTGACTCTTTAACACAGCTTGTTTCAATTTGGACTTTCTATAATGCTCATTAATGGTTAAGATGGGGCTATGTAAAGATGACACATTATAGGGTTTAATAAAAAATAATATTCCCTTTGATTCTGTAGTTCAACAAATATATCAAACACTTATAACAACATATAACACTGAAAAACATGTAGATGTAGTTTATAATTCTTTGTGGTTTACAATGGTATCAGGCAGAAGCAGGTTTTGAAAATGTGCATGCCTAGAATACCATCTTCTGAGGAAGCATTATGGATATCACCTCTAAGAACTTAATGTACAGCTCAATTGTCTTGCTTGCCTGACAAGAAAAAGAAGCATTTGAAATGTTGTGAAGTAAATACTAAGAAATGTTGACTTGGCGTAGTCTCTTGGCTGCAAAATCACTGAGAAATGATATGTTTCCACGAGTGGTGCATAGATTTATGGAATAACAATATGAGCCGAATGCTCAAATAACAGCAGCCAGCTCCTAACATGGTCATTATCATACATTTTAAAACGTAACATTTTTTGAACACAAAAACAAAAATAACAAGCAATCTTTTGAAATTGTGTTGGAGATGGCGACACAAAATAAGGAGTAAAGATCTTTTAAAATGGCTATGAACCCTTAAGAATATAATTCCATCTCGTCATCAACTCTACTTTGGACTTACACAGTTGAGAGAACTAGAAAAGTTGTTCCTTGTATAAATGCCCCACCACGCCCAGTTCACCCCGATACATTTATCTGTGCTGGAGTGTGTACACCAATTTTTTTACTTGTTACAATTATGGGTATATGCTGGCTTATATGCACACCATGGACAGCAACGAGCCAGATTTCCTTGAGTTGATGGCTGACTCATCAGGTGCAATAGATACCCAGGAAGACGTGGGACTGGGACACGATGACAATTTACTGTCACTCCCTTCCTCAGGTAGACTATACCCATTGCGAGATCGGCTGCAACTGATGGCATGCCAACTGTTGGGGAAAACTTAAAAAGCCAGGGAATTTCGCAGCATGCTGCCGACCTTATTATATCATTCTGGCAGACCTCAATTAAGAAGTCTTACTAATCAGTGATCCAAAAATGGGTTCTGTTCTGTGCTTGAACAAAGAGTGATCCACTTCGAGCATCCTTTTGTTATATCTAAGTTTATAAAAATCTGCAAGATTGGCAAACCGCCTGTTAGTTTGGTGTTGTCCAAGTATTCTCATGATGACCAACTTTGTGTCAAAATGACACTATAACAGTACTTAGTTAAGACAAAACCCTAAGGTGTCACCAACGATGTTTGTTTGTAAGTTATGTGTCACCCCACAAACAAGTAAGGTCTTAGACAATCTCTCGCTGGATCAAAAACATGTTGCATGAGGCTGGTATTGATACAACCAAGTTCACAACACATTATGGATCTGCTGTCTGCAGCGCATCTTTTAAGAACGGAGTACCACTGAGCGTTATTTTAAGCACTGCCCATTGGCTAAGTCTTATAACAAACCAGTCGAGCAAACAGATTGACAATTGGGTTGGTTATTCACCTTAGTTTAGTACGATTAGCTCCGTTCTCAAACTTGTAAGCAAACAATTGTTATCTATGAACATAACAAAATGAATTCGCATGACGTCTTAGGAATGTAAGGTGAATACCCTTTCAGTCATATACACATGTTTCTTTAGTGCATGTTGCCCATCACTGTGCTCTAAAATCTCCTGCGGGTCCAAAGTACAAGTGATGATGAGGTGGAATTCTAACATTAAACGGATAGAATGAAGTTTGATTGGAACTCTAGCGAGTCTATCACTAACACTGAAGGACTTACACATAGGTTTGATTGGAACTCTAGCGAGTCTATCACCAACACTGAAGGACTTACACATAGGTTTGATTGGAACTCTAGTGAGTCTATCACCAACACTGAAGGACTTACACATAGGTTTGATTGGAACTCTAGCGAGTCTATCACCAACACTGAAGGACTTACACATAGGTTTGATTGGAACTCTAGCGAGTCTATCACCAACACTGAAGGACTTTACACATAGGTTTGATTGGAACTCTAGCGAGTCTATCACCAACACTGAAGGACTTACACATAGGTTTGATTGGAACTCTAGCGAGTCAATCACCAACACTGAAGGACTTACACATAGGTTTGCAATTTAAAATTAGTTGACCTGCCTCTTAGCAGTGGACAACATGTTCCTTTGGTGAAACATGTATTGAGTGCATGGTGGGGCATTTATTCCAGGAACATCTTTTCATGTTCTCTCAACTGTGACCAATCACTCCAGTGAAAAGTGTAATCTCATGTAAGTCCAAAGTGGAGGTGATAGACTCAGTAGAATTCCAATCAAACTTCATTCTATTCATTTAGTTTTAGAATTCTACCAGGAGATAAAAAATACCTGGGACTTACTTAATTACAAGTCTGAACATGATGTGTTGTAATGCAGAATATCCACATACATGTATGCAAGGTTGACCGATTTCACGAATTTTGAAACTTTGACTTTAATATCAGTATCCTACATTTTAGATTAAACGTACATGTACATGTATTGTAAATTTGTGTCTAATGTATAATTCATATTAACTGTAATTCAATGAATATGTGACATTGAAAGAAAACAATTAGCAAAACCAATAAACAACTTTTTGGTATAAATACTTATTTCAAATTAACAGGTTATTGAGAGGAAAACAGTCATAGTTTTTACTTGTATCTCATAATTATGACCAAATACAAATAATAATGACTTAAATCTCATAGTACAAGTGTTACCTAAACGTGGATGAATTTGGCATTCTTGATGATACCATGGCAGCTTGTTGCCGTTTTTTCAATAAGAAGGGACCGTTTTCAACTGAAACTTTCACAGGTGTCTTTTATTGTATTTATCTTAATAGTTTGTGTCTATAAATTAGCTTTACGAACATTCAACACTTTTTGAACATTCTCTCAATATGCAACTTGGGAAAAGTGGTGTTTTCTTTCTGTATACAAAAAAGTACTGTTACTTTGTGGCAATACACACCTTATGAATATTATACTTAATCATTCCATAAAAGTGAGGCTATGATGATGATTTGTTTTACATGTGCATGTAATATTTATTAGTAGAAAAGAATAACAGGATGACTATTAAAATATGACCCAAACTTGGGGACCAATTTGATTTTGTTTTTATGATTGTCTTAAATAAATCATCTTCTTAACATGTCCAATGAAATCCTGTTTGTCATTTTGTTATAAGATTGTTTTCTACATCAATCACTGGCAATATACATCAAATGTAAATGTTAGGCATTTAATTGTGTTCTTCTTCTAGATATAGGTAATTTAAATACATAAAGTATGGATATTATTTGAACAAAAAAAATTTTACAAATTAAAAAACAAATTGAAAACTTATATTCTATTACAGAAAATACGTCACCTCCGATACCTACATATGCATTTCTATGCGCATGCGCAAGCATTTCGCTGACACAAAACAAATGGCTATTACGTCACCCACACACTGCACCTCCCAGTAGCCCATACGAATCGTCCTTCTTATTTCAGCGTGCGTGAAGTGTACACGCGTTTTTAGGTTAGCTCCTAGCGATACACTCTACAAGCGTAAAGGATCTTATTTCCGACACGACATGGCTGAACCAAAATCTAAAAAGACAGCGAATCGCAAAAATGTTTGCCGTTCCTGTGGTAATTCATCGTCACCTTTGGTCTTTGATATACATCCTTCCTGCTTCCGTTGTCGTCTTTGTGCACAGGATAACCCTTGCGGAATTTGTTCAAAATGGACGACTGCACAGTGGAAATCTTTCACTTCGTGGCAAGATAAATTCACGTCAGTTCCTTCACTTGGACGGGTAACTACAACCCCTCTCCTTGTGAATACTACATCGTCACAGGTTCAAAGCAGTATTCCTTCAGAAAATATCGTCGTTTCATCCTATAGTCGCCCTATTCCCGCCTCATCGGAGAGACGAAACGACACTTCTTGTCGGACTGAACCGGAAAGTCACATACATCGGCCCGGCCCGGACGCCCCGGCTTGGGCGTACTTCCCTAACGATCCCCGTCTGTACGGGCCGCAGGTATATCATTCTCGTCCGCCTTTGAACAACTCTCCTACGTGCTACACTCCGAGGATGGCTTTTTACGGCGAACGGGGCCTTGCTACCGACCATTTACCGCGCCCGAGGGATCGCTATGTTGATGCTGATTCCATCCAATACGATACTCGCAACTATTCCAGAGACCACGCTACATTGTCTTCGTCTCGTGATAGTGCCTCCCGCTCTCATCGTTACGACAGAGATCATTTCCCGGAGGGAACTTCCCGTCTCCGTTCTAGGGGTTTTTCCCGTTACCGCTCCCGTTCCCGATCACCTATCAGTTCGTCTCCGTCTTACTCATACACACACGGCCGTCCTTCGTCTTTTTCAACTACTTCCAGTGACTCAGAGGTAGACAGTCGGGAGCCCGAATTTAGTTCGATGTTTCATCGGGGCAAGGTGATCATCCCAGAAGTGAGTAAAATTTTACAATTTCCACCCCCTTCTCCTGTAGAAGTCTCCCGCTCCTCCTTCCGGAGAGAGTCAGCTAGACCCATTCCTCATCCGAATTTTGGGCTTCCTGTTGACAGTTTTTCGGCAGACATCATGGATACAGCTTTTTCTAATGTTCAGAAGAAAAAATATCCCAAACCCTTCTCCAGAGAACATTCACTTTTTAAAACAAAGGAGGATGACTCCAACCAGTTTTTTACTGTACCAACCATTCCTTCAGCTGTCAAAGACAAATTGCGTTCTTCCAACCCTTCCAAGAAAAATATTTTCCCAGACAAACGCACCAAGGATCTTAATTCTAACTTGGAAAGATTAGATCGTCAACTGCGTGTTGGGGCTCAAGTTTCAAATTTCTCCATATTACTCTCGGATTGCCTAGCCCGTGCCTCTGATGACCCGTCACTGGTTGACCCCGACCTTCTCCCAGTCATGTTCAAGTTTATGGATGATTGCTTAGCCTCTTGCTTACGAGCCTTTGCCACTAGTTCAGCTATTTCCTGTTCTCTTCGTAGAACACTGATACTTGATCAAATGTTCTGGCCCTCTCAAGGCTCCAGAGAGCGCTTGGAAGATCTTCCTCTCCTCGGGAACGACCTGTTTAACAACAAATTCGAGGAAGTTATGCTCAAAGAGGCAAAACGACTAAAGACAGAGGAAAGAATCAACTTACGACGCCCTTCCTCTAGTAAGCCTTCCTCATCTGTTACTCAGTCAACATATAAGGGAAACCAGGGTCACCGTAGTTCTTTTCGTTCATATTCCAACCAACATCGACAAGCCAAAGTCTCCTTCGCCCGGACTCCAAACAAACCAAGTTCTCGTCGACAGCCCTCGTATAACACATCTTCATATAAACCATCTCGCTCCTTCAAACCACAAGGGTCAAGAGGAGCCAAAGGCCAATGACGACATAATTCCCGCCATACTCATTCCAAAATCAGCCTCGGGACCCGTAGGGGGTCGACTAAGGGAGTTCTCCCACAACTGGTTCCATATCACCACAGACACTTGGGTTCTTCAGACCGTGTCCTCGGGTTATCTCCTGGAATTTACGAGCTCCCCTCCACAGCCACTAAACTGTCTCCGTCGACCCACTACGGTTCCCTCCGATCTGTCTCGCCGTTGCTTCCTAGAAGAAGAAATTGTGTCTCTCAAGGAAAAGAAAGCCATAATCTCTCTTCCTCACAAATCAACGACGGGCTTTACTTCAATTTTCTTTCTCACTCCAAAGAAATCCGGCGGGTGGCGTCCTATCATCAATCTCCGGCCACTCAATGCCTTCATCAGACCGAAACACTTTCGGATGGAAACTCTGGCCACTGTCCTGCAATCCCTACCTCAAGGCTGGTGGGCTACGACACTAGATCTGAAGGATGCTTATTTACATATCCCCATCCACAGAGACCATCAGAAGTTCTTACAATTCACGTATCGGAACATCACTTACCAGTTCCAGTGTCTTCCATTCGGCCTATCTACCGCACCTCGGGTTTTCACCAGGATCACCAAGGTGATAGCAGCAGCGTTACGCCGACAACATATACGCCTTTATATGTATCTGGACGACTGGCTCATCGTGGGTCCTTCACGAACAGCTACCCTTCAAGCCTTGTCAAAGACTGCCCAACTTACCCAGAAATTGGGCTTCATCATCAACCAGGACAAATCTTCCCTGGTCCCTACTCAAATTCCGAGGTTCCTCGGTGCCTCCCTCAACATGACAACAGGCAGAGCATCTCCTTCACCGGAGCGTTGCAGAGTACTGGAGGATTGTATTCAGATCTTCCTCTCATCAACAACCTTGCCAGCACGAGCATGGCTTCGTCTCTTGGGATTCATGGCAAGCCTCGTGGACCTTGTGCCATGGTGCAGAATGCACATGCGACCTCTTCAACTGCATCTACTGTACCATTACCGTCCACGAAGGGATCCCATTTCAACTCTGGTTCCTATGGACTTCAATATACGTTCCCATCTCAAGTGGTGGCTCTCTCACCGGAACCTCCTGTGCGGAACAGTTTTTCCCCGCCCCTTTCCTTCAGTAACATTGACCACAGATGCTTCAAAGTCAGGCTGGGGAGCCCACCTAGACGACCTTTCCCTAGCGGGACATTGGTCTCCTCCAGAACAGAATCTTCATATCAATCTACTGGAACTCCTGGCTGTTCAAAAGGCCCTCCAGTCAGCTACAGACAGGGTGAAAAATCACTTGGTCCTCGTGAAAACAGACAACTCCACCGTAGTGTCTTACATAAACCGTCAGGGAGGGACCCACTCCTCTTCCCTATGTATGCTAACTTGGAGCCTACTCACTTGGTGCATTCCCCGTCAAATCTCTCTACAAGCGAGCCACCTCTCCGGGAAGGAGAACATCATAGCGGATGCCCTCTCACGAGGGAGAGCTATTCCCACGGAATGGTCCCTTCATCGACTGGTGGTCAAACAGATCTTCAACGTCCTAGACACCCCACACATAGATCTCTTTGCCTCTCATCTCAACAATCAACTTCCAGTCTTTTGCTCTCGACATGCTCACCCACAGGCTTGGGCCACAGACGCTCTGAGCATCAACTGGTCAGGCTACCTGGGATATGCCTTCCCCCCAATCTCCCTTCTACACAGAGTCCTATCAAAGATCAACCTAGAGAGGTGCAAGATAATCTTAATAGCCCCCCTCTGGCCAAGACAACCATGGTTCCCTCAACTTCTGGACCTCCTCATTCGACCTCCCATTATTCTACCAAAACGACCAGACCTTCTCATACAACCTGTGTCCAAGATGTTACATCCAGATCCGGACAGTCTTCATCTTTGTGCCTGGATGCTATCAAGTCTTCCCTGCGAACGGCTGGACTTTCTAAAGACGCTGCTTCCCTTGCAGCACAATGTAGACGACCGTCCACTAGACGAACGTATGACAATCGCTTACAACACTTCTTCAGATGGTGTGCCAAAGAAGGTTTCAATCCCTATTCTGCATCTATAACTGTCATAGGGGATTTTCTACTTCATATATTTAATACTGGTCTCCAGATTAACACCATTCGAGGCTACAGATCAGCCATAGCAGTAATACATCATGGATTCGACGATGGCTCTACTCTGTCCAATAACACTGCTATATCTCAACTAGTAAAAGGCATGTTTGTAGAGAGACCACCTGTTAAGAAGCTCACTCCTTCTTGGGACCTCAGCACTGTCCTTCACAGGCTAACGAAGTCTCCCTTTGAGCCGGCTGGGTCTTCTTCTCTACACAACCTCACGATCAAGACAGTCTTCCTCTTAGCAGCCTCTACAGCTCGCCGTAGAAGTGAAATCCATGCTCTTTCAATAGAACCTGGACACTTGCGATGGGAACACGGAGGAGTTCGTCTTGTCCCACGTATCAACTTCCTAACCAAGAACCAATCACCAAGTTTTTCCCCTCCAGACATATTCATTCCGAGTTTGACTTCATTTTCAAGTGTCACAGAAGATAAACTCTGGTGTCCCGTTAGGATCCTAAAATTTTACATAGCACGTACCAAGGAGCTCCGTGGGAACACTACACAACTTTTCATCACAACAGTTCGTCCGTTCAACCCAGCCTCCACTGCTACTCTTTCTAGGTGGATCGTTGAAGCCATACTACCAACCACAAACTCTCCACCAGCTACTGCCCAGCCCCGGGGGTCTATGCCTGGTCCTACAGTTCAACCAGATTTACCAGGCGAACCGTTGACGGGCGCACTTAATAGCCCCCTAGGTTCACATTCAGCCATACCACAGGTGCGCAAAGTACCTACTCTGGCACGGAACACACCCCCTCGACCAATTGCTGCTCCGGTCAAAGCTCACCAAACGAGGAGCATGACTACCTCATGGGCTCATTTCCAAGGTGTTCCGATTGCAGATATTATGCAGGCAGCGTGTTGGAAGAACTCCTCAACGTTTACTTCCTGCTACCTTCGAGATGTTCTTCAATCCGAGGGGCACATGGGCAGACAAGTTTTACAAACAGCAGCACGCTCTTCAGCCCAGAAACACCGTAGGACTGTCAACTCATCCTCATAAGAGCTTTTGAGTACAGCTAACCGGTATGTCTTAACTCCTTCATTTACCTCTATTTTAGATGTGTACCAGGCTCAGCTAAGACATCTTTTCTAGGGCTCCACACTGCACTTCCCCCCCCCCCTTCTGTTCAGTCTCGGTGCTACTCTGCATATGTAGGTATCGGAGGTGACGTATTTTCTGTAATAGAATCTCCCTAAATCTGTAGGGATTTACTATTCTATCTAAGAAAATACTCACCTCCGATACCATCCCGCCCAGTTAAGTATCCTAAAAATAAACCATAAGGTGAAATAAGAAGGACGATTCGTATGGGCTACTGGGAGGTGCAGTGTGTGGGTGACGTAATAGCCATTTGTTTTGTGTCAGCGAAATGCTTGCGCATGCGCATAGAAATGCATATGTAGGTATCGGAGGTGAGTATTTTCTTAGATAGAATAGTAAATCCCTACAGATTTAGGGAGAATTTGAGGCAAAAAGAATTTCAAACTAGAAATTTTGAGTTTGTCTTTCCACAAACTCAAGGTAATCGGTTCCGTGAGGGAAATGATGAGCCGTTTTTCAATACAAGGTATCATGAAGAGTTTCATTAATTTTTTTCAAAAAACATGTCTATAACATTGCTATGGAAAGCAAGGCGTCACCGTGACGGGACCCAAATGTTTTGATTTAATACATCACAGCTTGAATACATGCAGGGTTTCAGCTTGATCGCCAAAGTTGTTCTGTACAGATAGATCTCGTAAAACACTACCTTGGTGGTGACATAATGTGACAATTGATGACGGCCTAAAAACGTCACTCCACATTTTATCCTTATATGACCTTTCAAGTCTGATGCAAAATAAAATTTGACTGTAGCTTGCTTTGTACTCAAGATATGTAACAATTGGTCAAAATTTCAAAAAATTGTATTTTTTTGTGTGATGACGTCATCATGTCGTCACGCTAGCTTTAGGTAGTCAATATCATTGTCTATCAATATGCCAAGTTTCAACTCAGTCGAACATGGCTTCAAGTAAACCTTCAGTGCAATACCACGTGACACATGATGACATCATCAACCTACAACTCCACGAATATGTTGTTTGCATGAAGGTCATTATGTTTACCAATTTTGAAACGATCATGAACTTCGCCATCAGACATCTAGTAAGTGTATTTTGAACTGTTTTTAACCTGCCGCTAGAGGGCGCTGTTAGATGTTATGACGTCATCGGTCCTGTTTTTGTAAATCAGACCTTTGCCGGAGAATAACGTCGTTGAAAACAACTTCAAAAAAGTTGACACTTTTAAATTACAAGACACTTCCGGTTTCGACCGGAACTAGAGGTCATGTAATTTTACGCATTTAATAAAAAATGAAGACCTATATTACCTTTATATAATCCTGCAAAAAGCAACCGACGGTCTATTATTCTTGATTTGATATGGATTTTCAAAGATTAAAATGTTTAATGTTGAAATACCTTGTTACCAGATAGTCTTCCCATTCTGCTGATTGAGAAAGAATGATTCCAATGCCAATTATACAAAGTAAAGGCTCATAAAGTAGTTAATGCTTGTTTGTGGGTTTTTATCTTAACTCAATTTGTAAATTGGAATGTAAAAATAATTTGAATTTCAATGTAATTTTTTTTCTCATGAGTTTGTAAATTACATTTGTTAATTTCTGTTTGAAATATGTTGGGGGGCTATAAATTTCTTGCCTAACAAACCACGTTAATAACAAGCTGCCAAACGAAGTAAATTTAAGGTGGATTTTTTTCCCAGTTTTGCAGATCATTCTTTTCATGCCTTTACGTTACTATTTTTTTATCACACTATACAATGAAGTAACATCTTGTTTATGTGACCAGGCACCTTTAGTGCATTGTCCCTTTAATTAAGAGATTTAGTTGCGCAACCCGTTAAGTACTGCAGTGAAATTGGAGTTGTCCAGCACACAGCACTGAAGGGCACATGTACACTTTTCCACTCACCCCACTGTGAGATGGACATGACCTGCTGTTAATACTGAGTTTATTGTTTTCGAATGGAGAGTTAATCTATTGCTACTGAGAGTTAAAGAGTCTGATGGTTTTCCATTGATGGTTGCTATGTTTCACCACCTGTAGATCGCCCTCTGTATCGACCCTTTTTGTCTTTGGTTATCTTTTATTGTCGCCACATTAAAATCTCTTGTAAAAAGAATTAACTGTGTCACAAAGCGTCGTAGACAGGATACAAGAGAAATAACATAAAAGCTTAAAAAGGGTTGTACAAGGCGATCTGCAGGGATGGAGGCTGTGGAGAACCAGCTGAAGGAGCTCACTGCTCGCTTGAAGGAGATGGAGGCATACAAGATTGGCCAGAAGACGTCGCGAGTGGTGGTTGTCCCCAGGGATAGAGGAACGAAATTGGCTGGTCGTCCCTCTAATGACAAGGACCCAGAAGTATCGGAGTGGGCAGAGGATATGAGGCGGATCACCAAGGATCTATCGGATGCCGAAGGAGCGCAATTGGTCCTTAACCATTTGACAGGGGCCGCTAGAGACGAAATACGACTCTGTCCACCAGCCGAGAGGGCGAGTTCAAGTAGGATAATAGAAAGAGTCCTAAAGACCTACACTTGCCATGAAACACCATCCACTCGCTGGGAGGATTTTTATGGGAGGAGACAGCGAGGGGGAGAATCGATACAGGAGTTCTCCCTTCACCTGATGCGGTTGCTGCGGAGGGTGGAAATTGCCTCACCAGATAGCCCCCTACTAGAGGAAAAAGATTCAATCCTCTCAGAGAAGTTCGCCTCAGGCCTTAATGACCCTGCTCTCCGAAGGGAGGTTCGGAGATTTATTCAAGAGAATCCCCCAATTGAGTTCGCAGACCTGAGGAACAAGGTGCTGTCGTGAGAGAGCCCCCCACCACCCCCAGTTGCGGAGGCCAGACCGGCTAGGGCCAAGCCGACCGAGAAGGATGCCGTGCAGATGCAACTTGACATGCACGTCCACCGCACAGCTAAAGGCAACACACGACACCCTTGGGAAGCTGAGTCAGCAAGTCACCCTGCTGACACAGAGACCCGCAATGCCGCAGAGGAGGACCGGCCCAGTATGCTACTCGTGTGGCAAGGTTGGTCATCTGGCCAGGATGTGCCGCAGTGGACCCCAGACAAGGTCTTAGACAGACGCCCACCCCACAAGACCCCGACTGGATGCAAGCCCCGCCATTTGTGCCATCATCAACCCCATCAGGAGTAGACCGAAACGCCAACCCTTCACTGTAACGAGTCAAACACTGGAGGGAAGAGCAGCTGGCTCAACAGGTTGGAGTAAAGAGGAAGTCTTTGGTAGGGCAGTGGCGAAGAGTCCTGAAGTTACAATTCCCATTCTGGGTCATCAGGTACGCTTTATTCTCGACACTGGCAGTGAAGTGACTGTTCTACCAGAGACTATATTCAGAGAGTTGTCATCCGGACAACCTGCGCTTCAAGACGTCACAAAGTGGCTAAAAGTATTGGCAGCGAATGGTGAAGAACTTCCTTACACCGGCTACACGGAGCTTGATTTGGACATCCTTGGGATCCAGCTTGGCCGTGTAGGAGTATTGGTGTCAAAGTCGTCAGGAGCAAACAGCGCCCAACCGACAGGCCTGCTAGGCTGCAATGTGTTCCGAGAGTTGAGGGCAGCACTTAAAGAAAGATTCGGCAGAGGATATCTTGCTTCTGGCGTACTTGAGGAGGCTACACCTTGGGCTAATGCCCTGCTTGCGTACGAGATAGAGGAGCGGACAAATACACCAACAGGATTCGCGAAGCTAGGTGGAAGAGTTCCGGTTTGTGTACCTGCCAGGAGCAGTAAGGTGCTAACCTGCACCACTAGACAAGTAACGCGAGGGTCTACCGAGGTACTTGTCCAGGCCATTCACGACACCGCTGGGAACCTCCCAAGAAACTTAGCGGTAGTTGACACGTATTCATCCGTACATGGGGGACTTGTCTCACCAACGTTGATGACCTCATCAACGTTGGTGAGGAGGACGTGTGGATCCAACCAAAGAGTCGCATCGGGATGGTAAGCCACGCAAAGGTACTCCAGTCAGAGGAGTGCACAATCCTAGAGACTAGCGACAGCATTCTGGTCGACCTTGGGAATAGGCGCGAAGCCCACACCAACTGCACAACAGTAGAGCCACGAGATGAGGGACCGCTACCTTTTGATGTGCACTTGGGTGATTCTCCAATAGACCCAGATCAACGGAGGTATGGGGCGCCGTTTGTCAATTAATTGTTTAGCGTATTTTTGACGTGTTTTTACCATGGTTTGTAATAATTAGATGTAAACCATAGAAAGTGCTGTCAATTAATTTTGTGGTTTACATACCATAAATTTACAATCAAAGCTTATAAATTATGGTTTATAAACCATGAAAATTGAATCATCATAAAACATGCGGTTTATAAACCATGGTTTATAAACCATGAAAATTGAAGCGTCATAAAACATGGTTTACAAACCATGAAAATTTAAGCACCTTCAAAACATGGTTTATAAACCATAAAAATTTAAGCATAATAAAACATGGTTTACAAATCATGGTTTATAAACCATGAAAATTTAAGCACCTTCAAAACATGGTTTATAAACCATGAAAATTTAAATATCTTCAAAACATGGTTTATAAACCATAAAAATTTAAGCATCAAAACATGGTTTACAAATCATGGTTTATAAACCCTGAAAATTTAAGCATCTTCAAAACATGGTTTATAAACCATAAAAATGTAAACATGGTTTACAAATCATGATTCATGGTTTATAAACCATCATGAAAATTTAGGCATCCTCAAAACATGGTTTATAAATCATGGTTTATAAACCATGAAAATCGTGTGTTCACAAATCATGGTTTATAAACCATAAAAACGTGTGTCACAAATCATGGTTTATAAACCATGAAAATCGTGTGTTCACAAATCATGGTTTTATAAACCATAAAAATCGTGTGTCACAAATCATGGTTTATAAACCATAAAAACGTGTGTCACAAATCATGGTTTATAAACCATGAAAATCGTGTGTTCACAAATCATGGTTTATAAACCATAAAAATCGTGTGTTCACAAATCATGGTTTATAAACCATGAAAATCGTGTGTTCACAAATCATGGTTTATAAACCATAAAAAACGTGTGTCACAAATCATGGTTTATAAACCATAAAAATCGTGTGTCACAAAATCATGGTTTATAAACCATGAAAATCGTGTCACAAATCATGGTTTATAAACCATAAAAATCGTGTGTCACAAATCATGGTTTATAAACCATGAAAATCGTGTGTTCACAAATCATGGTTTATAAACCATAAAAAACGTGTGTCACAAATCATGGTTTATAAACCATAAAAAACCGTGTCCGAATTAACGGCTACAGCTACGGCTACGGCTAGATTTCCGCGTCATCATGCGTTGAAGTATAGGACATCCTTAGCAACATCCTTAGCAACAGCCGTAGCTGTAGCTGTAGCCGCCAATTCGGATACGGCTCACATCGTCTCATTGAACCTCCTTCCCAATTCTGATCGGTTCCCCATGCGAGCTAGCAATGATGTAATGCACCGCGTGCCATGCGGCATGCCGGCAGAGGCTCGAGGAAACCACTCTAATCTCAAACGTGCACTGTTTAAACACTGGCACTTAATAAATGACAGTGATCTCCTTAACAAACTCTTCCCTGTACCACCTCTGTTGGCCTACAAAAGACAAAAGAACATAAAAGACCAAATAATTCGGGCTAGATTGCAAGATTCAACCGAAGAAAACATACTCAAAGAAATGGACTAACAGAACTTGCAAATCCTGGTTGAATTACTCCAAGAACAACAGTTTGGTACAATAAATTAAAGAAACAACAGGGTTTGGATCCAGACGAGATTACGTTTAACTATGGTGTTCCATATGTGCCACTCCTTTCCGTCGCCTTTTCAATTTTCGTCCGTCGCCTTTTCAATTTTCTTCCGTCGCCTTTTCAATTTTGTCCGTCGCCTTTTCAATTTTGTCCGTCGCCTTTTCAATTTTGTCCGTCGCCTTTTCAATTTTGTCCGTCGCCTTTTCAATTTTGTCCGTCGCCTTTTCAATTTTGTCCGTCGCCTTTTCAATTTTGTCCGTCGCCTTTTCAATTTTGTCCGTCGCCTTTTCAATTTTGTCCGGTGACCTTTTCAATTTTTCAGGCGCATTTTTTTTCTGAAAAATTGAAAAGGCGACGGACAAAATTGAAAAGGCGACGGACAAAATTGAAAAGGCGACGGACAAAATTGAAAAGGCGACGGACAAAATTGAAAAGGCGACGGACAAAATTGAAAAGGCGACGGACAAAATTGAAAAGGCGACGGACAAAATTGAAAAGGCGACGGACAAAATTGAAAAGGCGACGGACAAAATTGAAAAGGCGACGGACAAAATTGAAAAGGCGACGGAAGAAAATTGAAAAGGCGACGGACGAAAATTGAAAAGGCGACGGAAGAAAATTGAAAAGGCGACGGACGAAAATTGAAAAGGCGACGGAAAGGAGTGGCACATATGGAACACCATAGTTAAACGTAATCTCGTCTGGATCCAAACCCTGTTGTTTCTTTAATTTATTGTACCAAACTGTTGTTCTTGGAGTAATTCAACCAGGATTTGCAAGTTCTGTTAGTCCATTTCTTTGAGTATGTTTTCTTCGGTTGAATCTTGCAATCTAGCCCGAATTATTTGGTCTTTTATGTTCTTTTGTCTTTTGTAGGCCAACAGAGGTGGTACAGGGAAGAGTTTGTTAAGGAGATCACTGTCATTTATTAAGTGCCAGTGTTTAAACAGTGCACGTTTGAGATTAGAGTGGTTTCCTCGAGCCTCTGCCGGCATGCCGCATGGCACGCGGTGCATTACATCATTGCTAGCTCGCATGGGGAACCGATCAGAATTGGGAAGGAGGTTCAATGAGACGATGTGAGCCGTATCCGAATTGGCGGCTACAGCTACAGCTACGGCTGTTGCTAAGGATGTTGCTAAGGATGTCCTATACTTCAATGCATGATGACGCGGAAATCTAGCCGTAGCCGTAGCTGTAGCCGTTAATTCGGACACGGTTTTTTATGGTTTATAAACCATGATTTGTGACACACGTTTTTTATGGTTTATAAACCATTTGTGAACACACGATTTTCATGGTTTATAAACCATGATTTGTGACACACGATTTTTATGGTTTATAAACCATGATTTGTGACACACGATTTTCATGGTTTATAAACCATGATTTTGTGACACACGATTTTTATGGTTTATAAACCATGATTTGTGACACACGATTTTCATGGTTTATAAACCATGATTTGTGACACACGATTTTCATGGTTTATAAACCATGATTTTGTGACACACGATTTTTATGGTTTATAAACCATGATTTGTGACACACGTTTTTATGGTTTATAAACCATGATTTGTGACACACGTTTTTATGGTTTATAAACCATGATTTGTGAACACACGATTTTCATGGTTTATAAACCATGATTTATAAACCATGTTTTGAGGATGCCTAAATTTTCATGGTTTATAAACCATGAATCATGATTTGTAAACCATGTTTACATTTTTATGGTTTATAAACCATGTTTTGAAGATGCTTAAATTTTCAGGGTTTATAAACCATGATTTGTAAACCATGTTTTGATGCTTAAATTTTTATGGTTTATAAACCATGTTTTGAAGGTGCTTAATTTTTCAGGGTTTATAAACCATGATTTGTAAACCATGTTTTGATGCTTAAATTGTCATGGTTTATAAACCATGTTTTGAAGGTGCTTAAATTTTCATGGTTTATAAACCATGTTTTGTAAACCATGTTTTATTATGCTTAAATTTTTATGGTTTATAAACCATGTTTTGAAGGTGCTTAAATTTTCATGGTTTATAAACCATGTTTTATGACGCTTCAATTTTCATGGTTTATAAACCATGGTTTATAAACCATGTTTTATGATGATTCAATTTTCATGGTTTATAAACCATAATTTATAAGCTTTGATTGTAAATTTATGGTATGTAAACCACAAAATAAATTGACAGCACTTTCTATGGTTTACATCTAATTATTACAAACCATGGTAAAAACACGTCAAAAATACGCTAAACAATTAATTGACAAACGGCGCCCCATACGGAGGCACCTGACGGCACTGTTGAGGAAGTACCAAGATGCCTTTTGTCAGTCAGAAGAAGATCTTGGTTTCACAACAGCGGTGAAACATAGAATCCCCACCAAAGACGACCAACCCATCTGTGTGCCACATCGCAGAGTCCCACCACATCAGATGACAGAAGTAAAAGCACACCTGCAAAAGCTGCTGAAGCAGAAAATAATTCGACCCTCGACCAGCCCCTATGCAGCTCCAGTGGTCGTTGTCATGAAGAAAGATGGGAGCATTCGTCTCTGTGTTGACTACCGGGCGCTTAATGAGAAAACCAGGAGAGATGCCTACCCTCTGCCACGCATCGACGAGGCGCTAGACTCGTTGAAGGGGGCCAAGTATTTCAGCTCAATAGATTTAGCACAAGGTTACCACCAGGTTGCAATCGAAGAGGAAGACATCCCAAAAACAGCATTCAGGGCTGGTACTGGGGGCTTGTACGAATATCTGCGTATGCCATTTGGGTTAAGCAACGCTCCCGCCACCTTCCAGCGGCTGATGGAAGCAATCATGGGTGACCTGAACTACAACTCCATACTACTATACCTGGATGACATCCTTGTGTTTTCCAGCAGTTTCGAAGAGCACTTACTTCGACTAGAGACAGTCCTGAAGCGCCTTAGGCACCATGGCCTCAAAATTAAACCAAGTAAGTGTCATCTATTCAAGGATTGTTGTAACTACATGTACCTAGGCGATCTTGCCAGAAATTTGTTACACTGTTCTCATCAAGTAACGTTACAATCTATATTGGGCAAAGACAAAAGAAGGAGACTCCAGTGAGTATAGTCTAATCACTTTGCCAAAATATGTGAAAGTGTTTATTTAACACAATAAACAAATAATAATAACACTATCAGTTTCTCAATAATAATGCATTAAATTAGTATGGCCAATACTGAAAGACTGTAGGAGAAACATAACTTTAAAACTGATGGCCAACTACATTGCCCTATAACTCTAGTGCAGAACCATAACTTTATAACCTCATGGCCACAACTACCAGTAAAACACATTCCAATGCTTAGCTAATACAGATAAGACTCCTGTTGTTTTAACAACTCACTTTCCACTGTATGCAGGACTGACCTAGTTTCTATTCCCATGTCCAGTGCACTGTGCAAGCTACCCACACTTACATGTGATCTCCACATGATAGGCACATGCACACACACATGCAAGTGTGTAACAGCCTGCAATCGTGGACCCTCCTTTAATTGTTCAACTCTTTGTGATAGCAACCGTGGACCACAATGCTTTCCTTTGTGATAGCAACCGTGGACCTATTGTCCTCTTTTGTTATAGGTCCCCGGTTTGAATGTGGTTACCTACTCACACACACACACAAGCAAGTCCTTGTTCTAGCTGACCTAATTAGTATTCACTACTACAGTGGCAAGGCTATGCTTATCTTTACTCCAGTGTATTGTCTTGAAAGTTCCATTGGCTAACCTTTCATCCAATGCTACAATATATCTTACACAATTCAGTCTACCTAAATACACATGTATGGCTTTGGTGGTAGTGCTGAGAATTCCAAACTAATCAACTTCATAACTATTAATCAACTTTCATACTTGTTTCTCATTTGTATGAAACCATGGTAAAACTTGCCATGACTTATTGGAACTTCTATAACTCATCAAAAACCAAGTTATCTAAACTAAATATCAGAATATCAATGCAGAATATAGTTTCATAAACAATACTATCAAAAGGAAATAGATTAATCTTGACAAGTTCACTTTAACTAGGCCAAGAATAAGTGACAACTTCAAGAATAAATTAGTCTTACCAAATAGATCAACTCAAGTCATCTATACTTCAAGTAATTGATAATGTGAACAATGCAAATAAAGGATTGGTACCTAGATGTAAAAAGAAAGAAGTTAGTACATACCTATATTGGGCAAAGACAAAAGAAGGAGACTCCAGTGAGTATAGTCTAATCACTTTGCCAAAATATGTGAAAGTGAATAGACACACTCACATGTAGCCCTCTGGTGTCTTTGGCCAATACCATTATTTGAAGGGGGTACACATTCTAAAAGCTACATATTCTGGGAGGGGCTCTACACACTCCCCTCCAATTTGAAATGTCGTCTCGACATTTACAAGTCTTAAATTGGTCTATATACAGTTCATCGGAGACTCTTGTTCACCAACAGTGTCATGGTGTGGCATGTACTACAGTCTTGGGAGGGAACACAGTCCATTTGTGTAGGCAAATCCTACCATCCAGAAGATTTTTCCCAGTAATCATCTGGTGCCGGGATAAGTTCCATTGAAGGGGATCCAAACTCCATGGATATCTCATCCGAGTTCTAGTTGAGCAATCAACGTAAATGGACTGGTTTCTCAACGTTGTTGTGTCGTAGTAATCACTTAAAACCTATTGTGCAGTCTTATCATCTAAAGAGAGCAGTCTTACAGTCTTTGTTAGCTCTTCTCTTTCATGCTCTGCAACATGGTCGTTTGTCTATACTCATCTGCCGTGCCACCACATCTCCAAGTTGATGGTTTCTACTGCCGCACTTGTGCTGCTGCGGAAGGCATGTGGGCCCATTTCTGGTAATGTCCTTGAGTAGGGTACTGCCAGAAAGGTTGTCCAGGATACCCAGAGTAGAACTGTTGCGGGAACTGTTGCTGAAATGGAATCGGTGCAGGTGGCTGCTGGGGGTACTGGTAAGTCATCGGAACCATTCCAGAAACATGTACTGCATTCAGCGAGGTTGGTTGACAAGAAGGAGTTCCAAGTGTGTCATAAGTCAACATCGTTGGAGGGTGTCTGCTGCGAGTGGGTCGATGTGGTACATCATCATCTGAATAATGGAGTTCATCATTCATTTGATGTTCATCACTCGTTGGAGGTTCATCACTCATTGGAGGTTCCCCGCTGTCAGTTGCAGTATCTGGTTCAACCCCTGTCTGAGTGGACATTGTCGGTGGTTGATCAAAGGACACAGCTGGTTCTGTCAACTCTGCTTCTTCTAGCTGGAACTGAATGGTCCCTGCACTGTCACCGGCAACTGTGGTTGAAGCTTCCAAACCTGAGTTATTGTGTTCTGAATAGGGTGCATCAGTTGCGAGATCAGCAGAAACTGCTGGAGGGCACTCTGTAACCTGTCCTGAATTACTAGTTGAAGAAGGATGCATGACTATGACTGGTATTTCATCTTCATCATCCTCACCTTCAGGAGTAGATGGTTAGAGTTCTTGCCTCTCTTCCTGTTTGGATTTGCTGTGACGTGTGGACCGTAGAGGAGTTGGTTGAGGTAGAGTGGAAGTTCCGTCTCGGCTGCCCTCCCCAGCGATGAAGTCGCAAGGCAACAGCAAATTTCTATGGACAATTTCAACTCTGCCCTGACCACTCTCTGGTCGTACTTCATACACTGGGATGGTATCACCCTTCTGTCGGACTACTCTGTATACTTTGTCTTCCCAGTATGAGCGAAGTTTAGAAGGACCATCAGCCCTCGCTAAATTCTTGACAAGAACTCTGTCACCTGGGTCTAGAACAGTACTCCGTGCTCTTCGATCGTAGTAGGTTTTGCTTCGCTGTCCTGTGTGGTGGGAGTGCTGTGATGCTATCTTGTAAGCTTCTCGCATCTGGTGTTGCCAGCGTGTTGAATACTCTCTGCTTGTGACTGTAGGTTGCTCCTGACCCTCGAATCCAAATACTAAGTCAATCGGGAGTCGGGGGTGTCTTCCATACAAGAGGTAGAAAGGTGAATACTCCGTGGTCTCATGCTTTGTGCAGTTGTATGCATGTACCAGCTTG
Source organism: Leptasterias polaris (assembly GCA_037783415.1). Classification (NCBI taxonomy): domain Eukaryota; kingdom Metazoa; phylum Echinodermata; class Asteroidea; order Forcipulatida; family Asteriidae; genus Leptasterias; species Leptasterias polaris. The sequence continues at coordinate 514,392 of JAZGTN010000131.1, forward strand.
TTAACAGCAGACTTCCAGTCACTCTTCTGGGTTTCAGGAAGGGTTCTTAACATTCCAAGAAGGGTTCGATTGAAGCGTTCAACCTGACCGTTGCCTTGGGGGTGATACGGTGTTGTGCGGGAGTTGGTTATACCAGAGTATTCTTGCAGTCTAGAGAAGAGGTGATTCTCAAACTCATGCCCTTGATCATGATGGAGCCTCTTTGGGAACCCAAATCTCAAGATGAAGTCATTGAAGATGATGTCAGCTGCCGTTTTTCCACTTTTGTTTCTAGTAGGGTAAGCCTGTGCAAACCTCGTGAAATGGTCCATCACTACCAGCATGTACTCAAAGCCACCCTTGCTTCGCTCTAAGTGGACATAATCGATGGAGACAAGCTCAAACGGCTGAGATGTGGTGATGTTTACAAGGGGTGCTCTGGCTGGTTTCGCTGGTTTCTTCTGGATGAGGCACCGACAAACTCTGGTTATGTAGTGTTCTATCTCAGATGCCATGTGGGGCCAGTAGAAACGCTCTCGAGCTAGATTGATCACTCTCTCAGGTACCAGGTGCCCTGCATGGTCATGTAGCTCTGTGTAGACCAGTTGTTTAAACTTCTCTGGTAGGACTAGTTGAGTGCGGACACCAGTCTTTCTCCAGAGTATGCCGTCACCATCCATGTGGAGCCTTCCCCACTCATGCAAAAGTGCTACAAACACCTTCTGTTCACCTTGCCGTTCCTTCCGCGTTGGTCGTCTTCCCATCTTCTTGTAGTGCAGAACTATCTTTAAACTAGGGTCATCCTCTTGAGCGAGCCTGATTTCCTGCCTAGTAAACTGTTGGATGGGGGTCTGGACTATTGCTTGGGGTGGTTCTTCAACTGAGAGCGCCTGTACCCAGGCTGTCTGGCCACTGAAGTGTGCTGTGATCCCTTGACAAGTCGCCTTAACCACATCAGGGGATATCTCCTCTGTGTGAATCCGTTCCAGCTGCTCGGCACTAAGCGGGATTCTTGACAAGGTGTCGGCATCTCCATTGGCCCTTCCTGGTCGGTACTTGATCTCCAAATCATAGTCAGCTAGCTCGGCAACCCAGCGGTGACCCGTTGCATTTAGTTTGGCTGTTGTCAACACATACGTTAAAGGGTTGTTATCTGTGTACACGGTGGTGTGCTTGGAATAGTAGAGGTAATCACGAAAATGCTCTGTTACTGCCCATTTCAGAGCGAGAAACTCTAGCTTCCCTGCATGTAAGTGATAATTCTTCTCAGCTGCAGTCAGTGTACGGGAACCATAGCCGATGACTCAGAGTTTCCCATCCTGCTTCTGGTAGAGGACAGCACCAAGTCCATTTTGGGATGCATCAGTGTGCAGGACAAATGAGAGGGAGAAATTTGGGTAAGCCATCACCGGTGGTTGCTCCAAACAGTCAAGAATGGACTCTAATGCCGCTTGGTGGATGGACTCCCATCTGATAGGGTCGTTCTTCCGTCTCTGGGGTCTGCTTCGTTGGCCCTTCAGATTTCTCCTTCCGGGCTGTTTCTTTGTCTCAGCCTGGTCTTGTTTCAGGAGGTCGTATAGAACTCTAGCTTGCTTTGAGAAGTTAGGTACATAACGTCGATAGTAGCCTAGAAGACCAAGGATCTGTTGTACTTCGGTAATAGTCGATGGCCGTTTCTGTCTCAGAGCCTGAAGTGCAGCCGTCTCTTTAGGGTCCATGCAGTGGCCATCTTCTGAAACGATACGTCCTAGGTATTTCACTTGAGGCTGGAACAGTGAGCATTTAGCAGGTCGTAGCTTCATACCATGCTCTTGCATACGCTGTAGGACCTTTCGAACCCTCTCAACATGATCTTCAAAAGTGGCACTGTAGATGAGGACATCATCGAGGTAGACCATGCAGATCTCATTGTTCATCTCATCTAGGCATGACTCCATATATCGCTGGTACACGGCTGGTGCATTCTTAAGCCCAAATGGTATGCGAAGCCATTCATGAAGACCCCAGGGGGTTACAAAAGCAGTCAGATGACGACTTTCTTCAGTCATGAACCCCTGGTGGTACGCCTTGCCTTGATCCAGGGTGGAAAACCATCTATTACCTCCGAGGCTGTCCAACATGTCCTGAATGCGAGGAATGGGCTGTCTGTCTGTAATGGTCTTCAGATTTAGCTGTCTGTAGTCCACACAGAGTCTCAAGGAGCCATCTTTTTTTCTCACACACACAACTGGGGACGAATAGCACAAGGAAGACTTTTGGATCCATCCTCTGTTCAAGAGATCAGTAAGATAGTCCTTCACTTCACGGTAGAGGGGTCGAGGGATTGATTGGTAGTTCCGTTGTACTGGTGTAGCGTCGTTGAGTTTAATACCCATCTGCAACTTCTCAATGTTTCCCATGTCTTGCTCATCTTTGGCAAAGGCTCTAAATTCCTCTTGAAGCATCTTTGCTGCTATAGCTTGTTGCTCTCTGGAAAGATGGTCAAGATTGATCGGCGGGACCCAACCAGTATCACTGTTGAGATTTGAAACACTTGCTTGGGTTGCAGATGTCTTTTTGGGGACACTTTGGACGTCAGTAGGGAGGATTGACTTGATTGCATGTAATGAACCAAGACACGTCTTCCTTGCAATAGTGATGTCATGGCTAGTAGGGTTAGAGATGAGGATATTGATTTTGCAAGAGCTCCCCTTTGGGATGGTCACAACTGCATCGTTTACTTCCAAACCATCTGCCCACTGTCGTTCGACATCAGCTTCAAATAAAACTGACGTAGATTTAGGTGCTCCTGTGTGGACTCTGCATTGGAGACTGGTGCAGGAGCCCTTTCTAACTATGACATCTCTCCGGCCAACCTTTACTGTGCAAATCTTTGATGGTTCTGGCTGTTGCAGGAGATTTACCAAGGCTTGCACATTTCGTTTACCAGTCTCAGGGAAGGTGTCCTCCAAGGCTGTTAATAGTGAGTCAGATGAGTACTCGGGATCTCGCAATAACTCTTCCAGAACGTTGGAACCGATGATGGGAGTACTGATGGGGTCACTTGTCACCAACACTGGAACCAGTAAGGGACGATGGCACCCTGTTGGTAGCTGAAACTCCAACTCAACAAAGCCATCATAAGGGAGATTAGAATTATTTGCTGTCGTTATCATCAGAGTACTGTTCTCTAGCAGGTCAGTCACTGGTCGTACAACGGCATGGGGCACGTTCTGGTTGATCCAAGAAGTAGACACTAGGGAAACATGTGCACCAGTATCCCACAAGGCCTTGGTTGGTCTTCCTCCTAGGTTACACCTGATGGTGCACTTCGGGCCGACTAACTTGGTCAACTTTGAGCCTTGTGTTAGTTGCCGAGCTGACATTGTCATGAGGGCAACACTCTCTGGGACACCTGCTCTTGAGTGAAGGGATTTAGATGAATGGGGTTGGTGTTGATAACATGGAGTTTCTGGAGATTGTTGGGGTATCAGGGCGGCTACGCATTCCCTCCGTTCGCCCTGTTGCCGTTTCCCGACTGCTTCGTTTGTCGTCGCTGCTTACAGCCCCTGCGGAAGTGTTCGGAGCTACCACAGGTGAAGCAGTGATCACATTCAGGTCCCTTTCCGGCTTGACGACAACTAGTGCAGCCCCATTCGCGAGAGGGCGGGTTTCGGTTTCTGCTAGTATTTTCTGAGTGTTTGGGCTTCTCCGCTGCTTGCTTGGTGGAAACTTTGAGAGCAGCCAGGTCTGCTTGAATCTGCTGGAGCTGCTTCATCAGGTTGGTCTCGACAGCACTCACCTCCTGAACTCTGACTGCAGCCTTGTTCTTTTTCTGCTTTGCTAGACGCACAATCTCTCTACCTTCAGCAATCTTCAGATGTCGGAATAGGGTTTCATCAGGGGTTTGGGGGTCCAGGAGTAGAGGTTTCAGCTCGGCCCGAATGTTGTCATTCTGGAGCCCTGTGTACAGTGAGTGCATAAACATATTCTGCACCAGCTCGGGATCATACTTCACGGTTGTTTCCATTTTGGATGCCTTCAGGATTCTCTGCCGTAAATCAAGGGTCCTCACCAGGTAGTCATGTGCAGCTTCTGCGCTTCCCTGTGAGGCTGAGGAGAGGTCCTGGTACATCTCTGTGGCATTCCCCTCTCGGTAGTGAGCTTGGAGAATTTCACGCAAATTTCCAAGGGTGAGCGTGTCCTTGCTTTCAAGGTAGCTGCGCAGTCGCATCCCTGGAGCAATGGACCGGATTACTGCTTCAACAATCTCAACTTCTTTGTAAGACTTCCGAAGACCACTCTCTATCTGGCGGATCAAACTACTGTGAGAGAGTCGGTCCTTCTGTCCCGGTTCACCAACTTGGCCAATAATGCGAAACTCCTTTTTCAATAACCCAACCATTTGGTTGACTGGCATGGTGGCTGTTGAGCTGATGGGTGCGTCTGTGGTGGTGTTTGTGGGGGCATCTGGGGTCGCTGTCGAGCTTGCTTCTGGAGTAGCTAGGGAATCTTTGGCTGATGTTCCTGGGGTAATGCTTTTGAGGAAGATGTCCAGATCTTCAAAAACTTTCTGACCTTTGTCTTCAGTTTCCTCGATCGTCTCACTGTTGAGGTGTCGGGTTACTCTTCGGATGAGGACGAGGCGGGCGCTTTCTTTCGTAGTTGTCCTTCCTTCAAAGATCCGATCTGACCAGCAACACTTTGCTGTAGTGCTAGCAGATCCTCCATTATGCTTCCTTCCTCTGCGATATCAAAAAGCCAAGCCAACGATGTCTCCATCCACTTTAAACTCTCTCTCCAGCTTCCCTCACTGCTTTCAGCTGTTTACTTCGGCTTGTACATACAGGGGACGTTCTTTGTAGTTAGCTGCCATGTGGCAATGCATTCACATGCATTTTACCACATTACGTCCTGGCAAGATCGCCAAATTTGTTACACTGTTCTCATCAAGTAACGTTACAATCTATATTGGGCAAAGACAAAAGAAGGAGACTCCAGTGAGTATAGTCTAATCACTTTGCCAAAATATGTGAAAGTGTTTATTTAACACAATAAACAAATAATAATAAAACTATCAGTTTCTCAATAATAATGCATTAAATTAGTATGGCCAATACTGAAAGACTGTAGGAGAAACATAACTTTAAAACTGATGGCCAACTACATTGCCCTATAACTCTAGTGCAGAACCATAACTTTATAACCTCATGGCCACAACTACCAGTAAAACACATTCCAATGCTTAGCTAATACAGATAAGACTCCTGTTGTTTTAACAACTCACTTTCCACTGTATGCAGGACTGACCTAGTTTCTATTCCCATGCCCAGTGCACTGTGCAAGCTACCCACACTTACATGTGATCTCCACATGATATACAGGCACATGCACACTAACACACACACACACACACACGCACACCCACACAAGCAAGTCCTTGTTCTAGCTGACCTAATTAGTATTCACTACTACAGTGGCAAGGCTATGCTTATCTTTACTCCAGTGTCTTGTCTTGAAAGTTCCATTGGCTAACCTTTCATCCAATGCTACAATATATCTTACACAATTCAGTCTACCTAAATACACATGTATGGCTTTGGTGGTAGTGCTGAGAATTCCAAACTAATCAACTTCATAACTATTAATCAACTTTCATACTTGTTTCTCATTTGTATGAAACCATGGTAAAACTTGCCATGACTTATTGGAACTTCTATAACTCATCAAAAACCAAGTTATCTAAACTAAATATCAGAATATCAATGCAGAATATAGTTTCATAAACAATACTATCAAAAGGAAATAGATTAATCTTGACAAGTTCACTTTAACTAGGCCAAGAATAAGTGACAACTTCAAGAATAAATTAGTCTTACCAAATAGATCAACTCAAGTCATCTATACTTCAAGTAATTGATAATGTGAACAATGCAAATAAAGGATTGGTACCTAGTAAAAAGAAAGAAGTTAGTACATACCTATATTGGGCAAAGACAAAAGAAGGAGACTCCAGTGAGTATAGTCTAATCACTTTGCCAAAATATGTGAAAGTGAATAGACACACTCACATGTAGCCCTCTGGTGTCTTTGGCCAATACCATTATTTGAAGGGGGTACACATTCTAAAAGCTACATATTCTGGGAGGGGCTCTACATCTAATTTCTTACATCCCAGCATAAACTTCATGGTTATATCTAATTCTGTTCTAATAATGCTAAACTTGCTGAAATACAAAAATGTAGTCAGTAATAGGGGCTATACCTAATCAAGGAGGCAGTGACTGTACATAATGTATTATGTAAAGGAGCTCCTCAGTTTGGCAGAATTAACAAACAACTATCCATTTCTCAAGCAACCCATTGGAACAGGCATTGACCTGTTACATACAATGATACCATGGACAGTGTTTAGCATGCCCAGTCACCTTAAAAAATAGTCCAGGCAGGACACCAGTGTTTAGATCTAAGTTTTGCCTCTGGTGATGAAGTAAATTGACTGAACTAATCAGTGTTTACCTAATATAGGGGGTCAGCATAGGGAGTCAGACAGTTTTAAGTCCGATTGCAATGATTCTTGGTATGTCCATATAGGCAGGGATGTTATGTTTTATAGATAAAAATTGAGATGACATCATCATGTGTCTTGTTATGTCACATTAAAGGCTCACTTTTCGAAGTCGTATATCCACGGAAGTATACAATTAGTGTGTTTGAGTTGAATCTTGGTATATCTGTAGACAGGGACGTGTTATGGGTGACTATTTGAGAGGACCTCATGCTCACGTCATCACTTGTCACTCAAGACTTCACTATTAAAGGTGCACTTTTCAAAGACATATATCTACAGAGAGTACAATATCATGTTTTTAGTCTGATTTTTGGGCTGAATTTATATTAAAGTCGGAAAGGCCCAGTGTTCTGTCCACAAACAGACACAGTACATGTACGTCACCTAGTTTAAAATTGTGTTGGTGTTGCTATCATGCAGATGAAGAGGAAGAATAAAAAACATTGCTATAACATGATGGGCAGATAGTAAATATTTGGGGGATTTGTGCCTTTGATGATACATGAATTTGGCACACAGTCAGAGTATTTTATGAGATGCATATTTGGCTATATTAGGGCCATCACGGAGTTGTTCTTTGAAAAAAATACAGGTATCAGTAGAATAACACGAAGTCTTCAAAGTTGTCTATAAATGGCTGTCATTGCTTGTTATAGTGCACACTACACTGTATAATACTGTATAACACACACAGACTGTATTGACTGTCAAAATGGTGCAACTAAGACGATGATGATGATGACGACAGGTGAATTGGGTCACTGGCAAAAATAGCCAAATGTCTTTCTCATGACGTACTCTGACCTTGACCTCTGACCTTTTTAGCCCAAAACCATCCCAACCTTCTTTTCGCAAGAGCAACCAACCACCCACCCAATTTATTAGTCCATGCCAGATTCTAAGCTTGTATCAATCAAAGGCACAATTCCCATCACATACCGTGCCGTGTCGTGGCCGAGCGGATAAGAAAACCGGACTCAAGCTCTGGTATTTCTGATCAGGAGTGTGTGGTTTCTAGTCCCGGTCGTGACACTTGTCTGATTGGCAGCATATACCCTTACAGAAATGTTTGCAAGCTTGCGGCAAGCTTGGCAAGCTAGTAACTGAAGTTACTTCCATAATAAATTTAGACAATTTCCCAATAATAATAATAATAATAACGTAAACTTATATAGCGCCAAAATCCGCCTAAAAAGACGCTCAAAGCGCTTCACAGAAAAACAGTTTAAAAAGCTACGGCCAAACACAATTAACAAAGCAATAAACCTGAGAGAACACAAATTCAAAAAAAATCAGTCATTAAAACAATTTAAACAAAACCCAAAAAAGTCTAAAAACTGGACCAGCCAGTAGCAGTTTTAAAAAAATAAAAAATTAAAAAGACGACAAACAGGCAATATAAAAACCCGACCAGAACCCCCCCCAAAAAAAAATGCGACCCCACCCCTCTCCGTGAACAAAGTAGAGGATTGTGTAAAACTGACACTGTGTAAACTTAAACCCCCACATAGTAACCAAAAACCTGGAAGGTAGTACAATTATTTAGAAAACAAGTGAGTCTTCAAACGGGTCTTGAAGGAAGCAATGGATGTAGATGAGGAAATTACAGTTGGTAGGCAGTTCCAGAGTGAAGTGGCAGAATGGTGTATTGAACGGCCTCCCCATGAACGTTGAACACGGGGAACAACGAGCAAAACGGATTGAGATGATCTCAATAGTTTCAAGTTTAAACAAAAACTGCCAGTGCACACTTCATTAACACACGATCAGATAAGAGAGCTCTTGTTGAAAACTACTCCCAAGTGAGCTGACCCGAGTTTGTCATGGCAAACTTGGGTCTACTCCTGATGGGTGATTCAGGTAATGATACAGGTAATGACTGGACATACTAAATAATAACACCCAAGTAATTCAATGTAGAGCGACTTGCCATCACACATTAATGATTCTCTTATTTTGGATAACTTTAAAGTTTTTTGTGATAATCTATCGTCTTACTATTATAACAAGGATTCTGATTATTAGCTACCTAAATTTGCCATGGTCATCTCTAGCAGTTCCTTCGATATTTTATATATATATATATATATATATATTTTTTTATTATTTTTTGTTCAAATTAATTTCTGTTCATGTCTCTTGTTTACTTCAGCAGAGTGTTTATTTACTTTGAGTTCATGATTATTTTTGCCTCTTAATGCCAAATTATTGTTTTTGTTTTATTTATTATTTATTTAAAATGAAGCCAGTTCTTGGTAAGTTAAAATGGCTTGATCAGGGAGACGGGGGTGGGGCGGTCATCAAGGTTACACTTAACTTTGATGATTGATTTTCCCTTGTCTCCTTGTTCATGTCGTTTCTAGTGCCTCTAGTTAATACACTGTCCTTGGTTAATTCTCATATTTATATATTCTGAATTCTGTTTCAAAGATTGCATATATTTGTATTTATTCTTTGTTTCGTTTATTAATGTTATATTTTATATTTATATTTTTTTGTCTCTTGTTGTGAGTGGATCAACAGGCTTTCGAGCTACAGTGTTTGATTATACTTGTGTTGATCCTGGCCATCACAATTAGGGTTGTTCTTGTATTTTAGTTTACTTATTTATGTTTAAGTTTTAGTATCCTACTCTGTGAACTGTAATTTTGCTGTTTTTTAGCCATTATTGTCTTTAACTTGTTTACTGTATACAATTGCTGTGTGTTTCTGGCCGAATAAATAATAATAATAATAATAATAATAATAATGTAAACACACTCACGCTGTGAAAAGGATGTAGATACTGGCCAAACTCAGAAATTCTTTAATGGAGCTTTCCCGTAATGATCAATCAACAAAAAACAGCAAATATCAGTTGATATATTTATTAAAGTTCATGGAAAAGGAAAATTAATACAAATACTGCAATACTTAATTAGCGATAACTTTAAGCGCAAATGATCACATAGAAATTAGAATTTTCTTATCCCACAGAACTTGTGCACAACAGATGATGACAACAGTGCCTTAGAAATTGATGGCACTTACAAATGCTGTGTTTCATCATGGTTCACTGATATTAGCTCACTAATGTTAATAACATAAAATAAAGTTTTTTAATGAAGTTGTTTAATTCAAAATTATTTCAATTATTACTTTTTGATTTGATTTGAAATTATAAGAAAAAAACCATTAAAATAACAGCAATGCCGTTAAAACCCCTTAAATTCTAGCTATCCACAAACCATGTTCCTAAACCTGACCACAGTGACCTTAACATTTGACTCGTTGAATCTAAAACATCACAATTTGCCTTATGATGCAGAAACTGTGAATTAACTCACCTTGACTGTGACCTTGACCTCAAAAGGAATGCCAACCTCCCCTTCTTCAAGGGCCACCCCGGTCCTCCCCAGCCAAGTTACAAATCCAAATGTCACTTACTGGAAATACGATGTGGAAACCATTTAGCTATAACTCACCACAATGACCTTGACCTCTGACCTTTTTAGCCCAAAACCATCCCAACCTTCTTTTCGCAAGAGCAACCAACCACCCACCCAATTTATTAGTCCATGTCACTTCTAACTGGAGTTAGGGTCTGGAAATGCCCAGCTGTACTGACGCCATAGGCAATAACAATACAAGCTTCAGCCTAGGCCACACCTTTTCAGAGCCAACACTCCTTCCAAAAGAGATTTACATATGGTTGTACTTTTTGGCTGAGGGGCAACAAAAGCAAGAAAGCCTGAGGGTGAGAGTGAAGAAACGATTGTGGCAATTTGTTTATTTCATATTCATTTGAAATTTATAGCACCAAACACCATATGATAAATTCAAAAAGTATAAAAAGAGATTTATTTTGAAAAATATAAAAACCATAGCCATAGCCAAATAAAGTCCAACAGAGCACGTTTGGCTTCAACAGGACACTGTACTCCCTATATATGACCCGTTTATACAGGTCACACTCCCGACAAATGGGGCGCTATTGTACATGTAGGCATCAGTGAAAGTTCCAATGACTCATTGAGTTTTAATAGTAGTTTGCTTACTTGCAATTGTGCATAAAGGCAAATGCAATTATCATACATACTGGGTACCATGTGTAGAGGCAAGTTTAACTTTGAGGCAACAGTGACACATGCATTTAATGTGATATCTGCTCCCATGCTCATGTGAACAGTCAAAGAATGATCCACTCTTGTCCAAGGTGATCATATTATTTACTTTGGACGGTTGGCCAAGTAAACTGTCAGAGTCAGATAAAGATCAAAGACCCCATTACTTCATCACAGACATGAGACTACCTTAAAACAATTATGACTAAAAGTACTAATCTAGTAGGTGCAAGTTACTGTACCACAACTTGTTACTTACATTGCAGTAGTTGGTGCTGAAGTGGTCAGAGGTGTTTATTATGCCCACTATGGCATTTGAGACTACAAGCAAGTTTTTGCACTCTTTGTTTAGTCTTGATGGCTTACCACAGATATTGGTATACACAGACATGCAAAGTCAATTCACTTTGGCAAAACTTTGGACGTTCGTGCTGGATATTTATGGTACTAAGCATCCATGTATAGTGCCCCTTACCATCCAAGTCCTAGCGATCGACAAGCAAGGGCTGTGAGCTCTGCATCAAGAAACCAGTACACTGCAAATTTAATTGAACACATTTTTGTAGGCATGCTACACATCTGTGACTAGTGGAATAATCTACAATGCTGTTCTTTGGCAGACCTTTGAGAACATGTTTAGATGTGTTGCAGCTGAATGTGAAGAGAAAATGAGAAAATGAGAAAATATAGAGAAAATGCATCAGCAAATGAAGTATAAATATAGAAGCAAGGGGAAAAAATAGGAACCCATCCAGCATGTAAATCTATAAACAAACATTTTAATTTAAAGCATTACAAACAACACATTATGCACAATGGACACTTGGATCTTCCACATGGAGCTTCTTTTTGCTTGTGTACATGCGTTTGCGTAGAACTGATCTTTCCTTATTATTCCACATCATTGAGCAAACCTTTTCATCAGTGAACCTCAATCCTTTTTGATCAAAATTGACATAATTCATCTACTTAAAATTGAAACAACACAAACATGTCATCAAAAGCTAGCCAGAAGTAGAGAAGAGACATGTTTTGAGTCTTTGATGTTTTTGATTACACAAAATTGGTTTAATTCATTGGTTACAACACAATTATGAAACAGTAGAAGCTGTGAATGTCTCCATACAATAAAAAAATTGAAAACCCCCCAGGTTGGATCAGCAACGCTGGATAATTGAAGACATTCCCAAACTCTTGGATCTTTTTGGAATTGAGGTTATGACTTGCATTTGGTCCCTGCTAACCAGAGATACACCTGTACTGTCCTGAGTCTGCAAAAAAATAAAGTACATATTCAAATACTAAACTGATTTTCTTTTTTAGTTATCCAGCATTATCACTTAGTTTGAAGTAACTTTTTCACTAAACAATTATTTAATTATTTATTTATTTATTTTGGTTTAAAAACACAAATAGTCGGTAGTATCAAAAGGTAAAACATTAAGTATTACAAAGACAATAAAAAAAACAATTTCAATTTTACTCATTTTAAAAGCATGTAAAATAAGTATTTCCACTCCAGCCTCTTTTATATCCAGATAAATACCTGGCACTCTGATTGGTCACGTGGTGGTGCATTAACATGTGATACCAGCTCTATGAACTAGCAAAAATATGGCCCCTCAACAAGTATATGGCTGTGTAAAAGTTCTGCATGCAGTGTGTATGTTGTAAGAGGAACTATCAAATCAAGTGTTTTCTTTGCGTGTATATATATTTTTTATTAATCTGATAATTTTATATTTTTTCTATAAAGGTATTAAGAGTGTGAGGACCCAGTCTTGACTGGGTTAATGGTGGCTGGTTGGTGGCAGGCAGCTGATAATGGACCTTGCCTTCAGCTTAGTCCATTAACAGCGACCAGCCACAAAACTGGTTATTACCACGCAGTGAAGACTGGGCACACACACTGTTATTCCCTGATTGATTGTCAATCATCTTACATGTTAAAGTGCTGCAGCTTACCTAACTTTGAATATAAAGCTACAGTGCTAAAGCTGCTGAATAATCTTCAATTACATTACTCATGTTTTCAAATGACTCTAAAAACAAACTCTGCAGTGGATAAAAAGAAGTGTGAAAACAAAATATTTACTACTAGGTCTGTACAAAATCAATAGAGGGACTGTTAATTTGATAAGTTGCTATAAAACTACCAACCATCATCAACAGTCACATTTTGAATTCCACAGTTCTGGAAAACTACTTGACTTGGATGGACTGATGCTTCTAAGAAATTCATTTTGGAACAGAATTGTTCAATGCACTTAACATTGTAAATAAAAGTAAATCAATACAAAGTAATTAAAACTAAAAATTGTATTGTTTTTCAAAAACAAAGTTGTCCAAAAAGATGAAATCTAAAACGGTTTCTGAACAACAGAAACATTTACAAAATAAGCTCCACATAGAAAATGTTAAATAGCATGAAATCAATTATTAAAACGATGCATGATTAATTTCAATAATCTGGTAAAAGCAAAAAATGACATACATACCTCATCACAACCCCATTGTTGGTACCAGTGTAGATATGCTTTTGCATCAAACATCAATTTTGCTTTAGACAATACATTCTGGGCAAACTGAGAAAAGCTGCTGCTGTTGGCACATACAGTCAGGGAATTTTCGTCTGCTGCAGGACTATTGATGTTTTCTGTCCCTAAGATAACCAAAAACGAACATTATTGGGATACAACAAATAATGCTATTATTAATAATAATAATTAGACGCTCAGTTTTTGTGACATCACAAAAACAAGGTGTTCATGAGTGATGTCATCAAATCATGATTGAATGACAAAGTGAAATATGGTCACACTCTGTGTTGCATTTGTAAAGTTTTTGAAGACCTTTCAGATGAATTATAGAGTGTAAAAATCCAATGTTTGGTTCAGGAGTTTTGATTTTTTCAAAAATCAAACATTAACTTCCTGTTTGAACCGGAAGTCAGAAGGTCAAATGGAGTAACATTTTCAGTAGCGTTTGTGAATATTTAAAAGAACTTACCAATGATGTATATATTTAAAAAATCCAATGTGTGGCTAAGGAGTCAGGAAGTTTTCAAAGAATTAAAGTTCAACTTTTGGTTCGAAGAGGAAGTCAAGATCAAATGAGGTCACACATTGTAAAGTGTTTGGTAAGTCTCTGAAGACATTTGTAATAACTTATAGATTATAACAATCCGATGTGTGTTTAAGGAGTTATGATTTTTTCAAATATTAACTTTAAACTTTCGATTTGATATTGAGTGATGGTGAAATAGGGTCACATTTTGTGTAGTGTTGGAGAAGTTGTAATTCTTTTCCAATGATGTATATATTGTACAAATGCAATGTGTGTTTAAAGCATATGTACAACATTGGTAATTTCCAAAGACCAGTATCCACACTTGATGTGTCCCAACTTATACATGACATGACAAAACTGTGAAAGTTTAAGCTAAATCGGTCTTCGGAGTCATGAGAAAACAGTGAAAAGCCCCATCAAATATTTTCACAGTTTTCAAACATTGGATTTTTTCACGCGTGAAAGACTAATTGTTTCACTCATTTACTAAAAATTATAGTATTTCAAGCAAATCTATTTTAAGGGAAGTTTTCCACCATGACCATGTGCAAATCTGTGAACATTTATTATTTCAATCTTATCAATGTTGTACACATGACCCTTGAAAAAATAAGGAGTTATGAATTTTTCAAATATTAAACTTAAACTTCCAGTTTGAACTGGAAGTGAATGTCAAACAGGGTCACACTTCCTGTCGTGTTTGTTTGGTTTTTAAAAACCTTTCAGATGATATATGGATCAGGAGTTATGAATTTTTCGTTTTTGTTTCTTTTGGTGGTCAATATACAATGTACATGTAATAGCGATGTTGAATGTATTCATGCATGTACAGTGAACATGTACACTGAATTACATGTACAACATGTAATGTCGTTACTACACTATTGTGCATTATCATGATAGATGTTAGTTTGCATTGGGGATAATGAATATAATTTGGTTTTTACCCTTACACCGATGTGTATTAAGCACTGTATACTCAGTACTTTCCCGAGTTCTGTGAAAAAAAATCCACAGGCAAATCACTCGGGTGGGATCGAACCCACAACCTTTGCATTGCTGGAGCAGATGTCTTACCACTAGACCACCGAGCTAGCCCGATGGCTGGAGGCAGTTTGAATCCTTAGCAGCGGGTACCGCAACAATTTAATAGATGTTAGTTTTGCCTCGGGGATAATTAATATAATTTGGTTTTTACCACAGAACTCGGGAAAGTACTGAGTGCTTAACACACATCGGTGTAATTAAGGGTAGAAACCAAATTATAATACCAATGTGGGTCAACACCATTTTGCGCTTTATTGTCCAGTTTTTACCAGATGTAAGGGTAAAAATGTTGTCATCTGTCCGCAAAAGTTTGAGCGGGCTCACAGATCTGTAACCTAGCTGATCAAATCTTGAGATATGAATTTTTGAAAACAAGGCCAAATGGGGTCACATTGTGTGTAGCGTTTGCTTAACTTTAAAAGAACTTTCCGATGATGTATAATTTGTAAAAAATCCAAGAAGTGGCTCATAAGTTATGATTTTTTCAAATATTAAACTTTGATTTAATGTAATTTGATTCAAACCAAATGTTGCCCTATAGTCTTAATCTATCAGATGCCCAATCATGAACATCATTGCTTTCAAATAGTGAATAGCAAATGGTAATGTTTTACATTTAAAAACCTTGTAATTGGACACCGGATAACTTCATCATGACTTCCTTAAAAACTGTGCCATATCTTCATATTGAGGTTCAATTGTCTGATGAGTTTCAATGTTTAATTCAATTTCAATCTTGAGTTATGCTGTAGAGAAGAGTTCCAGGGAAGAAGAAGATGTAGAGAGAACTAGCACTTAGTGTTTGTGAAAACAAACATTAGGTGTTCGGGTATCATTGGGGTCAATGTGTGAGCTATTTAAAGAAACTCACAAAGGCAAACTTTGACCTTTTGGTACGACCGGAAGTAAAGATCATATGAATTTGACGTTTACTTCTCAAATGTAATTGCCCTTGTCTTGATCTATCATACGCCCAAATATGAATTATATAGCTTTAATATTCAGAGACATACAGGCATTGGCATATTGTCACTTTTTGAACTAAATGGCTTGTAATTTGACACCTTACTCAGCTTCTGCTAGTTATGTTCTAACTTCACATGAAGTTTCAAGTTGATCCAAGGTTCGCAACTATGCATTTGCTTGCGGACAAAGCCCGGTCAGAAGAATAAGCAAAACAAAGAAGAAAGAAAAAACGAACAATAACAAAGAGTTGTTCGGGGTTAATGCCCGAACACCTAAAAAACTTGCCATTCAGTTTTTGTGACATCGCAAAATAAAGGTGTTCAGGTTTTGTGACCTGCTGGTCAAAATGTTGTCACCATAGGTAAATATTAAAAGTTCAATTAATTAAAGGCAAAGTATATCTTTGGTTTTTGGAACCGTTCAATTGTTTTAATCCTATATAAATGTAGATATATACAATTAAACTAACCTGTGAAAATTTCATTTCAAAAGGTGGTAGCGTTTTTGAGATATCGCCGAAAAACCGGAGCGAATACAGTCTGAGAAACGTTTCTGACAGAAGCGTTTCTCAGATTCAAATTTTGGGGCATAATTGAAGGGGCCATTCATAATAGTCAATGTTAAAAAATTTCGATTTTTTTTTCGAAATTGTTTTGACCCACCCACCCACCCCAAATTTCAATTTTTAAATATATTGATTTAATATAATCTATGCACTGAAGAACAAAGTAATACCTCAAATGATGCAGATATTTTAGGTCAAAGGTCTCCAACATCAGTAGTTTTCAATGGCTGTTCATGGCTTAAACAAACAACTTTGTAATCTTAGTTTAATCAGAAATTAATTTGGCAAGCACATCAAACTTTGTACAACAGTTTTTAGTTTGATATGACCCTACCATTTACAAAAGACAATTAAACAAAGTAAAAAAAAGAATTCATGTTCTTTCTTATTTATCATTTGTTAATTTTTTTCCAATTATTTATGAATACAAACTGAATTTCGATTTTCAGTTATTTGTTTTGACCCACCCACCCACAATTTCGAAGTGAAATGATTCTCAAAATGCTTTTTACTATTGAAATCTGCTGTACCACGTAAGTTTTTATTGCCATTATTTTTCAAAGTCATTACCAAACGTATACAGTCGACCCTTTAAGATACATAAATATGGACATATAAACCATTAAATAAAGCTTTATAATAGATATTTTATTAGAACTTCCGGTTTGGACAGGAAGTGAGATAAAACCAGGTAACAAAAAACAAAAAAACATTCACACATCAAACTCTCACAAACAATGTGATATATAAACATGGAACATAAAAACAACATTTCCGGATAAGAAATAAGCTATGACGTCATGATAACCTTTGACGTCATCAGTTTTCAAATAAGGATAAAGCCCCTTTCACATGAGCGCTCAAAACGATGGTCGTTTGCTAAGAAATCGCATCGGTGTAATAAAATCGCAAATTTGAGTCGTGTGAAATGAATCCGTGTGATGAAATTGCCACGGACCCACCGGGATCAAGACCTCCTCCAAAAATCGCATCCCTGTTTAGAACTGCCAAGATTGGTCGTGTGAAACGACGCACAGCATGATTACCAAAGTCCCAAGCGATCGCGCAACGATCAGGCATGCGCACCGGGTGGAAGGTCGTTTGTTTGTTCGAGGTATATATCCTATCAAAATGGCGTCGGTGGAAGAAATGTTCGTGTTGTTACCTTTGTTTTGGATTTGGCACTTCCACTTGCCACCTCTGACAAAATACTTTCTGCTACATCCATCTTCGGAGTAACTAGTCAGGACGCTGAGAATTTGCACGAAAAAGCAGAAATGGCGCGCCGAAAAGGCGATCGATAGTACCCTAAACGAAAGTACGTTACATTAAACATGACACTGACAGAGCACCAGTGTGATGTACTCATTTTCCAAGTCTCTAACCTCACGTTAAAATGGTGTAAATTGCCTTTGTATCGATACCTTCCGAAATTTGTCAACATCCAAAACATCTGATGACATAAGTCTGAGAAAATTGGGTTGTAGTGTATGCAGCCTTAGTGATCTATTTATAGAATATGAGGTCATGGTTTCAAGCGAGATCTCGTTGTACGTGAATAGAACCCGAGAGTAGACGCAAACGTTACACCTGTCTCCTTGTCATTTATTGATATACAATGATGTACGTACACAACAGTGGCGACCTAGAACGCACCATCTACAGACAGGGATATTTGAGGGCCATATTTATCACGAACATTGGTGAGGTTGATGTCCAAACTTTGGAACGTCATCACACGTACGATACAACGACATGAAGCTAATGTTACACGTGTACACGCATAGCCATAGGCCGCTCTACGTATGTGATAACTGATAGTGAAACTGTATACTAATACAACATGGCGTCTTTTCAACAACGGACTGCGTTTGAGGAATTTAATCCAACAGACGGTGATATTGAGAGTTATTTGGACTGACTTTCACAGTACTTTATTGCTGTAGATATCGAGGACAATTAATGAGGCTAATAAAGCAAAACGTAAAGCCATATTATTATAAGCAGCATTGTTGGAGCTAAATACAAGACTTTGAAGGATTTGTCTCTTCCACAGCAACCACATGAAAAGTTATTTGCAGATATCAAGGGACAATACAAACCCAAGAGACTGATGGTTGCTGAGTGCAATTCCGATTCCACAATGCTAAACAGGTACCAGGCCAATCGATCTGTGATTTCGCTGCCCACCTGAAGAAACTTGCAGTGTATTGTGAGTTTACGGGGAATCAACTACAGGACAGTCTACGGGACAGATTGATTTGTGGTTTGCTATCAGAGAGCATACAGAAGAAATTACTTGCTCGCAACTACACATTTCAGCAGGCATTGGAAGTGGCATTAGCAGAGGAGGCTAGCTGCAAGGAATGTACGTGACATATGACTACAGTTGACGGGGCAAAGGCAGTGAATACAATGGTTTCCTCTCGAAAAATGCAGAAATCACGAAAACCCAGTAATACGATGAGACGTTGTGATCTATGTGAGTTAACTAACCACAGTCGAGACGAATGCAGGTATAAGAATGCCACCTGCTACAAATGCAAGAAAGTTGGACATTTGAGGTCTGATAGTAAATCAGGCTCGGTCGTTTCAGCTACAGGTACTAAGGGCACTACACAGTACTACGCGAGGTCTTCTAAAGCACGCGCTCGCTATGTTGACAAGAATGATCATGAACACACGCAAGAGGTTAACGATATAAATACTGAACACCTAGATGACGATGCATTAGTGGATTCAGTTTTCATGCAGTTGACTTTGCCTGATGGTAAGGTCTACATTCCCGCACCTACATGTACTATGAAGGTACCTATCACGATCGCAAACATTCCCATCAAAATGGAACTATAGACACAGGTGCTGCAGTGTCTATAATGAACCACGTTGATTATTGTAAACATTTTCGGCACATTCCCATGCAGCAAGTGCATCGTGTTTTACACGCTTACTCTGGAACACAACTGAAAATCGCAGGACAAATTTTGGTAGAAGTTCAGTAAAATGAACAGAAAGCTATGTTACCTCTGATCATTGTTCATGCAGACAGATACGCACCACCTTTGTTGGGCAGAGAGTGCATTTGGTTCTCAAGCTGGACTGGCCAAGTTTGCTCTCGCGAGGTCAATACGGTGTGAACTCTGACCCGCTGGCTGAGCTACAACACGAGTATCAGGATCTTTTTCAGTCAGAGTTGGGTACAATAGGCAACACTCCAAGTGAAAAACGACGCTATGATCCTATTGTTCCATATTGTTCGATCTTCGTCCCACGGTTGAAAAGGAACTGGCTAGAATGGAGCGAGAGAATATCATTTATCCAGTGGATTTCAGTGATTGGACAACACTGCTTGTGTGTGTTCCCAAGACTCACGGAACAGTACGTCTTTGTGGAGATTTCAAGAACACAGTTAACAAAGCCATCCACACTGACCAGTACCCAATTCCTATAGCGGAAGAAGTATTCATCATGCTGGCAGGTGGGAAGAAGTTCTCCAAGATAGACTTAAAATGTGCATACCAGCAAATGTTATTAGAGGACAATTTGCAACAGTACATTACGATTAATACGCTCAAGGGACTGTATAGATATACACGATTACCTGTTGGTATTTCTCCGAGCCCTGCAATTTGGCAGAGATTAATTGAACAGGTATTGGCAGGCTTGGACAAAACATGTGCTATCATGGATGATGTGTTGGTAGCAATGACGAGGAACATCTGCGAAATGTAAAGAATGTCTTCCAGAGATTCAGGAAGTATGGGCTACGTTTGAAAGCCGAGAATTGTCGCTTCATGCAGTGGAGCGTTATCTCCATGGGCGTCGCATCTCCAAAAAAGGGATTCAACAGACTGACGACAAAATGGATGCGATACGCAAAGCTCCAGTTCCGCAGAATGTTACTGAGCTTCGATCATGGTTGGGAATGGTAAACTTCCAAGCGCAGTTCTTACCCAATTTATCCACCTTCATCCGCTCAACAAGCTACTTGGTGATGTCGCTTGGCAATGGACAGATGCATGTGACACCGCGTTTAAAGCAGTAAAGGATGCAATCAGCTCCGACAAACTTCTCGCACACTATGACCCAACTTGAGCTGGCAGCACACACGTCACCATATGGGCTGGGAGCAGCCATATTGCATGTCTACAGTGATGGATCCAGTCAACCGGTGGCATATAAGCTTCACGATCGCTCTAAAAGCATGAGAAAGGTTACTTGCTACTTGATAAGGAGGCTTAATCATGTTTGGTCTTAAGTGCTTCCGCACATACCTCTACGGACGGAAATTTACAGTTCGAACAGACCACAAGCCATTGGAACGCATTCTGGGTCCTAAGACAGCGATTTCAACGCTGGCAGCTCAACGATTACGGCGATGGGCTGTTGTGCTGTCTGCGTTTGAATATGATCTGCGTTTCATACCATGATCGCAAAATATGTTTGCAGACGCACTCTCACGCCTTCCATTACCCAATACGACAAACGTCTGGATAGTTAACCTATCACCAGTAAGGAGATAATGCACGCTATAAAAACAGGCCCTGTTCTCTCACGCGTTTTGGAGTTCACCAAGAATGGATGGCCACAAGAGGTCACAGATGAACGCTTCAAACCATTCTCCAATCGCAAACTTGAGTTGTCTGTGGAACAGGATTGTTTGCTGTGGGGATTGAGAGTCGTGATACCCCACAAGCACGACATTCTAGAGGAGTTACACACATCGCACATCCGGAATGGTGAGAATGGTGAGATTTCACGAAGCTACAATGTATGTGACGTGGCCTAACATTGAACAAACCGTACGAATTTGCACCAGCTGTCAACAGACTAGACATCTACCTACGGTCGCACCACTCATGCCATGGGTGTGGCCTAGTTCATCAAATTTTCTTGATGGTACGTCTAACACTACAATATCAGTATTGCGTGATCCGCAGTTCACTATAGTGAGGAATTTCAGCAAGAATAGCATCTCCGACCGCCTCCAACACAAACAAGACAAACAGAAGGAGTATTACGACAAATGCACACGTGACTTGCCACCATTGATACCTGAGCAAGCTATTCATGTACAGCACCATGTCACTGGACTCTGGTCGCCAGCCACTGCTCAACAGAAATGGCCAGAACCACGATCATCTTGTCATAGTACCCCCAACGGTTCAATTTTGCACAGAAACCACAGACAACTTCAGGATATTGAACCCACCAAGAAGACAGTCACCTTCTCCTTGGATACCGCAAAACCACGATTCCAGCCTACTCCACAACAACCCACACCCTTGCCCGACAAGGAACTATCACGTAATGGACATGACAATCAAGGAACTGCCCATGCTAAACCATACATGTACGTAACGCGATCTGGAAGAGTTGTGAACAAACTTTCCTTATAAATGACTGTGATTTAAGCCCAATTGTTATGATTCTATGCTGATTTTTTATACCTACATGTACCAGAGTTTACTGATTTGAACACCTCAGACAAAATGTTTTTGCCGCTACTAGAAAACACAACAATGCTTGTTTATTCACAAATTATACTTCCAATTGTTTACAATCAGACTTTTTCTATTTTTAGACAAAAGACGGGTTTTGCTGTTGCTAATATTTGCACATATTCGTATTCATGCATTTATAACAACCGGACATTTTTTTCTTTTTCTCAAACAAGTCTAGTTCAGGAAGAAAAAAATATTAGAGTAAGATTTTTTTTTTGAAAAAGGGGGATGTAACATACCCAGTACTTCCTATGCATAACAACCACCAAGAGGTGGCGCCCTTTGCATTAACATGTATAGCTGAGACATGTCAGGACATTGATCCTTAATAAAACTCACACGGAGTTGAGTCCAGAATAAATTAACACCGTTTCTCACAGAGTCTTTATGATACACTCTGCCCAGCATCTTTACAATGATGTCATTGAATTTCAACAACTAATAAATCTTTACATTTCGAGGAAGAGTTGTTTGTCAGTAAAAACTTCAAATTCAAGGCTATTTTGATTTAATGTTATGTTGAAAGTCAGGAATGAACCAAAACATTATTCTTCAAAAAACACTTTTTGAGGAAGGGAAATGACCATTTCAATTCTGTGGTGTACTCATTTTCTAGTCTCTAACCTCACGTTAAAATGATGTAAACTGCCATTGTATTTTATACCCTTCCAGTGCAAAATTTGTCAACATTCAAAACATCTGGTGACATCATTCTGAGAAAATTGGGTCTGAACATTTTTGTACAGGGATGTTTTGGTTCATAACTGCCTTTTTCAGTGGGAAGTTTGAAACATGACGTCATTGGATTTAATATTATATTGAAAGTCAGGAATTAATCAAAACATTACTTTAAGAAAACTCTTTAAAGAGGAGAGGAAGGGAAATGACCAATTCAATTTTGTGATGTACTCATTTTCCAATAGATAGAGTCCTCGTGTGAGTGGGGAACAAATTACGAGTCTTTTTGATCAGTCAGTCAAAACGTCAAATTCAAGGCTGTTTTGATATAATGTTATATAATGGAAGTCATCAGGAATGAACCAAACATTACTCTTGTACTAATGTACAGACCCAATTTTCTCAGAATGTCATCAGATGTTTTGAATTTATAGAATACTTCACACAAAATTTCCCAAACATTTTCCACAAGGATTTTGGGACTTCATTGTTATTCTTCAAAATCTGTTGATACTCGAATATCAGAGGCAAAAGAAAGGCTAATTTACGCGTCAGTTGTAGGAGCAACGCGTCAGCCATTGGTTCAAATGGAGCCTTCGAAAGGGCTGTTAACACTTGGAAAAGGTCCCACGAAGGGAAAAGTTTACGAGACGGGGGGTGGTCTACAAACATGCCCTTGACGAGATGACCCAAAGCCTGATTATTAGAGACTGAAGAACCATCAGAGAAACCATGGTGAATGCAGGCATGAGAATATGCGATGATAAAATAACCGGGAAAATTTAACCCCCAAAAATGCATGTCTGGATTTTGGGCAAAGTCCGGAATAAGTACTATCAAACGGAACCAGTGGTTAACAAACGTGGAAATTGAGGAAATGAGGAGGATAGTGCAAGCTGATGGTGATAGAACGGATATTGTTAACCACCAAGTACCGGAGGAGGCGGCTGCTGCTAGCTCGCAGAGTGAGGATGAGGTGGATCAGCCTGGGTTGCGAGATGGTCAGAACGATGATGGCATCGACGAAGAGGAGGGCATAGAGTTTACGGAGGAAGAGGTGCAGATTAAGGCAAGGCTTAAAGAGGTGAGGGAAGAAGCGAAAAGGTCAAACGGGTGGAGTACCCCAGCTTTGCGCTGGGTCCCAAGGAAAAGGCTGACAGAAATGTCAGCCTTGGTAAGTAATGTCCTGGGATCGGTAAGTACGGATAATATATCGGAAACTAAATGTCTTATTTTTGCAGGGGCAGTTGTAGTAGGGGAAATGTTAGGGGTGAAGGCGTCACAATCAAAACAAGACAACAGTACACCATGGTGGAAACGTCGGCTGGAGGGTCAAATTAAAGACTTGCGAAAAGATCTCAGTAGAATAGGACAAATGAACAAGGGTTTATAGAAAGATTCAGACTTGAGGAATACAATAATGACAAAGTACAATATCAAACGTAAGGGGGTAAGTGTTGTAATAGAGGAGATTAAGCAAAGAGTTAAGGCTAAGGCTGCAAAAGTGAAGAGGTATGACAACAGGGTAAGGCAATTTCACCAGAATAGGTTGTTTAACACCAATCAGCGTCAGTTGTTTAAGGAATTGGATGGAAAGGCTGACAGCACGCATGCAGGCCCAAGACCAACTGAGGCCAAAACTTTCTGGGGTGGAATTTGGGACCAACCAGTACAGCACAACCGACAAGCGGAATGGCTAGCGGATGTGAAAGATGAATTGACAGGGGTACAACAGCAAGAAGGGTTCCAGATTGACGTGGACAAGATAAAGAGACAGGTAAAGAAAGTACCAAATTGGAAAGCCCCGGGTCCGGACCATGTGCATGGGTACTGGTTGAAGAACTTCCATAGTTTGCATGAGCGAATGGCCCTACAATTGCAAGACTGTCTAGTACAGGGTAAGGTCCCATCTTGGATGACTGAGGCAAAAACAGTTTTGATCATGAAGGATGTCAAGAAAGGTAACATTGCCAGTAATTATAGACCAATTACGTGCTTACCTGTCATGTATAAACTCTTGACCAGTATAATTGCAGAAGACCTCTATCGCCATATGGATGACCAGCAGTTGTTTCCGGAGGAGCAGAAAGGCTGCAAGAAGCGGTCCAGAGGTACGAAGGATCAACTTATCATCGATAAGGCTGTACTGAAGGACTGCAGGAGCAGAAAGACTAATTTGGCAATGGCGTGGATAGACTACAAGAAGGCGTATGACATGGTATCGCACACATGGATAATGGAATGTCTGGATATGGTTGGAGTGGCTGATGCAGTAAAATGTCTTCTAGGTGAGAGCATGAAGACGTGGCGGACAAATCTGACAGCCAACAACGAAGGTCTGGGCAAGGTATGGATAAGAAGAGGTATTTTCCAAGGTGACTCTGTCTCCGCTGCTGTTTGTCCTTGCACTGATGCCACTGTCGATGATTCTGAGGAAGGTGAGTGCAGGTTATGTACTGAAGAAGGACGGATGTAAGATCAACCATCTGCTTTTTATGGACGATTTGAAGTTGTTTGCAAAGAATGAGGCAGAGATAGATTCCTTGGTGCAGACCGTCAGAATTTTCAGCGATGACATCGGGATGCAGTTCGGTCCGGAGAAATGTGCTTCAATGACCATGAAGAGGGGAAAGAGGGTACATTCCGATGGCATCGCTCTGCCAGATGGTGCACAGATGAGGGCTTTGGGTGAGGAGGAGAGTTATCGGTATCTTGGTGTACTTGAATCAGACCATGTCCTTCACGAGGAGTCAAAGGTAAGGCTGAAGGCAGAATACATCAGACGGGTAAAGAAATGTTTGAAGTCTAAACTGAACGGGGGTAACATGATAAAGGCGATTAACACCTGGGCCGTGTCTTTGATGAGGTACAGTGGGGGTATTATCGAGTGGACTAAACAAGATCTAGATGTCGCTGATAGGAGGACAAGAAAACTCATGACCATGCATGGCATGCTTCATCCGCGGTCAAATGTTAGTAGACTCTATCTTCTGAGGTCAGAGGGCGGAAGGGGATTGCTGAGCGTGGCGGACAGCGTTAACATCGAACGCAGGAGTTTGCAGTGTCATGTCGGGAGGTCTGAGGAGAGGTTGTTGAAAGCTGCGCAAAGATATACGAGGACAGACGAAGTTGGGCCAAAGGAGTACAAAAGGGTAATGAAAGAGGAGGCAACAGGATTGGAGGAATAAACCGCTTCATGGCCGATTCTTGAGATGCACTGAAGAAGTGGTGAGCGCCAAGTCCTGGAATTGGTTAAGGAGCGGAGAGCTGAAGAAGGAAACCGAGGGCTTGATTACTGCGGCGCAAGACCAATCGCTAAGGACAAATGTAATGAAGGCAAGGATAGAGAAAGCAAACGTCTCTCCTATGTGTAGAATGTGTAATAAGGCTGAGGAGACTGTATTTCATATTGTCAGCGAATGTAGTAAGATGGCCCAGACGGAGTACAAAGGAAGACATGACAAGTTGGCCAAGGTGATCCACTGGGATCTGTGTAAGAAGTATGATGTCCATGTCACTGCGAAATGGTACGACCATGTCCCGGAGAAAGTTATAGAGACCGACCAGGTCAAGATCCTCTGGGACTTTAACATTCAGACTGATCATGTTATAGAACATAGGCGTCCGGATGTTGTAGATAAGACGACGAAGATGTGTCATCTCATTGACATAGCAGTGCCAGGTGACATAAGGGTAGCTTCGAAGGAGTTAGACAAGATCCAAAAGTACCAAGACCTGGCCAGGGAACTTCGTAAGATTTGGCAGGTGAAAGTGAAAGTAGTCCCTGTGGTGGTTGGAGCACTTGGCACCATTCCGAAAGCACTGGGGAAACATCTAGATGAAATAGGTACAACTGTGAGGGTAGATCTGTTACAGAAGGCAGCACTTTTGGGAACAGCGAGAATCCTGAGAAAGACCCTTGAGATCTAAGGCTACGGGACGTAGCCCGACTCAAGGAGTTACCGGCACAAAAGAAAATGTAGGCTGTGATGAAATGAAATAATAATAATAATAATAATAATAATTGCCATTTGTAACGCACCATATCTGTCAACTTGACACTCCTGGCGCAAGTTATGAGAAAATGATGTTGAACTACACAGTACAGTCTTGGCATAAATCAAAAAGATGCAAATTAGAGTTATCCAAAGAGTTAAGTGTTGACAAAAAGAAAAGTTTGAAGTTGAGATTTGAAGTTGGTGAGGGAGCTTTCCTGCCGAAGGCTAGGAGGGAGCGAGTTCCAAAGGTGTGGCCCTGAAACAGAAAAGGATCGGTGTCCCCAGGAACGCTGTGTTCATGGAATGTGCAAGAGCCCGGTGTTCGTGCAGCGAAGCTGTCGTGTAGGTTGGTACAGATGAATGATTTCTTGGATGTATGAAGGTGAAGTGCCATGAAGAGAATGAAAAACGAGGAGGAGAGTCTTGAAGAGAATGCATTTCAGTTGGGCAGATCGGAGACAGGCTTGCACAACTTGACACTGTGAAGTAAAGAGGTCACGGTGAATCACAAGTTTGGTAGAACGCCACTGATTTTCTAACTGTTTGCGAACACGTTTTTCTTTAGCCATCTCCGCATTATACCACGTTGTGTTGGGTCTAATTTTGACCACTCTGACTTGTGCAGGGGCATGTCTGTTCAGAACTTCATCTATAATGGAGTTGAAGCTTCCAATCGCTATTGCAGGGTCATCACTAGAGCAGCGTTCAATAATTGACTTCGACTGGAGATCAATCATGAATGCAACTGGATCTATTGAACTGAAATTACGGGAAGAAACTATTTTCTGATTAGCCTTGGGCTTCTTGATATGGAATTTGCAGAAAATTGCTACATGATCAGATATTCCTCCTTCAACTCTGATATCTGAGAAGATGCAGTCATCTGACTACTGTGAAATGAAGAGGTCAAGTGTATGTCCGTGGTCATGTGTTGGCTCATTGATGTGTTGGATAAGTCCATGTGATTTCAGGAGATCGCTGAATGACTGACTTTTGACATTACTTGTGTTCACGTGAATGTTGAAATCACCAGAGATGATGAGCGAACCTGGTGTGAAGAGATGGGAGTCTAAGAAGGCAGAAAATTCTTCCAAGAATGTGCTGAATGGAGATGAAGAGCCTGGTGGACGATAAATAATAGCAACTTGTATTGACTTTGAGTCGGAGATGATATTACCCTCGATGTATTCAAATGACTGGTAGCGCACTGGAGAGAGACTACCTTTAACCTTGAGTTCACTTCTGAACAGAAGACCAACACCCCCACCATGCCTTGAAGAGCGTTGGATATGTTTGAATAAGTAACCAGCTGGGGATAACTCGCCTATGGCAGCATGGTCATCCTCTGTTAGCCATGTTTCGCAAATGCCAAGTACATCCAAGTCATTATCAAGTACACAGTCAATAACTTCACTCGTCTTGTTTTTGACAGATCGAGCATTGAGCACAGCAAAATTAAGCTGGGGTTCATGGTTGTGGGTTTTTCCATGCAGAATTGATTGAGATTGTTCAGGCCTTTTGTCAGGGCAATCCTCCGTTCTTCCTGCACGGACACCTTTCTTAGTTGCAGGTACTTTATTTATACCAAGAGTCCTTATATGATGCATCAACAGAGGGGAGATCCTATTGTTCTGTGGAATCCGGCTTCCAAAAGCGAGTAAGTCATTGGTTGAATAGTGCAGCATGCTTGAAGAATGGACTCTGTGTGGATAACAAGACAGTCAACACAACAAAGGCAAGGGTGGCTAGGAACACCCTACACGCTCCACTGGACTGGCAGAATGGCCCTATTGCACGTAGTAGCTGACATAGGAAATTTCAAAATTTATGAAATGAAATTGTTCCATAACGAGCAGACGAGAAAATGTAAAACACAACCCAGTAGATTCCAGAGGTGTAGAAAAATTCATTCAGTATCAAATATTAGTTCTAAAGTTAAGTATTTGCCAAGAAACTGTACGTAGTAAGCAGAGCTCTCATAAACAGCTGCCACAGGGCGCTTCGCTCTATAGCTGCCACAGCTGCCACAGGGCGCTTTGCTCTATAGCTGCCACAGGGCGCTTCGCTCTATAGCGTTGATCCAGTCGGTACACATCCAGTCCAGCGGGAGTACTGGAAAAACTGGTCCGGGTTGTGATCCGGTCGCAGCCGTCCGGCGCTTGAAGGACTTTCGTTGTTTTTCGGGGGCTGGATCGTCTGGTTGCGGTGGCTGAAGAACACGGATCATGTCTCGCTACACCAGCCGCAGCTCGGTTTCTGAAATAGAAAGCTGCTGCAACTGGGCCAGCTCGTCCCCATCCCCGGCCGAGACGGGCGGGGGGCCCGTGGCCGACTGAGCATCCACCTCCGAGGCAAAAATCATAGAAGGATGAATGCTCAATCCAGGCGGGGACGACGGGGACGGCGGGGCACGGCTGAGCGGTAGCTCAGGGCTGCCAGGTACCTCCCACGGTCGACTCTGAGCGCGGTCTGGCGGTGGGGGCCGGGGCGGTTGGAGGCTGGCCGAGGCCATGGCTGACAGCAAGGCATTTATAGACTGAAAAGCCTGCATAAAGTCAGCCGCTGAAACGGATCCTTGATTGCGGTGCCGTTTTGAACGCCCCGATGTAAACAGGGATTGAGTCCGGCGTTTCCCTTTCGTTTTCTTCTTTTTCTTCGGGCGCGAATGGGATAGTCCCGAAGAAAAATCAGATGTTTTATGAGGCATGGGCACTCCCGAGCATGGGTCAAACTCCGAAGTGGAGGGAGCGAGGGCTCATTGTACCCCTGGCCACTGTTCACGGGTGGTACCAGACAGTAGAGCTGGCTGGTCCACTCGCCGTAGCAAACCATCCTGCGGTCCCGTGGCCACAGCCACAGAGCCAGGAGAGCGTGGGGGATCGGTGCTCACTGGGCTGTGACTACTGTCCAGTGAGCCCGAGTTGAGGAAGCGGGTATGAAGGCCCGTTTCGCCTGACTGCCCTTATTGCCTGGGCCCGCTCCGGCAGAGGAGGAAGTTTTGGATTTAACCTTGCCAGAGCGGGCCTTACGTTGGCTTGTCCCGGGAGCCTTGACCGGGGCCGAGGACTGGATAGCATCCAAGGCCCGGTCAACGGGAATGCCAGCGCCCGGGGCCTCCATCGGCCCCGAGTGCTGGCCCGTGGAGCCGGCGACAGGATGTTGTCACCGGTACGGGTCCCCGAGGAGGCGGATCGTCCCGGGGAGAAAAATTTCTCCCCGTTAAGGACGGTCTCGCTCCCTGCCAAACGTTTCTTACTCATTTTATATAATATAAATAAATAATAATAAATAACTACAAAAATACTCTCTTACTCAGCGTTAAAAGCGTCTTTTGACGGAGCTCACAGAAACACGTCTGCCGACTGTGGCACTAAGCGAAAAGAGGAAGCTATCGTGGCGCCTATGCCGCGGGGCATCATGGGGGAGTCAACAGGGGGCGCTATTGTGTGTAAAAATCTTAGCATTTGCGCCTGCCGGCTTGGGAAATATGCAAATGTAGTTGCTCTACAGGTAAGTAGAGTGACGTAGACTCTCAGTTTATTTGATCATTTACTAGCAAGCTAGTCGAAACGTTGAGACCAATTAAGAACTCGCTCCGCGGCAGTGTAGTTAATAATGAGAAGTCCCCTCGATCCACAAGCAAAAGTAGTAGTCCCGGCCGATTTCCTACCTCAGGCCCAGGTTAATAAGCAGAACAGTTCTTTTCAGAACTGAGACTCCCGAATTCCGAATAATCTACTCCGCGGCTGTAGAATAATAGCAAGACAATTTCTCAAAGAGCAAAATCTACCTAGCAAGTAGATAAACACATGGTGTTACCGCAAACTAAATATACATTGATACATGTACCTCACCATGCAATGCCTCAAATCCCATACATTTATGTTTTGTTATGCATTTATGGTAATTAACCCAGTGCTTTTCTGAAGTTTTTTACAGTTAAAAGTCCAATTTGAGAGAATGGTTTCCATAACTTTGTGGTTAGAATGTTAATTTCATCACACTTCACCATAGTTCCAAAAGGGTAACCATGGTAACAGAGGGTCCCCTAGTAGTCTTTGTAATGACTGTGTAAATATGTGTGTAACTCCTGGTGTTGAGGACAAGAACAAAATGTCTACTAACCAAAATACTATTACATAATATGCCCTGAATCAAGGTTGACCTTTCTAACTGACTGCAATGTGCAAAATTTTACTGTGTTATTGATGTCTATTACTTTAAATGTGTGTATTTTCAAACCCTTGTTTTAATTCTATACAGGGATCTGTGTCTGTTTCCGTTTCAGTCGCCACTGTTATGAGGCGCTATATATAGGTCTGTTTCTGTGAGAGTCGCCGTATGTAAAGCTTCACGTAATAAGAGCATTAAAGTCTTTGAACACTAGAGCAGTATGCCTCTTGAACCTGTGGTTTTTGTGTGCTTCAGCATCGTTCACGGTACACTAATTAAAACTGTACAACAAGGCCTACCAAAGATTTTGAGCTTCCCAAGGGCCTGGTCCATTACATATTGCAATTAGTTTTGGTGGATTTTGGTAGCCAGCATGATGACCACTTGTTCCCATTTGGTGATGTTTGGCCATGCATTGTTTTCTATTGAACAAATAACAAAAAATGTTGAAATCACAAAGATGTTAAGGTTTATAGCAAGTGTTTTCATATACCTACCTGTCCAAAAATCTACTGGAAATGGATTCCATTTGACGCAGTTGTAGGCAACCTTCAGCTGGTTTTCAACTGCCTGAAGTGAATGTGGAAAAGTATTACTTGCATTACCGCGTATCACTGCTAAGCAAGCCAATGACGAGAACTGTGGAAACACTTTTTAAGGAACAATATATGCTTTTTAGGAACCACAACTCTGCACTGTGACCAATCCTATGAGCCAAAAAGTTTGTCACAATGTTTATTGGTAGCTGAAATATAACCAGGCAGTCCTAATTCAAAAACCTATATAGTAAGTACGTGTACATGTAGGTCAGAACTGTAAATGTGAAGGATAAAAATTATGCATATTGATAGCACGAACTCTTCTCTCACAGGTCAAAACTCCAATTACTTTATTTTTTATTAAAAGCTTAATTGGTTTACATAGTAAATTTTGATATTTCTTTCAATGTTAACATGAATTTTTTTTAATACATAAACGTTAGATGTAGCATTACTGACCATGTAAGCATCACTAACAGTGTTGTTGTTGAGCAATTAAAGCATAGTAGAATTATAATTCGGTTTTTACCCTTACACTGATGTGTATGAAGCACTACACGTATATACTCAGTACTTTCCTGAGTTCTGTAACAAACAAAAATCCACAGGCAAATCACTCGAACCCACAGGATTCGAACCTATGACGTTTGCATTGCTAGAGCAGATGTCTTACCACTAGACCATCGAGCTAGCCTGGTGGCTAGAGGCAGTTCAAATCCTACGTTTCAGCAGTGGGTACCGCAATGATTTAATAGATGTTAATTTTGCATCAGGGATATACAATATAATTTGGTTTTTACCTTTACACCGATGTGTATTAAGTACTGTATACTCAGTACTTTCCACAGGCTAATCACTTGAGTGGTTATATACACATTGGTGTACAGGTAAAAACCAAATTATAGTATTCATCCCCGATGAAAAATTAACATCTACTACATTGTAGAATTTGCGCAAACATTACCCTCATTAGTCACAGTGGGCACATTAATTGATCGTTCACCTAATAAATGACCATGCTTAGCTGGTGATTCAGCCGTAGCATGGGAAAAACACACTTGCCTGTGCAGTTAACATTTTGGTTGAGGCATGGTGCTGCTTAAATGAAAAATTACAATAGCAATAACACTGCAAGTCAGAAGTATTGTGAAATGGTTATTGTGAAATACAGCAATACCCAGAAATATTATTAGGCTGAACATTATTGCTCCATCAGCAACAAAATAATCCATCACAGTTCGAGTCCAATTCAATCACATTACAAATCCAAGTCCTCAGACCAGCAAAAATATCCACCAAGTGATTGATAATGGATGAAAATCTAATGATGGACCAATGTAACAAAGATACCCAGCTGATCCAAATGTTCAGTTGGAATCCAGATTTAAGAAATTACCAATGCAAAAAACACTAGACTTAAGTTTTTGTTTAAGAACAAAAACAGGGTGTTCGGCATTTGTTCAATAAGTCTTTCGTTCAAGTTTTGTTATTACTCTGGTTGTGGCAGAATAATGAAAGAAGGGGTCGAAAATGTGAATACATGGTTTTGCTGATGACGCTATTATTATGTATCCAAAGCCTATTTCTTTTCGGATCAAAAGTTTGAATCTTTTTGGATTTATTCAACAGGTTTTCAGCAATTAATAGGTTCATTAAAAACTCTTCACGAGAGGGCGCTGTTGAAATTATTATCATTTGCCAAGGGGTCAAACTGTTTTCATACAAAGAGACCTAATCCTAATTGTAGACAATAATGTTTTCGTATCACTAAACGAGGCCTGGGAATATTTATTTTCACTTCCACTTCTGTTTTCGACCGGAAGTAAAGGTCACACGGGCCACAGTTTGTGTAAAGTCAAATGGAGCCACACTCTGCGTAGCATTTCTGAAGTTGATAAAATGCTTTTCCAATGATGTATAGATTGCAAAAATCCAATGTGTGTTCAGGAGTTATGATTTTTCAATTATTAAACTTCAACTTCCGGATTGAACCGGAAGTCAAGGTTAAATGGGGTCAGGTTCTGTGTAACTTTTGTTGAACTTTTCACGACCCGTCCAATGATGTGTAGATTGTTAAAATCAAATTTGTGGTTCATGATTTATGATTATTTTTTCTGTTAAAACTTCAATTTCCGGTTTCAACCGGAAGACAAGGTCAAACAGGGTCACACTTTGTGTAATATCCATTAGATAACAAAAATCTAATGTCTGGTTCGGGAGTTATGATTTTTTCAAACACTAAGCTTTTATAAAAAATTGTAAAAAATTATTTGATGACGTCATCATGACGTCACTTCACATTTTACAAGCCATGGTGAATGTCTAATAGTCCGGGAGCCCGGCGGGGTTTATTGAAAATATTTAGTGCAAAAGGTTTGAAGTGTGGGATATGCAGCACCCCCGGGGGAACCTTAAAATGTGAATTCTTAAGTGCACCGAGTGGTGCGTTGGGAGGGGGGAGCCCCCTAAACTCACCCCAAAGTTTGATTTAATGAAAATGTTGAGTGCAAGCTAAATTTCTTCATGGATTGAAAGGCCATGGTCCACTGACTATGATTTCCATAATTAAGAAAATGAATAATGGTGCCAAGTCTAATTAAGAAGGCCCTTAATTAGCGCTAATTACACGTTTAATCGAAATTTTGAGTGCAAGGATGAAACATGTGTCAACGTGTACCTACTGTGCTGACTCAAAATCAACTACTTAAGAAAATTTTAAGTGGTGCCATCTTTGCTTAAGAAAGGGTCAAAGGTCAACAAAGGTCAAAGTTCGATTTAATGAAAATGTTGGAGTACAAGCAAAATTTCTTCATGGATTGAAAGGCCATGGTCCACTGAATGAGATTTCCATATTTAAGAAAATGAATATTGGTGCCAAGTCTAATTAAGAAGGCCCTTAATTAGCGCTAATTACACGTTTAATCGAAATTTTGAGTGCAAGGATGAAACATGTGTCAATGTGTACCTTACACTGTGCTGACTCAAAATCAACTACTCAAGAAAGTTTTAAGTGGTGTCAATTTGCCTAAGGGGGGGGGGGGGGGGGGAACAAAGGTTAACAGGGGTTAAAAATTTGGTTTAGGCCAGCCCTTATCAAAATAAAATTGGATTTAATCAAAATTGGAAGTGCAACAATATTTTTAGGGATTGAAAGGCTATGGTCCGCTCAATGAGCATTTTGTTTTACTGAAGAAACACATTAACAGTGCCAAATTTAACTAAGAAGTCATTATAATTACAACTAATTAAAACGGATAACTAGAATACCCTACTTTTGATATTGACATTTGGTTTGCATTAACAAAAATAAGCCCAGGAAGGTTTACATCATTTTTGCCAGATTACAATTTTTTTTATTAATTACACACATAATTATGTAAAACATGTAATCTAGCTGCCGCAGTCATAAAAAACTTCTCACAATAACTCTTATCTGAACATCTGAACATGGCAAATTAAGTGTCCAAACAAAAAACTATCACTGTATCAGGGTTGGTGATTATGATTACCGCATTTCTTCTATATGCAAAGGGGATGTTGACCAAGTGTCTGTGCCAATTCCCCCCCCCCCCCCCTCCACACTGGATGTACCAAGTTTCTCTGTTGCATTCTATTTTTGTTATTCGAAATCAGTGGGGTGTTCTTGCGGCCCTGTGTACAGATTACACCAACATACTACAACATGCTGGGGTGACAATGCTGGCATCAGCCTAAGACAGATGAGTTGCAATTATAGTCTTTTTCTCTCGTATGAAGAACAGCTTAGGGTGTCAGACTAGAAAAGAGAGCCAGGTCAATGCTGCGTCTATGGTATTGTTTGATTTTCTTGAGACCTGCAGGGAAGCACCTAAGAGTTTTTGATAACGTGCTGGATCGTCTGATCATAGTCAAAGGGTGACCGTAATCACAGGCAGGGCAGTATCTTCAATTTGTTTAGGTGATGCACTGTTCTGGCGTAAAAGGTCCGGATCCTGCTTTTAAAAAAGCTGTCAACTGATGTTGAGGAAGGTTGAGACCAGTGACTTCATCTGTGGGATTCTTTACAAGGTCTTTGTTAGCAAGACAGTCAAGTGCCCAGAGGGATGATTTTGAAACCTTTGATTGATGGTTAAAATTGACATATTCCAGATGATACCACAGAATGGTAAGTGTGAGATGTAAGGCGTATTATTCTCGGCAGAATATGAAGGTGCTCGTGCATAAAACAGGTCTGAGTTGGCTCCAATGCATCACTGTTCTTTCATGTGTTGGCAGGGTGGATTGATGAGAGAGATAAAGAGTACCCGATATAGTTCAGGATGGTGTCCACTCGTTTGGTGTGGCAGAGCCACTGGTGCACAACACTCAATATTACTTGATCCCTATAGTGCCTGCCAACGTGTTTGGATGGTTTTTTTCCGGTGGTCCTTGCCTGTCAAGGTGTCTTCAAAAATCTTTGGAAGTTGTTGGTGTTTGACTGGTTTGCCACAAAACAAGACTTGGAGTTCTGTCCTTTCAAATGGTTGATAAGATGAACAGCAGTAACCGTGGTCTTGGAAGTATTTGGGCGGAGGCGCCAGTACGTGATGGACTTCCGCCATCTTTTTCAGGTCCTGTGTTAGGGTTCTTTTTGCGTCTTCCAAATTAGTTGGGTGGCAAGGGTAAGGTCATCAGCATAGTTATGCAAATTTCCTGGAGGTGGTGTCTGGCATGTCACTCACATAGGTGCTGGAAAAGCGTTAAAGCCCAGACAGATCCTTTAGGGAGGCCCTCATTTAGATTCCTCATAGAGCTCAACCGGTGGACAAGTGTACTCAATCTTCGATTGCTGAGAATGGAAGAGAGGACACACATGGTAGTTTGACATGTGCAGATCTTCGAGGTCTTGTACAAGCGGCCATAACGCCAAAATCTGTCGTAAGCTGAGGAGAGATTGATGAGGGCCAAGCCTATTGAAGAGCTTGTTTTCAGCTAGTCTCGATGAATGTATAGATGAGAGTTAGAACTTGATTTGCACCGCTTCTACTAGGTCAGAAGTCTTCTTGGGAGTAAGGCAAAATAGGTTCCTACTGGAAGACAAAGTCTGGCAAGTAGGAGATGCTGAAATAATTTATATGATTAGGAGAGGAGTGATCGATGTGCCCTTAGCTGCCAGGGTCTTATGCAAGATTGCCTGGCTTAAATAACAATGACTTGTTCGTCTCTATTTGGTCGTGGAATAACTTGTCGAATGGATGTGATCTGGATGTGATCAGATTGAGAGCCGTTTGGGGCCAAGGTTCTTCAGGAAAGTGGCCATACTTCCCATTTCTAAAATACATTGATTTGGATACTTAGTTATCCAATTTCCACACCAACATAACAATAGAAAGATCTAATTGGTTTAAGTGTTAGGTAAATATGCCAGTTTGCAAACTATAGTTCATTTTCCATTATTGCACTCCTAAATATTGACACACCCCTTTGTGTATAATAAATTGGACTCATATATTTTTATACGCCACTGCCATGATATGACACTGCTAGATGTAGGTGCCGTTATGCAACGGCATGACCATGTAGGCATACCTTCAAAAGTATCTGCCACACACATGTGTTAGTTATGTGATAAACAGGTAAATGAGAAGGTAAAATATGTCAAGGAGATTTAATATTTAATATGTAGATTAGGTAGGGCTCTGTATCGGTCAGAATGATACCTTCACTGATAATAAAAAATGTCCTGAAACCGAATAAGGTGTAGTTGAGTTGCAGGTGCCAGGCAGTGTTTTAATGAGGGGTCTATCTGGAGAGATCTTTGCCAATTTCCTATGCTATCAGATTGTTGTCATTCACTGCAATGCATGTTGGTTTATTGCCTGGTATGAACTAATGGGAGAAGGTGACAATTCCTGCTGAAGTTATTATCATTATCTAGAAAAATGAGCCCACCATTCTTGATCGCAGTCACTTGTTCTTTGGTCCGGTAAGACGTTTGATTGGAAGTGGTAGTGGGATTAAAGTGAGTTTAGAAATGTTCTCTGCCATATTTGCTGATATTAGATGGATAATACATTTATTTCAATAACAACTTACACGGAAGTTGGATAAATAACCACAAAACAAACATCTTAGGCCAAGGGTGAAGCAAAAGCTTTTGTTCTCGTACCTACTGAAATCAAGCTTACAATCAACAGGCAACGACTCATTTGCCTTCTAAGAAACTCCCTGGAGAATGAGGATGGAAAGTCAGTGAGGGTCAGTTACTCCAGATCACGGTACAATCTGACCTTCAATCCGTTCCACTGAAACTCCTTGATATCCAGTTGCAAGGCGGGGTGCTACACCAACAAGTGCACAAGCAAGAATGCATGGCCTTGACTGCTCTTGGATGAGGAGAGTACAACAGTTTGAGTTGTGCTAACTCACCCAAGCTGGACATATGCATTGTGAACATAACACCAAGCACCAAAATTAACCCAGAAATATACTTAAAATCACGATTATTATGATCTTAGATAAAGAGTAAGGCCTTTTGCGGAAAAATATCCCTTTTAAAATGTGTATAATGGTGAAAACTAATTTTCATATTGCACATAATTATACGTACGTAAAAACTCCAGAGTTGTGCTAATCACAATCAACGATCATAATAACAAGGGTCAAGTCACTTTAATTGTTATTATTGGATATACAAAGTTACTGCAAACAGGCTGGTTGACCACACATTTGACCCTTTCTTGAGCGAAGATGGCACCACTCAAAACTTTGTTAGTTTATTTTGAGTCAGCACAGTGTTATAAGTTACACATTGACACACATGTTTCATCCTTGCACTTAAAGGTATTATACAGGATTGGCAGAGCTGACAAAACAATCACAGACAGTGTTCATGTTTTGTGTAATCAACCACATACATGAAATAACAAACCTGTGAAAATTTGAGCTCAATTGGTCATCGAGGTTACGAGAAAATAGTGAAAAGAGACCTTATGTGTTTTCTGTTTTTCAAACATCGAGTTTATTATCGCTCGCGATAAAAACTATTGTTTTACTCATTTCTCAGAAACGATAGCATTTTAGGCAAAAATATTTTAAGGGAACCTTTTCTACCATTACTTACTTTACATCATGTAAGTTATGTGTGAATCTGTGAACATTTTTGTTTGTCGATCTTACCAATAGTGTACAGGGCCTTTAACATTTCGATTAAAATTAAGGGTAGTTAGCACTATTTAAGGGCCTTCTTAATTACACTTGGCACCAATATTCATTTTCTTAAATATGGAAATCTCATTCAGTAGACCATAGCTTTTCAATCCATGAAGAAATTTTGCTTGTACTCCAACATTTTCATTAAATCGAACTTTGACCTTTGTTGACCTTTGACCCTTTCTTAAGCAAAGATGGCACCACTTAACATTTTCTTAAGTAGTTGATTTTGAGTCAGCACAGTGTAAGGTACACGTTGACACATGTTTCATCCTTGCACTCAAAATTTCGATTAAACGTGTAATTAGCGCTAATTAAGGGCCTTCTTAATTAGACTTGGCACCATTATTTATTTTCTTAAGTACGGAAATCATAGTCAGTGGACCATGGCCTTTCAATCCATGAAGAAATTTTGCTTGCACTCCAACATTTTCATTAAATCGAACTTTGACCTTTGTTGACCTTTGACCCTTTCTTAAGCAAAGATGGCACCACTTAAAATTTTCTTAAGTAGTTGATTTTGAGTCAGCACAGTGTAAGGTACACGTTGACACATGTTTCATCCTTGCACTCAAAATTTCGATTAAACGTGTAATTAGCGCTAATTAAGGGCCTTCTTAATTAGACTTGGCACCATTATTTATTTTCTTAAGTACGGAAATCATAGTCAGTGGACCATGGCCTTTCAATCCATGAAGAAATTTTGCTTGCACTCCAACATTTTCATTAAATCGAACTTTGACCTTTGTTGACCTTTGACCCTTTCTTAAGCAAAGATGGCACCACTTAAAATTTTCTTAAGTAGTTGATTTTGAGTCAGCACAGTGTAAGGTACACGTTGACACATGTTTCATCCTTGCACTCAAAATTTCGATTAAACGTGTAATTAGCGCTAATTAAGGGCCTTCTTAATTAGACTTGGCACCATTATTTATTTTCTTAAGTACGGAAATCATAGTCAGTGGACCATGGCCTTTCAATCCATGAAGAAATTTAGCTTGCACTCAACATTTTCATTAAATCGACTTTTGGGGTGAGTTTAGGGGGCTCCCCCCTCCCAACGCACCACTCGGTGCACTTAAGAATTCACATTTTAAGGTTCCCCCGGGGGGTGCTGCATATCCCACACTTCAAACCTTTTGCACTAAATATTGTCAATAAACCCCGCCGGGCTCCCGGACTATAACAGTACACCAAGTTTCAACCCAATCGGCTGTTTAATTTAGTAGATACCCAGCTTCAAAAAGTGCACCTCTAGGGCCTTACAACGTGACACATGATGACGTCATCATACTACGACTTTACCAATATGTTGTCTACATAAAGGTTATCATATTTACCAGTTTTGAAGAGATTCTCATAAACTTTGCCACAGACATGTAAAGTGCGTTTTCGACTTTTTTCAACCTGCCGCTAGAGGGCGCTTTTGAATTGTGTGACGTCACAGGTCCAATTTTTTTAAACCAGACACTTGCCAGATTAGATCATCGTAAAAAAAAAATCAACAAATCATTGGCACTTTCTGCTTTTTTCAATTTACTATAGGCACTTCCGGTTTCGACCAGAAGTAGAGGTCATGTGAGGTCATGCACACGACAAAAAATAAAGACCTATATAACCTTAGTATGATCCCATATAAAACAACCGCCGGCCTCTTAAGTGTGATTTGTTACAGAATTTCAAAGATTAAAAAAGAAATGTCTAAAAACCCTGTAACTCAACACCTGGTGACATCATCATGACGTCATTGTTCGCATGCCGTCTTCATATTAAGGTTCAAGTATATGCCAAGTTTCAAGTTTTTACAACTTAAACTTTTTGCGAAATCTGCAAGAGAAGGTTCAGAAGGAAGAAGAAGTGGGGAAAAAAAATGGGAAAAAACAATAACAATAACAACAGGTTTTCGGCTGACGAGCAGAACACCTAAATATTGAGTTGAAAGCGTTATATCCAAATCCAACCAATGCAATCTACCCACACCCCACACAGAATTATGTTCAATCTCTTTGCTTTGGCTCATGTGCCATCCACTTGGCATTCTTATTCTTATTATTTTATTGCTTGGTCAACAATGACAGCAACTCAGACATGGACAACAATGACAGCAACTCAGACATTGACAACAAAGACAGCAACTCAGACATGGACAACAAAGACAGCAACTCAGATAGGGACAACAAAGACAGCAACTCAGACATTGACAACAAAGACAGCAACTCAGATAGGGACAACAAAGACAGCAACTCAAATAGGGACAACAAAGACAGCAACTCAGACATGGACAACAAAGACAGCAACTCAGATAGGGACAACAAAGACAGCAACTCAGACATGGACAACAAAGACAGCAACTCAGACATGGACAACAAAGACAGCAACTCAGATAGGGACAACAAAGACGGCAACTCAGATAGGGACAACAAAGATGGCAACTCAGATAGGGACAACAAAGATGGCAACTCAGATAGGGACAACAAAGACAGCAACTCAGACATGGACAACAAAGACAGCAACTCAGATAGGGACAACAAAGACGGCAACTCAGACATTGACAACAAAGACAGCAACTCAGATAGGGACAACAAAGACGGCAACTCAGACATTGACAACAAAGACAGCAACTCGGATAGGGACAACAAAGACAGCAACTCAGACATGGACAACAAAGACAGCAACTCAGACATGGACAACAAAGACAGCAACTCAGATAGGGACAACAAAGACAGCAACTGAGATAGGGACAACAAAGACAGCAACTGAGATAGGGACAACAAAGACAGCAACTGAGATAGGGACAACAAAGACAGCAACTGAGATAGGGACAACAATGACAGCAACTCAGACATTGATAACAATAACAGCAACTCAGACATTGACAACAAAGACAGCAACTGAGATAGGGACAACAAAGACAGCAACTCAGACATTAGTGGATAACAATAACAGCAACTCAGACATTGATAACAATAGGGACAACAAAGACAGCAACTCAGATAGGGACAACAAAGACGGCAACTCAGACATGGATAACAATAACAGCAACTCAGACATTGACAACAAAGACAGCAACTCAGATAGGGACAACAAAGACAGCAACTCAGACATGGACAACAAAGATGGCAACTCAGATAGGGACAACAAAGACGGCAACTCAGACATAGATAACAATAACAGCAACTCAGACATTGACAACAAAGACAGCAACTCAGATAGGGACGTACAACAAAGACAGCAACTCAGATAGGGACAACAAAGGCAGCAACTCAGACATTAGTGGATAACAATAACAGCAACTCAGACATGGACAACAAAGACAGCAACTCAGATAGGGACAACAAAGACGGCAACTCAGATAGGGACAACAAAGACGGCAACTCAGACATGGATAACAATAACAGCAACTCAGACATTGACAACAAAGACAGCAACTCAGATAGGGACAACAAAGACAGCAACTCAGACATGGACAACAAAGATGGCAACTCAGATAGGGACAACAAAGACGGCAACTCAGACATAGATAACAATAACAGCAACTCAGACATTGCTTTTTCTAATTTACATCAATGATATCACTAGTTCGTCCAAACTTCTTTCTTACGTTCTATTTGCCGACGACTCTAATTTATTGTATAGCCATACAAATATTGTTACTCTTGTTAATACCATAAATTCAGAACTTTGTTCTGTTTCTGACTGGATTAAATCTAACAAATTATCCTTAAATCTTAACAAGACTACATGTATGCTGTTTAGCAACAAGCACTCTATTCTTCCTACAGACATTTGTATTGATAATACGGTGATCAACTTAACAAATAGTGTAAAATTCCTAGGCTTATATATTGACAATAAACTGTCCTGGAAATACCACATCGATTACTTATGTAAAGTAATTTCCCGTAATATAGGTATTATTAATAAACTTAAGGCATTTTTTCCACATCATATTTTACTTTCTCTGTATAATACCTTAATATTATCTTATATTAACTATGGTATATTAGCATGGGGCAGTGCCGCCCCTACAACAGTTAACAGATTGACTATCTTGCAAAAACGAGCTCTGCGCATTGTCAACAACTCTCACTATTTAGCTCACACTAATCCCTTCTTTGTTAAAGATAAAACCTTAAAATTAAATGATCTATACAATCTGCAACTTGGCAGCTTTATGTTTCAGTTAGTTCATAATGAATTACCTAAATGTCTTACTACAATGTTCACCAGTAATAAACTGGTACATTCATATCCTACACGCCAAGCCTCCCTTTTTCACATTCCCTTAACTCGCTCTTCACTTGCCCAACGAAATATTAAGTATACAGGACCCAAACTGTGGAATTCTTTCGACAATTCTCTTCGGAAACTTAACAATATGAAGTCATTTAAAAAAACATTTAAGGAAACTCTTTTATATAAATACAAGTAGGTCTAAATACAAATAATTCCCAACACATCTATAGTTATAATTGTTCTGTCAAAGCTTCGCTACCCCCACTTTAAACTTTAACTGAGACTATTTCATTATTTATTTTCAGTGCTTGAACTTTATTCACAAGCTTCACCGCTTTGCGTTTTTTTGTTTGTTTGTCTGTTTTTGTTTGTTTGTTTCTTGGGGTTACTTACTTACTTTTTGCTTACTTTTTTATTTGCTTGCTTAGGTTTATTTATTTATTTGTTCATTGTATTTTCTTTATTGACCTTGTTATTTATTTTATACTCATTTCAATAACTTAAAATGTTTGTTTTTTGTTATTTGCGCTTTAAGTAGATTTAACTTGAAGCACATATAATATAAATGAGGGGGTTCGCACTCGACAAGCTTGCTTCTTGCAAATCCCCTCCACATCTTTGTTTAGTCTTATCTACTTGTTTATGTAATTAAAAAATGTACCTCTGCTTCTTATTTTTTGCATTGATGTGGAAATAAAATGAATGAATGAATGAATGAATGAAAGACAGCAACTCAGATAGGGACAACAAAGACAGCAACTCAGATAGGGACAACAAAGGCAGCAACTCAGACATAGATAACAATAACAGCAACTCAGACATTGACAACAAAGACAGCAACTCAGATAGGGACAACAAAGACAGCAACTCAGATAGGGACAACAAAGGCAGCAACTCAGACATTAGTGGATAACAATAACAGCAACTCAGACATGGACAACAAAGACAGCAACTCAGATAGGGACAACAAAGGCAGCAACTCTGACATGGATAACAATAACAACAACTCAGACATTAACAAAGACAGCAATTCACTGCCTGTGTTGGACTTCTCAGTTCTGAAAAGAACTGTCCTGCTTATTAACTACTACCTGGGCGGAGGGTAGGAAATCGGCCGGAACTATACTACTTTTGCTTAGTGGATCGAGGGGACTGCTCGTTATTAATTTCACTGCCGCGGAGTGAGTTCTTACAGTAATTGGTCTCAAATGTTTCGACTAGCTTGCTCTAGTCATCGTTTATACGTTCTAGTCATGGCTTATACGCCGGGCGGATTATACACCAAAGATTACAATAAGTGTTACATAAGACTAACCCTTGAATATACACAGCTTGAATATCTGGAATAACACATCAACAGTGCAATGCCCTTGAACAACTCAAGAAAAGGACATGCAGAATTATACTGGAATCTCAGTACAGTTATGAATAATCACTATAAACTGTACTCGGACTAGAAGAGGGGAACTTTGTTAATTGCATGTAACCTACTCAAAGATGACACCTTTAGTAGCTGGCTTCCTGAGCAAAGAACACAAGCTCATAGTCACAAATTAAGAAACAGTAATCATCACCTC
This sequence comes from Leptasterias polaris, assembly GCA_037783415.1. Lineage (NCBI taxonomy): Eukaryota > Metazoa > Echinodermata > Asteroidea > Forcipulatida > Asteriidae > Leptasterias > Leptasterias polaris. Next base: position 558,546 of record JAZGTN010000131.1, read on the forward strand.
TCCATTCCGGCCTCGCTGCAAAACTAACCTGTATAAAAACAGTCCTATAGTATCTTGTCTCTGTAGGCTATGGAACTCAAATAACAATTGTTTAAAGTGAAATTTATCCAGCTTCCCTTTTTGAAACTGCGAATGGTTATGCCTATGTGACTCTTGTTTGTTCGGAGTCATATGAGATAATTAGGATACAAGGAAGCTTAAGTCTTCTGTAGTGCTGTTTTATTCTTGAATCTGTAAATTGGTGAAGACAGGAAATCACATTACATTGAGTCCTTGCACCAATATCAGAATGACTAATTTCTTAACTATAACATTTATTGGAAACTTAAAAAATGATCTTTAAAGGGAAGGTATGTTTGGTAATCACTCTTAAAATTAATGGCAATAGAAACTTATTGGTTAGAAGCCTACAGCAGCTTTTGGTGGTATAAAGCATTTGGGACACATTTCACATCGAAGTAATGTGGTTATATGGAAAAAGTTATCAGTTTTTCTGCCCCAAAATTTGAATCTGTGAAACGTTACTGTCAGAAACGCTTCTCAGATTGTGTATTCCTATTACGGAATATTCTTCCTGTGTGGACATATTCATGTCTGAGTTGCTATCTTTGTTGTCAATGTCTGAGTTGCTGTTATTGTTATCCATGTCTGAGTTGCTGTCTTTGTTGTCCCTATCTGAGTTGCTGTCTTTGTTGTCCATGTCTGAGTTGCTGTTATTGTTATCCACTAATGTCTGAGTTGCTGTCTTTGTTATGAAAGCAAAAACCATTTGAGATATTCCTTTTCTTAAAAATAATGTTTTAAAAAATAATGTTATTAACCCCGGGCCCCGACACTAACTAAGGACAATGATTGATATCCATTTCGGTCGGAACAACCTTATTGTAAAACTTATTCAACCTACGATTTGTTATACGTTTTGCTTTGTGCGCTGCGCCAAAAACATACACAAGGGATATGCCGCACAGTGTGGGGTTTTATAAATTAGAAAGCTGGAGATGCGTTGTAAAAAACGTTTTAAAAAAATTGCATTTTTGGACGATCTTATGGCAAGCCAAAACAACGTATTGTGAGTATGTGATTGATCTGAAAGAGAGGTTGGAGAATACATGCAATCTGGCACAGAAAGAGATGGCAAAATCAGTGAACAGAAACAAGATGTATTACAACAGAGACAGGTGCCAACAAGAAAGTTTCAAGTATCCATGCAAGGAGGAAGCCACCGTCGATCACAGACACCTTAGGACGGCTACTCAGGCTCTTGGACAGAACCGGCACAAGAAAGAAGGAACTGGATGGCACCAGCTCTCCTAATATAAGAATTTATGGTAGGCCCACCAAGTTTCTATTTATGTGAAAATTTTAGATGTACCTCATTTAATGAAACCACTACTGTCAGTGTGGTTTTCTTGGTTACACATTATAACCGATATGTAGATGTAGATTGTTGTGAAGACCTTTTAACAAGGAACAACATATAAGTGAAAGTAAAGAAAGTGGGGTTTTTTAATTTGTAATATCATGTTGTAAATAAGAACACAAAGAGATGTCAATTGTAAGCCCTGTGACTTTTGGCACCGTTTGGGCGAACCTGATCAGTTCCCCGGGTTCTAAATTATTTAAATGTAATTAAACATATATTTAGAAAGGCTTACCTTTTTTCTGTGAACTGTTTATTCTAAAATATAGTAATTTGTGTGGATGTGGAGCATAGTATTTAGTTTGCCACTTAATTAATGGAAATTACCTACATGTACACCCTCCTGTTTATTCTCAAGTTTTCAAATTTTCATTCAATAGAGATTTTGTTTTGTTTTGTAATTTTTCTTTTAATGTGATTAAATTTAGTTTATTCCTAGTTTAGGCATATCTGGTTGATTTCCTTTTCCTTATAAACTCCGTCCTAGTTCAGGTTTGGCAAACTTCCTGTTATAATTAGGTTCGTCGTAGCTTTTTGCAGGTGTGTGTTACAGAGACAGTGCAAAAAGGTTTCAGGAGTCTGAGCATGAACAAGCATGCGCCTACTTGCTTTTGTAGTGATGTCCATCATCCATTGGTCCCATTTCAGATCAAATTGAGAATTTAGAATATGAGCAATAACTTAATACAAGTCATGCAAGTGGTGAAGAGATTTTGAAACAATCCAAACTGTGAACAGATTCCCCAAGGTGGACATTAAACTATTATTCTCTTTGCCTATTAAAAAAGGATACCAAGTTTCCATGCTGATCATGTCTGTTGAGTGAGTTGACTAAACCACTTGCAACTGCTCCCCACGAAGGAGATCTGTAAAATAGTATATAAAAGCAGAGCACAACAGGCAGTGAATAAATTTCATCTAACCATGGAAAACTCAAATCTGGAGGCCATAGACCTGTTATATGGGGAAGACTTCAGTGCTCTTAATCTTATTACATCTTTCTGGCCAGAGACAAACCATGTGTCCTCCAACATTTTTAAGACATCTGCTCTAGCAATGCAAAGGTCGTGGGTTCGAATCCCACCCGAGTGATTTGCCTGTGGATTTTTTTTTTTCCACAGAACTCGGGAAAGTACTGAGTATACAGTGTTTAACACACATCGTGTAGGGTAAAAAACAAAATTATATTCATTATCCTTGATGCAAAAATTAACATCTATAAGAATAGTCTATAATCAAAATCCTATGAACTAGTCCCCATACCATTATCTCTTTTTAATAAATGTCACTCTACATGTACGTGATAAACCAGATCTTCTGAAAGTCACCCAGATCCAACTCTTTTAAAGAAACCTAATTTGAACAAAGATCAAACAAAGACCTACAAAATGTTTAATGTTTGACACCGAGTAAAACCCCGGAAAGTGTCATTTCTAAATGCAATACTCAGCTTTCCTAAATGAGAACAATCTATATGACCAGCATCAATCTGCCTTCTGTGCACAACCAACTTGTGCCTTTAAGCGATGCACATAACCATAATTGCTTCATAAAAAGTTGGGAAGGTATATAGTGTATTCTGCTCTACCAGCCAGGCTCCTAGTGGATGATACCCACACCTACATCCTTACTGACTGTGAAGGGGGTAAGCCTGTTTCAGCCCAAGGCGTAGGTGGCAACGTGCCCCTGGTGGCTGTTGATTGGGGTCAATAGCCCAAATCAGTTAAGTGTAGCCCTTTTAAAAAATAATGGCGAGTTTGCTACCCTAAAGATCCAAAATGACCTACTGAAAGTGTTTGTTCTTCTGGATTGTCATCAGCAATTGATACAGCTGACCATGCCACATTCAATTGCCTCAAAATTTGTATTTGGACAGATTGTGCTGCTGGATTAAGTCCTACGCAAATGGAGTTCACTAACACGTCTGGAGATGGCAACCAGTTACCTTAAGTGTCAGCTGTAAGAGTGACGCATCAGCCAGAGGTTCGAACGGGGCCTTCGAAAGGGCCAATGCACTTGGAAAAAGGTCCCATGAAGGGAAAAGTTTACATGTCGGGGGTTGATCCACAAACAAGCCAGTGACAAGTGACCCCAAGTCTGGTAATAAGAGACCAAAGAGCCATCAGCTAACTCATAATGAATGCTCCCATGGCCGAACGGTAATCAGGGTAATTTTTAAACATGACTGTTGACAGACCACTTTCGAATAGGTACAGAAGAAGTCGCCTACTGTCCCCAAAGAATAATCAGCTGCGACAACTGCAGCCTGCTCGAAAAAGCCTGTCGAGCGGACTTGCAATGCAACTATACCGCATTAGAATTGTCGCTATCAAAGGCACAGACAATGTAGGTGCAGACTTTCTAGAGTAAAACAAGTCTAATTTAAGAGAAAAACAAATTTTCTCATAAAATGGGGGTAAAATGTTACACATTTGTCCAGTTTCCAAACCTGTGTGCATCTATTGTCTAATTTAGCCAGCGCGGATTACCCCTGTTTTACAAAAATGGTTGAGGCAAACAAGTTCTAGCCAATCACACAAAGTCTAAATCACGGGAAGTGTTGCACAACTTGTCCTACCACCTAGGTGCGGCCTGCATGATTTAGACGCCACAGGCTTCTTTCAACTTATATTGTTAGTGTAGTCATGGTCATTGTTGGTAACCCAAATTCCAAGAATTTAGAGCCAACGTGTTTCATTGTGAGTAAGGGAAAGTGAAAGTGACTGCTGATGAAATCAGTAAAAACTCGGGCAGAACACAAATTGATCGTCTGAGAGAAGGCAAAGTCTTTTTTTAGAGAGAAATAAGGCCCAATGTGAGTGCGTACTGCAGCCGAAAGTCAAAACCTGCTTATCTATGATAATGATATGCATTGACCCCCTTGACGTCATCGGTAGCTAGAAACACACCGTGAGCATTTAACACAAACACACAAAAGTCTCTTTGCTTGGAAAACAAAACAAATCAAGAAACAAATCTTAAATTGAACAGTAAAATAATCTTTTCGTCCATCCAGTGTATCCTAAAATGTGTCATTTAGGCAGGATAAAGCCTACACGTTGGGTAAACAAGCAACAATTTCCAAGGAACTGTGCTCTGCAGACCGTGTGTGTGCGGACCGGCGACGACAGTGCTATATACGGTTTAAGCGCACGCACCAGCGATGATTGCAATTTTGGGGGAATAACCGTTTCACCGAGCATGCGCAGATTTGATTAAGCCTGTGGTCAATGCGTTTGTAACTGATTTTGCATGCGCGTTACCAATAGAAGGCATTTAATCTTGAGCTATCGCATTGTTCTGAAAATGTAACGCACTAAGATAACAAAGACTACCAGCCTATAATTGGAAATGATCTGACTGCTTGTGTGTCACATGGATTGTGTGTAGTGTACACCGATCGCAAAGTGGTCTGCGTTTCGCGGCACTTTCGAGTGAATTTTTCCCCGGTTAACATAACCGTAAAAATGTAGATAAAAAATTAAAAAATTTAGCTTCCATTGGTTATAACTACATTAAAAGTAAAGACTAAGTAGACAATTGAACGTCTTACAAGTAGACGTGTAGGCCTAACTGTGTAACGATTAACCGTGTAACCCGAACAGGCTTAGCACTGTGTAGTGCATTGTCATGTGTATGTATGGCCTACATGAGCATGTGTATGTTAATTGGTTGTACAACTTTTGACGTGTAGATCAATGATGTACTAAAATCAAGATGTTCATAATTGGCTCGCTGATTATGTGCCTATTTACAGCTGTGTTGATTGCAAATGTTGCAAGTTTAGGGTGAAATTACGATAGCTCCGTCGGCCATATAGGCAGGTCAAAAATAACATGCCACTGCTTGGGCCACGAGTCAAATAAACCACAAGACAAATAAACCACAAGACAAGAGTCATGTGGTTTATTTGACTTCGCTTTTTTCAGATTTTTAGGCAGGGAGTGTTCGGAGAACCACCACAGGGACTACTTTCACTTTCACCTGCCAAATCTTACGAAGTTCCTTTGGCCAGGTCTTGATACTTTCGATCTTTTCTACCTCCCTCAAAGCTACTCTTATATCACCTGGCTCTGCTATGTCAATGAGACGACACATCTTCCTCGTCTTATCTATGACTACAACATCTGGATGCCTATGTTCTATAACATGATCAGGCTAAATGTTAAAGTCCCAGAGGTTGTACCATTTTGCAGTCACTTGGACACCATACTTCTTACACAGATCCCAGTGGATCACCTTGGCCAACTTGTCATGTCTTCATTTGTACTCTCTGGGCCATCATACTACATGGGCTTATTACACTTTCTACACATAGGACAGACGTTTGCTTTCAAATTATCCTTGCCTTCATTACATTTGTCTTTAGCGACTGGTCTTGCGCCGCAGTAATCAAGCCCTCAGTTTCCTTCTTTTGTCACTCGCCATTCTTCAGTGCATCTCAAAAATCGACAATGATGGTGCTTGTTCCTCCAATCTTGTTGTCTTTCCTTTTTCATTACCCTTTTGTACTCAACTACTTGGCCCAACTTCGTCTGCCCTTGTACACTTTTGCACAGCTTTCAGCAAGCTCTCCACAGTCCTCCTGACATGACAATGCAAACTCCTGCGCTCAATGTTAACGCTGTCTGCCACGCTCAGCAATCCCCTCCCACCCTCTGACTTTGGAAGATAGAGTCTACTAACATCTGATTGCAGATGAAGCATGCCATGCATGGTCATTAGTTTTCTTGTCCTCCTGTCAGTGACATCTAGATCTTTTTCAGTCCACTCGACAATACCCGCACTGTACCTCATCAAAGACACAGCCCTTAATCATGTTCCCCCTGTTCAGTTGAGACTTCAAACATTTCTTTTCATACCCGTCTGATGATGTATTCTGCTCTCAGCCTTACATTTGACTCCTCGTGAAGGACATGGTCCAATTCAAGTACACCAAGATACCGATAACTCCTCTCCTCACCCAAAGCCCTCACCTGTGCACCATCTGGCAGAGCGATGCCATCAGAATTTTCCCTCTTTCCCCTCTTCATGGTGATTGAAGCACATTTCTCCAGACCGAACTGCATCCTGATGTCATCGCTAAAAATTCTGACGGTCTGCACCAAAGAATCGATCTCCGCCTCAGTCTTTGCAAACAACTTCAAATCGTCCATAAAAAGCAGATGGTTGACCTTAATACTGTACATCCGTTCTTCTTCAATACATAACCTGCACTCGCCATCCTCAGAATCATCAACAGTGGATTATTAGCTGTTCCGACCTAGCTGTCGGAACAGCTATTGTTTTCGTCGAGATTTTTATTATTTTTATTATTATTATTATTCTTTGTTTCCGCCTAAATCCCATAGCATTTGCACACGTTTTTTGTATACAGCTAATATCCTAGAGCGTAATACGAAAGAGTGAGATCGTTATATTAAATTGAAGCTTAGTAAATAAACTTAACATGTATTGTGATAATTTTTAAAATTATTAATTAATTAGCAAATTAACATCGAGGTGAATATTTAATTAGCCAACCTTGTAAGCACCATATCTCAAAAAGTATAGCCCCGATCGTCAAACTTTTTTCAATTTTAGACTTCTGGTATACTGTAGATGTGCCTTTTGGCCTAAAATTATGGACGACGTCACAATGACGTCATTTATTGCGCGTTTTCGCCCGTGTACAAAACACATGGAGATAGGGAAAACAAATCCGACTTCTAGAAACATAATTTTTCAATTAGGCTCAACTTTAACGTCCTAGATTACACAAATGTTTCTTAAAACAAGAAAGATTATAGTGACGGTCAGTTTCAAAGCATCAAAACTTATTAAAACATTGTCAGTAGAAAAAAACCCCAAATTCTCAGTCAAATTTAACGCCATGGGTACTCTGCCCAGAATTTGATATGTGTTTATTAACGAGAAGGAGTCAATTTTTAAACTTCTTAAAAGATTGAGGGCGCTATACGAGTTTAACGGTGCTCTTGATTCCTTTATGCAACTCGCAATCAAGTCCTAAACCCATTTATGACCCGTGTTGTTGCGTTTTTTGTAGAATATACATAGAGATTCATTACTGTCGCCGACTGACACAAGTCTACGTTCATTCACAAGAATCGAGAAGAATATTCTCAGCGCGTCGAGAGGCAAACCGCTCAGGTTGTTATTCAGATTCAGCGTGCACGTATAGACAACAACCGCCTGGGTTTTTGAACGATTATCGGGTGCGATCTCTTTGCTCTGAGAAACCCGTTCGCCGGAAAACCACATTTTTAAGGTTCCTTAGGCAAACGCATTACTTCGGTAAATCACAATGTGGCACAAACAAAAATTTATGGCAATACGGCCGCAATAAAAAGAGCTGATTGGGGAAAGGTGAAGAGAAATTACCCTTTTCCATGGGCTATATGGTCAGTGTGGGATTTGGGGTGAAGAGCCAAAAATAACAATCAACTCATATCCCATATAAATTTACGTTTTTAGCTTAACAAGAATACCATACTCAATGGGTATTAAAGGGCACACAATTTGTGACAATTACGATTTTAATATTACTGCATTGACCAAGCTATTAAGCCTGTGCTTACGTATAAGCCTGCGCATTTACGGTTATTTTTTGTAAGCGTGTAACTGTTTCTGAAACGTTCCGTTACACGAGTAACCACTGATCTGTTCCATGAACAAAATTTAAAGTAAAAAAAACTTTTAAAAAATAAGGTTTAAGATATTTTATATAGAAAACTGCATACAAGGTAAACACTTTCTGAAACAACCAATATTTAAATTTCAAATTTATTTATATCAATCTAAATACACCAGGGCCCAATTTCATGGCTCTGCTGATCGTAAGCAAAGGATCGGCGCTTACGGAAGCAGGTAATTCTGCACTTATGTCAAGCGTATTATGCGGGTAATTAGCATGGAATTTTGTGTGCTTGCAGAGTCCATGTTACTAGGTATTCTACGTTTACACAGCTAGCGCAGAAATTCTTCGCTTGCTCAGTAAGCAGAGAATGTTGACCCCAAGCGCAGAATTCAGCATTAAGCAGAGCCATGAAATTGGGCCCTGAAATTATGTGCCATAGAATTGTTACTATTCAAAGCGGGGCTTTTTCCCTATGGACTATAATATGCTAACAAAGCACTTTTCAACATTTATCCGAACCGTACAAATGTAAACGATTAACCGGATGATCTGTCACTTAACCGTGTAACCGTCACAGGCTTACGTACAAGCCCGCACACTCACGGTGTTTTTTTGTAAACGTGTAACCGTTTCTGAAACAGTTGGTGACCCGTGTAACAGCAGTTTCACTGAACAAAATTTCAAACAAAAAACCTGTCGACACAACTGGGCACGTTATCAAAAAATATTGTGTCTTCATTCTTTATTGCAGCATTTTGACTTTGCGCAATCTTCCTGCAAAATAAACATCGCATGCGCAATCAAATTGATGTGGAACGCCCATAGCTATAGCATTCAATGTTTCTTACAATATTGCTGCGAGCACAGTTGTATTGAAATAACAAAGACTTCAAGCTAGCCTGTAAATTGGGAATGTAAGTGTGTGTGTTTTATGGAATATTGTGCTATGAAAATCGTGATCACAGTTATTATTGTCAGCATTACGCGGCACTTTTTGAATGAATTTTTGTTCAACGTTTAATCGAACCTAAAAATGTAAAAGTTTAACCGGATGATCTGTTAATTAACCGTGTAACCGTCTCAGGCTTACGTAAGCTGTGCATCATCGCCCCCAATTGAGGTAGTTATCTGCCCGCGATAAAGATCTCTATAGACTGGGCAAGTCTCGCGTGTATCGCAACTTGTCCCCTCCATGTCAGACGAAGAATATATTTTTTCTAAAATCAACTCTTTCTTTTTAAAGTAAATATATGTTCAACAACAAAAATACTCATAACAAGTTTGCCTGTCAATTGAAAAATATCAAAACATATATTTCTCAGTAGGAAAAAGAACCTGTATTCTCTGCAAATTTCACGGATTTGGTACCCGGCATAAAATTTGAGTTGTATTTTCGTAATTGTAAAAGTCAAACAAGTCCTGGACCCACATGACCAGTGTTATGTCGTTTTTTGTAGAATACATAGATTCATTCCTGTCGTCGACTTACACAAGTCTAAATTTACTCACAATAATCACAATGGCCCAAGACGTCCGTGATGGATAGTGGGTAGTGTGCTGCGCTCGGTTATGACTCGTTATAGCGCGCCCTCTTGTAGCTTGAATTATCCAAATAATATACAACGAGTTGTAACTGAGTACACTATCCACAATCGATCCCTGACGTATTGTGCCAAGACTAAGTGTATCAACGCTCAGTATCTTATTCAGGTTTCACCGTAAATGTGAGACGATGTTGCGCGGGTGTGGCAGACGCGTTTGCGCTGGGGACCCATTTGCCTGAAAACCACATGATTTAGGGTTCTATGCGTACGCATTAATACTTCAGGAAATCACCGTGTAGAAAACCAAAAAACTTGGAGAAAGGTGTAGAAAAGAGAAATTATTTTTTTCATGGCTATACGATCAGTGTTGGATTTGGGGGTGAAAAACCAAAATTAACAATATTGTGATAGGTGTAATATCCTATGATCATGCTGAAAAAACAAAAATTAACAATTGTGATAGGTGTAATAATCTATGATCATGCTTCATGTAAATGTTATAGCGCCAACTTGGGTTGAGACTTGACCAATGTCACATGTGCTGAGTCGTCGAATAAAGTAGCCATTCATGAGTGCACATCATATCTTGTCACCAACATTTCAATTCTTACAATAGGCACACTTAAAGTCAAAATAAGAGCATGTCAAAGGTGAATTAATCAGGGTCTTCTATCTGAAAGTCAGACCAACTTTAAAGGTCTGGAGTGCTTAATCAAAACAATAATACACGGAACAGCTTTGTGTTTGTTGACAAACACCTAATGTCTAGTTATTATTATTATTATTATTATTTAATCATTATTATTATTATTATCATTACTGTTATTATAATTAGATAACAGACCTTTTCTGGAAAGAGCTGGTATGTGCAAATTTATAGGCTGGCATTGGACAAATGGAACGTAATATCTCCCATGGTTCACTTCCTGGCAAAATGACAACACTGCAACAAAAAAGACAAAAACATGTACTGTACATTTATTAGTGATACAGCACAGTTAAAGGAACACGTTGCCTTGGATTGGGCGAGTTGGTCTAATAAAAAGCATTTGTAACAGTTTGTTATGAGATGCATATGGTTAGAAAGATGTTTTAAAAGTAGAATACAATGATCCACACAAATATGCCTCGAAATTGCGTGGTTTTCCTTTACATCGTGAACTAACACGGTCGGCCATTTATGGGAGTCAAATTTTTGACTCCCATAAATGGCCGACCGTATTAGTTCGCAAAGTAAAAGGAAAACCACGCAATTTCGAGGCATATTTCGAGACTTCTTTAGTCTTTAATAACTCGTACAAATGTTGTCCATAATCACTACTAATAACCATGGTTCATTCAGGCAGCCCCAACAGTGCCATAGCAAGGCCATTCTCATAAAGTTGTTTATCTGATTAGAGCTGATAAGGATTTGTATCACTTGGGTGCTCAGACTTGAAACAGTGAGCCCATGGTTGACTAGGGTTGCTGGCTAATGAGAAAAACTTGTAACTATTAAATACAAACCTGTTTTCCTTCTTCTGTTGTGAATTATTCCCGAGAGGTAGAAAAAGTCCAGCAAGGCAATCACTAATGTAACCGTTCATCTTTCCAAAAGATACATCTTTAGAACTTTTAATGGCAATCATTCGTTGTAGGACTTCATCATTTTGAAAGAGAAGAATTCCATCTGAAAACCTGTGAGATAAATGCGTGTAAAAAAATGTATGCATTTTATAGTGTAATTTACAACATACACGTATGCATGCAAACACTTACCTGTAGGTCCACTACCAAGATGCAAATTCTAGCTCTACCCTCACTCCCCATGGTATGGCCACAATCTTATAGTCTCCTTTTCTTGTGAGCTAAGGTAGGATGCTAATCTAGCTGCTGCTACTTGTTTTCGTTAAGATTTTTTTAGTTTTCCTATTATTATTATTTTACTACCATCCACAAAATTCTAAAAGCATTTACACATAAAATGTTTTATTGTTCGATCTTAGGAACTACAGTCTAAAAAGGCACAAACACTACATCAAAGCCTGTTTTCTAACTTAGATCCAGCAGCAGTTCGATCAAGTGTTTTTCATTCCTTTGATGACAATGTTAACGATTTAAAAACACCCATAATCGTATCATGAAACAAGCATGGTCGCCGTTACTCTGTACATTGCACAAAAATTGCACTGTAACTTAAATACAGTCCGCACACCCACAGAGCCATTTTGTTCCATGCATGGCACCATTCCCACCTTTGGACCTTTCATTCATTCATTTGGTTCACTGCTTTGCTTATCCGTGGTCCTTTCTATGATTTATTTAACGATGGCATGATCAGACTGGCCTACAAATGTATCTACAAACAATGGTGAACTTGTACTAATTAGTGCCCTCTCGCTCGTGGAGAGTCCTTGAACTATTAAATACGGAAGCTTTTAAGTTTAAGGGGTATGAAGATAAGTAAATAATTTATAATAATTAAATATGGAAGCGTAAAGGGATATTTACTCACGGATTAGCCTTAAAAAATTGTAACAAATCAGAATTTATTTTGATCCTGTACTAATAATCTATACAACTAGCTGAATGACGTGAATTATCAATTTAAGTTTTCTAATGCAGATAAGTTCCATGCACCTCAAGCCATTTACTTATTTCTTAAAAAAAAAAAAAAAACATTATACCAAAAACCATCCAAATTTATGATAGACGTTTATGTTGTACTTTTAGACGAACTTTCTACTTAGGCTTCAGTCAATACATTTTCTTTCACTGGCCATAAATCCCCCAATCGAGGCAGAAGTGTCCTTTAAACTAGTTTAATTGATATCATTTTGTTCAGCGCGGTCATTCAACAGTATGAAAAAGAGTAGTTTTCTTTCATAAAGATTAGAGTATTTGAAAAGCCTTCAAAGGGCTATTACTGATAGGTTTCCTAATTACACTCTAAAAACTCACGTGTCAGAATTGACTTTTGTCAAAATGGCGACCGAGTGTGTTAAATGAGTACTTGGGGATCTCCTGAGCAAGCCTATGATACATCTTGTCAATTTTCTAGCTAAGCATAAATCTACATCTTACTATAAGCAGCAAGGCCTAACTATAGCCTTTTGGGAACATCTGGTGATTCATCATGCCTGCTGGACGTAATAAATCCACCAAACCAGTGAGTGATTCTGGGTCACCCCCGACTTTATCACCCCAGTCGTCAAACCCAGGTAAGGTCCTTTTCCGATACCGACGACTTTGAACACTTTGTATGTCAAAACTGGTAAGATATTCAATCTGGACAAAAAGTTGTTTGATTTCTTTGTTGCAACTTGGAAAATTGAGCCTTTTGAGTAATTTTTATTCACAGAAAACAAGGGAGAAAAACACGGGTTATAGGCAAAGTTTATATTACTGTTGTTGCTTTTCCCTCAATATTTTGCAGTTTTTTTGTGTGAGATGTCGCATTGTCTGTCAAAAAAATTGCATAGCTCTAGAGTGGATTTTTCTTTAGAAGTTTCGAATCGTCTTGTAGGATATTGACTGTGCCGGCGAAGTGTAAAAGTTTATCATGTATTGGTATTGGATGGGCAGATCCATGGTGGTCACCCGGATAATTTCCAACATGTGATTTACCATCCTGGCATCGCTGCCCAGTGTGGTGAAATCTGTCTACATGTACCCGTCTAGATCTGTTCATAGCATATTGAGTTTCATGTGATCCATGAGGAATTTGGGCAAAAACCTTCAAGGATGTGTATATAGGATGACGTTTCACTGTCGGCTGCAATTTTAGAGATTGTCAATGGTGGAGTTTTTTTCTTGATCCTTTCATGCTCCTTCTCTGTCTACATGTTGAAAAAGTCTTGTGTCAGTTTGGCAGTACAGTTTTGCTGACCATTAATGACAGTTCAGTTTCTCCCACTGGTCTTGAAGATGTGTCAGCCTTGCCCCCATGTTCTCCAGTGAAGAGAGAATTTTGTCAAGCTTCTTTGTTGGTTTCACATGTGCAGTTGCAGGCATCTTCTAAAGTTTGAGATTGAGATAGATTTTCCCTTGTTTCACTTTGATGCTCGAAACTTTTTGACATCCTGTGGATCCAACATATTCAGTGGCTGAATAGGATTGTGAATTTGATATGAATTAGGCTTTAGTTGGACTGCATTTCAAAAAAAGGAGATGAAACATTAATAAATTTGTGTTGGTGCTAACTGCAGACTTGTGAACACGCCTGGACATTCCATTGTGTTGGCAGATTGCATGCACTCACTACGTCACGATTTGTTTGCTCAGTAACAAAGAGAGATAAAAGGTATTGGAATTTCATGCTCTAAATCTCCCTTTTTGAGGTAATGGTGTAGTTGGGTAATTGTAGTACTTTGTTTACTGTTCATGGTTGCTGGAGGTATAGTTGCCACATTCTTACGGTGGGTGAGTGGAGGCATCTTGTAGCATGCAGGACTTTGTTTCCATACTTGGGCAAGCTTCCCCTCTGTCACTCGTTGAACTTCTACAGATAACTGTCCATAAAGTTACTTTAATCCTTTTAAATACCAAAATGTTCTTCGATATTCAATAAAAGCTCTGAAAGTCAGTAGGAATACAATTAAAATGTTCACCATGCTCTACTTCTATCAGTAAGAGAAATCCTGCCTACTTTTAGCAGTTCCTTGTTAAATGTTACCTACGTTGGAAGAGCAGCCACAAGTTCATAATCTAAAGGAACAAGTAGACATTGAGCACAAGCACTATCGAAACAGAAGGTCTCAACAATTCCTTGTATCACCTTATCGCCTCATACTCAGTGTAATACTTACATGATCATTACTATCTCATGCTTCAGGCTATAGCCTGTCACTGATTAATGTGTACAGCAATTAACACAAAAATTTAATTAGTTTGTGATTGCCAAACGGCTTCACTCATGCAGTGTTAATCCGTTTTGTGTTCAGTGTCCAGTTTGCCCGAACATTCAGTATCCAGCACAAAATAATAACAGTTGATTTCTACTGTGGCATTAAATCACAACATGTGTGTCTTTACTGTTATCATTGAAGTCCGAGTACAATATGTATATTTCATAACTTAAATGGTTCAGTTTTGTGGTAAGCCCTCTAAAAGCCAGGGTTCTTTGAAAGTACTCGTTTAATCATACATATAGGGTCATGTGAAGTGCATTTTCTCCATAATTTATTAAAACTTTTCTTTTCCAAAATTATAAGCAAAAGCCAGCCACATAAATGTTTGTTTTTTCATAGATGTTTCTGTATACTTTGAGTTAAAACTAACCTCTGCATCCAAGTCAAAGACAGCAGTGAGTTGTAATGCTGAAGAGGACTTTCTCCTGAAGTATGAGGGCCAACAGCTACAGACAGAATATAGGTCATGGGATACTCATCTCTTATCTTTTCACACAGATACGAACCTAATCCTATAAAAAATAAAATAAAAAGTCTATGGTTTAATAGTTGTAACAGGGCAATTTCATAGGTGATGGATTGTTAGGGCTTGTCATAGTACATTCTGCCATGTAAGAGAGAGACAGAAAGCTAGGAGCAAAATTTTGCTTCTTTAAAAGTGTCTCCACATCTTGGATATTTTGTTTTTCAAACTTGGTTCATGCGAGGATCAGTTATATTTGTGGGTCACTATGGTAACAGCCCGACACCTTTGTAACCTGCATTTTTAGATGCCAGGGAAACAAAAATCTCTGACATTGTAAAACAATAAATATCAAACAGTATGGTACATGTATATAAAGGTAAGATCTTGCTGTTAATGAGTAATATAGTGCTTGCAAGCCAACACCAATCACCAGATAAAATACTACAATTTGGTGGTAACACACTGACACATTCTGAATCAATGAACATTAGAGGGCCACATTGCAACTGGTTTTCCTAAGTGGTCGGGTACTTTTAAGTCTTTGTAAAATACTGGTGTCTAATGTAGAGTGGATTTTTTTGTTTTGATAAATATATATCCATCTTTCACTTCTTTTTGGTTAGGTGGTTCCCCCAGAGTTACTATGTTAGTATGAGTTTAGGTACAAGTTTAGCTCCTTGACTCCCTTACCAGTTTTATTAGCTCATTTTGCAAGGAGCACCAGTTTATTATTTTGTCCATCACTGCATGTCCTCGTGTGCTAGCAGGTCAGTGACACCATATGTTACAACCTCCATGGCATTTGACAATTTTATGGTTTCCTAGCTGAAGCATTGTTGGTTGTTCATAAAAATGTACCATAACTTACTGATATAAAGTAATCCCAGTCCTGATTATAAAACAACTATTTGAACAAAACAATTCACTGGTGACACAAACTCATTTATATAAAAATTACAAGGAACTCAAAAAGGCATCATATTTGCTGACTGGAATAATACTGTTTTATGGGATTTGCTCAGCTCTGCAAACCTCGGCTTGCCTCTCTGAGTTTTGTCCTCTTCTCTTCTGGAGGACTCCCCTGAACACTTGAGCTGCATGATATCGATACCATCAGGAGTGCTTGGTGGGCAAACTTGTTCTTTATTAAAACTGTGATGTTCCCATGACCCGCTGCTTTCTGACATTTTGACTAGCTTTTTGTTTTAGAGATATGCTTTTGGTGCATACTAAATACATGATTGTCTGTGACAAGCAAAAGGAGTCCATATTACAGCGTCACAGTGGTGTTTTGATTTCTGGGCATGTAGGAGCTTTTTTTTTTTTTTTTTTACATTATGAAGCAATTTTTATTTAGTTTCAGTCATATATAGTATTCAGGATGATTATTTTCTTTTGTGGCCAGGTAAATTTATTTATCCTGTTTAGTTTACACAGGTAGGTATTCCCTCACTGAGAATTCCTCAGGCTATTGTGTTCCCGCCAAATGTGTGTAGTTGTGAACTAGTGACCAGAGGAGGGTACATGATTTGCATAAGTACTTGCTAGTTGAGATATATAGGAAATGTTGGGGTGTGGTTTTTGGCGTTCTGATATTTGGTCAAGCTGTGACATACATGTAGACCAGCCTGAGAGAAAGAGAGATCAGTTCCGAAAAAATTTCAGAGGCAGCTTAAAATTGGTTGATTTCGTTGAGCCGCCATTGCTAAACTGCGAGCAGATATTTGCCGGCTGCTAACCCCAGGGCAATTGGCTGGAGAGGAGAGTCTGCTGCTGAGGACTGGAACTCAAGACGATAATTTTGATGAAGAACTGTAACCCTTTAAAAGTTTTGTTGCTGAAAACACACATGACGGTCTTCAATTTGTAAGAGTTTCAGTTAATTTCAAAGATGTGAGCTAATTCATGTGTAAATTTGAAGAGGTTCAAGTTGAAGTATTTGTTTCTCACTTTCTGTCTAATTCAGAAGAAACAGTTGTCAGAAACCTTTCTAAAATAGTATTTAAATTGAACACCTTGTGTTATTAGTTGTGGGTCAATGTTTCATTTGTATAGATGCTTTTCACCACTGACTGTGTTTGAGTATTTAAGCCACTGTTGCAATGAGCACAGAAGATGGTGGGTTGGATGGAAGCCAGTGTTTGGGTGCAGTCGATGGAGGCGGGCATGCACCCTGGTCTGCTCGATGGTTTGAGCAACTCTTCTCAAGACTTGTTTCAAAACAAGGCGATCTTTAGCTTTTGCTTCCCAGTTGTTAATAAGAATGCCGGTTGCTTTCCGCCCTGGAGTTCACCATATACATTTAAGACTTCCTGGGGTAGTGATGATTCTCCATGCGGATAACAAGGCCAAGCCGGTGCAGCTGTGAGTCAGCAAGGACGAATTCTTTGCTCGGAAGATTATTTCTCTTGAGGAACTGGAGGCTTGAGACTTTGTCTTTCCAGCATATCCTCATTATCTGACGTAGATGCCTTTGCTAGACACTCTCTAGTCTTTTGATGTGTCTTCTGTACAGTGTGTAAGTTTCGGCAGAGTGCAAGTTTCGGCAGAGTGCAGAAGAGATGGTGGTGCAGTATACCTTGATCTAGATATCATGTTGAGACCAAGTCCCTTACATAGTCCACCCAAAAGTCTTGAAGTGGCCAATCTCCACATCTAGTGAGTTGTTAGATGTCACTGTGCTTCCGAGGTAGGTGAAACTGTAGAGTGATCACTGGTACCTGTGGGTTGTTGTGAGGCTCTTCGGGTGAACTTTACTGCTGCAGCTTCAAAACAAGCAGTTCACATACAAAGAGCTCTTTAGTTTTGTGTGAGAGCAAAGTCTAGCAATGTTGAAGAGCCCTCCGTCAGTTCTAGACCTGATGTATACTCCCAAAGAGGTCTGTTTGGACACCAGTGTAAGGACATCGGTGAGGAACATATTAAATCAGTGTGGCTGCCAGTACAGGGCCTTGCTTTACTCCATAAGAGATGTTGAAAGGGTAAGATGTAGCATCCCCAACTACTATTGACCCAGTCATACCATCATTGAGTTCCAGAATGATCTTCATAAAAATATCAGGACAGTTACTCTTTTTTTATAATATTTGGAGTAAGTTCACTACATTTTATTTTGCTCTGTGACAGCGGTCTCCTTTCCTCCTTTCCTGTACATAGGAATGATGAGTGCATCCTTAAACTGCTGAAGGAGTTTCTGTCCCTCCCAAAAAGCTTGATAACATTTTAGGAGTATTTAGAACCTAGCCACCATGGTGAATTTCATGGTAAATTTCATCAGGGATGCCGTGTACACCTGGTGCCTTTCCCCTCTTGGTTGAAATGATGGCAGACACGATCTTGTCCATTGTCAGCAGGGAATTTAGTTCATGCATGGCTGGACGTTGTTTGATATCTGCAAGGGATTCACTGCTTGTGCTAGATGGTCAGGTAAAATGTGTGCTGAAGTCACGCAACGAGTGTAAGTTAGGTTCTTGTCAATAATTAGTTTGGAACCGTCTGTATATTTGACTGAGGCAACTGAGTGCTTGCAATTTGTCCGCGCAATAGAAGCATAGCGTTCTTTGTAGTTCTTCTGGTCAGCAAACCGTTGAAGTTCCTCAGCTTTTTTTGCCTCACCAATTACTCTTTATGGGCCTTTAGATGACACTTGTTTGTACTAGAGTTGGCGGTGTCAAGTGTGCATGATAGGACAGCCTCTGGTGCTATACGCCTATCCTTCATTACCATCAAATCAATCTGCAGTCCTCTTGCTTTTAAGGGCCAAGAGTTTGAGTTAATGCTTCTATTACCTTTGCAAAGGGAATCTTCAAATGCTGCTCAGTGCTACAGGAAGAGAGATCACTTTAGATACTGGAGACGTCTGCTGTTGGCTCTTTCTGTGTGTTGTTGAGGAGACATTTCTTTCCAGGTTTCCAATTGTCAGGCATTCTAAAAAAATTGTAAGGTCAAATTCAGTGCATTTTGATAGCAAGAGCTCATCACTGCAGTTTGAATGTCTATGGCCAAATTTTGCAAGCACTAGCTGATAAATTTTTTGAAATCACTTCCGACCCTAGCATTCAAGTCACCCATAAGGATCAGCTTGTCAGCTGGGGAGACTTTTGATAAAGCAGGTGGTAGAAATCCTCTTTAAACTTGACTTTATTTGTCATAGTTTTGGTGCATACACATTGATGAAGGGCGCAAATCAAGATGAGCTGATTGGTACTCTGAGAGACACTAGTTCCAAGAAGCTGGTAGGCAAAACAGGGTATCCACTTTACTACATGGTTGGTGTTTCAGTGAACTGTAAACAATTGTGTTAGCGCGTGATAGGGAGCGTTCGGAATGACCCAGACAATGACTCCTACCTAAGTCCAAATAACATGATACAGGGACGTGCCTCATCTGATCATGTTGCACAGGGGCCATTCCGAGAGACAAAAAACTAGAGGCATAATGTTGAATTTTATATACAACATATCACTCATTCTATTCCTTTTTGAAGCGATGGAGTAGGGATGTGTTACTTCTGTTGGTACTGAGAAAGAAGTGGATTGAAGATCAATGCAATGTTCAGGTTGGTGATGTTGTAGTAGTTGCAGATACATGTACCAGCACAATCAGAGGGATATGGTATGTTGGTAGAGTACTTGATGTCTTCCCAGGATCAGATCAAGTCAGGAATGTGAAGATCAAGACTGCCAAGAGTGCTGTAATTTACCCTGCTGAGGATTACAATGACTGAGGATTAGGATAGAGGAGGATATTTCAGTGAACTGCAGACAATCGTGTTAGTGCCCTCGAGTCAAGAATTATTCATCCATGTTTTGCTACTCATTTTCAGTACAGAAAAATAAAGTTTTTGCAGTTTCCAGTGCCAGATAGTTTGTAGAAATTATTTATCCATGGCTGATGAGCCCCATTTATCTACACCTGTCTGGATTTGAGGCGCCAGAGACTCGCCTTTCACACCTCTGCTTACGGTTTGAAACTGGGATCTTTAAGTGGAGGATAATTAATTAGTGGACTTGTACATGTACTTCCCTTATTTGTTCAACACATGAATTTCCCCCCCCCCCCCCCCCCCACCCCACAGTAGTGTGGTTGGGGTCTACGAGCGAATACTTACCTGTAGAGCTCAATACTATTTTTGCATATTTCCCTATACCGGCAGGTAATACCGCTAAGATTTAACATAGCGCCCTCTATTGGCCTACCCATAGTGCCCCGCGGTATACCGCGTGATCCTCCTCTTTTCTCAGGCACCACCCAAGGCACCCTGAGACATCGAGGTTAGTGGGGACGGCAGGAGGGATGCTCTACAGGTAAGTATTCGCTCGTAGACCCCAACAACACTACTGTGGGGGGGGGGGGGGGGAGTCTACTTCACTCACTTACCTGTAGAGCTCAATACTATTTTTGCATAGACTCGCACCGTGTACTGGCGGTGGGTATGCGAGATGTCAGGGTAATATAAATGGCGCCCCTGAACGCCTGACTACAGAGTCGAACCCGACGGCGCGTACGTGCCAACGACGGGAGCGAAATCTGACATCATGTTTTTCATTAAAACAAAAACACAGAATCAATGATCAGAGAACAATAAAAAATGGAGACTCACCTATTGTTGTGACGTCCCTGGCTGGGGCGGGTTCTGCGCCAATGAGGATGTCCTGCTGGCTGCAGTCAGAACCGTCCTTCTCGCTCTGCCCTCCGTCTGGAGTACGTCCCTCAAGTAACAGTCGGTGAATGTATTTGGGGTCTTCCAGCAAGCCGCCTGTGAATATCTTGTAAAGAAACACCTTTAAAAAACGCCCAAGAAGTGGACGCTGCCCGGATCTCGTGGGCCTTCACTGCTCCCGACGTTGGCACGTTTGCGTCCGCCCGTATCGCCGCAACAAGCCACCGAGTAATGGTGTCCCGAGATGCCGGGCCATGCGGTGGGGTCGAAGTGACAAGCAAGTGCGGGTGGCTACGAAGCGACTGTGTACGACTGACATACCACTTCAGTGCCCTGACCGGGCACCAAAGCTTGTCCTCTCGGACCGACGAGTGAGCCTTAATGTCTGGCACAAAGATGTCTGGCGGGGAGAAGGTGTCAGACTGGTTCTTGGTCAAGAAACCCGTTGCGGGTATCAGTCGAACTCCACCCGGTTCCCACCGGATGTGGCCTGCTTCAGTAGTCAGGGAGTGCAGCTCACTACGTCGCCTAGACGTAGCTACAGCCAACAGAAAGGTCAACTTAATGGATAGGTGCAGCAGCGTTGCGCTACCCATTGGTTCATATGGTGGCTTTGACAGCGTAGTTAGGACGCTGAAAAGGTCCCATGCAGGCACAAGCCTACGCACTGGGGGGCGGGAGACAAACATCCCCTTAAGCAGTTGGCCGAGTGCCCGGTTGTCAGAGACGGAGGACCCGTCCGGGAACCCGTTGTGAATAGCCGCAATAGCTGAACGATAGTTTTTAATCGCACCGGTCTGGAGGTCATCCTCAAAAAGGTACACTAAGAAATCTGCTACCTCCCCTACATTAGTATCGGGGGGATGTAGAGAACGCTGTTTGCACCATCGGTAAAAATGTCGTAGCCTGCTGTCATACACCTTTCTGGTGGATGCCCGCCGGCTACACGCTGCGATCGCCGCAGCTCGTTGTGAAAAGCCTGCTGCGCAGAGTGACTGCGTGACAGCACCCAGCACGTCAGGTGGAGATGCTGAGGTGCTGGGTGCTGGAGGCCCGAGCTGGGTTGGAAGAGGATGTCCACCCTCTGGGGGAGGACCACCGGGCAGTGAACCAGTAGTCTGGTCAGGCGGGTGAACCACGGCTGGCGAGGCCAAAAAGGAGCTATGAGGAGAATTTTGCAGTCCTCCTGCTCCAATTTGGTGATGACCCGGGCGAGAAGCGAGATTGGGGGAAAAGCATACGCTAGGAGCCCGTCCCATTGAAAAGTCAGAGCGTCCCTCCGCCATGCATTGGGGTCGGGGCCCCTTGTGCAGTACAGCGGAAGTTGATGGTTGTTGCCTGAAGCGAACAGATCGACGTGTGGACGGTCGATCAGATGAAATAGCGACTGCATGACTTGAGGGAGCAATGTCCATTCCGTCGGGTGGATCCACCCTCTGGACAGAGCGTCGGCTGTGATATTCTCCTCGCCCGGGAGATGAACTGCCGTAAGGGAGATGTCGTTGCGCATACACCAATGAAGAAGTTCCCAGGTGTGGGCGCACAGTTGGGACGACCGAGTCCCCCCTTGGCGGTTGTTGTCGCACTGGATCAGCACCGCCTGGCCCGCCACCGTCCTCCGAAACCGCTCGAGAGCATTGAACACTGCTAACAGTTCGAGGACATTTATGTGGGTCGAGCTGTGCTCGGGACCCCAGCAACCCGCGACCTGGCGTTGGCCCAGGGTCGCCCCCCAGCCCGACAACGATGCATCTGTCGTGACAGTCAACGATGGTCGGGGCCTGCGGAAGGCCCGCCCCCCCGACAGGTTGGCGTCGATGAGCCACCACTGGAGGTGTGGGACCAGCCAGACCGAGGTCGGCACCAGATGGTCTATGCTTTGTCGACTGGGTCGGTAAAAGGAAAGCAGGTGGAGTTGTATCGGCCTCATACGAAGCCTGCAAAACTCGATGACATCCACCATGCTGGCCATTAGGCCCAACAGCCGGAGCCAAGCCCGGGCCGGGGCCCCTGACGCTGTCAAGAAGAGGGAAACACACTGTTTTAGGTTCTGCTTGCGTTCCCCCGTGGGGCGGGCCAGTCCGACCCGAAGATCGAGCGACGCTCCCAGGAACCGCGGGTACTGGGAGGGGACCGGATTGGATTTCTCGGTGTTTATGAGAAAACCCAGCTCGGCTGCGAGGCGCCATGTTAGAGCGAGCGCCGCTGCCGTGGAGGCCCGGGACTGACCCACGATCAACCAGTCGTCGAGATATGTAAAAATCGACACCCCCCACCGCCGTAGTGCTGCCCCTACCACCTTCACTAATCGGGTAAAGACCCGAGGGGAGGTGGAGAGACCGAACGGGAGCACTGGGAATTCGTATCGGACGTTCTTGTATTGGAACCGAAGGAATTCCCAGTGTTCCGGGCAGACGGGGACGTGAAGGTAAGCGTCTTTGAGGTCCAGGCTTGCCGCCCACGCCGGCGTCCGGATGGACTCCAAAGTGATTTTTAGAGTATCCATCCGAAAACGACTGGGCCGTATAAACCTGTTTAAAGGTTTGGGGTTCAGGATGGGACGCCAAGTGCCAGCCTCCTTCTTGGGAACCAAGAAGAAGGTCGACATAAACCCCGACCCTGTCTTTCCCAGTGGAAGTACATGAACCGCCTGTTTTTCGATGAGGGACTGGATCTCTCCCTCGAGGGATAGGCGTTGGACCGGGTCGGTCGGGATCGGCGTCGGCCGAACAAGCATTTCCGACGGAGGGGTGCTCGTGAATTCGATCGCGTAACCGCCAGCGACTGTACTGAACACCCATCGGTCGGTCGTCACCCGAGCCCAGGACCCCGCAAAGTCGCGAAGGCGGCCCCCCACGGGTCCGACGATGGGAGGCCGCCGCGAGTCTAACCAGTCACTTCCGCCAGTCCCCGGGGTAACGGGGGGCTGGGGCCCGGAAGCCACGACCAGCAGCTGGGCGTTATTGTCCAGAGAATGGTTGGGGCTGCGCAGTGCGCGCGCCCGCCGAACTTGCGGCCCGGTTACGAAATCCACCGCGTGCGGGCTTAAAAGGTTTACGCCGAGGGATGACAAAAGGTGTCTTGCCCTTGGCTTGTGGCGACTTGGTGGAAGAAGCAGCCGGTTTCTTAAGGTTGATCTTCTCGGTCGCCTTAAGACGTTTGGCCTCTGCCTGCATGAATTCTTCGAACTTCCCTGCAAAAAGGTCTCCGCCCGCCAAAGGCAGAGCCTCGAACCTCTTGCGGGCGCCCGGAGATGGAAGAAAAAGTGCGTCGAGGACATTACATCGACGCGCAGACGTGGCCAGAGTCGCAATCCGCGAGAACTGGTCCAACGCAGTCCGTAGCCCATGGTCAAGGCAATGGAACGCCGCCATCAACATATCAGCGGGCACTGTGGTGTCTTCCTCACACCCCAGGGCTAGGTATTCGGTCAGGAGTAGAAGAAAAGACGTCGACCGCATACCAAATCGCGAGGCCACATCGAGCTTCCTCAGCGTTTCCTCAAACTTGTCACGGATCTTATCCGGGAACGCCCGCTTAGATGCGGTAGCCCCGCCATCGGCGACGAGTTTGTCCCTTACTGCGTCATGGAGGACGGGAGTGGCGAAGAATTTCTCGAAGTCCTCCTCCGGGAACTGGTAATATTCCCTCTCGCGAGAGGCGAAAGGACGCCATCTATCAGTGGTCATGACTGCCTGCATGCGGTCAATGCACACTTGGTCCAACCGCAGCCTGGGAAAAATCCGTCCTTTCCCTGCTGCTGACCCCGTGCGACGTTTAAAGGTTTTCTTGGTCTGCTGCAGGGAGTCCTCTGCCTCGGGAAGATCCAACACTTTAATCATATCCCGCTGTACCAGACGCAATTCTGTTTCTGTTATGGACAACCGTTGCAGCTGGGCGACCTCGTCTTCTTCCCCGGCAGACTCGCCGGAGCGTGACGCACGGGTAGACACAGGGGACCGGGCGCCGTCCGGGTCACCAAGTGGGACCAACAGCACAGCGCCGCGGTCCGATGCGCCAGCCACCCCTTCGGCAGTAAACGCTGTCGATGGGTGGAGGCTTAACGCCGGTGGCGAGTTCGGAGCACGGCTAACCGTGTGTGGCAACTCGCTCTGGGCTATGCCCAACCAACCGCGGTCAACGACCGATGGTTGTGGGGGCTGAACGCCCGTATCCGGTGGGCCAACCCCGACAGGCATCTGCCGGGTGGCAGAGAGGGCCGACAGGGAGGTTGATATCGACTGAAAAGCCTGTAAAAACTCGACCTTGGAGATCGAATCGTCCCCCTTGCGACGCTTGTCGCGGTAGGACCGGTCCGATGACTCACCCGAGCTATTAGAAGATGAACGGCGCGAACGCCGTGCCTTCTTTTTCTTCTTGCTTTTCTTATGTGACGTACGGCCACGGGAAGTCCCCGACGACACGTCAGATGATGGTTGGGGAACTGGCACCCCCGAACACCGAGTAAACTGCGATGCCGTGGTGATCCCCCCGGAGCGAAAACCGGCCTGGGAACACTGCCCAACCACGCTCATATCCCCCCGGGCCAGCAGCGCCCCTGAACCCATAGGGTGGGCGGGCGCTGCGTGGGCCGGGAACCCGGTCAGCAGTCCGCCCCGGTCACCTGTGCTGTACTCCACAGAACCGGGGGGACACGGGTGACTAGAGCCCACCGAGCCGTGAATGCTTGCCCCATCGGACAGCCCTTTGCTCGGGGGAGGATCGAGGGGTAACAAGAGGCCCGGTATCTCGCCTCGTTTACCCTGTCGACCTTTCTTGGCTTTGGTTCCGGCATTAGGGGCCTGGGTAAGCCGCCCCTTGCCTGAACCCGCCTTACGTTTGGTAGTCCCGCTATCCTTGGCCGACACCGGGGAACGATTACTCGGATCCCCGACACCGCCAGCGGAACTGCCAGCACCCGTAGCCGACAGTGGCTGCAGGCGCTGGACGGTAGACTGGTCCGGCAACGTAACATCGCCGTCGCAGACTACCGAGGACTCGGTCTGTCTCGGGGGGGAGTATTTGCCCCCGGTTACGACAGAAGGAGTTCTCCCAAACCGTTTCATAATCAGTTTTATACACTCAACAACAAGAAAGAAACACTCTACACCAATAGTTCCACGAACTAAAAAACTTTATTAATCACTAGAAAATCTCTCAACGCAATAAAAACGGGAATAAAAGACGAATGATAACGGAGCTATCAAAAAAGACGTCTTACCCGACCTGCCGCTAAGAGAAAAGAGGAGGATCACGCGGTATACCGCGGGGCACTATGGGTAGGCCAATAGAGGGCGCTATGTTAAATCTTAGCGGTATTACCTGCCGGTATAGGGAAATATGCAAAAATAGTATTGAGCTCTACAGGTAAGTATGAGTGAAGTAGACCTCATTTGTACAACAAAAGGACAACAGTCTGGAATAAGGAATTACACAATAACCCCAAGAAAAAGAGAGACTTTGAGCAAGAATACCAGTACCCTTTGTCCCTCTATGTAAAGGTAAAACAAAGCAAAGCACGCTATAATAAGTAGATGCAGGCTTGAGCAAGCTACACAACCAAGTGTCCAGGGGCGTGTATATCAGCTGGGCAACTGCCGCAACCAAAGGAAAATGTTCTGAAGTTGATCTGGGCATTTATATATGCCAACAGGGGCATCGATCGCTACTGAAAAGTAGGGGGGACGGGCGAGCAAGTCTTGAAAAAATACATCTTACATTATTTGCACCCCACACCATTACTTTTACATTTAACTTCTGTGTTACACTTGTTCCCTATTTTTTGTTTGACCAGGAGGCGAGTTACAGGGGGTTATATTTAACAATAACATCATCCGAAATGGGGTTTGGGCCTGGGTTTCCCATGTAAAACCGAGATTCTACCAAATACAAACATCATATTCACAATCCTTTTTAATTGTAACCACATTGCGACAATTTCTTCAGTAAAATTGAGAGAGTTTTTGATGTTTTTGTTTCTTCTTTCGTTTTTTAGGTGTTCGTCGTGCAATATGTGCAGAACACCTCTTGTTTTTGTTCTTTCTTTTTTTTTCTTCTTCAGAATCTTCTTCTTCCACGCAACTCTTCTCTGTCGTTTAACTCAAAAACGAAACTTAGTTGAACCTTGAAACTTGGCAGATACTTGAACCTTAACATGAGGACGGCACATGAACGATTTCGTCATGATGACGTCATCAGGTGTCAAATTACAAGGTTTTTAAAGTTGAAAAATGACCATTTGCTATTCGCTGTATCTTTCCGAATTTGAAAGCTATGATGTTCATAGTTGGGCATATAATAGTTCAAGACTGGGGCAACATTTGAAAAGTTAATGCCAAAATCGTACGACCTTAACTTCCGGGTCGGTACCCTGGGTCGAAGTTCGCCTTCATTTTTTTTTCCTTAAAAAAACATTTTTGAGCTTATCTATGGAATAACTCAAGATTGAGATTGAATTGAATGTTGAAACTCAACAGATAGTTGAACCTTAGTATCAAGACAAAACATACTAATTAAAGAGTTTGCTTATGAGTTATGTTCTCCTTTGGCCAATATTTTTAATTGTTCTCCTTGTGAAGGTGTAGTTCCTGAAATTTGGAAAAAGGCTTTTGTTGTACCGGTCCCCAAGACTAATCATCCAACCATTGATAGTCTACGCCCAATCTCACTCACTTGTATTTTTTCTAAGGTGTTCGAAGAGTTTGTTGTGGAATGGATACTTAGTGACATACAGTCTTTCATTGACCAATTTCAATTTGGATCTTTGAAAGGATCCTCTACATCCCACTGTCTGGTCAAACTCCTGGACGATATACATAGTGTTCTTGATAAACCACATAATTCTGCTGTGTTGATAGCCACCGATTTTAGTAAGGCATTTGATAGAGTTGACCACAATATAGTTATTAATAAATTTATTAAGCTTGGGGTTAGAAGTTCCTTAATTCCCTGGCTATGTGGATTTTTATCAGATCGTCTTCAGGCTGTTAGATATAAGGGTGATATTTCTGCTTGGGAGAGATTGCATGCTGGAGTTCCCCAAGGAACAAAAATTGGGCCCATTGCCTTTTTAGTAATGATTAATGATTTTGTTCCTGATCTTCCAGCGGTCAAACATTACAAGTATGTCGATGATCTGACTTTAAGTCAGACCCTCTCTAATCCTAATGAGAGTTCCAGCATGCAAAATGTGCTTAATGACATAAAACAATGGACTGATCTGAATATAAATGAAACTTAATCCCGCCAAATGCCAGTATATGAATATTAGTTTTCAACGTAACCTACCTGATCTACCCACCTTCGACATTTTAGATTCTCAAATTAACCAAACTGATTGTTTGAAATTGTTGGGTATTTATATACAGAGTAATTTGAAGTGGGATTCCCAAGTGAACAGCATGTGTGGTAATTTTAACCGTAGACTGTTCTTTTTACGTCAGCTTAAACGTTGTTTTATTTCTGTCAAGGATCTGTTAACAGTGTATGTTATGTATGTCCGACTCACAATCGAATACGCCTGTCCTGTCTGGTACTCTGGACTTACTAAAACACAAATTATAACCCTTGAAAGGTTACAAAAAAGGGCCTTTCGTATCATTCTGGCTGGTCAGCAAAATACACCAACATCATATGTGGAAATATGCCAACTGTTTAGTTTACCTACCATCACTGATAGACTGAGTCATTTATTTGTCAAGTTTGGTAAGACCTTGTTTGAATCTGAAAATTACAGGCACTGGCTCCCACCAAACAAAAACAACAACTTGCGTAATGCCAACAAAATGTGCCCCCCCAAATGTAGGACTGGTCGTTACAAAAATAGTTGCATCCCATCCCTTGTCCAAGCACTCAACAATAGCTCTTGATTTTGTTCACTCGGTTGGTATGCCTTTTGTCCCCATCCATTCACCCTGTTCTTTTTATGTGCTTTGCCATGCAATTATTTGTTATATTTTAGTCACTGGCACAAGCCATTTTACTTTTTTAATGTATTAAAACAAATTGTATTTATTTATGTTTTTTCTGTAATTTTTAACATATCTATTTTTATAAATCTCTGTATTTTAAATCCAATTCAGCCTTTGGCTGCGATGTTTGAATGTTTTTAATAAACCAATAATAATAATAATAATAATACTTAATTACGTCATGATGACGTCATTGGGGATTGAATTACAATAAATCAAAGTTTAATATTTGTAAAAACCGGACAATGAAGCGTACCTTCCCACTCGTACCCCCCCCCCCCACTTTCATTGACAACGCATTATGTACACATAACGTTGAAACTGATGCAAGCCACAGTTCACGCGCTGACTGTGTGCTGTCGTCGTCTTCCGTTTGTTTCATCTGCTGGCAGGAAATAAGTTCTTGAACAGCGCCCTCTTTCGCTGGATATTTTTAGTAGAAAGTGCTGATAAATGAAATCGTTTTCGGGCTTATCTACGGAATAACTCAAGATTGAAATTGAATTGAACATTGAAACTCATAAGAATGTTGAACCTCAGTATCAAAACAAACTTTATGACAACATGATGATGTTATCGGGTATCGAATTACAATAAATTAAAGTTTAATATTTGTAAAAATCATAATACATGAACCATTTATTTGATTTTTACAATCTACACATCTTCGGATAGGTAATTTAAAGTTCGACAAACGCTACACAAAAATTGACCCCATTTGACCTTGACTTCCGGTTCAAACAGGAAGTTGAAACTTTATACACTGTATTTAAAAATATCTCAACTTCTGAACCTCGCATTGGATTTTTTCAATCTACATGTATACATCATCTGAAAGGTCTTCATAAACTAATCAATATGTGACCCTATTTGACCTTGACTTGATGTTCAATTTTTTGACAAATTTATAACTCCTGAACCAGGCATTGGATTGATAAGGTATAATGTCGTCTCACCACGGACGCCTTGTTTTTGTAGTAAACAAAAACTGAATGTCTAGTCTTTTATTTGAATTTATAATTTAATAACACTGAACTTACCTTAAAATTTACTAAAAATCCTACCGCGTGTGTCAGCTTGAAGTTCTTTGAAAAAAACAAAATACTGCTTCTTCGACAAATTAATCTTGTCATGGCCCAAACTGCTCCTATTTATTTTAATGGATTTTACTACATTTTGTGCGTTGTGCGATTGTAACAAAATGTAACACATTTGCACGTGCGCGCACACGCAGACTTCCTTTGTGGAGGGATCGTGTACTGTACACAAACGACGCATAACTTGAATGTAAGCAGGTATGTAAGCAGGTATGTAAGCAAGATTTTGGAGCTCATGTCTTGGACGAAACTTGTCGTCTATTGTCTGTATTATAGAAACGGAAATAGGCCCAAAATACCATTCTGCACGTGGTCAATCAGAAAAAAAGATGAAAATGAAGAAAACATTTTACCGTTTGTTCGCTATTCTTTTATTTGAACAAAAATTGTTGCATATTTCTAATGAACAGTCAATCAAAAATTGGGGGGTGGACATCTGATATGCTGTCCCCCCTCAGTCTAAAAAGTGGGGGGACATGTCCCCCCGTCCCCCACCCATCGACGCCCTTGTATGCCAACCGTATTTCTACCCAGGAATATTTTGAGAGCATACACATCGACGACATGAGGCGCTAAACGAAAATCTCAGGGATATTTTAACAAAAAATATAACACCCCATCGGAAAGTAATACATGTACACAGTTGAATAATAATTACAACCGTAGGTTTAACAAGCAATATGCCACATTAGACTGCATGCCAAATATACTCAAACATCCAACTAAATACCTGATCCAGTCCCGCCACTTAAACTGTGGATCATGACAGCACCACAATAGCAATCACAGAGTTCCACTTCCCTTCGCAGAGCCTCAACTGTTTGTGTCATCATCTCACTTTCAGGAACTCCATAGCCATGGTAACCTTCAAAAACAGAGACAATCAACTGACCACTGAGGTGTATGCAATAAAGGATATTTGGGCTCCGTCACATAAATTATTGAGCACTTTACACTTTGTGTGGTGTTACCAACATCAAGCTGTCAAACTGAGTCTGGAGACAGTGAGACACAGCCTAAAAGCAGAGGTTTGGAACAGCCCAAAGCCTGTTCTCAAAGACCAGGCATGTCAATCCAAGTTTATAATCTACCCAATCTACAGTAGTGTAAATGTACGTGTAAATTTGTGCAATAGATGTGCATCCACCATTTGTTCCTTATGTGGTTTAGCAAACTGCTGTATGACCTAATTTTGAGCATGTCCATACAGCTTATGTGTATTTTTTAAGGACCAACCTGGAGAATGATAATTCATTTTAAATATGAAATTAGAATTAGCTGTTGCAAACTGCTTTAACCACAAGGACCTATGGTAAATACTAAATAGGTTTACAAATAGGTTTACAAATACTAAGAAACAAAGACCTTCTAAAGACGTAAAGAATGTAAAAATCCATTGTGTGGTACAGGAGGTATGATTTTTTTCAAATATTAAACTATAACTTTTGATTTGAATCCGGAGTCAAGGTCAAATGAGGTCACACTTGGTGACATTGGTTAATTCTTTGGAGCCCTTTCTAAAGACGTATAGATGATAAAAATCCAAAGTGTGATTCAGGATTTATGATTTTTTCAAATGTTAAATTTCAACTTCAAGTTTGAATTGGAAGTCAAGGTCAAATAAGGTTGCACTACAGTATGTAGCATTTGTTAAGTTTTTAAAGACTTATCTGATGACATATAGATGATAAAAAAACCAATTTGTGGTTCAGGACGTATGAGTTTTTCAAATATTAAATTTAATCTTTCTGTTTGAAGTCAAGGTCAAATGGGGTCATAATCTGTGTTCATAATCGGTTCTTATAAGTTGCGACATCACTTTGCCAATGATGTATAGACTGTAAAAATCCAATGTGTGCTTCAGAAGTTATGATTTTTGAAACATTAAACTTCAAATTCGGGTTTGAACCGGGAGTCAAGGTCAAACGGCTCATAAAGACGTTTCAGATGATGTACATGTATGTAATTATCCAATGTGTGGTTCAGGAGTTATGTATTTTTCAAACATTAGATGATTATCCTCTGATGGGCAATATACCTTGTAACAGTGATGGGAATGTATTCTTACATGTAGCTTTACAGTCCGTAAACATCCACATGCAAACTAAACTACAAGTGCAATGTACATGTACATTACAGGAGGTAAACTAAAATACACGTGCAATGTACCTGTACAGGTTCAGCATGTGTTAATACACTATCGTGCGTTGTCAATGAGTGGGTTGTCAAGGAGCGCTTTAACGCCTGTTTTTGACCAGATGTAAAGGTAAAAAATATTTTTATCTCTGTGCAAAAGTTTGAGCAGGCTCAATGTTCTACAACAGGGAGCAAAAGTTTTGCTGAAATGATAAGCAGTTTTTGAGATATCAATTTTTGAATTTTTTTAACTTCGGGTTTGAACTGGAAGTCAAGGTCAAATGGGGTCACGTTCTGTTAAGCGTTTTTTGAGTTTTTCAGGACCTTTCCGATGGTGTGTAGATTGTAAAAATCTAACATGTCGTTCATGAGTTATGATTATTTTCAAATATTAAACTTTAATTTTTTGTAATTTGATACCTGATAACGTCATCAAGACATCATCATGTATGTGTCGTGTTCATGTTGCGGTTCAACTGTCTGATGAGTTTCAATGTTCATTTCAATTTCAATCTTGAGTTATGCTGTAGATAAGAGCTGAAAATCATTTTAAAGAAATAAACCAAAGGCAAAGTTTGACCTTCTGTTACGACCAGAAAAAAAGGTCATATGATTTTGACATTTGCTTTTTAAATGTTACCCTAGTCTTGATCTATCAGTTGCCAAACTATGAACATCATAGCTTATTTTAAAGAAAAAAACCAAAGGCAAAGTTTGACCTTCCGTTACGACCAGAAAAAAAGGTCATATGATTTTGACATTTGCTTTTTTAAATGTTACCCTAGTCTTGATCTATCAGTTGCCAAACTATGAACATCATAGCTTTCAAATTCAATGAAATACAGCCAAAAGCAAATGGTAATTTTTCAACTTCAAAACAATTGCTATTCGCCACCTGATGGCGTCATCAGGACGTCATGAAAAGGTTCCATTGTCTGATGAGTTTCAAGGTTCAATTCAGTTTCGATCTTGTAGAGAAGAGTTCTACGGAAGAAGATGGAGAAGAAACTAGGGATTCAGTTTTTGTGACATCACAAAAACAGGGTGTTCGGTGGACATGTTGAAATTAGCAGAGCTGGTGAAAAGTAAAGAATAAATTGGTAAACAAGTCTTTGTATGAAATATTAATTAGGTGTTCGTGCAATATGAGCACGAACACCTCTTGTTTTTGTTCCGTTTTTTTATATATTTTTTTTATTTTTCTTCTTCCGGGCAACTCTTCTCTACAGCATAACTCAATACTGAAACTAAATTGAACCTTGAAACTCATCAGATAATTGAACCTCAATATGAAGACGGCACAGTTGTCATGATGACGTCATCAAGTATCGATTTACAAGGTTTTTAAAGTTGAAAAATTACCATTTGCTTTTTGCTGTATCTCAACGAATATGAAAGCTATGATGTTCATACTTGGACATCGCATAGATGAAGACTGGGGCAACATTTGAAAAGTTAACGCCAAAATCGTACGACCTTTTCTTCCGGGTCGTTACCCTGGGTCAAAGTTTGCCTTCGTTTTTTTCCTTAAAAAACAACTTTCGAGCTTATCTACGGAAAAACTCAAGATTGAATTGAATGTTGAAACTCAACAGATAGTTGAACCTCAGTGTCAAGACAACACATACTTAATTACGTCATGATGACGTCATCGGGCATCGAATTAAATCAAATCAAAGTTTAATATTTGTAAAAATCATAACTCAAAAACCATAATTCGGATTTTGACAATCTACACATCATCGGATAGGTCGTTAAAAGTTTGACAAACGCTTCACAGAACCCGTACAATATTTTAACTTACTTCCGGTTCATAAGGGAATTTGAAAATTTCATATTATCTTATCTTATTCATATCTTTAAAACTACTGATCACTTCAGCATAATTTTTGTATCAGATTGTAGAACAGCAATCCCTCTTAAACTTTTGCACAGAGATAACAACATTTGAACCTTATACATCTTGTTAAAACCGGGAAAATGAAGCGCACCTTCCCACTTGTACCCCCCCCCCCCCATTTTCATTGACAAATCATTATGTGCAGATAACGTTGAAACTGATGCAAGCCACAGTTCACGCACTGTCGTCGTCTTCCGTTTGCTGGCAAGTAACAGGTTATTCTCAACAGCGCCCTCTTTCGTTGGATATTTAGTAAACAGCGCTGTTAAATAAAATCCTTTTCGGGCTTATCTACGGAATAACTCAAGATTGAAATTGAATTGAACATTGCAACTCATAAGAAATTTGAACCTCAGTAACAAGAAGGCACAAACTAAATGACGTCATGATGACGTCATCGGTATCGAATTAAAATAAATAACAGTTTAATATTTGTAAAAAACATAACTTATGAACTATTTAAGTATTTATTTGATTTTTACAATCTATACATCATCGGATAGGTAATTTAAAGTTCGACAAACGCTACACAAAAATTGACCCCTTTTGACCTTGACTTCCGGTTCAAACAGGAAGATGACATTTTAAATTTGAAAACATCATAATTTCTGATCAACACATTTGATTTTTTCAATTTATACATCCTCCAAAAGGTCGTCATAAACTAATCACGCGCTACACAAAATGTGACCCTATTTGACCTTGATCCGGTCAAAACCGTAACTTTTGAAAAAATTCTTAACTCCTGAACCAGGCATTGAATTGATAAGGTATAATGTCGTTACCTGTTCATTTAATCACTCTCCACGAACACCTTGTTTTTGTCACATGACAAAAACTGAAAGTCTAGTTGTACTTAGATTTGCATTTTTGAAACAGAAACTTTGATCAAACCTAATTTGAAAACTATTGACGTCATAATGACGTTAAAACTTATTTCCAAAAAAGGATTATATTTTTAACATTTGTTACGAGAGGGCACTGTTGAAGATAATTACGTCATTACTCCTATAATATGAAGGCCAAGTTTTCAACTTACAAAGCCTTTTGTAGACATCCTACCTCGCGATGATTGGAGCAGGGAGAGCAGGAAGGTAGGATGGAAGAGCACATAAGTCAAAAACTGGCTTGGTAATTCATTGCATACACGAGCAAAGTGACAGTTTAATTCATGAGCAGTATCCGATGATGATTTCTGTGTGTCCAACCGGAAAGGTGATGACTTGTGCATACCAGTCAAAGATCTAATCTGTTGGTGCCATTTGCCAGGTTCAGTGTGCTTCAAGTGCTGAATTTTCCGTGCATAGAAGATTTTCTTTGCTCGTAGAATTTCCCGCTGAACGAGGTTACACAATTTTTATAGGCGCAATTAAGTGTCACCTCTTTTTAATTGAGCATCACGTGTGACAATAAGTCGTCTCATTATGGTTATTCATCCATACTTTGTCATTTGGTCTGTGGATAGTGATGATTGTAATGTATTGATTAAACCACTGTGTGGCACTACTTTCTTAACTGCTCATGAATATATAGTGCACAGTCCATGTATGCAGGTTAAGGTCATGTTGAGTTCATGTAAATAAACCACTTTCCAAGATGTCAGCAATGTGTGCTAGAGGCTACTCTGATTAAAGTATTTCCCCACGCAAATACACCACAACTGGCAACGAGAATGACCATTATTATCCTGCTATGTTAAAGAACATAAGCATTGTGTAGTACAGTTTTATTGTACAAATTTGCCAGGGTAGCTGCATAAATGTGGAGATTTGGAGTGAATCTTGATCCATTTTACAACTGCAAGTTGTACATGATAAACACAGCTGAATCTGACAGTTCAACTCTACTCGTGTGGCGTAAAAAAATCGCTATCGCTGTTACATGTAATTCTGTGAACTTGAGCTACATTCTAGATCATGGCTTCATCAATGATTGGCAGAATTGATCCCTTTGATGGGACATAAGAAGACTGGCCTACATATTGAAAGGCTTGAACAATATTTTGATGTTAACTCATCCAGAAGAAAGTGCCTGCAGTCAGCCTAATATTGGACCAAAAATGTATGGGCTCTTGAAAAATCTAACTAATTTAAACAAGCCATCCAAACAAGGAGTTAATTGACATTTTGTCACAAATTAATTACACAGTCACCAAATCCACTTGTCATCGCCAATGTTTTTCGTTTCCGCAAGCGGGAACAACTTGAGAGTGAGAGTGTCAGTGCTTACCTCGCTCAACTTCGACGGTTTGCTGAACACTGCAATTTTGGTGACTACTTGAATGATGCCCTCCTTGACCGATTTGTGTGTGGGTTACGGGCAGGAAGTATCCAGAAGTGCTGCTCGCAAAGGCAAATCTAACACTACGCAAGGCCATGGAAATAGCCACTGCAATGGAAACGGCTGCTAAGGATGCGGTCGAGCTTCATTAGCAACTAAAACCTGATTCTACTGTTCACAAATTTAATGTGAAATCACGTACCCAATCTTCGTCTTCATGCTACCGCTATATGGGAGGTCAAATCACAGCCCAGATCAATGTCGATTTATAAAGACGCAACTTGCCATTCTTGTGGGAAACCAGACCACATTGCGCCTGCATGCCATTCTAAGCCACCACAGGCAAAACGTTCAACCCTAATCCAAACAAATGTAATAATAATAATAACAACAGTGAACATTTATAACGCGCCATGTCTGTCAGACTTGACACTCCTGGCGCGACTGAGAGAAAAGCCAAAAATAGTGTGAACTAAAACATCTTACTGATTAAGTTAGGAACTACGGAAAAGGTGGGTTTTTAATTGAATTTTGAATTTGGCACATAAGGTTTCTTTTCTGAGTTCAGATAGGGAGTCTGTTCCAGAGTGATGGACCAGATCTTGAGATCGACTGACTTCCCCAAGAATGCCGTGAATGTGGGATCTGTAGGAGTAGGGCATCAGCAGAGCTAAGTGGTTGTGGAGGTTTGTAGAGGCTTATTAAGTCCTGGATATATGAAGGTGATGTGCTGTGAAGAGATTGGAAGACAAGAAGAATGGTCTTGAAGATAACACGTTCATGAACGGGAAGCCAGTGTAGCACCCGGAGAATGGGTGTGATGTGAGATTTGCCTTTGGTGAGGGTAACCATTCTGGCTGCTGAGTTCTGCAGCAATTGGAGAGGCCTTAGTTGGTAAACCGGGAGGTCAAGGAAGAGGGCATTGCAGAAATCGAGGCAAGATGAAATCAGGGAGTGTATATATGTACCATGCATTCTGTTGCTTTGTGGGTGAGGAACCTAAGGATATGTGACAGGTTCCGTACTACTAGAAAAATCAGTCATCATCAGTCATCATGATGACTGAATTTGGTCATCAATGCAAAAGAGGCATCAGAGGCATCAAAAGGGCAGCATTTGGAACCCTCAAAATAAAGAAACAAATAGGGATTTAGTCATCAACAGTCATCACAATGATGACTATTTGATGAAAAAGGCATCAAATAGTCATCATTTGTGATCAGGCATCACAACCGATGACTCTTTGATGCCTGATCACAAAGAGTCATCAGTAATCGGGCATCAAATAGTCATCAAACAGTCATCAGGAACCAAACAGGCATCAAAGAGTCATCAAGTAGTCATCGGTTGTGATCAGGCATCAAACATGCATCAAACAGTCATCAAAAAGGCATCAAACGGTCATCAAATAGTCATCAAATAGTCATCAAATGTGATCAGGCATCAGTTGGGATCAGGCATCAAACACTCCAGGCATCAAATGGTCATCAAACGGTCATCAAACAGTCATCAAACAGTCATCGGTTGGGATCAGGCATCACAGAGTCATCAAACGGTCATCAGATGTGATCCAGCATCAAAGAGTCATCAAACAGTCATCAAAGAGTAATTAATTATGCCAAAAAAACCAAATAAAAGCACAATAATTCACTCCAAATGCATCATATTGAAATACAAATGCAACCCTGGTTGCTTCCTTTATTCTATTGTTGCGTTAACTAAGAGTTACAGGCATTATATTTCAATAAAAATCAGCCGTGGTTGCATTCTCCATATTTTTATTGCATTAATGAAGGGTTGCAGTATTTGGTTTTTGGACTTAACTTGACTGATTTTCATATACATCATGTAGAGCATCGTTGCCTTGTGGTTAAAGATGTTTAACTCACGTGTGGAGGCTGGTCTTCCGCAAGTGGTTTCGATTCCAGCCATGGAGGTTAAGCGATTGGGTCCTGCAGGGCAAGACACTCAACTTTGATTGCTTCTCTCCACCCAGGAGTAAATGGGTACCTGTGAGGGTACAGGTAGTTATTGCATTTGATAAGCCCTGTTGCGCACAAAACGTTGCATGCTAAATGGGAGCTGAGAAGTAGGTTTCACCATTGATTATTGACCCAATGAGCAGGGATAACAAAAGTACTTCTCTTCTGTAAAAGCACTATATAAATGCAGATCACTTTATTATTAAATAGAATGTGGTTTTATTTTTGCATTTTTAGTACGTTTATTTTGGGATTGTAAACACAGCACATGCTGCAATGCCAGGCATGCAAGACTAAAACATGCCAGCAACATCTTTTCTGAAGTTTTGTTTGTGTTCTGGTGTGTTAACTATACATGTATGTATTTCAACCCTTTTTTCATGGTAATTTTTTTGTGGAAGGGAAGAATGAAAAGAAATTCATAATTCCAGATTGAAATGAAGATTTTGATGAAATTGTTGATACCTGAAGTATATGAGCGAAAAATACCAGTAATATGTCTTGTCTACTCAGCCTTAGACGAACGCCTGGCATTATAACATGCACTGTTAATGATCCGGACGACATCACTCTTCTTCAAAAGTGGGATGTTGTTCTCC
Organism: Leptasterias polaris; assembly: GCA_037783415.1. Taxonomy (NCBI): domain Eukaryota; kingdom Metazoa; phylum Echinodermata; class Asteroidea; order Forcipulatida; family Asteriidae; genus Leptasterias; species Leptasterias polaris. The sequence goes on from JAZGTN010000131.1 coordinate 597,128, forward strand.
ACTGCAAATTTAGAGATGAAACCTTGAAAAAAAAAAAATATGAAAGAAAATCTATTAAACAAGTTTTCATGAGAGAGAGCAAACATTTTAAAAGGACTAAACATCTGCATCCAAATCATATGTATCCAAATCACCTTCAATCTGTTGAAAAAGTTTTGTTTTTGACTGTAAAAAAAGGTTTTATTACAACGATTTAGTAACGAAAAGAAGTGTCCGCCATGATGCATCTGGAACGCACTTGGACGATACCATTATGCAAAGAGTAAGTTCTAAGGACTTATTTTTTTCTCCCTCTCTTTTTATTTTACTGCTTTTTTCGTTCTTTCTTTATTTTTTCCTTTCCATTTTTAAGACATAGAAATATTTACTGGCTGTCATTTTACTACTCTAGTAGCATGTTAGTTTTTCAAATGACATTGTTAAAATAAAGACAACTTAACTTGCTGTTTTCAGCACCCCCTGGGGCCCTCCCTGTAGTATAATGGTATCTTCTATGTACGGTCCAAAAGCAACAAGGCGAACAGTACTTGTCGTTACTAATTCGTGGTAAAAAAAAAAAAATTTACAATTAAAAACAAAACTTTTTCAACAGATTGAAGGTGATTTGGATACATATGACTCTTCTACACATATATTTTACGGTTTATTTTTGTTCAAACATTGTTGTAAAGTGCATTTAAAATTTGTTGTCGGCAGTTGTCGTCAGGCCTTGGCAGTTGTCAGCTTTTAGTGCGACCCCAGAAGTTGCCTCTGAAACAATGTTTATTTATAAATGACAAAATTGAATACATTACAAATCACAACTAGAACTAATTATTGACAATAGTCAACAGCTTCTCATTTAAACCTCTTCAACAAGTCAATATTGTTATCTGCTCTGACTGTATGTTTGAATTAAATTTATTCAAATAAATAAAATGTTTCTTATCCAGGAGTAATTTATCAGATTTGACTGAACTTCAATTAATAATTATACGATCAACTGCTACGATCTAATGGGGACCAGACTGATTACTGCATCGCGCTGAGCACTATCATTGCGCAGAATAGCGTGAGATGCCAACCGCATTACTCGTAATTAATTCACAAAACTTAGATTGCGCAAAACTTAGATTGCGCTCGGCACGCGGAGTAAATCAGTCTGGTCCCCATTAGATCGTAGCAGTGGGTCGTATCATTGTTGTTGTGAAGTTTTCAAGCGAACCAGACAAAGTATGGTTTTCGAGCAAGCTGTTATGTGAACAAAAATTCACACTAGCGACTCGAAAAGCAATCGATTTCCCACCAAAATGTGCGATGTTTTTGCAACAAATTCCAGCAATAGGCAGGGGTACACGCTACTGTACTACGCTCTACACTCACTACTCAGTACAGTACAAATACAGTACAGAGTGAGAGTAGCATTCGATCGGTAAGTTTCATGATCGAGAATGACCCGTATTAAAACTGGACTTACCTTGCAGTAGTTGACATTTCTGAGGTCGTTGACTGTGTTTTGATGTTTGATCCCTTTGATGAATGCAAGATTGCAGTGGATTGTGTCGATATTCTAGCAAACAATTACTCCAAACGGAACAATACGTTGACAGTATGTACACACGTCGATGCGATGCAGCGGAAATTTAAACAAGGCCCCCGACAGTTCCATTTCAATGGTACCCATTCAATCCGCATGGGATGCATGGACAGTACGCGCACCTCAAACTACCAGTTTGCGGTTCAACCAATAGGAACTCGCGTGATGCACAACCGTATCGTCGGATTCGTTTTCTGAGTCGCGTATATGACATCAATCGACAGAGAATAAGAGTGGACCGCCCACAGAACACTGGGAGACACCATGTGTTAGAAGCTTTGGGTCAGACTTAACACCATCAATGGAAATGCGTTGAAAGCGATTGTTGATGTGACTCCGAAAGCTTGCAGCCGATCCATTAACATGGAATGGCCTGCGGTGTCAAACGCTGATGACACATCCAGCAGAACCAATGCTGTCAGTTTGCCGTTATCCATCTGATGCAGAATGTGATCCGTTAGACTTACTAGGACAGTCTCAACACTATGATTGCTTCGGTAGTCTGACTGACGACTGCCAAGTATTTTGTTGTCTGATAAAAGTTGTGTGAGCTGGGAAAAAGCAGCACGTTCCATTATTCTTGAAAGGAAAGGAAGGTTTGGTATTGGACGGTAATTCTGCAGTGAGTTTTTATCTAAACCAGACTTTTTCAACATTGGTCAAACATTACTGACTTTCAGAGAAGTGGGGACAGTTCCGGTTTTGAAGGTGGTATTGATTATATGAGTGATAGCAGGGATGACCACTGGTAGACACTTCTTCAGTATATGTGTAGGCATAGGGTCTAGATTACAAGATTTAGTAGGAGACTTAAGGATGATAGATTTGACCTCCTCAGCGGTAACTGGTTGCAGAGTATCAAGAGCAGTAGTGTGAAGATTTGTTGACACTGGGCTGCCTTCAGTACTGGTGCGTGCTGCGGCCAGAGTTGAACATATTGTCTCCACCTTATCCTTGTAAAAGTGACTGAAGTCTTCAACGAGCTGTTGAGCACAGTAGTGGTCAGGGAGCGATGAGTCTGCCTTCCTATTCAGGAGTTCATTTGCAAGACGATACAATCTGCATGTGTTACCATGGCAATCTTTGACAAGTTCAGTGTAGTGCAACAGCTTGGCTGATCGAATAGGGGATTGAACCTTCCCTCGCTGGATATTGAAAAGTTGGCAGTGGATTTCAAGGTTCGAGGTGCGCCACTGTCTTTCTAACCGTTTCCGAAGTTGTTTCTCCTGGGCGATTTCTTTATTGTACCACTGTTGGTTGGATTGGAATCGTACAACTCTGGTTTTTACAGGGGCAT